>CM029469.1:15946373-17146373 GCA_017140325.1 Eucalyptus leucophloia subsp. euroa | reverse complement strand
TTAGCTGCCGTCGGAGATTGTTTATATTGCGGACCAGTGAGAAAGATTGTTTGTTTTCGATGAATCAGTATGAGGATGGATGCAGTCGTGTCGTGTGAAGTACTGGAATATGGAGGGTCTATTTCCAAATGTTTAGATGCAGTTGTATTGTGTGAAGTAATGGTAATGGAGGGTCTATTTCCCAGTGTTTGTGTCCACTGGTGGCGCATAGAATCACTGGAGTGACCAAGTGTTTCTTCGCAGTATGCTTCATTAGTTGGTTTTGAAAGTATCGGTAATCGTGAAAAGCAAAAGATTGAAACTGTTCAGCTCCACATCTAGTAACAAAATCTGAAGATTATACGGACTGTTGAAGAGAGAAGAAATGAAGAGATATGTGTTTGGCATGTAGCAGCTAGGGCGACATTACATGAAAGTTTCTCTTTTTACACGTGTGCAGTTGAGTCTTCATGTGGATATAATTATTATAACAGCCCTATCCAACCTCCAGATATTAGTGCAGAGCTGCAACAAAGTAGATAAAGTGAAATTACATGAGGATTTCTCTTTTGTCACATGTGTCCTGTATTTTGAGCCTTCGTGTCAAAATGGTCGTCGCAGTGGCGCTAGTGAACCTCCTCCAATGAGTGATAGAGCTGCAACATATGAGCTTGCAACTTTAATAAGAAGTGACAATCTTACACCAAACCCAATTAACACATCCATGCATGGTGGTACTTTTGTTCTATGTATCACTTGAAGGCAATTGTTGTCTAGACGCTAGCTTGAGAAAGCCTCGGCCTTCAGGATATGCTTGATCATCTTAAAAGTTTCATGCCTGCAAGGTTCTCCTTTTAAAGATCATAAGTTTTTATTTCTTTTCCATCTCTGCATGCAGGTTGCATTTAAAACAGGTGAATACAAGCAGCAAGTCATTTTCATCGGCGGTCTGACTGATGGTTTTCTGGCTACCGAGTACGTCTTATCTTAACTGTCCTAATCTTTAACTTTGTATTTTAAAAAGAATGCCATTTTCTCTGACAGTGGTGCAATTTGATTTCTGAGAAATGTTCTTTCAAGGTTTGGCTTTGCTGTTTCCATTCATTTATCAAATGCCTGGTGATATTGTTTATATAAATCTACAGGTACTTGGAACCTCTTGCAATTGCTTTGGATAAGGAGAAGTGGTCACTTGTTCAGTTGCTAATGTCTTCTTCTTATTCTGGATACGGCACCTCCAGCTTGCAACAAGTAACATTTTTCTCTCTCAAAAGTGCTCTTTATTCCCATCTGCTTCTCTTGTGCTGTCTTTTCTCTCATTGATATGGCTGAGTTGCTGTGTAAAATTGTTTTGTAGTTTTTAAAAGTATTGAGTTACCATCGCATTACTTCTCACAGGAGCCATCATGAAACTCTGTAAACACGATTACTAAAAGACCCCCACTGTCCATCAAAAATACGTACACACATGAGCATGCACCGAGTATCTATCCATGTGTTTGTGTTTAACATAATGTTTATATGCTTGTCAGCACACATGGGCTTTATGTGCCCTTGTGCAAGTTGTAGAAACAGCTTAGCCAATACAGGCATATATACTGTGCTGCATCAATTTTTTTATGGCCTTTGGATTGTTGAAGTGAACAACCTAAGTTTTTGCATCGCTATGCTGATATGCTGTTCCTTTTCTTCTGATTCTGATGAGCTAATACCCTATCCTTAGTTTGTTAGCATATGCTGTTGATTTTCTATAATATTTGTCTACTTCTCTTCTTATAAGTTTGTTAATCTTATCATGTGTCACCGAAGCAAGTTTAGAAGTTTTCCGTGTGTTCTTGATAGTTGGGTTGGATTTATGGTTCAAGAAGAACGCAGCTGTGAATTCTATGGTTACCGTGGGTACCTGTCAATGTTGAAGAATTATCGAGTCTAGGTTGACCATGTGCCTGTTTCGATCTGGAAAAGATGACACAAAACATTTTTAGTTATTCATTTACAAATTTATTGAAACCTTTGACTAGTCGAACACTTTTTAATATGTTACTAATGCGTTTGGTTGGTCTAATGGTCCATGTTTTAACAAGTTGACTCAAGCGTATGATTAAAGCCAAACTATTGGCTTGGCTGTATTCTTTAACCATGATCTTGATTTGCATAAAAAGGACATCGCTTATTGTTCTTGAAATAATTAATTTGAAGGATGCTGCGGAACTTGATCAATTAATCAGTTATTTAATCAACAAAGAAGATTCTGAAGGTGTGGTTCTTCTTGGTCATAGTACGGGTTGTCAGGTTAGTGCTGATTGAGCTTTTTACTGGTGCTTTAAGCATTACTTTCTGACAATAGTGTAGAAATAGATTCATCTTACTTCCGTGGAAAAAAAAAAAAAAAAAAAAAAAAACCAGGATATTGTGCACTACATGCGTACTAATGCTGCCTGTTCGAGAGCTGTCCGTGGTGCCATCTTGCAGGTAGTTACTGATCCATCTTGGTTTTATTTCCTTTTCATGGAAATCTTCTTTTGCTGTTAAGCTGCACAGAGCTACATGAATTTGCTTGAAGTGGACACTAGCATGCTTTCATGGCTTGGGTGGAATTGTGATCTACTTAATGGTTGTTTGAGCGAGTACCTATTCCAAGGCATAGTAGTGGTTGACAGTTTTCCATTTCTTTCCAATTTTCTGCTTTTCTTTAGTAGTGGCTGTTGCATGATCCAAAATTTCTATGTTTTAGCACCAAAAACTGGGTAAATATCATGAGACATTTTCAGTTTCATCACCAGCTTTACCATTAATATGTACCACATCTACTATTATACTGATTCAATCGTCATCACTTTGTATATATCCTGTCCAGATGGTGAAGCCAACTAGATAACCTACAAAACATGATGAAGTGACTTCAGAAATCCAAAATCAGTTAAATAGACAATTTGACGAGTAGCATATGCGGCAAGTCACATAGAATACCATTTGCATGGGAACTAGCTAATTTGAAAAATGGATTTTGTAGCAATGCAGCAAAAATGTGCCTTGAGTGGGCACTCTGTAGCATGCAGGAAAAGGACACCACAAATACCATAACTTTCATATAGCGCTTGCTTAAGTACCATAACTTTTTTTCCGATCACTTGAGTTCCATATAACTTTCCATTTTGTTACTTCAGTCCCACAATTTTTTGAAAATATTTGCCACAAGTGCCATGCCATGTTAGATTTTCGACACTTGGGTGAACATTTGTGAAAAGTTATGGCACTTAAGTGATCAATTCAAAGTAATTACACTCAAATGAACTCTTTTTAAAAGTTGTTATGCTCAAGTGGTTGAAAAAGAAGTTATAGCACTCAAGCAAAGCATCTTATGAAAGTTAAGGTACTTATGGTGTATTTACCCCGTAGCATGCTGCATCATCTTGGTTGTACAATGTGTCCAGACACATCGACTTTTCTGAGAGTTGAATGATTCTGCAGAGTATTGTAGTGAGAATGATTCTACCAAGTCCAGCGGTGGATATAAAAATTGTTCCAAAGTCGAATTTCGTCCCTTAATATTTTAATAGGGATTTCAAATCTTTGCCTATTTAAATATATTAAATCACTTCATAAATCTCAACTATACCAAATTTGAGAATTGAGGACTACCTAAGAAGAAAAGGCAAGTTATAAAGGAGGAGCAACCTCCTTCTGTTGACAACAGTGTCAATGTGGGGTTAACAAGTATTTTGCTGACATAGGCTACACAAGTATCAGTTTAGATGTATAAACTTCTTAAGGATGGACCACATATTATTATCTTCTAGCCAAATCACCATTGTGGCCACTTGTAGTGTCCAGAAAAAACTGTATTGAGCCTTTTCATATTTTCCTGCCTTTTCAGACGGTTTCTTGCATGAACCTCTCTACAAAGTTCATGACATGCTTGCTTATAATCTTCAAGATACAATTTGCTCGATAGTCTACGGAATGTAGTTTCTCTCTCTAGGATAAAGTTCTAAAGAGAATTCTTCTGTGAACTTTATGCCCTGATGTTAGCACGTAAGCTCCCAAATGCAATTTTTGATGGTCTGAACTCATTGTAGACTCTCCTTAAGGCCATTCATTTCACAATCTAACAGGATCTGAAAAATTGCTATATGCACAACACTGATGTAAATCTGCACGTTATTCTTGTTTGCCTTTGTGTATATGGTTACATCTGCAGTAAATTTCCATCTACCATACGAAAGTTTTCATGTCATGCTTTCATAATTTGGTCCTTTAATATGATCATAACCTTTTTAATGACTCACTAAAGATGAAAGCATGCTTGTTTTGTTTTACCTGAAAGAGTAGTGAATTTATGCTCAAACTGCCATATGATGGTTTTACTCTCATGCCACTGAGTTTTTACAATCCACTGAGACTATCTAAAAGCTTGTGAGAAGTGAATACACACTTAAACTATCTAAAAGTGACTTATTTTCATTAACACTTGCAATTTGATTCAATCACATAACTGAAGCGTGTCGCATATTCTGGATCACAAAAAGATAAAAGTTGAGTATGAGTTCATGTGGTACCTGCCCGTAGTAAGGTGGGGTTGGTTGAAGCTTAAGTCAGTACCACAGTAATATGGATTTGTGGAAGCTTTCCTTAAGCAAGATATGGTAGCCCTCCTGAATCCATCATTTAGTAATGATAAAAATTCTGTCCCAACAATTTCTCAGACATTTAGCCTTTCTATAGGCACTTGACAATAGGCTGCAGTGCAGATGCTGAAGAAACATCCCCACCTACTATGACTCCTTGCTTGTACATATTTCAGAGATGCAAACATTTGGATTTATTCTTGGGCGATAGACTAAATTGCTTTCCGTTTGTAATTACTAATTATTTGTGAACTAATGCAAATTGGATATTTCAGGCCCCAGTTAGTGATCGTGAATACAGAGCAACTCTTCCAGAGACTGCTGCTTTGATTGATTTAGCTTCAACCATGATAAAAGAAGGACGAGGATCAGAACTGATGCCCAGAGAAGCAGATGAAGGTTCTCCAATTACTGCTAACAGGTAAGAGTGCCCCAATCTGAAGAAACCAAGGGACCAGTTTGGGTATGCACATGCTAAACCATAATTAACAGTTGTTTTCAGTACAGTCTATTTGGGTTGTCTAGGTAGTATTGCAATGTCTAATGGAGTATTACAATCTTTCTTGTTTTCTGAATTTACTTTTTCATTTGAAAATTCACAATTCGTGCATGCATCAGCTGTATGTACCCCTCCATGTATCATGGGCTGAGCTTTGATTTTCAATTAATTTGATGCAAAGATACCTATATTCTGTGCTTTATCTTGGAAAAATTGAATGTAGATTGCTGATGCAGCAGAGTTGATTATCAATTAACTTGCAGGTTCTATTCCCTCTGTGCATATATGGGTGAAGATGACATGTTCAGTTCTGATCTTACAGATGATCAGCTGAGAATGAGACTTGGGCATATGTGCAACACTCCTTGCCAGGTATGGTCATTGCCTTTGGTGGTTCTCACAGATAGGCAATTCTTTTTGCTTCACATCTCAACTTGTGCTGAACAATTTGTGTGAAGTAACCTTAATGAGTTACCATGAGGATTCACAAACGAGATTGTGACATAAGTGTGAAGAGAGTGGATTCTTACCACTTGGAGGAGAGGATTGAAACATAACTGAGGAATATTTGATAGTAACTAGGACAAGTAAGCTGTCGTAAACTAGTGTGATCAGCGCCAATGAGTCTCTCTGAGACTCTGACTGCTTGTGTTTTGGTTTTTTATCAAAATGTGCTGGTGGAATTCACAATTTACATTTCTCAAACTTTGCAGGTTATCTTTTCGATGGCTGATGAGTATGTGCCGGCGTATGTTGACAAGAAATCTTTGGTTGAAAGGTACTTGCAGAATGATTTCTTGTCTCTCACCTTTGAAAGGGCAATGCTTGTGTCTTTTGCCTCATTTGAGTTATTCAAAACCTAAGATATAGGTTATTGACTTGAGGTAGCTAACATGAGAATAATTTTCAATTATTGCTGATAAGAGGTAGATGATGAGGACTTTTACCATTCAAGTGGAATGGGCTAAACAGGCTATGTCTTCAATTTGTGCAGATTGTGCAAAGCCCTGGGTGGGGCAGAAAAGGTTGAAATAGAGCATGGTAATCACTCGCTCTCTAACAGAGTTTCTGAAGCTGTCCAGGCTATCGTTGACTTTGTCAACAGGGAGGGTCCCAAGGGTTGGGATGATCCATGGAACTAGCTCAGCACCTTTTCTACTTCCTACAACGTTTTGCTTTACTCTCCGGTTTTTTCCTTTTAAGTTTCTGGGCATGTTTGATTTTTTTTTTAATTCTTTTTTTATCCTTTCCTTTTCCACATTATGTTATCAATAGCTTCCACCTTAGTTTCCCTTATTCATTTATTTTCTCTTTGTTAAAACTGTAAAGCTGTGAACCTTTGATTGACTGAAGGGGTTGTCTTACAATTTCAATCATCAAGCCTGATTTTTTGTAGTCGTATCTTCCTAGAATGAAATGGTCGCGTTATCACGTTTGACTTTGTTTTGCTTTGTCAGGCACAATATGTGATGATCTGTTTATTCAGGTACGCATTTTCCACGACTGCATCGGGCGTGTGTTTGTGTATGCATAGAGAAAGGAGAGGACCCAAAACATACTCGACTGTTTACTGGGTATTGAGATGGATTTTAGGTTCCATTTATTGCCTTGTAAATCAATTCATTTGGATGGCATAGTAGCAGCTTTGAAGGAGTTGTGGCGTGCAATTCATAACATGGGTGGGACATGGTTTTTAAGTCTGTTTAATTCTGAAAAAGTGTATAGCTGGAAGATTATATCTGTAAATACGCTCTCAATTCTTTACATCATAGCGGATCTAATACGAGTGGAACATATTGGGGAAGGATTGCAAGGTTACACTGATGGAGCTTTTCGCAGCTTCACAATTTCAGGCGTAAAATTGCTTATGCTTCTGCCGATGCAAAAGAATGAATACATTATGGTTGTGTTTATAGTGAGGATAGACTGGCTAGTGTGACATTGGAATGGAACCTCTTGCCTAGTCTTTATGCACAACTAGCCAGCCACAAAAAGTCTCCATATCTGGCTAAAAATTTCCTTTGCCTATATGCATTGGATCCCATGATCCTCCCACTTTCTATAAAGAAAGCATCGGCCTATCGAAAATTATATTGGCGAAGATGTAAAGAGAATCCAAGACGAAAAGAGTTGCAATCTAACCAATTGTTGCTCTCAGCCTCTTGTGATCACAATGAAGTTCCTCTGTGTTTGTAAACTGCTCTCCTTTCGTATTGTCTAACATGACATTGTTCAGAAAAGAAGTTATCCCTGGGAATAGAGGGCCGGACAAAGATTATACCGCAGTTGGTGCTGGTTGCGCCATTGATTTTGGGTATGTACCTGTTGTTCACAATAGTACTGAGGAGACCAAGCTAAGCTAAGGCCAAAAACCCAACCTATAAAGGCAAGAAGATCTCGAATCCATAGTAAAGCAGCTAGAAAAATCAAGCTCATCAAGAAAAGCCACATAAAGTGAAGCAAATTCAATTATAAGTATGGTTTCAACTTCAAATGGACATGGGTAGGAGGCAACTGCTCCCTTTGCTCCTAAAAGTGCCAAAACCCTAGAAAAAAGAAGAAGCAAAGGCACATAAGAGAAAGAAAAAGGAGTGAAAGAATGTTACATCAGTTAAGGCTGTTGGTGAAAGTTCTTATCCCTGACCTTCTTTTACCTTAGGAATCTTTTATTCTTTTTGGGGCATTTTTTCCCTTGCGAAGCTAATCATGCACGACCAACCGAAAATTAATAATAATAATAATCACACACATTCCAAGGTAGACTTTGAAAAGAGAGGGAAAGTTTAGTAGGTCCCGATTGATTTCGTCTAATTGAGATTGATTTCGTCTAATTGAGTTTTAAAACTTATTGAAAGAGACGCGTTTGAGACTTAATTTCATCACCGGTGATAGTGAGTCACTAAAGAATGGCACAACTTTTCACAATCTTCATCATGATTTTATCGTAATCAGTAAGTAAAATGCATGAATTTTGTCGATCATTGAGATGAAAGCTCAACTACAACACTCAATTCAAAATTCAAACACAAAGCTTCCAAAAATTGAGAGAATGGCAAGATTTTGTGCATTGATCTTTTTTGATTCACTTAAAAATCTAGATATTATTTTTAAACAAATTCTCATAGTTGAGTGCCCCACTCAATTGTCAACAAAATTTATGTATTTTTTTCCCTGAATAAGGTCAAAATCATGCTTAACCCTGCAAAAACTCTATACTGATTCTCATTTCATAATTCAAAATATAATTTGAATCTGAGAAAATAATTTCAAATTGGCAATTAAATGTCACATGCAACGAGATTGTGTACTCTTTTGGCACCTCATTTAAAAGATTTATGACTCATATGACTAAAATAGAATAATTAGGATTCAAGCAATGGACGGCCCGATATCTAGAATTTCCGCCGTATTTATTTGGTGAGAAGAGCCTATAAAATGGATCCGCCGCCTAAGTTTATAAAAACATTCAATATGAGGAAAAAAAATCTAGAAACAGCCAAAAAGTGAATTAAGAGGGGAATATTTGCCATGGAAGTCAGCAAAGTGTAGGGACTAAGGGACAAGTCAAGAATCTCAGAAGATTGGATTGCTTTTATCAAAGAAGGATAGAAGCCAAAAATCTGAAAATCTCGATGATCTTGCATGATTTTTTTTTTTGCCCTATGTTTGGTTTTATTACATACATATAATATGGTCTATCTAATCTTCTTCCAAGGAGATCTCTCCAGTTGCGGTCCTTTCACATTTTTGTGAATACTATAGTAAAAAATAGAAATTATTTTTGTCCAGAGCTATTAATAGACAGGCAATTCTTACCTGTCTATGAATGGACTCTTGTGCGAAATGTTTGCTATATCTGTGATTTATTTACGAAACAAAGAAATGAGACTGAGAAATTATCAAAGTTATTTTTGGCATTTTCACCTACCGATAATAACTTTTTGGCAAAAATAATTATCTTTGAGAATTTGCATTCAAACTTTACCGGGGCATCCTATTGTACCATGTATATTCTATATTATAAAGAGAAAATTGATGTTTGTAATCACTTATTTGGCCCTTATATTTAATCCATATATTGTAGAGTAGAAAGGCGCAAAATAAGGACATAAAAATAAATAAACACATATTAGAAAACTACGGATTTCTTCAATTTCAAAAGATAACTAGAAATTTCCTTTATTTTCCTTTTTTTTTTTTGTTGGTAAGTATAAATTTCCTTAATCACCTAAGTTTCACGCAAACATAGCTAGCGTCTCAACATGAATGTGTTAATTACATATAATGAAAGTCCAGGTGAAAGAATTATGGCTCCTAAACTCGTCACGTGACACTTCATTTTACTTCTTTTATTACCATGGGGTCCGTTATTAAATTAATCAATACTCTGAAAACTTCTACAATATAATCTAGTTCGAAAGTTAAATTTCCAAAAATGGTTAAAGAGAGAATATTCTTAAATAATTTTTTGTCAAAACATAGTTTCTTGAATGAGATAATTCTTGTGTAGTTCATTCAATTAGCTATATCAATTGCTTAAGAATAAAATAAAGGATTTATTTTAAATAACTCGGCACAACTTATCTGATGACGAATGAAAGGAAATTAATAAGAAGTTAAGTAATGCAGTTTGCAAATTTAAGTGATGAAGATATAATTTTGTCATTTCCATTAACTTAAGTCGAATAAAATTGACCATATATATAAGGAAAAAAATTATATCCTTGAATAGCATTATAATATTGACAATCCGAAGGGGCTCTTGTCCCAAAACTTTGAAAATGAACAGACGAAAAAAAAAATTTAAAATGTTGAATTTTTATTCCCACCAATGTGGATGATCCCCAAGCAGGAGGACCATGTGACTCTGATGTGAAACCCTTGAATGCGCAGTTAATTGCATTTGCAGTAGCACGACTGCCCGAGATATTCCCTTCAAGAATATTAACCACAAGCGGACAAAATTGGCAGAAATCGAATAAATAAATAAATAATATAAACCAGAGCCCGATTGTAGAAACCCTAGACGCTTGCATCGTTATTGTTACTTTGTACTAAGATATCAAAGCCCGATAATGTTTGCTTCCTCTTAGTCTTATTTTATTTGCCCTAAGTTCATCGAAAGGTACGTGCTTGAGCACCTCCTCAAACCTTGTTAGGCGCCTAATGGATACATTTATAAGGAATGTGAGTAGAAGTATGACCAATCGGGACCTTAGATAGAGGTTACATAGCTAGGATAATTCTCAGATACATTGTCAGTGTAAAAGAATATGTAATCAACTTCGTATAATTATCCATCATATCTACATTACACACAACTTTTAGATAGTCTACTTTCTTATTGGTGTCATGAACAAAAATCAATCACTTTAATCGTGGTTTGGTGAGATCTATCACTTTAGCAATTTTATTTTTTACAGAAGAGTGTGGGGAAATTTGCATTCACAAGGACAATGAGTTTGTTATGCGCTTACCTAACTCTTGCTCTATATATAGTTTAGGAACCGTTTAATTGAAAGAAATTATAAGTAGGTATTATCTCAAATTTGGATGAAATGATATATCTAAGTTAGATTGCTCTTGATGAGCATTATCTGACTATATCTCCAAATCTTATCTTTGATAATATGACCTTGGGTTAAGTCTAATTGAATTTTGATTTCTTCAAAAAAAAAAAAATTAGGTCAAAATTGAAGTCTCTAATTGTGGCCAAGATTAGTCGAAATATGAGAGTGCAGTTTGCCAAGCATGTTGTCATTTTATTTTCTTTATGTCAAATGTTAAAAACTTCAGGTAGTTTGGGATGAGTTTGGGATATTAAAATTTTGAAATCCGATACCCAACACGATAAGTTTTAATCAGTAAAATATCCAAATTTCCTTTGTAGCCCTAATAAATGTGCATAATTACACATACATTGATCTATTAAAAAGCTTGATTTTACTTTAGAATTTCGTACACCCTAGAGGAAAGTAACAATAATCTAACATTTTCTTTAACAAACGCCATTTCAAGCTTGACTTCAATGTTAGGATCATTAGGTTTTGGATTTTTATAATTGTTGATCTCAAATTTTTGTTCAGTTGGAGATTTACGATGCATAAATTTTAATTTTGATGGTGGTTATTATTTATTTATTGTAAAATTTTTACTTACTAAAAATGTAACGGGGTGAGTTGCGCGTATCTTATGACAATTCCACAACTTTAATGAGGTGGGTTTGGGACTTTTTGTCAAAACTCCGGCTTGGAAAATAACGAAAAGTTACCAACCAAAAAAAAAGTAACAAAAAGTTATCGCCATAGATTAGGGATTTTTTTTAGTTAAATAATTGTAAACGTAGATTTCAGGTTCAACAAAAGTCCAATTGCCAAGGTGCAGCTATCCTCTAAGAGAAGAGTTAATATCATGTAAACTTTCAAGTTTGTGCTCTTATAACAAATTTATTCTTAATTACTTTTTACTTCATAAACAATCCCAAACGGGTACACATAACATAGATTCCCCAAACAAATTATTGAATCACATGAACTCCAAATCGGTATCCCATGAAGAATTTATCCAAACTAATTATCATCTTAGAAAAAATTTTAAATATGTACTCCTAACACAAATCCACCTTCTATTAAAATTCATTTATGTCACATATGTGGACTTTTCAAGTCAAATAAGTCATTCAATTGTCTATTGTGTATGATGATATGCATACATTTTAACGAGATATTGGACGTAAAGTTAACATTGGTCGGGAGCATTAGTTTAGGTATTTTTGTGAGATGGAAATTAATTTGTGTAAGCATGTTATGATGGGATAAATGTGTCATGAAATATCAAGTTAGGATTTTTAACAGTATTAACCTCGCTGTAGAAGTCAAATTGCAATGATGGTAAAAAAAAAAAATTAAAAAGAAGGAATATTCAAATAAAAAAAAGAACCTTATCGACTTGTATAAATAAAACTTCCAACTTATTGGCAATAAGTGTCAACAGCTCCAGAATAACTAAAATACTCTTTTGATAAGTCAAATCAGAGTTAAATTTTTTGTTCATGCTCACGTAAAGCTGGCACCCTATAAAGAAAAGGAAAAATTCGCAAGCATAAAGAGAACTTCATAGAAAAAGAGACTCGGAATTGAACTAGTAACAAGGGCGTTCCCACGATCCCGGCTCAAGAATCGGTGACTGTGGTAGGCTAATTATGGTCTTGTTCCTAAATCATTTTAAAAATTAGGAAAGAAATTGTCCAATTTGTTCTAAATTAAATGTACCAATGTTAATTCAGTTATAAATTTTTTAAATTTTATCATTGTCATCCAAAATCTTTACTTGGTATCAAAATACTATGTAAAGATTTAAGATCAAATCGATAAAACTGAAAATTTTTGGACCATACCCTAAGTTCAGGTTCATGTCATTTGGCTCGTACATGCACATACCACCAAACGCATCACACACCCCTCATGTCTCGCATCCCTATGCACCGTCACATGTGTGACTCCTCTCTAGTCTCTACCACTCGCCGGTCAAAATATCATCACAATTCCCGTTCTCTCGGTTTCACATTTTGTGGACCCGACCAATTCACCAATCCTAACTCCATCTTCAATTGCCCCAAACAAAATAATAATAATAATAATTTTATATTCAATATGTATACGTTGACACATTGGGGATTGTGTTCAAGAACTTTAGATGATAATCCCACCAAGAGTTCTTCACGGGTCACAATCTCATACTTCCGCTCGAGAATCTCACTTGTCTCCACTCATAATTAGGTTCGCGACTCACAGAAAGTCGTTGAACAATATCATCGTTCGATATCACGAATTTGAGCCCTGGCACCAAGGTAAAGATGACCGGACCGGACCCGAGTCGGCACCCGACCCAGATAGGGTTGGGGCAAGAGATGACCCCTGCTAGAATGACATGTTGGCATATGATCAATTGCAGGAAACATGGAAGTTTTGAAATAGAGATGGGTACTTGGGTACTTTTTTACCGCAACATCCCCTTTCCCAAAAACATCTTATTCTGTTCGCAGCATATATAAACATTATATGAACAATGAAAAGCATATATCCTTTAAGCAGCAGCTCCCAAGTCCTCAAAAGTTCACTAGCACTTCGTCATAATTAAACCAGCACCTTCGATTTTACGATGAAGAAGGTCCCCCACCGACAAGCAACTTCAGTGAGCTTTCTTCCGGTCATGGTCACAGATCAAAACCCATTTTCCATCTTGCACGATCCTCATTGTCTTAACAGCAGAACCGCTCGCCACAGGCTGCGCCACTTTTCTTTCAGGAACTCTCCCTCACATCACGTTGCAACTTCCTGTGTTCTCATCGCTGAAGAAGTGGGCGAACTGATCCCCCGGCGGTGGATACTGGTGTTGGTACGGATATGGGTAAGGTGGGGCGTAGCTGACCGCTGGAGGCGGCCGGGCGTACATCATGGGTTGGAACCGCTCGTTGCCCATTGCCCGTTGTTGATTCATAAGGGCGGCTAAGTATTGCTGCTGCTGCTGCTGCTGCGGTGGCGGCTGCTGTTGCTGCTGTTGGAGATATGGGTTGCCAGGGATGACCGCCGCCTGGCCGGTGGTGCCATGGAAGTAAGGGCCGCCACCGGCTCCACCAGTGGGCAGGCCCTGGACGGCCGGGATGCCTCCCATTTGACCCATGGATAGATTGCCCATTTGGCCCATCGGCATGTTCATTCCACTCATTTGCCCTAAATTTCCATTTCCCATGGCCATGCCTTTTGGCCCCCCATTGTGGAAATTACCATGGATCATAGAGTTCAACACTTCATTCTTTACTCCTCCCCCGCCGCCGCCTACTCCTCCTCCTCCTCCCTTTTTGCCATTACTGTTGTTGACATTATGACCACCATTCTGACCACTCTTGTTATTAGACCCACCACCACCACCATTATTACCAGCTCTGGCATCTTGAGGCAATCCTCCACCTCCATTTTTCCCTCCACCTCCACCAGCTTGGTTTTGATTTCCTCCGGCACCACCGCCACCTTTTCCTTTCTTACTACCACTTCCACCACCACTCATCTGAGCAGGCATCGCCGCATCTCCACCTCCGCCACTGCCACCGCCGCCCCCACTGCCTTTCTTGCCATTATATCCATTGTTCCCTTCATTTCCACCAGCATTCCCTCCCTTCTGCACATTCATCATCTGTGGATAATTACCATTCATCATCCCATTGAACATGAAATTTTGACCCAGAAGCCCCTGACCACTCCCCATCACGGGCTTCGTTTTACTGAGAGCGTGGTGTGCATCATCCAGAGCATCATCGTACTCATCATCATAGTCATCGTCGTCGTCGTCGTCATACTCACCAAAATCATCATCACCCAAATCCTCCTCAGGCAAATTGAACTTCACTGTCTTCTGGCTCTGGCTCTGGCTCTGTTCCTTGAAAGGCATATTCAGGTCCTTGAACTGAGGAGGCAGCTTCAAATCTTGAAACCCTTTGATCTGTTGGAGCTGCTGGAGCTGCTGGAGCTGTTGGAGCTGTTGGAGCTGTTGCAAGTTTGGAACTTGTTGATGTTGACCTCCCTTTGGCTGGTTGCTGTTGCTGTTGCTGTTGTTGTTCCCACCCTTTTGGGCCTTGTTGTTGCCACCACCACCACCTTTGCCGTTGTCGATTTGCATGTTCTTGAGCTGGTTGTTGAGAAGGCTCTGATTGTTGTTCTTGTTACCGTTGTTGGGCTTTTGAGCACCCCATACCTCTGCATGTTTTCCTGATTTCGCCAGCTTCTTGATGAGCAAAGCCGGGTCTACATTCCCTGCAACCGTAACTTTGCCCTGTTCTGAGTCTATGGCGATTCTGAACACACCTGCAACATAATTAATATTTAAGAAACAAGGATCTTAAGGCTAGACATGCTGAAAAATTAATTAAAGTTGGTCAAAGAGAGGAAAAAGAATCAACAGATCCATATAGAAGAAAGGAGAGCCACTATAGTCAATCTAAACGAAATATCCGAAAATTGACCTAAAAAAAATTCATGTAAAAACAAAAAGAGTTGAAATGAAAAGAAGCTAATGACAAACTTGACAAGACAAGGAGCAGTAGTACCATCAATCTTCTGCAAGATTTTCTTGATCTTCTGCTTACACCCATCACAGTGGATATTCACCTTAAGCGCGCAGGTCTGCAGGGAACAAGAAGCGCAGGAAAAGGAAGACAAACAAAAAGGAAATGAGCAACCCGTAAATATAACAAGGAAGCTAAAAAGAACTTCACCGGGACAAATGGGCACAACAAGAAAGGAAGCAATGAGAAAGAAAGCAAAGACAATGTACAGCAGGCGAAACATAATGCAGAGGAGCAAGACACTTGGGAGACCTCTCAAAAGAGCTCCATTTTGTATGAAGAAATGTGAAGGGGAGGGGATTAGGGAGACGAGGCACGCACCTGGATCTTCAAAATTTCTTCTTTACTCATGACTCAGGAATTGAAGCAGGGGAAACGCGGCTTTGACAGATCCGAACAACGGGAGCTCAACGAGAGAGAAACACCCCCTTGCTCTTTCTCCTGGGCTTTATCAAGAAGCAAAGGGAAATGTGTGTGAATGTGTAAGAGAAAGAGAGAGAGAGAGAGAGAGAGAGAGAGAGAGAGAGGAAGGAGGAAGGAATGGCTCTGTTGCTCGTTTCAGTTGCTCTTTGGAATCCAAGAAAGGCTCAGCCACCTCAGAGAGAAAGAGAGAGAGAGAGAGAGAGGGTCAGTAGCAGCGGGTGGGCATTAAAAGCTTCTCACGGGGGGGTACTCAAGCTCCCTCTATTTCTGGATATGCGAGTGGAGAGAGAGAGAGAGAGAGAAGGAGAGAGAGGGAGGGAGGAGTGAAGTTCAAGCTTCGGACACTCGACAGTGCTGCTGCTTTGGGGCGCGGATAACGGGCAATCTTGTACCAGGCTAGCAGCCACGAGCGTCGAGCCGTGTAGCCAGCCATGTGGCCATCTAGGCTTGTTGCCTTTGTGGCTCTCCAGGGGCGTGTCGGACCTGTCGGTGTTGGTTTGGTTTCGAGCGAATCCCACTCGGGTCGGAGCTGAAGCTTTCTTGTTCCTTTTCTCCGATGGACAGTAGAGCGCTTCAGAAGACAAGAACCAACGAAGTTTTTATGCGCACGAGATCAAAAATGTTTGGTCCGGCGTATTTGCAAAACACATTTGTTAAGATAAAGTAGTTTAGCACGTTCATTTGGAGCTTAATTGTTTTCCTTTCATAAACGAATTATAACCCATTTGCAAAACATATTTATTAAGATAAAATAGTTTAGCATGTTTATTTGGAGCTTAATCGTTTTCCTTTGATTAACGAATTATAACCCATTTGTGAAATTAACCCTTTCAACTTGTTTGCTACGTTAAAACACCAGTCAACAAGTCTTGATAAGATGCAAATTGATATAGATAATAATATGTTTATATATATTTAATGTCCGAATGTGTTAAACTCGTCCTACTGTGTTACCTGTTTAATAGATGTGTTGCGTTTGAGTTTTGAAAAAATGGGCACAATCGGTAAAAGTGCCGTGTTCAGATTTATGTCTTAAGTTGAACCAATGTGTTTATAGCGTGAAGACGCAAATTGCTAGCCTTAATTGTAGAGTCCCATGTTACCTTGCACGAAAGCACAAAAGGTAGATGCAGAGGCAAAACTGTCAGTGGGATAGTCAAGTAAAATACGACACACAATAGCGTGAGAAAATATAGAAAGATCATTTAATATACAATTATAGGAGCTTTTATTTTGAATGTACGGTATACTTTCCTTTGAAGTGATTTATTTGATCGAAGTAGCTGAATTTACGAGGACATGTCACACGTCTAACGCATTTGCTATAGACTCATTGTTGACGAGTTGCATAAAAATAGAGAAGTTAAAATATATGGAAGAGAAAAATTGAATGCAATAGTAGACCTATATGTCATATAAAATATTGCATTGATCCGCATTATGTATGAATTATTCATTTAGCATATCCTAGTTCAATAAGACCCATGATATCATAGTGTCGAAATTTCATCATAGTACAATGGATAGATAATCGGAGCAAGCAAAAATGACGTAAAACACAAGTAAGACATATGATGATGTATATTATTACGAAATAACTCCATGTCGATAATAAAATGACTAAATATCATGTTCAGGAAAAAAATGTTACTCCTATATTGATATGAAAAGATACAAATTAGGAATCTAGTTTTACAAATTGAAATGGTGGGTTAGAGCACCTCATCTGGTCAATCAAGCAAATCGTTTCAAAGGGATATTATTTTAGATCTAGTTTAATTGCAAACTTATCATTATAAGTTTCTCATTTCACAGTATATTTCTTTTATCATAAGATTTAAGACAATTTCACAAATCGTGCACGACAAATGTTGTTCTCTATGAATTGCATCTCGAGCATTCATTACTCAGCAGCTCGTCAATGATCTCAAATGTCGTTGTAGAATCAGATCGGGCAAGGATCCTACAAAGCACACGCAATTCAACTTGAATGCGGCCACATAAGGTCCTGATCACAATTAAATTTTACGTAACTTTGCCTCGGATTGACCAAGTGGGGGATTGATTGTGGTGGTGAGGTCAATAAATATGGATCGTGGCGGGGGCTCGGATTCGGGTGTGATCTGAGGGATTTTATTACTCATGACCATCCGCAGATTGGGGGTGGAGTGTGTCAGATTCTAAATCCAAAAATAGTCGTGCATTCAAATGTGTCATTTATTGAGCTGAATTGCACTAGTGTTTAGAAAATAAATAAGATAAAAGGACTGCGATAATTAAATGTACAATTACTATAAAAATATATTCATGTGTGTGTTTTTTTTTTGTGTCTGGATATATGGAGATATATATGTGTATATTCATGTGTGCGTGTGTGTTGTTTTTTTGGTCTGGATATATGCAGATGTGTGTGTGTGTGTGTGTGTGCGTGTGTGTGTGTGGAGGGTATGCTATTGTTTCTTAGAAATTTCCCGGGCCAGTCACTAATATTTACCACAGTAATGATGCTAGTTCGTTTACTAAATTTCTATATTGAGCTTATATGAGAGACTATCGGTAGATTTGTAGATAATCGAACCATACTAAAATCTCAATAATTAGGTTTTTCTCTTTTCAACATTTAAAAATTTTGGCTAAAATCATATTAGCGGTAAATGTATCGGAAGTCTTACAACTTGTTAAGAAAGTATAATTGATTCTTAAACTTTTAAGAAGTATAATTAAATTTCAAAACTTGTCAAATTGTTGTCATTGAGTTTTATGTTAACTATGGCTAATTTGGGTAACAAAAAATGTTAATGTGATCTATTTATTTATTAATTTCTCTGTTTGACATTTTGATTGAAATCTTAATTATTTTACACTGAATCCTAGTTAAATTAGATTAAGAAAATTAAGAAGGTTTGATATAAGGAATACAAACTGAAAAAAGGAAAATAAAGAAAGAGCAACGCCCCATGGTTCTTGTCTGGTGGGGTTTCGTCTCATTGCAAAGGGTTAGCAAATACGAGTGAATATGATTCCGGGATAAAATAAAAAAAATTGGAGAACTGGTCCATTGAAAACCAGCACGATTCCAAGTTCTAGGGAAAGATAGTCCAATGCTCAATTCTACTTTTTGAGGAATCGCTAGTTCCCGGTTTAGTTCTCCATTCCTACACTTGAATCGGGAAGGGAGTAAGTTGGGAATACTAAAATCCCTAATTATCTTCCTTGAATTAATTTGTTTTTTGTGGCGTGTTTCTTTTCCACTTCTCATCTCTATTTTTATATATTGTAATTCTTTTTTATATAGTAATGAGTGAATATTTTATTTAATCTTTTCTTTTTAGATATGGATTGTCCTGATAAGTAGATTATCAATGGTAAATAGAGTTTACTAGTTGGAATGGAATGAATATATATGGTGAGGCTTTTTAATAATTATTTTAGTTTAGTTAATAGTAGTTTTAAAATTAAAACTATTATTAAATGATGAACTATTATGTTGTTTCTTTTGATTTTAGGTGTTTATAATTTGCAACAATTTTTCATTAGTGAATGAGGACTTGAGTGCTATAATTTAGGTTTTAAGTAATTTTTTTAAATTTTAATTATTTATTTTATTTTACATGTTCATTTTTTATAAATTGTTGCTATTAACAATATGAAACTTTCATTTTTGTTGCTATGCTTATTTTCGTTTTGTTTAACTAAAATGGAAAAAAAAAAAAAAAAAAGAACCTCATACATTTTGGAATTTATGACAAGATAGGTCACAAGTTTTAAAAAATAAGAAACCTATACCAATGGATAGGTTTTAGGTAAAACTTATAAAGAATCTATAAATCTATAATTTTCATCCCTATTGGCAAGGGACACTAAGGCTTGGCATGGATGACAACCCTTGTTAGCCTTAGGCGAGGGCCGGCAAGGCATCGTGTAGATGTGGGAGAGGATTGTTCGAGGGTCACGGCCACCCATTGCCGAGGCCTTGATGACCCTCACTAGCCCTTTCTAGTGACGATTGTCACCCCTCCGAGGCTTCCTTTTATTTGTTTTTCTATTTTTCCTTTTCTTAGTTCTTGTTCTTTAAATCAAAAAAAAGAAAATTTTAGGCTCTCGTATCTTTTAAAATAATTCAACTAACATTTGGGGTAAAAACTTCATATTTATACCAAAATAATGTTGTTTTAGTGCTTTAGTTAACATGAACGCCCTATTTTAGAGAGAAAATAAATAAATAAATCACATCAGTATTTTTTATTGGTTAAGTTGAGAAAATTTTTAAGACTCAATTATATTTTTTTAACGTGCTTTGTAATTTTTAGTGAAGTTATCCTATTGTATTAAAAATGATAGTTGGTACTTTTCTTAAGGAAAAATTCATAAATAATCACCCCGAATGGACAATGGTCCATTGGAAGTGCCGCTCCCCCATTTTTAATTTCTAGCGTGTATTTATGATGGTACAAAAGTACAAGCAACTTGCTTGAAGCGGACGCTTCACATGGGTGTGATGATACTTCTCGTTTGCATGAATGGTCAGTTCTTCGGCTGCGGCAGCATTTAGCTTTTCCCAAGGACCGTCCTCGTCTGGAAACGTTCTCGCTTCCGGATCGAGGTTTCCTTGGTGTTTCAAATCTGTGATTTTCTCTCAAATATATTAGATTTAATTTACGACATATATATACATATACATTCCCATCCATTCTTCATTGTTGTGTAATATATTTATGACACACGCATATATATAGTTCCATTCACTTTCATTTTGATGTGTCAAAATTTTTAGTTTATAGATAGCATTATATTTATTTTTATGAATTGAGAGAATCTGGTTTTTAAACTCTATTTTGTTTTACGGAAAATAAATAATTTCAAAAAATGATCGCCTGAAATAATTAATCAATAAAAATATTTTTATTATCAATAATAATTTATATTTTAATAATTTCTTGAATCATAAATATGTTTTTTGTTTATTTATTTAAAAGTAATCAAGTAATTTTTTTCGGAAAATATTGTGATTGATTTTTGTACAGGTGTCTCAGCCTTTTGTACGACTTTGATTGATTTTTGTGAAAAAAAGAAAAATATGGAAGGAATTTGCTAAAATGAAAGAAAAAAAAAAAAAAAAAAAAGGAGGGAATAACACTCTAATCATTAGGGGTGGGGCACTTTTTTCTCACTTTTTCTTTCTTTTCTCTGGGCCCTTTTCTTGTTTTTTTGACTCGTGAAGTTTCGAGTGGGGCCTGTCATTACGCGGCTTCGTTGGATTTAAAAAAGTTATTTTTTAGTCTCCTTGTATTTACTAACAAAAAGTAAGACGAGCTTCGACTCAAATCAAATTTGTTCTTGGCCTTGTGAACGTAAGGCACTTCGAATCAGAGATACATTTTTCATGTTAAAGGGATATATACTATATCTAAGTTCTTTCATGTTTAATTTAGCAAATAAGTGATTTTTGAACTGATTCTCACACACCTTCAACTAATTCGCCTATTGATATGATCTTAAAGGTGCACTAACCAATATAGGTCATGTGCATTCGGGAGTTTGTTTAGCACTCCTGAAAAGACTTTAAACTAAGATCATAAGGAGAGGAACAAATTGCATATATCTTATTGCTAGATCTTTCTTTTAAGCTAAATCATTACATTTTTTTTTTCCCGAAGTTTTAGCAATAAGGTTAAAGGACAGTGTGATGCAAATGATATTGGATTGGGAATCCCTTTATTTAAGGAAAAAATTTCCACCTTTAATTTACTTTTCAGAGTAGAAAGGATGATGTATCTACATTTATGTTATTTAATGGTTCAGATTTGCTTTTTTTCGATTCCTCTAAAGTTGTAGCTACTCATCATGGTTATCAATCTCTACCTCAATTGCGCAACGCTATCACCAACTTGGGGTGCATTTGCAAGAGGTTTTTGAGAAATGTAAAATCATTTTCCCAAATATTTTTGACTCGAAGTGTTGGAAGAAGATCGGCAGAAGAAATGACTAATTTCTTCGTTATGCAATAAACGAATAAACGAATTAGTCAGGAATGTATGCTGCATCATGAGCGAATTGCGAATGATGTGACTTCATGATAGTTAGAATATAATCACGAGGAAAGTATTCACATTTCACAATGTTAATGGCAATTTTCTTCTCAAAGTAATAATTGAATTACCTTTGTTCGTTGATGGAGAGAGGAGACGAAGAGAGAACGATTTCTTTTATAACATTCTTTTGGTCTATCATCATGACGGTTATATCTAGAAGTTATTTATAAAACTTTTTTCACAACCTTTTAAAAGGTGTATCTCCATTATGTCATATCAAAACGAATCACTGCATTTTAATTGCACCTCATCATGAACACATCAACATAAAAATAACACATTCCATTTTAACATGATGAGTTTGATAATGCTCTATCAAGAATATAAGGCATTTAACATTCACTTGCTTTAGAAGCAAATCATACTAGCAATAAAGTTGTGCGACTAATGAGTACACATGCACTTGGGAGCTTAAATTATGCATTTATTAGGGATGATATCATAGTTATAACCCCAAAAAGAAATAAACAATTGATGTCTCAAAGTGCCCCGATACATTTTGCTAGATTAGTCTGAGTATACTTATATCTTAAAGGCTATACTTGACTATTCTCATAATATTATGTATTTATAATTATATCCAAAACCACAAAAGGTAATATACTTGGTCGACCGGTAAATACATGTGATAAATGTAAAACAATAATAGTTTTTATTTACATTCACATTTTTCTCCATTTCAGAAAACTGTTTTCCTAGACACGTCCTATAAAATCATATCTATTCATGACCATCAATAACATGCTAAAATAACAACATTGATCTTTTACTTCAAGAACATAATCAGTAGTAACATAAGGTATAAAATTATAATTCTCAAAGGCTCACACGATGAAATACGTGTTATAGTAAATTTCTCTTTTTATAAGAGCTTATGTCATTTATTAAACACATTAACTATACGGATCTCAGTCTAAATATAGTCACATACTCATATTTAGCTTGGGTGCTATATGAATTCGTTTTCTATAGTGCCCAATTAAGTATTTGCGTATGGCGTCCTGCAAGCGTACATGATTGTAGGATTATCATGTTCGATTTTATCATATACAAATCATAGACCTCATCTTAACTCCAATCAAGGTGACGTATTATTTTATATACTAAACTTGCTCTTCTATCATTTATAATATATAATGTCTCATCTCAAAATGCTACTATAACACTTGAGGTTGTTGCTCATATAAATGAGCCAATCATTACATACTAACATACCTTTTAATAATATGTGTATTTTTTGCTAGTCTCATAATGAATTTATGCTTATTGATAAAACATTAAGTTACTAAAGATAAGTAAGTGTAATAAATATGTTTATATATACATAAACCAATGATCCCCTATAATATTATAAATCATATTCTATATAACCCTACAAACATTCTGTAGGTCAAAAACACATCTTTAGGAATAGCCTTGATAAACGAATCATCAACTATTCTATTAGTTGAAATATGTTGTAAGATAATTTCTTTCTACACTATTATATTTCTAATGAAATTGTTATTTATGTTAATGTGGTTTGTCTTATCATGATACTTGGGATCTTTTATATGAGTAATGGCTGATTGACTATCATAATAAACTGTTGCTGGTCTTGAAACTTTAATGATGATGACCAAATTTCCCAAGAACCGTTTTAGCCATACTAATTTTTCCACTATAGCAAAGCATGCAATAAATTTTTCCTTCATCATAGATAAGACAATGCATATATGTCTTTTACTATTCCAAGAAATTGAACATTCATTGAGTAAGAGCGCATAACTAGAAGTTGATTTATGCTTATCTAGGTTTCTTCCCCAGTCAGCATTTGAATAGCTTAATAAGTGAAAAATAATTTATTTGATAACAGAGTCGATAGTTCATAGTGCCTTTCAAGTATCTCGAAATCATTTTAATTACTTTTTTAGTGTGTTTGATCAGGATTTAATTGATATCGACTCACCAATCCCACAGCATAACATATGTACGATCAAGTACACATTATATCATATATTAAACTTCGGACGGAAACGTAAGGAATGGTTTCAATTTCTTTATTTTCTTATGGAATTTTAGGATACATCTCAGTATTCACGCTTTTGCCCTGCATGAGAGGGGGAACACTCAAGAATTTTCATTATATAAGATTCTTATGATAGAGTAAGGAGTTTCCTTAATCAATCTCTTTCGATCTTAACTCCCAATATATAAACAGTTTCTCCCATATTTTTCATTTCAAAATTGGAGGAGAATCGTTTTTTTTATGATAATAACCAATCTTATGTCATTCCTAACCAACAATATATCAACTACGTAAAGTGATAAAATTACAAATTTATTTTTGGACCGTTTGACATATATACAGTGACCCACTTCGATCATCGTGAACCAAAAAGACATTATGACTTAATGAAAATGAAAATATCACTATCTAGCTGATTGACACTCCTACTACGTCTTATATGTTAAGGTAAATCTTCATTTTCCTCGACAATATTAGTGGGTGTGTGTTATTAAGATCTTCCATCTTATATAATTAAAAATCCTTATTAATTTTACTTCTATTAAGAAAATCATTTTCTAAGAGCATAATATCTCGTGACTCCATTTCAATTACATTTTCATCAACATGTTCAGCTATAATCGTGTACTCTTTGGAGTGTTTAGAATATCTTATAAAAATATATTTATTCTCTTGGGCCTAATTTGTCATATTTATGAGAATAATCATGAATATAAGTTGCACACCCTTAAGGTCGTAGATTACTTAAAGTCTGGTTTTCTAATAGTCCATGCTTCATAAATGGGTGAAAATTACTAACTTAGAGGGCATACGGTTAAGTATATAAACAACAATCAATAACGCATTTCTTCAATATGAGATAGGTAGATTTGCTTGAGTTATCATAGAGCTAACCGTTTCAAATAGGGTTTTATTTCTTTTCTTAATAACCCCATTTTGTTGTGGATATCAACAATAGTCAATTGTCTTACAATTTTATTTTCATCACAAAGAATCTTGAATTGCTCATATGGATACTCACGTCCGCGATTGGTTCTCAATATCTTTATTATTTTGTTTAACTGATTTTCTACCAATGTTATATATCATCTAAAACAGTTTAATACTTTTGCCTTATGAGAGATTATTAAGAAATAACCGAAATGCGTGAAATGATCTATAAAAATGATGAAATATAAGACTTCATGCCTTGTTCTCATGTTCAATGGACCACAAATGTTAGAATGTATGAGTTGCAATGGAAGTTTGGCTTCAATTCCTTTACCGAATGGTTTTTTACTTGCTTTTTTGCTAGATAATATTTGCATGTGAGTAGATCAACATTAGTAAGTAACCCTAAAAGGCATTTTCTAGCTAACATTTGCATTATTTGTAATCCAATGTAATTTAGTCTAGCATGCCAAGTACTTGCATTAATCTCAACATTATTAGAAGATGTAATTAAAGAAAAATAACAATCAATATAAATATTGTACACATCATAGTCAATGTCTAACATTATAAAATCATTCAATACATAACTGGAATCATAATAAACCGTTTCAAACAAAATGTCAATATAATCATCATGAAAATTTAATACATAACCTAAATTTAGAAGAACAATTACGAATATCAAGTTTCGTTGAATATATGGAGTATAAAGAACATCATGTAGGAATAGGTTTTGATCACCATATAAGATCAATTTACATGTGCCAATACTCATCTTCTTCATATTGTATCTACGATACTCCACAAATACTCCTTGACGTATAGCTATATTGTTGTTCCCGAGTCTATAGTCCATATTGAATGAGATTTAGCAAGTATTATAGTATTGTAAAAAAAACATTACTTAAAATAATAGAGTAATAGAGTACCTCTTTAGATTTAGTGTACTCACGGGCGAAATGACCTAACTTGCCATAATTATAGTACTTTATCTTAGTTTTTTCCTTCTTCCCACCATGCTTCTTGCGTCAGAAGGTCTTAATTTTTTTTTTTTGTGCCTGATCAGTCTCCTTCCATTTGTTATTAAATTTATAGTTCCTTTTGCATTTAAAGGACGAAACTTTGCGTAAACTCGATTTAACAATATAAGCATGGGTAGAGGATCTTGCAGCCCCTGAACACTTATCCTTTAATTCCAAATGATGCATTATATTATCCAAAGTGACAATATTCTCATTATACGTCATATTGATTTTTATATACTGCAAATTGTTAGGAAGAGACCTTATAATAGCATAAACTTATTGTTCATCAGTAATGGTGTGATTTGCCAACTTCAGCTTACGAATTATGCTTAATATTTTCTGAATGTGCTATCTCATTATTAGATTTAGGTGCTTTCGGTATGTGTCAAACTTGATGATGAGTCTCTTCAACATAGTGACAGACGTACCCCCAAACTTATCTTTCAAGACAACCCATATTGCTTGAGTTTTATCATAACCTTTAAACTCACACATGAGATTATCTTGTATATAACTCAGCAATGTGATGCGAACGATACTATTTGTCTTTTTCTAAGCTTGATAAGTTTCTAGATATCATTTGTGTAGAATTGAGATTCTATACTTAGGTTCATCCATGGTATGGTTAAAGGTTTCCAAAATCTTTTACTATTCAATGATGTATTGAACATTTTGGTGTTAAATATCATAATTGTTACCATTTAGCTTTTCAATTTTATTGAGGTTAGCCATAATAGTCTTGGATGCCGAAACCATAATCAATTGCTATAACCACATTGACATAATAAATGCAGAATCATGATCCGTTCGTTTCTCGGAGAAGTCATTTTCCAGGAAAATGACAATATTTTCTGATGTTTAACTAAAACCTGAAAATGTTTCAGAAAATATTTTCTGGTGTTCGGTTAAGAAAATATTTTCTAAGACTTCACCACTTAGGCATGCATCACTTACCGATCCATAAATCCATCAAATATGAACTTACCTTTAAATCCGGGCAAACTTACTTCATAATTTTGTTCCCTCATTGCTGCCAAATGCTCATCTACTCTAAAAAATGTTCGTATGGATTTTAAAAAGAAGCAAAAGAGAAAAGAAGCAAAGCCTGTATAACCCTCATGAAAATCTTCCAATTGGGTGGCTTGTTCTAAACAAAAGAAAAAAAAAGTAAAACATGTAGAGCTATTTGCTTGAGCAATGTACAATTGTAGGGTAGAGTAAATAAAGAAAATGATAAGCAAGAGTGCAGAGCACGAGCTTGAGATCAACGAGTTTGAGGTTCACTTAACAACAGCCGATGACTAGCCATGAAAGAAGAAGATGGGAAACAAAAAAAAGAAATAGAAAAGAAAAAAGGAAATTAAAAATAATTTGAATTAAAAAAGAAAGAGAAAATTAAAAAAATAATCTGAATAAAAAAAAAAGAAAAGAAGAAAAAGAAAGGGGAGGAGGAAGTGAGGATTTATAGAGGTGTGAGATAAGAGATTAAATAAGGAAAATGTTTTCCACTTTTCAAAAGTAGAAACCATTTTCCCTTAATTTAGAAGATTTTTTCTCTTTCAAGGAAAACATTTTCCCTAAGGAATTCATTTTCTGTGAAACAAATGTTAGAAAATCCGGAAAATATTTTCCCGAAAATTATTTTTCACGAAACAAACGAAGCCTCAATATTGGCACATTTTCCACATTAACACACATATTTTGTTTGTAGCAAAAACAAATTAAATTAATAATAATTCAACAAAAGACGCAAAATGAAAGTTCGCTATATTTCCAATTAGCTTCAGTGTACTATTGTTTTACTATCATTAACTAGTCTAATTTGTACAAATTTTTAAGTTTTAGGTGAAAACTCATTCAAATTTTACCAAGCTACAAACTCCGACTAGAAAAAAGTAATTACATAACCTCATATAATTTCCAAAATTTTCTATTAAATATCAAAAGTCATAGCACAATGTGAACTAAGATATAAAATAATCATGCAGCAACTATAATCAAAAGCGGAATTCATAATATAAAGTCAAAAACAAGAACTCCAACCATTGTTCAAATTTGTCCTAAGTTAGGAAATTACAAGTACGTTAAACCATGTACATGTTATCATCGAAACAAGTTCTACACAACACATATGTGGTCATTTACATGTAGGTCAGCTCATATATTACCAAAACCATAGTGAAATACAGGTTAGAGTGAGTAAACAATGTATTTATACCCCAAAGTACGCGTATTTAGGGTTATGTACGCATTTTTATATCTTTAAGGTCTCAAACATAAATAATAATTATATCACAATATAAAGCACATCCATACAAACCAAACGCCACTAGCTATGTGCCGATCGAACCCTCCACGTGCCCACATTTGTTGCTTGAGTGAGTGGCGCGTGTGGCGCACGTGTAGTGAGCCAATAACGCTCTTAACTAGTCCAACCAATCCAACCACCCAACTAGTCAATTGGTTGAATTAGGTTGGTGGTCAAGTCGGGTTGTCGGCTAGCGGGATGTCACCCCGGCGGTTACTAACCATTTGCTGACATTGACGTCATTGATGATGTCGGCATGTGTCAATTCATTGATGTGCGTGTGGCACTCAAGCGTTGGGCAGTCCTAGTCATGAGGCACATGATGCCCATGGGTGTGGGCATGTCTAATGTCTACTGACGGTGTTCGACTTGTTGTTTTACTTGTTTTGATGAGTACTTTCATCATGTATATTCAAAAATTGATTTTGGCTGAAAAGATATTCCAAAAATGGCCAAAACCGTATGGGCATTCATGACCTCCAAACTCATTCTCTGCTTCGGTTCATTTTTGACAATTCACATTGCAATTTTCGAACAACGAACATCTAGACGATGTAAAGTTCATTCTCTTGATCCCCATATCAAACATAAAGCGAGAAAATTGGATGGAAAAACATGGCAGAGATGCTCTAATACCAACGTTGGAAAAAAATTGGTGGAAGAAAGAACTAACCTCTTTGATGCGTAATAAACGAATTACTCAGTGATATATGTTGAATTATGAGCAAATGACGGATGATATGACTTCACGATGGTCCAAATACAATCACAAGAAAAGTATTCACGTTTTACAACGTTAATGCCAATTGTCTTTTCAAAGCCGTAATGGAATTACCTTTGTTTGTTGGTGGAGAGAGGAAACAAAGAGAGAACAACTTCTTTCAGAACGTTCTTTCTGCCAATTATCATGACGGTTATCTTTAGAAGTTATTTATATATCTTCTTTCACACCATTTCAAAATGTGTCTCTCCATTATATCACATTAGGACAAACCAATGCATCTCAATCACACCCCATCGTGGATGAACCAACTAATGACACAAAGTAAATACAATTTCCAGACCAAAAAAAAAAAAAAAAAAAAAACAATTTGGCTAGATGACTTGTAGTGTCTCTTTTGCAAAGTTACTTTGATGTTCAATAAGATAAAAAAAGAAAAATTAGAGGGTGTGGCTACTATTCATCATCTCCGTGAAAACAAATCTAGGGAACCAAATCAATCGTCGGATGGGATCGAACTGTCGAAAAAGTGCAGACGAATCAATGCCAAGATCAAGAAACCTCTTGATGACAACTTCTGATCGAACAATCTCTAATCTCCACACATACATATTCCAGCACTCAAAATCGAAACCTCCGCTATCACAAGCAAAATGCCCTTATTGAACCGATAAAGATTAAAAAAAAAAAAAAACTCAATCATTACAACTAAAATTACCCTTCCTTGCCCCCAATTCACTGACCTTCACATAATTTACAACACCATGTCCACGTTTCATCCCAACTTGTAACCCTTGACGAGCAGGTCTAAAGCCTTAGCAAGCCTCACGACTCTTGACTCTTAGACTTAGAGCCTTGATGAGCCTCTCGACCCTTGATCATTGACCTTTAACGAGCATTGACATTCAGAGAGTGATGATTAAATTCAGAGCGAGATGAAGAACAATACCTATGAGAAGGATAGAGATGATGAATAGTAATTGAGGACGATACATGAATGCAAAAAATAAAATCAATGAAGGCAAGACTTGAAGAAGAAAAATTTCTTTTAACCTTAAAAGTATCATTTTTGGATTGCTGAAAATCAATGCTGGCCACCGACATTTGTTTTTTATTTAAGGGGTGTTTAGATTGACTTTTACTTCTTTTTTTTTTCTTTACACTATTTTGTTTGTAGTGCTTTTTGATTTCGCCTTTTCATATTTTATTTTTTAAATTTTGCAATGCATACACTTTGGTCTTTTTGTTAACTTAAAAACTTGAAACTTCGACAATAAACAATTCATGATTTTTGAAGTTTGGACAACATTTACTCCAAAAAGTATAGAAGTCACCTTTGACTTTTAAGAAATCTCACAAACAAACCCTAAATCTCAGGGTAAACACATTTTGGGATTTTTTTTGTGACTTGGAAGAGCATAAAATTCCACAACATATGAATCTTTATATTTAGGTTTACATATGATTTAAAATTCATAATCTTTAGAATTTCAGTATATATTTTAAATTCGAGTTAGTATCATAAAAAAAACCCTACATATTAATTTTTTTTGTGTTACTAAAAACCTTAAAATTGCTAAATAAATAGTCTTATGAATAAATAAGAATTCTATGATCATTGGAGAGATTGATCCGCCGTTCTAAAAATATTATATCTAAGTGCATTTTATCTATTTTTTATACAAAAAGTTCCACCTCTTAAACTCTTCAAAGATTTTAAACTAACGATCGGGATTTGTTCTCTTGCGACCAAACGACTGCCGCCCTTAAAAAATGCGATCAAGAATTTGTAGAACTATACATCCTTGAGTCTAAGTAAGATAGAGCACCTAAGAAATGGGCAGCGGGGCAATAAACAAGAATTTACACCTAAGAAATTATTGGGCATGAAAAGTTGGCGCGGCTCATCGACTTTAGCAATAAAGCAGCCGTCGGCATAGAGGAACAATTATTGCGAAATTAAAGGTCTGCTGAACATAATGATGACAATTTGGAAACACAAAAACCTCGAAAGCGGAATTTCCGTACCGTCGGGCGATTAAAACAAATGCTAATCCGTAGCCCATCGATCGGCGGAAAGGCGCTTCGTTTCACTGGTTTCCCACGCTCGACGATGCACGGCATGACCCTCGGGCTGTCAGGCACAGAAAAGACAAGCTCCCCTCTTCCGAGATTGAAATCGTTTCTTCAGAAATCAATTCGGGAATTGGGCAAGCCATTTATAGAACCAAAAAAAAAAAAAAAAAAATTGGGCAAGCCATTTGTGTTTCCCTCCATGTTTTTCAGTCCGGACATGTCAAAGAGCTTCCGGTTCCATCGGCGTAGAGTGAACATTCTCCCAACTCGGTTGGCTTAGAGCTAGACGAACATGCTCATGGTTAGGAGTTCAACACCCTTACCGCCATCGCCGCTGGCCTAAACTAGTCAACTTTAGGTTTAACCGGCTCTGGACCACATCAGTCATCAAAGAAAAGTCGAACAGTGGTCCGGTTTTCCAATTTAAATGGTTGAAGTGGGCGGTCCGGTTTTGATTGAAGACTGTGATTTTCGTATTATAGTTGTGTCATTAAAAATGTTTCTATGTGATTATGAAATATTTACATTAAAGATGAAAATGCGTCACTTGTGTTAGTTTCGTGTTAAGCCGTGTTGATTTCAATTTATCTCAATAAATTTAAATTGTTTTTTTGTTGCATGCCAAGAATTACCACCTCTAATGCCTATTATTAAAGATAGTAGGCATGGTTTTACTTATATGTTTTTACGTTTAAATCCAAATGAGATTTGTTGTGTAAAAAGGATTCTACAATTAATCACAAATCATGAGATGAATGGAGAAATAAGCGAGAAATAGAGAAACTAACATATTATTATGCTCTCAACTGGCTTTAGATGCCATGTCAAGCATATCCTTGAGCCTATTGAATTCTTCAGGTTTTGATCCTTGCCCAAGCAATTGGTTAAATCTCTAGAGATACTCAACTCAATTGTATGGAAAACATGTAGAATCTAAGAGATTGAAAGGAAATGAACAAGATTACTCGTGAAATAAGACTCATACTCTGATTTTACATTACAAAGCACACATGAAAAATTTACGAAGAGGTAAAGATGGTGAAAGGATGACCTCATACATATAATGCTTGTCATACTTCAACAAATTTATACCTAAATTGGACAGCATTTCTTTTGTTTTTGTTAACTGTCTCTTTTGAAACCCAACTCTGGTTTTCAGGAGAAATGCAAAAACCGATAAAGATAGTTAAAGGATGATCTTATACATATAATACTCGTCATACTTTAACAAATTTATATCTCAATCGGACATCATTTCTTTTGTTATTTTTAAATGTCTCTTTTGAAACCCAACTCTGGTTTTCAGGGGAAATGCAAAAACCGATAAAGATAGTGAAAGGATGATCTTACACATATAACGCTCGTCACGCTTTAAAAATTTGCATCTGAATTAGACGACATTTCTTTTGTTTTTTTAAATGTCTCTTTTGAAACCCTACTTTAGTTCTTAGAAGCGATGCGAAACCTGATGCGTTTTTAATTTGGCTCTAAAACAATTCGTTTCTTCTTCCTTTTTTCTTCATGAGAAGACGAAAACTTTACATGATTTGCCGCGAAGGTTCTCTCTTTATTCTCCCTTTATTTCCCAAAATGCTATTTTGCCAACTCTTGAAGAAACTACATCCAAAAAGAGAAACACAAACCAGACAGAACCCAGTTGCCATGTTGAGTGTCCGCACTCTAAAGTCAAAGATTCGACCATGCATTGGAACTAGAGAAAGATCTCAGCGGTGACCCTTCGTAAAATTAACAATTGTTCAAAAAAAGTTAAGAACAAACAAAGTTCTGAGTATAACTTAGAAAATATGTCGGATGTTGGCGGTGGCGATCCTCCATGTGAACGTGACATTGATGGACAACCAAGTACACAATCTCAATACGCAAGATGGACGGCACTATGCATTGTTAAAAATGCTATTATTGGCATATTAACTTATCGCAGGCAATCTTAGAATATATGACCTGACATGTAGAAAAGCATGAAAAACGAATGCCTACTTACTTGTTGCTTAGATATTCAGCATTGGACAAAAGTTGAACATTTCTATGTTGGATGACCATATCATAGGTTTTCAAGGCAAAATGTAGACTATTGAGCCACAACAATGCAATATGCATCAAATTTGCAGATCGATTTGGTTTTACAAGAGAGTCTACACCCAGCAAGATTGAAGCTGCTTTAGGGTGAGACAATAAGCTACATTAATGCTATAACTGCTCACAGTGAAAGAACGAGAAATCTTGAGTTCTCCGGTGAAAACATCATTTAAAGACCACAGGAACCGCAACTTCTTCACTGGCAAATTTCTCAACACTTCAACACTAGAGCAAATTGTAACAACATGCATCGATTATCAATCAAGGCTTGAAATTTGCAGGCTCAATTTCAGGCTTGAGACTATCAAGGGTATAACTTAAGTATTTCGCGAATTCCTTGTCCTTCACAAATTGGCAGAATAAAGATATTTAACTTAAAAGTTGGATCATGCAGAGTAAAGAAATTAACTTAAAAGTTGGATCATGCAAAAATTGACTATCGGGACAGATGCATCTGTCTGTTCAATGATCTTTCAAGAGTTCACCTGCATTACACCAAAAAATCAAAAAAAAAAAGTTCGATCTTTCTAGCCTTTTTCTTCTTTATTGTCATGAAACTGATTTAAATACTCTGTCAATATCTTTGATATTCACACTAAATTCACCATTTCAATGCCAAAACGAATGCCAGGAAAGGAGCAGCAAGACTGCAGAGAAATCTCTACATTCATCTGATTCTCTTCTCGCCTCTATTGGCTCACTCCTCCACCTGGAACAGTAAAACAATTGAATCATGGCCACATCCATGGAGGGCTCTATACATAAGCTGTGATTAAGATCTTATGTGTAATAAAAATAATAAAGCTAAATGACTGAAAAGGTATTTTGATTAAAAGAACTAATAGTATACCAGTAAGGAACTTATGTGCAGGGAACAACTGGCCTATGTGACATGAGACAGGTATATTTTTATTCAAATAGCAATCAACATATTTTGACAAAGCCTTCTGGAAATTTTTCTTTTTTCTTACATCAGCATACATTCTCAAGTCTGCTTTCTTTTCCACTCTTTTGCCTTCCAGAATGAGAAAATGCAGGGTTCATTCTATAAAATTTACAGAAACAGAAAAGAAACTATAATTTGACATGACGCAGCAATATGGCAATAAAAATGTTTGCTAATTGAAATGACATTATTCCTGTTCTCATGAACCTGCATATTAGTTTTCAAGAAATTGCCAAAAACTGTGGACAAATTATGCTGTGACACTTCAGAATATTAATTGTTGATAATATATGGATGGAGTAAGAATGCACAGCCAACTTCTATGTGTTACCCAACAGCCAACTACCACTTTCCCCTTTTGGATCATGTTGGATAGACGATTATCAATGCAATAAATGCAACTAGTGTTGACAATGATTAGGCACCTTGCAGAAATTTCTCATAGTCCTCCAGTTGTGAAATGAAACCAGAATTAGGAGATGCTTGTGGCCGTTGGCTCTTCACATGTTCCAAAGCTTGAGAAAGGCTCATGCCATGCTTTTTCATGAGATAAGCAACAACGATTGTAACACTGCAAAATACACATCTTTAGTTCAATAATTACAAACCTAATTAATGATTAACATTGTAAAAAAGTAATCATCGCTTTAGCAGGCAATTAAACTCAAAGTCCAGGATATGCCAGAATAGGAAGTTCCAAGAACTCCGGTAAGATTAAATAACAACTAGCATTCCATGTTTATCTTAATCCAGAGTATCATTCATGGCCTTTGACTGTTCAGATATAAATGCTGATATGTAAATGGTATCCAGTATGTTTATTCTTCTAATCCATTCAGGTATTTAATAGAAAGGATGAATATATATGATGAATTTGTATCCACAAAAATGATCTTGGGCACGTTTAGATGTGTTTAGAAGTTGAACTTCTGATTTATGTACATAAAGTAGCCAATTAGGTTTATGAGGAAACCTAGAAGGCAATGAATTGTTGAATTTTTATGTACATAAAGTAGCCAATCAGGTTTATGAGGAAACCTAGAAGGCAATGAATTATTGCATTTTTGAGTACCTCTACAAGATAGAAATAGAATAATTCAGAGTGGCAGTAGTTCCTCATATGAGACTATTGGCTCTATGGATATAGTAATGCTGACAAGGTCAAATTGTTTCAAGAATCTGAAAAACCTCAAAACATGTCCTTTTGAAGAGAGGCAAACATAGCATTCCCATTTCATTTGATGGTGGGAGATGATTTGAGAGCAAAACATTGAAAGGTCAAAAGATTTATCTCCTACATTGTTCAAATATGTGTCGGGATGATCATGATTTCATATTTATCTTCACACAGACCAGTTCCCAATGTCAACTTTATAAAAAAGATCCTAGTAATGCAGGTCACACATCATGAAAAAAAATAAAAAGTTTGCCTTCGGAGAAATTTCAATTTGAAAGATATATACCCTACAACCACAATAACGATAGTATGAGACAGTATCAACGTAATTATTAGTCATTTTCACATGGACTCAATGCCGATGTCAACCACATTAAAATGACATTTTAACTGCTGTTTGCACACACTGAAAAATGTCTAACTAAGAAAAATAAATACTGAAAATGATGAAGTAAAGAAGATTGTCTAAGTAGACATAAACCGTGCCCTGACAATGTTAATGGAAGTATTGTCCCAAATGTAATAGGAGAACCACCTTCTAGATTTTCCAACGAAGCAATGGACCAGCACACCTCCACCCAATCTCTTGGCTTCATCAATAAATTCAAAGCACTCATCAAAGTATTCTCTTATGTTTGTGTCGACTTTATCCGGGACTACCTCAGTAAAAAAAAAATTGCAACAAAATAACCAGGTCATATATTCAGTTGCAATGGTCAATGAAAAAGACAATCTATCCAAATAAGAATAACTTTGGTTTATGAAGATTAAAACGGAATATTTGCATCTCAGTTATAGTCCTTTATGCCACTAACAAAAACAAAATCATTGTCCCATGGATTTCAATATCTCACAACTCGTAACTTGAATCTAATTATTATTTGCCTTCTCAAACATATCGGATTGCACCGAGTAATTTATGGAATTTCATATGGAAAGAAGCCAAAATATGGCGGACAAATGTTTTGTGCTTGTTACAACTATTAAGGCAAAACAGCCGATACAAGAAAATCATTACCTGTAATTACTTTATAAATGAAATCATCTGGATATGCAGGTTTCAAAATACTAGCCACGATTAATACGTGCGTCACATTAAGGCGTTTAAGGGCATCCTTGTTATTTGCAGCGCCGACGGATCCCAAAAATAGACCCTAACGTCAACCACATGAAACAACATCAGCAGCAGCATCCATCAAACAAAAGTAGCAAAGGAACACAGAACGAACATGACAACCAACCTGATGCACAAAAAATGGATTTGAGAGAATGCACAAAAAAACCACTGTCAGTAGCATACCTCTTCGATTTTGCATGGGTCCTTGTCTTTATCAACACATTCGGTTAGGCTCTTTCTCAAATTTTGAAGCGCTTGGATCTGAACCTCGATGGATTCGTCAAACTGAGCCATTGCCTGAATGAAGTACTCTGACTTTTCTTTTCGTTCCTGACTTCCACAGGATTCTCTCACGAGCAAATCTTTGTTTTCAGTATCAGGATCTAGATGAGCATAACATGGAGCACCAATTAGCAAAGAGAACGAACAAAAATGTACTGATTAAAAATGCTGATGAAGAACCAAGCCCATCGCCTGAGCAACAACCATCGATCACACCGCATGAAAGTCACTCGCCAAGCGAAACACAGAAACCACTATTCACTCACACCCATTGATCAACGCCTAAACCTGACCGAGACTAACACTACATCTTACACGAACGCAAGCCAATTCCACAGAGATATCAAGAAAAAATGTCTTGACAAAAGCATGCAGAAAACAAGAATCAAGAATCAATAATCAAGAATCAAGAATCAATAATCAAGAAGACAGGTTTTGAGGCACGAACAAATCCATCGAACACCACCCAACACAAACATGGGAAGAACCCAAAACTTCTCAAGATGAAAATCGAACATCCCAAAAAATTCCGGGGTCGGTGACATCTACAAGAATTGAGATCAAACCACCTGGGTTCTTCTTGCTTCAAGTGAAAACGCGAATCGATAAGGCAAAGCAAGCAACAGAGGAAGATGACCCGATTGAATGCGATCGACATAATCGAAGACGAAGGAAGAATCAAGAGAGGAGCTTTACCTTGGCGAATGGCCTGATCAGGCGCAATCCACGACGACGACGACGACGACCTCTGGTTCTTCTTGGGGTTTCAATCGATTCAAGTTGAGATCGTTCGTTGGTGGCGTTATGGGCCCAAAGAGAAGGCCCAACAACAGGGAATCGGATCTGCAATGGAAATGGGCCGTTTTGGTTCGGTCCAATTCGGTCGACTCTTCGATTTGCAAATGTGTTTTCGATTCAATATGAAAATTCATCAAGCTTTTCTTCTCATTTTGGGATTTCGAAAAACGTCAGAGTACGGTGGAGATTTTTTTTTGAAATTTATAATTGTATTTTGGAATTATGCCTTACTTGAGAGAGTGCGAGGGGTGGTTCGTCTGATTTTGGGATGGTAAAGTTAGATATCATGTATGAAATGGGCTCGACTTAAGCCTGTCTAATTAAAATGTTGGGACTGATTTTTTATGAGGTCAAAATTAGATCGAAGTGTCATGAGCTACCTGGTTTGGAATTTGAAGTGGGGTATTGACCCTAATTATTTTGGTTCCAATGATGAATTGGAAAACTATATATGATAAAATTGAGTATGGTGTTGATTGAGATGTTTGAGAATGAATTTGCTTATTAGTGATTGCTTTTGTGTACTTTTGATGTCATTTGAATTGACGAAGTCTATGCTTGAAAGGGGTGAGCTTATATCGTTGTTTTTCAACTCATAGGCTTATTTATAGTGCCTGTTTCTTGGCATGGTTCTTGTTCCATCTATTTATCACTTAAATAACAAGCACGTCTTTAGACATAATAGAAGCATTTTCAATTGGCCAAAACAGCCATATGATTTTGGGTAATCAAAAGTTTCAACTTTGGGAATTGGTCATTGCTCAAGCTATTATCAAACCTTAAAAAATCCTTCTTGTAACCCTTCACAGCTGGCGCTGTTGACTAGGACAATAGAGGATTATGCAGTATAGGAACTAAAGGTCATGTGCTTGAAACCCATCACTACTTCGAGTCAAGACGAATTGCATAGACCAAAAGTCTCTCGGTTCATGATGTTTGTATGGTGTTCTACTAAAAGAACTTTTAGGTAATTAGATTTCCACACTCGTAACTCTAGATTACAAAGAGAGGGGAAAAAGGAAAAAGGAAAAAGAAATTGTCACATATCCTTAGAAGCATAAGATTTTGGAAAGACGGCACAAATGACGTCTTTCTTTGCAGTGTCTGCACTTGTACGCGCTTTCGAGAGACACAAGCACAACCTTCTTTTAGTTTATTTAATTGAACGATGGCAAGACATTTGGTGGCTATTCTCAATTTCATCTAATTTTGGGCTAATTGGTATGGAATTTCTTACTATCAGTGATCGGTCCATCATACATAAAAGCATAATAACTAGACAAAAGGGAAATAACAAAATAAATCACACACCACCTCCCTCAATCTAATCCATCGTTAGTCTATTATCTATGCTTAGAAAAAGGTCTACTTCGCTTTTTAGTTGGTGCCACAAACTATAGTTCTTCCCAATCGAAGATGATGGTATGCTTGGGAGATCGTCGGACCAAAACAAAAAATGAATAATCGTCTGCCTTATTAATTAATTCATACGATATATAATTCGTATAATCTATTTAGTTTTAAGAATCAATTGAGAGATTCACATAAGAAATAGCCCTTTCATATTCAAAAACACAAAAAGCGACTTTGGACATGTGAATCACGCCATCGCCCGCCATGTAAATGTGAATCATGATAAAAAAGAGGTAATAAGGCCGCTTTGCAATATACATTTACATATCGGCAAGGATACATATTCCCGTTGTATCATACAATTCTAAGATTCTAATTAACGTGGGTTCTTAAAAAATTTGCAAATTATTATCTCTTCTTAGATCTTCTACGGCATCCATGGAAATATGTGATTTTGCATAATATCTTCTTACCTCAAACGAAGTTAGAGATGTATTTTCAATTGTTTTAATTGCCCTTAAATGTCGATGTAAATCATAGATAATAACGGGATTGGATTTCCTCCAATTAATTTCCAAATATTATTGCCTTAACATTAGTATATATAGTTACCGGGATGTCCCTTTCTTCTCTTAGGATACATACATACATTTATACAAGAGCAAAGGCCCTATAATTCGCAGCGGGTAGGTTATTGCGTATTTCTTCTCTTGCATGGCGATGTTATTAGATCAAAGGAACTAATTCTCGTATTTTATTATTTTTTATGTCATTGTTGGAAAAACATTAGCATCGGATTAATGTTACTATGTTTTCTAGGGTGTTGGATTTCTGATTGATGATAAATTTCATGTGTCTGGAGTAGGGTAACAAGAGTCCCAAAGATGGCATTGGTCAACGTGATTCTCATGCTATTAGCATTCACATTTGTTCACCACCAAGTCGCAATCACAGAGGCACGGCTCGATGTCGGTGTGTGCTACGGAATGATCGCGGACAACCTCCCTTCTCCAGCGGCTGTGGTCCAACTCTACCAGCGCTACAACATCGGCAAGATGCGTCTCTTCGATCCAAACCCCGCCGCACTGGCTGCGCTGAGAGGCAGCGGGATTGAGGTCACGTTGGGCACCAAAAATCAGGATTTACAAACCATAGCGTCGAGCGTCGGTGCAGCTAAGACATGGTTCGACACCAACGTGCGACCGTTCATGAGTGATGTCAAGATTACGTATCTTACGGCCGGTAATGAAGTGGTCCCTGGAGATTTAGCTCAGTACGTATTGCCTGCGATGCGGAATCTACAAAGTGTCGTCAACAGCTATGGATACAGTGGAGTGGGTATCACCACTGTGGTTGCGACTTCTACCTTAGGGACTTCTTACCCGCCGTCGAGCTCCAAATTCTCCGATGCGGCTCGTGCTGACATGGTCGGGATCATAAAGTTTTTGTCGAGCAATGGCTCGCCGTTGATGATTAATGCCTATCCCTACTTTGCATATGCCTCCGATCCGGCCAACGTGAGATTGGATTATGCCCAATTCACCGCGACTGGCCCGGTGGCTCGGGATGGCTCCTTGAGTTACTCAAACCTGCTCGAAGCAGTCGTGGACGCCTTCTACTGGGCGATGGAGAAGGAAGGTGTGACCGGTGTGAATTTGGTGGTTTCCGAGAGTGGCTGGCCTTCGGCCGGAAATGGTAATTTCACCACTGCAGGGCTTGCACAAACTTATAACCAGAACCTTGTGAAGAGGTTTCGGGCCAATGCTGGGACGCCAAAGCATCCGGACCGTAGCTTGGGAGGCTTCATCTTCGCGATGTTCAATGAGAATCAGAAACCCGCCGGCACTGAGCAAAACTTCGGGCTGTTCTATCCCGCCGGCACACCGGTTTACACTGTATTTTGATTAATGCATCCCTTATAAGATAGGTGACAGACGCATATTTCTCTTTATCTAGCACCACTGAGATGGTGTGCAACATGTAGTGTCCTACTATATTCAATCAATAATCTTTGACTCATTAAAAGTTTGATTCTATTTTCATATCTAATTAATCTTGGTTTTCAAGTCATTTAGTTGACTATATTATGTTTTCTACAGTAGAATGCAAATAAATGGTAAACGCATGGGTTCAATACCTGCTAAAAGCAAAAGTTCAAACCGGGCACACCAACCACAAGTTCCAAATGCGTCTCACTAGATATTGCCATCAAATTGTCTAACATATGTATGCTGTTTTATTAAGGTGTCATCAGTGCCAGCATCGCCGTGGAACTGGTTCCAGAGCTTACTTTGTTTTGGAAGCTGGAATCTTCCTGGTTTACTTTTCTGATCCGGTTTTATCGTCTACTCGATAACTTGTTTTTTTTTGGGTTCCTCCTTTTCGGTTCTACAACCTATATGATAGGGCAATCCACACCACTTTTAGATATAAGAAACTCATCATTTTGCGTCAACCGCATCCCGTGCATTAAAAATACCAGGCGTGAAACCAAACAACTGGTCATCTCAAAAGCTTAACACCAAAACAAAAGTGAAACTTTTGTCACTAATCCCCGATCAGACAAGTAAAGAACAGCAAATAAATAAAGACACGCTGCCCGACAAATTACAAACTGCCAATCGAACGATATCATTGTCAATCCACTAGGCAAACATTTTGGATATGCATAGCAAGCACAATGGGCTATAAAACTACGAAGACGAAGGAGATGTTTAACATTTTTAAATCTAGGATAGACAAATGAAGGGGAACAGAAAAAGGGTTGCGGGCTTAAAGCAATCTGTTGACAAAAACCAGAGTTTGCACCATCTTAATCCAATGCACAGCGAACGCTGTTTCTGCCAACCCTAGATTTTGCACCTTTGATGTCAACGATACCACTGATATATGGATGGAGTAAGAATATACAACCAGGTTCTGTGTTACCAGAAGCAAACTACTGTTTCCCCTTTTTGTTCATGTTGGATAGACACTTAACTATGCACATAAATAAATGCAACTAGTATTAACAATGATTAGGTACCTTGCAGAAATTTCTCATAGTCCTGCAGTTGTGACATGAAACCAGAATTAGGAGATGCTTGTGGCCGTCTGCTCTTCACATGTTCCAAAGCTTGAGAAAGGCTCATGCCATGCTTTTTCATGAGATAAGTGACAACGATTGTAACACTGCAGAATAAACATCTTCAGTTCAATAGATCACAAATCTAATGAATGATTAACATTGAAAAATGGTATTCATAGCTTTAGCAGGCAATTAAAGTCAGAGTCCAATGTATACCAGAAAAGAAAGTTCCGAGAAATCCATTAAGATTAAATAGCGACTGGCATTCCATGTTTATCTTTAGTCCGGACTATCATTTATGGCCCTTGACCTTTCAGACATAAATGTTGATACGTAAATGGTATCCAGTATGTTTATTCTTCTAATCCATTAGGGTATTTAATAGAAAGGATGAATATATATGATGATTTTGTATCCACAAAAATGATACAGGGAGCCTTTAGATGTGGTTTGAAATTGTACTTTTGATTTATGTACATAAATTAGCCAATTAAGTTTATGAGGAAACCTAGAGGGCGATGAATGATTGCATTTTTGACTACCTCTACAAGATAGAAATATAAAAATCCAGAGCAGCAGTAGTTCCTCATATGAAACTACTGGCACTATAGATATAGTAATGCCGGCAAGATCAAAATGTTTCAAGAATCTGAGAAACCTTAAAACATTTCCTTTCAAAGATAGGCAGACATAGCATTCACATTTCATTTGATGGTGGGAGATGATTTGAGAGCAAAACGTTGAAAAGTCAAAAGATTTATCTCCTACAATATTGAAATATGCATTGGGATGATCATGATTTCATAGCCACCTTCACATGGGCCAAATCCTAATGTCAACTTTATCAGAAAGATCATTGTAAAGGCATTCACAAATCATGAAAAAATAAGAAGTTTGCTAAGGAGACATTTTAATTTGAAAGATTCTCTGCAGGAAAGCTATATCTCCTACAATCACAACAGCCATAGTATGAGACAGCATCGACACAATTATTAGACATTTTCATATAGACTCAATCCCAATGTAAACCACATTAAAATGACATTTGAAATGCTGTTCATGCATACTGAAATATGTCTGACCAAGAAAAATACATACTATAAATGATGTTGTAAAGAAGATTGTCTGAGTAGACATGAACTATGCCCCAGCAATGTTAATGGAAGATATCATCTTAAATGTCATGGGAGAATCACCTTCTAGATCTCCCAACGAAGCAATGAACCAGCACACCTCCACCCAATCTCTTGGCTTCATCAATAAATTCAAAGCACTCGTCAAAGCATTCTCTTATGTTTGTGTCTTCTCTATCTGTGACTACCTCGATAAAAAAAAATTCAACAGCATAACCAGGTCATATATTTTAGTTCCAATGGCCAATGACAAAGGAGATCTTTCCAAATAAGTATAACTGCAGTTTATGAAGATTAAAATGGAATATTTGCATCCAAGATATAACTGCAGTACTTTACGCCACTAACCAAAAAAAAAAAGAAAAAAATCATTGTGCCTTGGACTGCACTATCTCACAACTTGTAATTCGAGTCTAATTATTATTTGCCTTTTCAAACATATTGGATTGCACCGAGTAATTTGTGGAATTTCATATGGAAAGAAGCCAAAATATAGTGGACAAACATTGTGTGCTTGTTGCAACTATTAAGAGAAAACAGCCAATACAAGAAAATCAATACCTTTAATGACTTTATACACGAAATCATCTGGATATTCAGGTTCCAACGCACTAGCCACAATTAACACGTGCGTCACATTAAGGTGTTTAAGGGCATCTTTGTTTTTTGCGGCACCAACAGATCCCAAGAACAGACCCTTCACATCAATCATATAGAATAACATCAGCAGCAGCATCCATCAAACAAAAGTGGCCAAGGAACATAGAATGAACATGACAACCAACCTAATGCGCGTAAAATGGATTTGAGGGAATGCTTGAAAAAACCGCTGTCAGTAGCATACCTCTTCAATTTTGCACGGATCCTTGTCTTTATCAGTCCATTCGGTTAGACTCTTTCTCAAATTTAGAAGCTTTTGGATCTGAACCCTGCTGGATTCGTCAAACTGAGCCATTGCCTGAATAAAGTACTCCGACTTTTCTTTTCGTTCCTGACTCCACAGTAACCGCACGTTTCTCTGACAAGCAAGCATTTTTCCAGTATCAGTATCGAGATGAGCATAACATGGAGCGCCCATTAGCAAAGAGAAAAAACAAAAATGTACTGATTCAAAACGATGATGAAGAACCAACCCTATCGCCCAAGCAACAGTCATCGATCACGCCACATGAAAGTTACTCACCAAGCGAAAGACAGAATTCACTGATCAGTCATACCCATTGATCAACGAATAAACCTGATCGAGACTAACATTGCATCTTACACGAACTCAACCCAGTCAACCCACAGAGAAATCAAGAAAAATGTTTTGACAAAGCATGCAGAAAACGAGAATCAAGAATCAAGAAGACAGGGTTTGAGACACGAACAAGTCCATCGAACACCACCCTATGCAAACATGGGAAGAACCCAAAACTTCTCCAGATGAAAATCGAACATCCCAGAAAATTCCCGGGTCGGTGACATCTACAAGATCGAGATCAAACCACCTGGGTTCTTCTTGCTTCAAGTGAAAACGCGAATCTATCAGGAGGCGAAGAAACTGCCTAAGGGAGATGACCCGATTGAATCCGATCTTCGTAATCGAAGGCGAAGGAGGAATCATGGGAGGAGCTTTACCTTGGTAAATGGCCTGATCAGGCGTAATCGACGACGACGACGACGACGACGACCTCTGGATCTTGCGGGTGCTGGCAATCGATTCGAGTTGAGAATGTTCGTTGGGGTAGTAATGGGCCTAAAGAACAGGCCCAACAATGGGCAATTGGATCTGTTATGGAAGCGGGCCGGGTTGGTTTTGTCCAATTCGGTTGGGTCTTCAGTTTGTAAATGTGCTTTCCCTTCCTTTTTGGAATTTCGAAAGCGTCAGAATGCGGTGAAGAATTTTTTCAAATAACTGCATTTTGGAACTATGCTTTGCTTGAGAGAGCGTGAGGGGTGGCTTCTGATTTGGATGGTAAAGTTAGATGTCATGTATGAATTAGGCCTGACTTCAGCCTGCCTGATTGAAATCTTAGGGCTGATTTTTTAATGAGGTCGAAATTAAATTGGAGTGTCATGAGATATCCGGTTCATGATTTTCAATGATATCGACCCTAATTATTTTGGCTCCAATGATGAATTCGATGACTCTATATGATAAAATTGGGTACAATCTTAATTGAGATGTTCGAGAATACCAATAATGATTTTTCTAAATTTGCTTATTAGTGATTGCTTTTGTGTACTTTTGATGTAATTGGCATTAACAAAACTATACTTGAAAGGCATATAATTAAGGGGAGATCATGTACTTTTGTTTTTCAACTCAAAGGCCTATTTATGGTGCTTTGGCAAGGTTCTCGTTCCATCTTTCTCACTTAAATAGTACCTTTTTAGACGCGATTAATGCGGTCTCAGTTGGCCAAAACAGCCAATTGAATTTGTGTAATGAAAAGTTTCCACTTTGGGAAATGGTCATTACTCAAAACTTGACTAGGACAATAGAGGATTATGCGGTTTACTTTCGAGTCAAGACAAATTTCATAGATTAAAGGTCCGCCGGTTCATGAGGTTTGTATTGTGTTCTACTAGAAAATTTTTTAGGTATCCAGATTTTCACACTCGTAATTCTAGATTACAGATAAAGGAAAAAAAATAGAGATGAAAAACTCACATATCCTTTGAAGCATAAGATTTTGAAAAGACAGCACAAATGACGTCCTCCTTTGTACTGTTTGCGCTTGTGCGCGTGTGAGAGAGACAGAGACACAACCTTTTTATAGTTCATTTAATTGAATGATGGCAGGACATTTGGTGGCTATTCTTAATTTCATCTAATTTTGGGCTAATTATGAAAGTGAGCAAGCTTCAAATGACACGGAATGTCCTAATATGAGTGACCGGTGCACCACACAGAGCATAATAACCAGAAAAAAAAAAAAAAAAGAAAAAAAAATCACAAATCACCTCCCTCAATCTAATCCATCGTAATTCTATTATCTATGCTTAAAAAAAGGGTCTACTTCGCTTGGGAGTGCTCCGGGAGATGACTTTGCATCTATGCATAAATAATTCAAATTCAACTTTTTTCCTCAAGCAAGATCATTGGACCAAAACAAAAAATAAATAACCGGCTGCCTTATCAATTATTTTGTGCGATAAATAATTACCATTTTCGTATAATCCAATTATTTTTGAGAATTGATCAAGAGATTCACATAAGAAATAGTCTTTATTTTCAAAAACACAAAAGCGACTTTGGACATGTGAATCACGCTATTGCAGACAATGCAAACGTGAATCATGATAACTAGAGGTAATAAGGCCACTATATCGGCAAGTACACATATTCCCATTGTATCATACAGTTATAACACTCTAATTAACAAGGGTTCTAAAAAATTTGCAAATTATTATCTCTTTCTAGATCTTCTACGGCATCCACGGAAATTTGTGATTTTGTCATAAGATCTTCTTACCTTAAACGAAGTTAGAGATGTATTTTTAATTGACCTTAAATGTCCATGTAAATCATGGATAATAACGGGCTTGGATTTCCTCCAGTAAATTTCCAAATATTATGGCCTTAACATTAGTATATATAGTTACCAAGATGTCCCTTTCTTCTCTTAGGATACATACATACATTTATACAAGAGCAAAGGTCCTAGGATTCGTGGCGGGTAAGTTCTTGCGTATTTCTTCTCTTGCATGGCGATGTTATTAGATCAAAGGAACTAATTCTAGTATTTTATTATTTTTTTATGTCATTGTTGGAAAAACATTAGCATCGGATTAATGTTACTATGTTTTCAAGGGTGTTGGATTTCTAATTGATGATAAATTTCATGTGCCTGGAGTAGGGTAACAAGAGTCCCAAAGATGGCATTGGTCAACGTGATTCTCATGCTATTTGTTCACCACCAAGTCACAATCACGGAGGCACGGCTCGACGTCCGCGTGTGCTGCGGAATGATCGGGGACAACCTCCCTTCTCCAGCAGCTGTGGTCCAACTCTACCGGCGCTACAAGATCGGCAAGATGCGGCTCTTTGACCCAAATGCCGCTGCACTGGCTGCGCTGAGAGGCAGCGGGATTGGGGTCACGTTGGGCACCAAAAATCAGGATTTACAAAGCATAGCGTCGGTGCAGCTAAGACATGATTCGACACCTACGTGCGACCATTCAAGAGTGATGTCAAGATTACGTATCTTACGGCCGGTAATGAAGTGGTCCCTGGAGATTTAGCTCAGTACGTATTGCTTGCGATGTGGAATCTACAAAGTGTCGTCAACAGCTATGGATACACTGGAGTGGGGATCACCACTGTGGTTGCGACTTCTACCTTAGGGACTTCTTACCCTCCGTCCAGCTCCAAATTCTCCAATGCGGCTTGTGCCAACATGGTTGAGATCATAAAGTTTTGTCTAGTAATGGCTTGCCGTTGATGATTAATGTCTATCCCTACTTTGTATGCCCCTCCGATCCCGCCAACATGAGATTGGATTATGCCCAATTCACCACAGCCGGCTTGGTGGTTCGGGATGGCTCCTTGAGTTACTCAAACTTGCTTGAAGCGGTTGTGGACCCCTTCTATTGGGCGATGGAGAAGGAAGGCGTGACCGGTGTGGGATTTGGTGGTTTCCGAGAGTGACTGGCCTTCACAAGTCATCAAGGATCGATTTCGACCCCCTAATTAGGACTTAAAGTGACGATTTCTCTTTCAACATGGCAATTTGCGAAATTGAGCATGTGAGTGGACTTAGAGTAGTTGCTAGACCAAATCTTGAAGAAGGAACTATACCTAATTATGACTAGAATGAAAGTAATTTTATTTTTGGCTGATTTAGAATCTAAAACCAAAAAAATTCGGAAAACAAGGTTCTTAATCGAATTTTATGAAATTTTAGACTTACCAGTCAAATTGATGCTAAAAGAAATGTTTTTGTGGATTTTGATTTTTTTTTCTAATTTTTTTGATCAAAGGTTTAACAACAAGTCAACAATTTAGTTGATTTATGAAAAGTGAAATTAAAGCTAAATGACATTTTTTTGGGTGACAAGCCAATTTTTTTATCTAGAGTTGACTTTTGGTCAAGGAATTTACTAAAAAGTCAACCGTTTGACCTTTCAGGTTTTTCTAAATAAAGCTTAAAATTGTTTAAAAACAATAATCCGAAAAGAAGGAAATGAAAAATGATATTTTTTGATCAATTATAGACTTTGTCGCGATTAGAATGTCGAAACACAATTTAAAAAAAAAAAATATTCAACACGTTGATTAAAAATCAAGTGCCAACATCCTCTCATGATATATTGTGTTCTTGGTCAATTGGATCGCATTTTGGTTATTGCAAAAGATAACGCAAGCTTTATCTTGCTTAACACTAAATTCTATAACTAGGTGCGCATGACAAAATTTCTAAAACAGAAATTGATTTCTGGCTAGAAATTGATTTCTTTATTTCTATTTCAGAAACTGAGAAGCTAAAAATTTTAGCTTCTGATTTCTTCTTCAAATCTATTTCTGGAATAGAAATCTGTTTCAGAAATAGAGAAATCAAATTGCGTTACCAAACAGATTTCTGTTCCAAACCTGTTCCAAAGAACAAAGACACAGAGAAATCAAGAAACAGAAATTTTATCATGCGCGGCCTAAATGTTTCAACCAAGAGCTGCTTTTATTGCTTTTGCTACTGTCATGTATTTTGCTAGACACAATAATTGTGTCCTCTAAAGTTGCTCTCCGACTAACGGTAGAACGACTGAGGGTAAAAACATAACTTGTCGAAGATCTCTTTTTGTCAAAGTCACTTGCATAGTTAGAATCAATGAAGCCAACAATCGAATGTCCTATACATAACATTTTTTAAAGAGATCGACTGCATAGTTAGAATCAGTGAACAACAATCGAATGTCCTATAGATAACCTTTGTTAAAGCAAAACCTCACATATGAGGTACCCTGAATGTATTGAAAAATTCATTTCACGACTTGCCAGTAATGTAGCACCCCGAACCCTTCAGCAGTCACCACAAGCACCAATGATTACATCTTATTACCCTTTTGCTCTCTTCTTATACTTAGAAGAAGCATCTTTACTCACAGGCATTTTTTTTTTAAAAGCGGTCCCAGTGCGACTCATTAGCGGAAGCAAATATCACCATCTCTCCCCCCTCCTAACCATGATACAAATACACACCACTAATCACCATGATTTTATAGACAAGCCACGGCACTTTATTTACATATATTTTCAAGATGGGACTTCTTTTGGGTCGGTACATCAAAAAGAAAGATGCTAGGACTCTGCCATGTCCAGCCTAGAATCCTAAAAAGAACCCTCGACCCTTGACATCACGTGTACAACTCCCATCATAAGTGTCGGCTAACTATCCCCAAAAAACAACAGCCCCTACTCATCACGCTCGGGCCTCACACCTAGTCTGGTGCGTCAGGCGGTGGCAGTGGCAGCATCCCTCTCATAACCCCATCGCGGCAAACGTGAACAGAGATGAACTCCTGGACGACTGGGCCCCCAGCCAGGCCTATGTCGTACATGACAAAACAGCGTTCACAAATATATGTCAATCCAAGTACCGAAGGACAGCTGAACTCCTCATACTCTACCTCGACGTCGGACGGTAACCCGTAAAATGCACCCCACGCAACGGCAGGCAGCGGCATACTGCTAATCTAAAATGTTGGTCCCCAAAAGGGGTGAGTACAACCACTTAGCAGATAATGAATCTCATAACAACTCAATGCATCATACAAATCATACATGCATTGCAAGCGTTACTTATCTTGAAGCCATGCGCAATACTATCATGCATCATCATCATGCCTTATCATCATGCATATCATCATATATCATCATCATCATCATCATCATCATCATCATCATCATCATGCATGTCATCATGCTTATCATCATATGTCATCATCTTCATTATCATCGTCATGCATATCATCATGCATATCATCATGCCTTATCATATATCATCATCATCATCGTCATCATGCATATCATCATGCACATCATATCATCATATGTCATCATCATCATCATCATGACATCATTATATCATACATGTCATCCTCATCATGACATCATCACACCACACATGTCATCATGCCATATCATATGTCATCATCATTATCATCATCGTGCATATCATCATGCATATCATATCATCATATGTCATCATCATCATCATGGCATCATTATATCATACATGTCATCCTCATCATGACATCATCACACCACACATGTCATCATGCCATATCATATGTCATCATCATTATCATCATCATGCATATCATCATGCATATCGTATCATCATATGTCATCATCATCATCATGGCATCATTATATCATACATGTCATCCTCATCATGACATCATCACACCACACATGTCATCATGCCATATCATATGTCATCATCATTATCATCATCATGCATATCATCATGCATATCATGCCATGGTATAATTTTTCCACTTTTAGCTTTCAATTTGATCACCACATCACCAATTTCCTCAAATCATCAATTTCATCATCCCCTCGGGCAAAGACCTCCAAGGCTTCCGGCATTCAGCCATCCCAGGCCACCGGGCATCCGGCCCCTCACATTCCGGGCATTTCGCATCTCAACTAGCATCACGAGGCATTCCCTTCGGGTAGAAACCTCCGACAGGGCTTCCGGCATTTACACTCCCTGGCCGGGCATCCCGCACCCCAATCCTGGCATCGTGAGGCATTCTCTTCGGGCAAAGACCTCCGACAGGGCTTCTGGCCCCCCATATTCTGGGCATCCTGAATTTCCTAGGGCAATCCGGCAATGTATCTCTATACATTCCGGCCATCATCCTCCACCACAACCACCTCCTCACTTAACATCATCCATGTTTACCAATTTCAGTCTTAATTTAGCATGGCATATGACGTGACATCAAACAAGTCATACTTGGCATGAAATTCACACATATATGTCAATTCAACGTCATGCATACATCAAGACCTCATCATACATGCTACATGGTATAATTACTTATGAAATAAATTTAATGGAATATATGGCCAATAAAATAATCCATTTTTCATGCCCTTTTTCATTTATTTAAATTCCAGCTTTTGTTATTTTCAAAAATATTAAATTTAATATCTATAAATTCCCAAAAATTATAAAAATTAAAGCAAGTATTAAACTAGCCAATAGGATGATAATTACATGCAAAATACATGGCCACATAGAATTTCACACAATTTCACAATTTTCACAAAACATCATATAATTTTCGGATGAAACCAGAATGCACGGTTTCCGAAGAAATTCAATTAAAATATCCATATGGCCTCCAAAAATTATGAAATTTTACTGGGTTATAGCCAAGACATTTTCGTACAACTTTCATGAAGAACTCCAAGCCAGATGCTTTTTAGATTATTTTATACAGTCTCACGAAGCTTCTGGATCCATTACCGCATCGTCCAGTGCATACATCTCCGAAATATTGAGTTTTGACCTACCTATTCTCTTTATTTTCCTCTGAAATTTGGATATGTTATACATAAAGATGTCCTTTACAAGTTTTATGAAGAGATCTAAGTCAAATAACCAGAGTATCGTCATCCTTTAGGTCCATGAAGTCTCGGGTGTCTCGAAATACATCATCAGAATGACCGTCTTCAAGATCTAGTTGATTTACTAGGCTATACTTGTTCATTTCACTTCAAATTTGAGTATGTCATAGTTTAAGATGTTCCCTAAAACTTTCAAGAAGAAATCAAAGAGAGATTTTCAACACAAACCAACACGCAACCACGAATCCAGCAAGATGTCAGTAAAAATTTTCCAGATCTGAGGTCTCCGTAGGATGAGACTTTAACCCCTCAAATCTCCATTATTTTCCACGAAATTTTAGTATGTTGTAGTTAAAGATGTTAACTACAACTATCATGAAGAAATCGAAGCCAAAATCGGACTCTAAATACACATGCAAGCTCAAACAACATTCTGACTCACATGGCACGAGCAAGAACAGTCATGCCATTCAAGAATAAGCCAACCATACCTCGGTTTTTCTCACTTAAACACCCAAAAATTCAACATGCAAACAACATACAAACATGCAAGAGAAGCTAGAGGACTCCCGCTTGCCTCTAGACCGGTCAGTTGACAGCGTAGGGCGGCAAACACGGCGGCACACGGCGGACGGACAGCGGTTCCTCCTCTTCTCTCTCTCGGCCACTCCCTCTCTCTCTCGAAACCTCTCTCTCTCTCTCTCACTCTCTCTCGGCCGAATGGGGTAAAACCGGTCACCCTTCTCTCTCTCTTCCCTTTTTATACCCCCCTAATTCTCATCATTGATAATCATTACTTGCCTTAACCATGGCCAATGCATGGCCTTCTTTTCTAAGCTGATACATGAAAGTCTTTTGCCACTTGTCTTATGAGCTTTTGAATTTGAGCTTGGGCTTGGGCTTGGGCTTGGGCAGGCCACTCTTGGCCCTCCCCTTGCTCGATGGCAGCCCACTTGTGGGCTTCAATGGGCCGGCCAACTTGGCCCATTAAAGTTCCACTCTTGGGCTTAAGGCCCAATCGAATTTTTACCCTCTTCCCCCCCTTTTTTTTTTTGAAATTCTTCTATAAATATTTTTAAATTTTAATTTTTAACATGGCCAAAGTCTTGTGACATTTTGTTTATTGAAATTTAATTTATAAAGTGCATGGCCAAGCATAAATCATTAATCTATCAAATTTAAATTCTCACAAACATATGCACAATAACACATAGCCTTAAGAAAACTAATGGCCAACACATAGACCATAGGAAATTTTCATTACCTAATTAGAGATTTTAACACACCTTATAATTTGACTTTGAATTTCGGGATGCCACAAGTAAGCTTTACCTGAGCGTGCCATATACCTACTCACAATACTAATAGCTTGTGAAATATCTTGACGAGTGCAAACCATGGCATACATGAGACTACGCATAATACTAGAATATGGAATTTGAGACATCCCATCTTTCTCCTTTTTAATTTTAGGCGACAAAGAAGCCGAATGCCTAAAATGGGACGCCAAAGGATTACTTATCGGTTTAACATTCTTTGTGCTAAAGTGCTTAAACACTTTCTTAATATACTTCTTTTGCGAGAGGTATAACTTCCTAACTTATCAGTGTCCATGAATTTCCATACCTAAAATATTTTTGGCAACTTCAAGATCTTTAATCTCAAATTCCTTGTTAAGTTGCTTCTTTATATTTTGTATCTCTAATATGATCTTCATTGCAACAAGCATGTCATCCACATATAATAGTAAATAATTAAAAGAACCATCATGCAATCTCTTATAATACACATAACTTTTATGTGCATTTCGTGAGTAGTTATGACTCAATATAAAGCTATCAAACCTCTTGTACCATTGTAGTAGAGATTGCTTGAGACCATACAAAGAACATTTCAACCTACAAACATGAAATTTTTTACCCTCAACAGTGAATCCCAAAGATTGAGACATATAGGTTGTGTCCTCAAGTTCGTCATGTAGAAAAAGTGATTTTGACATCAAGTTACTCAATTTCTAGATCATAAAAGACTACTAATGTGAGCAGTACCCGAATGGAAATATGTTTCATAATTGGAGAGAATACTTCATTGAAGTCAATCCCCTCCTTTTGACAAAATCTTTCACTACCAAACGTGTCTTAAATCTTGCATCTTCAACTCTTGGAATTCCCTCTTTTCTTTTGAAGACCTATTTACACCTAACAACTCTTTTGCCCTCAGGCAATTTCACAAGTGTGACATCCCTTTTTTTTTTTTTTTTGGTAAAAATGACATCCCAAAATTTCACTTCTACTTTCAATTAAATTAATCCGACATTTCATTGACACGTTAATCGGGCTATTCTCAGAGCTAATCACTCTCGAGATAATTAGATTATTTGGGGAAGTCATTAAAGAATTCTAATGCAATAAACTTGATAATTCGACCATAAATTGGCTATTTGATTGTGCTCATCTTTAGAGGCCATTACGGCATAGTTAAAAATCAATTTGAGATTAGAGATAGGTCGATTCGACTGAGATGTGTGGCTAAACGTGAGTGGCTCCACTAAATTGGAAAATTCTCGTTGACTGGCACTAGACTGCTTTTTCTATCGTTTTGGTACCTTGTGTTTGTATTTGAATTCTTGAGATTTTCATGACAATCAAAAGTCACCAATGCGTCGAGTGGGTTCATTGTGTCTTGAAGAAAATCGACCACGAGTCATTTGCACTAAAAATTTATGAAACCTACCTAGTAGCCTAGGTTACGCTAAAAACGTGCTAAAGTGAAATTACCACGAATTTGAGTCCGATTTCAGAAATTGAAAGTTCTGTCATGTCACAATTAATTATAAGAACGTCGACTCACTTTCAGAAGATTTTTTTTGCAAACCGAGACTTTTTGTGAAAAAGTCATCCTAAGACCCTTTTTGTCTAGAAAAAGTCAGGGATTGTTTTTGATCGCACAATGGGGAAACCAAGTGGGATCAATTGGTGAGGAAAAATACAAATTTGATCTTTGAGGTGCTAATTAAATTTATGAGGACCAAATTAGATTGAATCAAGAAGCAATTAAGTCCAATTGAGGGAGAAATCAAGCAAATTCGTAGCTCCCCCTTACCTAGGCTTTTTAGACAATTTCAAGGGTTGTAATTGGAGCCTTGGTGGTTGATTTTAGGCCATGAAAGATAGCCAAGCTTGGTGGACAAGTCGGATAAGGTCAAGGGAAAATTTGAGGAGAAATTAAGCTAAGTGGACCCCTTTTGTTCCCTCATCCTCTCCCTCTTCCTCTCATCCGGTCGACAACCTCCTCTCCCTTCCTTATTATGCCATTTTCGGAACCAGCAGCCAAGGAGAAGCCATTGGATGCCGGCTGAGGCCACTACGCCGTCACATGCCATGTCGGAACGCCATTCGCTATTCTCGTGTGCCGCCGCCGCTTTGCACTTAGCCGTGCTACCCCGACATATAGCAGCCTTGTCCTGTGTCTCAGCTGCGTCCTAGGGCTATCCCGAGTAGCTCAGGCTGCCGTGAGTTGCCTCTGACCGCCATGAATCGCCATCCGAGTCGCCGAATCCGTTGGTCCTTGCCGCCCCATCTAGCCTTGTTTCCTCTCTTTTGCAGCCAAGAACATAAGCAAAGTACAGTGGGTTTCCAGCATTGTGTAGGCTCGTTTTAGCCTGCTTCCCAACCCCGAAAGTTTGGCCCGCTTTGGAGAGAAGTGAGCCTCGTCGCATCCCCGACAATTTAAGCCGATCGGATCGCCGAACAAGTGAGTTTAACTCACTAATCCTCGTTTAGTAGATTAATCATGCTTAAGGGTTGTTTAGTTTAGGTTAATATTAATTAGGTGGTTAGATTATATTAGATTAGTGAATTTAATTAATTGTTAATTCATGTTAGGTGGTTAGTTAATGCAATTAGCGAGTAAATAGACTCTAGTATTTATCTAACGAGTCTCAAAAATTTTTTGGGTTCGTTTCGGTGTCTAATTAGGCATTACGGACCTAAGTTGGATTTATTGGCATTTATTTATTATTTATTTGTAATTAATTAATTAATTAATTAATTAATTAATTTCTGAAAATTAGGCTAGGATAGTCGGTGATCGACAACAAGATCCCAAGCTTGGTTCCTATGAAGAGGCTCAATCTCTTCATTCATCACAATAAGCCACCTCTTAGATTTAGAACAAATAGTCGATTCATGGAATGTAAAAGTTTCTTTAATACTAAGCTTTTGAGTTTTTGCTAGAGCATATGCTACCAAATCAGCAAAACCATACCTTTGGGGAGGCTTAATTTGTCGTTTTGCCCCTGCAGCCAAACTTTGAGATTGTTCAATTTCTTTTATTTCTTTTCTGATAAAATCCAAATCTTGTTGCTCATTGTCACTTTTTGTCTAAATAGGAATGTCTTCAAATATTTTCTATGGATAACTACATGAAGCACCATTTCTTTCCGAACATTCTCCTCATGAATACCTATAGACTTAGTAATAACCTTTTTTTGTTCAAGTAAAGAATTTTCATCAAAAGTAACATTCCTATTAATTATAAACTTTGATGACTGAGGGTTAAAACACTATAGCCTATATCCTTTGATCTTGTTTGCATAACCAATGAAAAGACACTTCTTAATCCTAGGTTCAAGCTTATCCTCTTTTACATATTAATAATCAGGGCATCCAAATATTTTTAAATTAGAATTATTAGAAGGTTTACCTAACTATACTTTATTAGGAGTCTTACATTCGATTGTAGTTGAAAGATAATGATTCACTAAATAACATGCTGTGTTCACAACATTACCCCAAAAATCTTTCCCAGGTCCACCATTAAAGAGCATATACCAAGCTCTCTCTGAAAGTGTCTGGTTTATGTGATTTGCCACCCCATTTTGTTGAGATATGTACCTGACTGTTCGATGTCGAATAATCCCCAAATCTTCATTGTATTTGTTGAAATCACTTTTGCAAAACTCAAGATCATTGTCCATTTTGATATGCTTTATTTTCTCCCTAGTTTGATTTTCTATTAATATTTTTTTTTTACTTCTTGAACATATAAAAAATGTTACTTCTACGCTTCGAGAAATAAATCCAGACTTTCCTAGAAAAATCATTAATAAATGTTAGAAGATAAATTGCACTACCTTAAAATGTTACCTGTGTTAGTTCCCACAAATTAAAGTGAATATAGTCAACTGTGCCATTCGTTGAGTGCACCCAGTACCAAAACTAGCTCTACACTGTTTTCTGAAAACACAATGTTTGCAAAAGTTAAGTGAGACCGTATGATTCCTATAAAGTAAAACACATTTACTTAAGATAGTCATTTCTCTTTCGCTCTTGTGGCCCAACCATATATGCCACAACATTGATTTTTCAAAATCTGAAGAGGATGATATATTTCAAGAACCCACAATAGTACTTTCCTATAAAATGTAAAGATTTTTGTTTTTTATGTTACCTCACATCACAATCAAGGAGTCTTTTGAAATTTTCAAAACTCCACCTTCACCTATGTATATACATCCAATTGAATCTAAATTGCTCAATGAAATAAGATTTTACTTTAAATTTGGGACGTGCCTAATGTTTGTCAAAGTTCTTACTACATTGTCATGGCATTTAATCTACATTATACCAATATCTACAATCATGCAAACTGCATTGTTATCTATCAAACTAAACCACCATTAATTTTCTCATATATGTGGAATCAATTTTCGTGTGGAACATGTGGTATGAACATATTGAATCCAAAATCCATTTATCATTGACATGACAATATGAAGACAAAATAGTAAGATTCTTGTTTGCATTAGTGGACTTGTTATTTTTCACCAAACTAGTCGAATTAAAATTCTCCATCAACTTCTTCCCCTTAACTTTGAGCACTGGACATTCACTTTTGTAGTGTAGTGTCTGAATTTGTAATAATAGTAATACTCCACCTTACTCTTATTTCTGTCTGATCTAGATTTTGAACACCCTTTACTATTACTATGTTTGTCGTGATGATTCAACCTTCCCCTAACAACTAAGCCATCAACTTTATCATTACTACTATTCGTATTCAATTTTGTATGCATCTCCATGGAATTCAATGAAGCTTGCACATCCTCAAGAGTTATGGATTCCCTTCCATACAACATAGAATTCACAAAGTTCTCATACGAGCTTGGCAATGAACATAACACGATTAGGCCCTGATCTTCACCATTTAACTTCAAATCTAGATTTTTCATATCCATAATGATTTTATTAAATTCATCTAGATGTTCTTGGATAGTAGTTTTTGCTTGCATAGTTTTTGCTTGCATCTTTAGCGTGTAAGGACATTGCTTCCAAAATAACCTTGTCTAAGAGATTTCTTCATGTATAGGCTCTCAAGCTTATTCCACAATACCAAAGATGTTTCTTCATCCGTGACTTCGTGAAGCACCTTATCAAATAACGACAATTGGATGGGGCTATGTGCCTCTTCTTCCATCTCCTTGATCTCAGCTGCAGTCATATCGTCGGGATAATTTCCATCCAAGATTCTAATTGAACCTTCTCGATGCAGCAACACTTTCATCTTGATCTTCCATAACCCAAAATTGTTTTGGCCATCGAAGGGTGCCACTTCGAATTTGATAGATGCCATCTCGAACAAAAAGACCTAAATTCCTTCAGCTCTTATACTAATTTGTTGCAAAAAATGCCAATAAAAATGCACAAATCTAAGAACAAGTAGCAAAGGATGAAAAAAAATTAAAATCACAGAAGATGCAAGATTTATGTGGAAAACCTAAAACGGGAAAAACCACGAGGAGAGAGAGAGAGAGAGAGAGAGAGAGAGAGAGAGAGAGAGAGAGAGAGAGAGAGAGAGAGAGAGAGAGATTTCACTATCTTCAACAAAAGCATGAAAGTACAATCTTAAAAGCTCTTAAACCACTTGGTGAGGCACAAGATCTAAATATCCAACAAGAAGATAAGAAAAAATAAAATAGGAAAAAATATAAAGGTTAGGATTAGAGATGTGTTATCAAACACATTCCTTTTACAGTCTCTTAAAAAATTCCTAAAATAAATGTGTATGATCTAAAATACTCTTATCTCTTAATTTGAAAGTTAAAACTCAACACTATTCTTGAAAGGCATAATTAAGGGATGAGATTGAATGGTTATATTTCAACTCATGGGCTTATTTGTAGACAGGTTCACGTTCCATCTATTTGTCACTTTAATAACTGTCACCCTTTTAGACACAACAGATGCGTTTTCGTTGGCAAAAAGAGCCAATTGGTTTTGTGTAATCATAAGTTTCAACTTTGGGAAATGGTCATTGCTCACGCTATTATCAAACCAAAAAATTCCTTCTCGTGCTTTAGAGTTGACGTAGTTAATCAGGACAATAAAGGATCATGCGGTTTATGAACTAAAAGTCACGTGCTCGCATCCCACCACTACCTAGGGTCAAGACCAAGGTTTTTCTATTCTATGAACTTTCAGGTATTTAGATTTCCATGCTTGTAGCGCTGGATTATAAAGAAAGAGAAAAATAAATTGTCTCATACAAGTGCACCATATATAGAGCATAACATCCATACAAAGGGAAAAAAAAATCAAAGACAATATCCCTCAATTTAATCCACCTTTGGTATATCATCTAGGATTTTAAATTCTTTTCTTTCGTAATGTATGCTCAAAACAAGGTCTTCTTCGCTTTTTAGTTGGTGCCACAAACTATAGTTCTTCCCAATTCAAGAAAAAGGCATGCTTGGAAGAGCTCCGGGAGATGACTTTGCATCTAGACAAAGCCCTTTAGCTGAAAGTGTATTTGATCAAAGCTAAAAGTCAAGTGAGAAAGTCTCTTATGACTCTACATAAACCAATTGAATTTGACTTTTTTCCTCAAGCAAAATCGTTAGGACCAAATAAATAAATATAATTTACCTCCTTATTAATTACTTCATATGATATATGTCACCCCTTGATCCTCCGAGCGCGTGCCCATCCCTCTGTGGTTGATTAAATAGCGACATCCTAGGACATGTCGCCGACCCATTCATTTTAATGCGCATGCGGAAGCGAATAATAAATCCCCAGACAACAACAAGATGGGATAGAAAAGCAGGACCACAAATTTTCAAACCACAACACACTTATATGCATATATCAAACTATGTCATATACAATACTAGCCGATATATACAAGGTCTGCAAAAAGGGGGTTTAGAGTGCTACATATCCTCTAATCATTTGAGTCTTTAACTCAATACTCTGGGGTTCCTGAATCTAAAAGATCTGGGTCTACCACTGAACCACTAGGAGGATCTGCCGTGCCTTTTCAAAAAGCAACCTCCAGCACCGATATAGGGATCTCAGACTTTGGTATGGGATCCTCATTCTATCCATTCAGCTCACGATGAAACCATGATTTGTATTGATGAGGTAACTTATGGGGTAAACTCGCATCAACCCAGACCACGGACTTCACTCGGGTTCTCATGAAGCGGAATATAACACCTCTACTCGGTGACCTTCTTTGGTTGGCCAAAATGCTTGGGAGGAGTTGTCATCTCTAAGTGTTGGAGAAAACTCTCTTATTATTTTGAAGTTGACAATATGTTTCTATCAGTCTAGTTTAAAGACCTCGAGACTCAACTGTTAAAGTTTGATGAACTCTAGACTCTGTCGTCAAAGTCTGAAGACCGTAAGACTTAAGATCCAAAGTCAATCCAAATTGATAGCTTCCAGATCAACAAAGAGAAGATTTATCCAGATGTGAGTTTATCTTAAAGGATTCAGTTCGTACGGTTTATAAAAGATCCTACGGTTGGAGCTAGCACATCAAGATCAATTATTCTTATCAATTTGGATAATCAAGATCTATTGAAAAACGAAGTATACTTGGAAGGTTTTACTTATGGAAACCTAGATCCTGGTTGTATGGGCGAGTAAGATTGGTGGGCTATCATCACATTCCTTAAATAACTCGAGATCTTCTTGATTGATTCCGTCCAACGAGTAGATTGGAAGAACTCCTTTGAAAAGTGTCAACGGTTATAAATGCATGAAAGAGTATATTAGGAAGACACTCAAGTTATTCGAGTGTGTGCGTGAAAGAAAAATTTCAAAGTTTGAAGCTCTTAGTTCTTTGCTATTTCAGCGCTGAGCTTAAGCTGTACTCAAAAGAAAGATCAAATACTTGTGAGACTTTGATGAAGTGTAGTAGAGTTTCTACACGGTGCAATCAAGGATGTGAGACTGTAAAAACTCTTTTGATTCTAGTGAAATCTAGCTAGTGGGCTGTTAGCGTGGGAGAGTGGATGCAGGCTTGGTTTAAGCCGAACCACTATAAACCTTGTGTTTCAATTTTCTTTCCCTAAACTCTTTACTTTGATTCATAGTTTTGTATAACTGTTTATAGTCTTTTACATCTTCGGTCTATTATCCTCAAAAGTCGAAGCTAATTCATTAAATCTTGCAAAACTTCTTAGAATACCTATTCATCCCCCTTTAGGTGTCCTTACTAGCCCTATCAATTGGTATCAAAGTTTGTGTGCTAATTTAATTGAAGTGTTTTTACTTTTAAGTTAAAGATCTATGGCTAGTATGTTGGCTCCAAGTTTGGTTGAAGGCCAGAGTAACACTGGACCTTCTTACTTTGATGAAAATGAATACAGCGTATGGAAAAACAAGATGAAGGCATTCCTAAGATCGAAAGATCCTCTAGAATGGGATGTGGTAGAAAAAAGAATCATTCCTAAAGTTGCATCAATTTCAGAAAGAGGAAAAGAAGTTACAGACGCGAGCGAGATGACAAAAAAAGAAATAACCAAGAGACAAGCTCTTGATGCTAAAACAATTCACTCTTTATATTGTGCTTTATCTCTTACTGAGTATAACATAATTTCTTCTTGTGAAATAGCCAAAGAAGTCTGGGATAGGCTGCACATTACCTATGAAGGAATTGATCGAGTGAAAGAAATAAAGATCAATATTTTACTCGCTAGTATGAAGCATTCAAGATAAAGCTAGGAGAATTTATCACTGACATGTTTAGTCACTTTACAAAGATTATAAACGGTCTAGAGTATCAGGGACAGTCAATCTCAGGACCAATGAAAGTTAACAAATTGCTGCGTGGACTCTCTAAAAACTAGAATCACGTGAAGACTTCAATAAAGAAACTCAAAGGATCATGCCGCCTTCTATAGATGAGTTGGTTGGCACACAATCTTATGAAGTGGAGCAAATCAATGAGGAAGGAGATCCTAAAGGTAAGAAGTCAATTGCTTTAAAATCTAACATTGATTATGATGTTACAGACTCTGAAGATGATATAGATGATGAAGAGTTAAGACTTATGATAAGGAGGGTCAGGAAACTGAACAAAAAGGGAAAAAGATTCAATGGGAAGAAGTAAAGCACTCAAAGGTTTCAAAACAAATCAATTGAAGATGATGAAGCCAACAAAGATGTGATTTGTTTTGAACGCAAGAAAAATGAACACATCAGACCCAACTATCCTTTGTTGAAGAAAAAGAAAGGAAGAGCTGAGAAATATAAAAAGACACTCTAAGTGGAGACATGGAGTGATATTGAATGCGAAAAAAGTGATGAAGATTATGTCAATATTTGTCTAATGGCAAAATCAAAATCAGACTGAGACTCTGAGATAGATTTAAACTCAGATTCAGACTCAAATAGCGAAATCAAGGTAAGTAATTGAAAAATTATTATTAAAGTCTCGAAATACATTGATGAACTTTGTGTTAATCTCAAAACCTCTCTTAAAAGGATTTCCGAGCTAAAAAGGGAGAATTCTACACTTAAGCAATGGGAAAATTCTTGGAAAGAAAAGTTTGAAAACCTAGACAAAAGTTTTGTTGTTTTAAAAGAAAATGTAGACTCTCTTTCAAAAGAAAATATATTTTTAAAAGAGGACATTTCAAATATCTCAAAAAGGTTATCAATAGAATTTGAAAAGTTGGAAAATATTTTTTCAGTACAAAGACCTTATTTCAACAAATCAGGCTTGGGAATGACTTTATAAACTATTCCTCTAATTGAATTTCCAAAAGTAAAGAAAAGAATCAAATAAAGACTTACAAAAACTTCTTACAGAAACCATTTTCAAAAAGTCTTTATAAAACCCGTTGGTCGAAGTGCTCTTAAATGTTCAAAATGCAACAACTTAGAACATTTTGAGAAAGAATGTCCTATGGTTTGGAGACTTGTTAAGAAGGAATGGGTAAAGACTGTATATTGCACTAACTCTCCAGGACCCAAGAAATTGTGGGTACCAAAGAAAGCTTGAGTTCCATTTTTAATTGCAGGTCACTATCAAGAAAAAGATTAACTGGTATTTGGATAGTGGCTGTTCGAGACACATGATTGGAGATTCAAGTTGTTTTATAGAACTTGTGCAAATAAATGGTGGAAAAGTCTCTTTTGGTAGAAATAATAAATGAAGAATTGTTGGGTGTGGAATTATAAAGATTAGAAGTCTTACAATCAATAATGTCTCCTTGGTGGAAGGACTAAATACAATTTACTCAGCATTAACCAATTGTGCAACACTAGATTCAAAATCAATTTCCAAGAAGGAATATGTTCGAGAACTAGTAAAGATCTTTCTTAATCTTTTACTGGACGAAGACATGAGAACATTTATCTTTTAGATATAAAACCGGAAAGATCTCAATGTCTAATATCGATTCAAGATGAAGCGAATCTTTGGCATCAAAAGCTTGGCCATGACAACAAGAAACAAATTGCCAAGATTTCATCAAAGAAGCTTGTTCATAGACTACCTAACCTGAAGTATCAAAAGTCTTACGTAACCTAAAGTATCAAAAGTCTAACTTTTGCACACCATGTGTGTTAGGAAAACGGGTTAGAAGTTCTTTTAAACCAACAAATCGGATTTCTACTAATCGTGTTTTGCAGCTTCTGCATATGGATCTCTTTGGACCAACCAAAACTCAAAGCATTGGTGGAAAAAGATATTGCCTAGTGATTGTGGATGATTATTCTTGATTTACTTGGGTTTACTTTCTGGCAAGTAAGTCTGAAACCTTTTCTTACTTTTCAAAGTTTGCTAAGAAACAAAATGAGAAAGGATATGCTATTTCAAACATACGGACATACCATGGAGGTGAGTTTGAAAATCAAGACTTTGCCAAATTCTGTGATGAATATAGTTTTCAGCATGTTTTCTCTTCTCCATACACTCTGAACATAATGGAGTTGTGGAAATAAAAAATAAATCTTTGTAAGAAATGGCAAGAACTGTTTTAATTGAAAGTAATATTTTTTTTATCGTTTTTGGGCTGAAGTAATTTCTATAGCTTGTTATATTATCAAGAGGGTATTCTTAAGGTCTATTCTAGAGAAAACTCTCTATGAGTTATTTAAAGGAAAGAAGCCAATTGTTTCTTATTTTCATGTATTTGGTTGCAAATATTTTATTTTGAAAAATGCAAATGATCGAACTAGTAAGTTTGAAGAGAAATCAGACGAAGGAATTTTCCTTGGCTACTCAACTTCAAGCTAAACCTATAAAGTATTCAACAAGAAAATTTAGTCTGTGGAATAATTTATGAATGTCAAATTCTAAGACTCTTTATAGAATTAATTGATTCAGACTCATCTTGAAGAATTTGAACCCGCTCCAGGCTTTACAAAGTCTACCTCCACTGAAGTGGCTCGGACTTCTGAAGATCAATAACGAACGGAAGTTGAAGAATCAACTGAAGTAGAAGATCAACAAATTGTCGAATCAACCAGTAACTGAAAGCACAAGTCTAGTCATCCCAAAGAACTCATCATTGGTGACATTAATGAAGGAATTTGCACCAGGTCAAAAAAGCAAAAAGAGTCTAGCGCCGTGGCACTTATTTTTGAAATATAACCCAAAAGCATAGAAGAAGCGTTAGCTGATGAAAGCTGGATTGAAGTTATGTAAGAAGAACTCAGACAGTTCAATATTAATGATGTCTGGAAACTAACTCCAAAACCAAAAGGTCAATCCATTATTGGAGCTAAATGGGTTTAATGGGTTTTCAGAAACAAGATGGATGAAAAATGAAAGGTGGTTAGAAACAAAGCAAGACTCGTGGCCAAAGGATATACGCAAGAAGGGATAGACTATGATGAGACTTATGCAGTAGTAGCAAGGTTAGAAGCGATTAGATTATTACTTGCTTTTGCTTATTATAAAAATTTCAGGTTATTCCAAATGGATATCAAAAGTGCATTCCTAAATCGATTTATCTAAGAAGAAGTCTATGTGGAACAACCTCTTGATTTTGAAGACCCAAAAAGACCAGACTAAGTATTCAGACTGAAAAAGGCTTTATATGGATTAAAGCAAGCACTTCGAGCATGGTATGGCAGGCTAAGTAAGTTTTTATTTTAAAATGATTTTGTCAAAGGAAAAGTGGATACTACCTTGTTTATTAAAAGAGAAGGTAAAAACTTTTTACTTGTTCAAATCTATGTTGATGATATCATATTTGGATCATTTAACGAAAACTTGTGCAAGAAATTTTCTAAGTCTATGCAGGATGAATTTGAGATGAGCATGATGGGTGGACTATCTTTCTTTCTCGGATTACAAGTGAAGTAATTAAAGGAATGAATTTTCATTTACCAAGAAAAATATGCAAAAAATCTCGTTAAAAAGTTCGGATTGGAGAATTGCAAAAAGACTGAGATACCAATGTCATGTTCTTTGAAGTTAGATAAAGACGAATGAGGAAAGAAAGTTGACCAAAAGCTTTACAAGAGTATTATTGGTTCACCTCTTTATCTTACTGTTTCTAGACCTGACATTTTGTTAGTGCTTGCATTTGTACTAGATTTCAATTAGATCTCAAAGAATCTCATCTAAGTGCTGCAAAATGTATCATTAAATACATTGCAACTACTTCAAATTTAGGTATGCGGTATCCCAAAGAAGGAGACTTTACTCTCCTCGGATATTTAGACGTAGATTTAGCAGGTTCCAAAGTTGATAGAAAGAGTACTTTTGGTACGTGTCAATTGCTGAGAAACAGGACAGTATCTTGGTTTTCAAGAAAGCAAAGTATTGTAGCTCTTTCAACAGTAGAAGCTGAGTATGTGGCTCTTATGAGTTGCTGTTCTCAGATCTTATGGATAAAACAACAGCTGAGAAACTTTGGAATCAAAGACTCGTGCACCAAGATCAAATGTGACAACACCAGCGCAATTAATCTCACAAAGAATCCAATTCTTTATTCAAGGGCAAAGCACATAGAGATTTGACATCATTTTATTAAAGATCATGTTCAAAATGGAGAAGTTATGATTTAGTTCATTGATTCAAATAATCAACTGGCATATATATTTACAAAGCCACTAGAGAAAAATCTATCCGAGTCTATTCGCATTAGATTGAAGATCACATCTCCTATCCAGTAAAGTCCGAAGGTGCTCAGACTTAGAGGTAAAGTCTAAAAGTGTTCAGACTTAGAAGATCAAGAGTTATGACTGTAAGTTATTTCGGCACTAGCAATTTAATTTTTGGTTAAAAACTTGAAAAGGTACAGTTTCTTTTTAATCACTAATCGATAGAAATTATCTTTCCAAGTTTTTAAATTTATGGCATTTTCAAAAAGGCAGTTGTTCATTTTCAAAAAGGAAGTTATTCATTTTCGAAAAAGGCATTTTTATGACTATTTGTTTGCCTTGCTTCACTTGCTTTATATACTGATGAAATTCGTCTTCTCCGTTCTCACTCTCAAACCCTAAAATTCTAAACTCCCATTTGCTTTCATTTTTACTCTCGTTTAACCTAAAAAGTTCTCACCTTTTTGAGCAAGTTTGAGAATTTCTCCCTTGAAGCGGCATTGTCTTCGAGAAAGTCTTCGAGAATCGCGAGCAGGGGACCATGACATATGCCAGAGGGTCCTACTCAATTCGACTTGATCGAGGAAGAAGATTCTCCTCATCAGCAACAAGAAAGTAAGCAACAACATTCTCAACAATGTCAATCTCTTCCACCACCTCAACCGGAAGAAGAAATAGTGGAATAAATTGAACCTGTAAGAATGCTAAGACTTAATGTTGCTTTTTCGCTTTACTCTAAGTTGAAGGAAGGAGGTACTGCAATGTTTTTGATTGACGAGTTTCTTGGAGAGAGAGGATTCGAAAATGAAATCTTATTTTTGTGAGAAATGGAAAAGTTAGGAGTTGCAGAGAAAGGGACAGTTGAAAAGACTTCTGCCAATTTTCAAAGTGACCCACGTTTTGGTATTGCTAATCAACCACAAGAATAGGATGATGATGAATGAATGTTTGCATATTTTTAGCCTAATATGGGAGTGGCTGTTAATGCTGTTGGTGATGGAGCAAGCATTTTCCGCTCTAAGGAGCACAAGAAAGTTTATCTGAATCTGCTGAAAAGAGGGGTGATGAACCCTAAGAGTGTTGACTTTGATTTTCTCAATTCAATTAGAGTAAATCTATGAGAGAAGTTTGCACTTCTTCAAATGGATAATTTTTGTTTAGAATCTGCAATTACTTATCCTAAACTCACAGCTTACTTCTATTCGAATTTATCATTTTTGGATGCAAACAATTTCTTTTTCATAGTAAGGGATAAGAAGTTTTTTGTGGATATGGACACTTTGGCTGATCTAATTGGGGATGTTTCCAACCAATTAGTGTGTCCTTTGCTCATGCTACTTTGGAATTGGTACAAGATAGGGATGTTGATCGCAAGATCTCTTATTCGAGGATGAATGCCTCAAACATCTTGTTGCATAAAATTGTGATCAACTATATCCGTCCAAAATCTACATCAAAGACTGATGTCTCCTGTTCCGAAGCAAAGCTGATGTATGCCATCAATGCTGGCTGCAAATTCTCTCTGTCTCACACCATCCTATTTTATATGTACAGGACAGTGGTAAAAGACAAAGGGACAACTTCCTTATTATGCTCTTATCACATGCCTTTTTAGATATTTTAAAATCCACATTCCTACACCTTTATGTTTGACAAACATCACTCCAATGGTGATTGGATTTAAAATGGTCACCAAGATGCATTTGAAAGAGCTTAACAGGGTGTTGGGGCGCATGAAGAAAAAGTCTCATGTCAAGACGAAACATGACTCTTCAGCGACCAAAGGGAAATGCAAGGAGCCCATGGTTGCTCCAACAAAGAAGAAGAGAACTCTCATCTTGCAGAATGAAGAAGATGAGGACAGGATGACTTTTTCAGCCTTAAGGAACTTGAAGAGTTTCATTAGCTTTTACGAGACTAGAGAAGAGACTAAGAGAAGAGATGAAGAAAGAGAAGAAGAAGAGGAAAAGGAAGGAAGAAGAGAAGGAGATGAATAAGAGGCTTGAGATGACTTTTTTGAGCCTACATTGACTGTATCATTGTCAAGTGACTCTGAAAAGACAAGGAGTGGAATTGCTAGTGAGAAAGCAAAAGAAAAACATCACTCTCTTGCTGAAGCAGAACAGGAAGAAGAATCTACTTCTCCTCCTAAAGGCACACAAATAGGGGGAGTTGCGGAAAAACGAGGTATTTCTTCGCCTATTCTTACTAGTGATGTTAATCGTCTGTAGCAGATCAAGAAGATGTCTATGCTTCTCTCCATCCAGAACCAGAATTTGCGGAATTCACTCCAACTCATAGTAGACAAACTACTGAAGATCCCTCAAATCTCAGAACTCTAGGAATGGAATCGGTAGGATCCAACGCTTCATTAACTCATTTAGCGGACTTTTCATGCATAATGGATGTTCTACTGGATTTAAAAAATTGCCAATATGGTTTGAACTATGAGATAAAAGATCTCAAAAAGGCTTTCTTGGCTACTTTAGTTTCATTGCAAGATCAGTTATTTACCCTGAAGACTCAAGTGCAAGATGATGTGACGGGTGAAGATTTCTAGCAATTGAAGGAGACTTTTGGGAAGCTTGAGCAGACAGTGAGCTCTATGGGAGAATTCCAGAGTGTTCGCTTGCCAAAACAGTCATGATTTTCACATCTCTTTTTTCACTCAACATTTTTATTATTCTCCACCTTTTGCTGTTGACAAAAAGGGGGAGAAATTTGATGCAGATTTGACTTTGGTTTGGATTATTTTATCTTTGGACTTATTTTTGGTTGTGGATTGGACCTTTTGACTTTAGACTATTTGATTGGATCTTTTGATACTTGCATTAACTTAGGTCGTGACAATGATTATGGAAGGATAGTTATTTTGTAGGACTAACATGTTTTTTGTGGTTGTAGAATCATTACTATCCATGTCCTAATCTACTTATCTTTTATGAGATATTTTGTTTTGCTTAAGTGTTGTTTTGCAGGACAAAAGTATTCAAATCTGCAGGAAAGTTTTGTCACGATAAAAAATGGGGAGATTGTTGGAGAAAACTCTCTTTTTATTTTGAAGTTAACAAAATGTTTCCATTAGTTTAGTCTGAAGACTTCAAGACTCAACTGTTAAAGTCTGATGAACTCCATACTCTGTCGTCAAAGTTTGAAGATCGTAAAATTCAAGACTCAAAGTCAACCCAAATTGATAGCTTCTAGAACAACAAAGAGAAGACTTATCCAAATGCGAGTTTATCTTAAAGGATTTGGTTCGTACGGTTTATAGAAGATCATATGGTTGGAGATAACACATCGAGATCAATTATTCTTATCAATTCGGATAATCAAGATTTGTTGAAAAGCGAAGTATACTTGGAAGGTTCTACTTATGGAAACCTAGATCCTGATTGTATGGACGAGCAGAATTGGTGGGCTATCATCACATTCCTTAAATAACTCGAGATCTCCTTGATTAATTCTGTCCAACGGGTAGATTGGAAGAACTCATTTGGAAAGTGCCAACAGTTATAAAGGCATTGAGGAGTATATAAGGAAGACGCTTAAGTTATTCGAGTGTGTGCGTGAAAGAAAAATTCCAAAGTCTGAAGCTTTTAGTTCTTTGTTATTTCAATCACTAAGCTTAAGCCGTACTCAAAAGAGATATCAAACACTTGTGAGACCTTAAGGAAGTGTAGTAAAATTTCTACATTGTGTAATCAAGGACATGAGATTGTAAAAACTCTTTTAATTCTTAGTGAAATCTAGTCAGTGGGCTCTTAGCGTGGGAGAGTGGACGTAGGCTTGGTCTAAGCTGAACCACTATAAACCTTGTGATGCAGCCCGCATTGAAGACTGGCTCTCTCGACCAAGAAGATCGGCCCGCATTCAAGCTCGATGAAACTGAGAAGCCATATTGACATCTTGAGTCCATCCTGGAAGCTGGAAAGATACCTTGGAAGCCATGAAAACGCTTTTATTAGTTTCTAGTTACATACTATTTACTATTTTCCCCCGGAAGTTTGAAAGACATCTTGGGAGTCATGAAGACGCTTTTATTGCTATTTACTATTTTCCTAGTTTCAACACTTTGTTTTTATTTTGTTAACAATATAAGCCATCCAATTCCTTGTAGAAGACAAATGACTTTTGATAAAAGAAAAACTTTGCTTTGAAGCAAGTATCATGAACCTTGTAGAGTTCATATCCTTGAAAACCTAGAAGAGTTTTCACTCTGTCCTTGAAGAGTCAGAGCTTTTCGAAACCTGCATCCTTCAAGAGTTGTAGTCATTGATCTAGAAGAATCGGTGTCCTTTCAACTTCCTTGGAGGCCTAGAAGAGCAACCAACGAAGTTTCCATCTTTTCCTGTTCTGTTCGTTACTTCAAACCCAAATTCGACCATCCTAAGTTACTTATTTTAGAAAACCCAAAACATAGAAATTGTATATTGAGAAGTCTTTGTTCATTTGGCTTGGGAATCAGGTCAATCCGATCTGTATCGACAAAGATACGACTGTTCTCCTGAGCTTGCGTAGTGCTGAAATTTCTGTTCGTCCTGTTTTCCTGTGTGTGAGTCACTCTCCCGATCCTACTGTTTGAGAAAGCCTACCCTTGACTTGCATCATTTGGTATCAGAGTTTTGAGGAGAGAACAATGCCTCCAAGACAAGCTAGACGTCGTGGTGGCATAACCATTCCCCTCGATGAATTGCACACACTCGCTGAGAATATGCAACGGCAAATTGATGAATTGATGCAAGAAGTTCAGCATTTGAGGGCTGAAGCTAATAATTCTCCACCCCGTTCTAGGACTGAAGATTCCCATGGTGACTCTTCCTCTTCGGAGACTGTTCAATCTATTCACGATTGGAGGCATGTTTGACATCGTTTACAACATATTTGTAAGCTAGATTGGGAAAAGGAAGTCAAGAAAGATGTTTTGGAATTTACAGGTACTGAATCTCCTGATGAAATTGTTGATTGGCTAACACTTGTGAATGAGGTGTTTGAGCATCAAAATGTTTTGGAGAATCGTCGAGTTGGAATCATTGCTATGCAAATCTGAGGCAAGGCGATTGCTTGGTGGAGATGTGAAAAACAAAATCGCCAAGCCATTGGCAAAGCACCAATCACTTTGTGGAGAAAAATGGAGAGCAAGATTCAAAAATATTTTCTTCCCAAAGGATATAATAGAGAGCTTTACCAATGGTACCAAAATCTATAACAAGGTATGCGAACGGTGAACTAATACACCAATGAATTCAATGAGTTGGTGATTCGTAACAATATCTAGGACCCGAAGGATGTGCTTGTTAACAAATACTTGAACGGTCTTCAACTTTACATTCAAGACACCTTGGAAGTCCTCGACATTTGGGACTTAGGAGATGCACACCAACGGGCACTCAAAATAGAGCGCTCTCATTCTCGGAGATAGCAATATGCTAGTAAGCCTTCTACTTAGCCCCATGTTTCGAAGCAACCTACTACGTTCGAAATTCGTTGCTATTCTTGTGGGGAGTTGGGTCATCGTGCTAGCAATTGTTGAATCAATAAGAATCGACCAGCCGGTAAAGCCTTTTTGGTGGATAATGATTCTGATGAGAATACTGAGGATCCACTTGAAGAGAAGTTGAACAATAATGAAGAAGCTGTGGATGATGAACAAATCGTGCATGTTGACACTGGCAAACTTCTTATGGTGAGGAAAATTTTTCTTACTCCTCGAAACAACACTGGAGATAGGTGGCTGCGTACTAATATTTTTCATCATGCTTGCACAATCATGGGAAAGGTATGTCAATTAATTATTGACTCTAGTTGTTGTGAGAATATAATTTTTGAAGTAGCAGCAAACAAGCTGAAGTTGGAATTAAAAACGCACCCTACGCCTTATAAAATGTTGTGGTTGAAGATAGTGCTGAGGTAACTATTTCAAAACGATGTCTTGTCTTGTTAATCTGTCCATTGGTTCTATTTATAGTGACAAGAAATGGTGTGATGTTCTGCCGATGGATGCTAGTCACGTTATTCTTGGTTGACCATGGCAATTCGATAAGCGGACTATGCATGATGGTTATCGAAATACATATTCTTTTGAATTTGGAGGCAAGAGATTATGTTGGCACCTAGTAGGGTGGGAGATTCTTTTGATGATGATGGCGAGAATTCAAGGACGAATTCTTTTAAAGATGGGGAGGATGATGCAGCCAGCATTGAAGACCAGCTCTCTCGACCAAGAAGATTGGCCCGCATTCAAGCTCGACGAAAACCAGAAGCCGTATCGATATCTTGAGTCCATCCCGGAAGTTGGAAAGACACCTTGGGAGCCATGAAGATGCTTTTATTAGTTTCTAGTTACTATGCTATTTACTATTTTCCCTTGGAAGTTTGAAAGACATCTTGGGAGCCATGAAGACGCTTTTATTGCTATTTACTATTTTCCTAGTTTCAACGCTCTATTTTTATTTTGTTAACAATATAAGCCATCCAATTCCTTGTAGAAGACAAACGACTTTTGATAAATGAAAAACTTTGCTTTGAAGCAAGTATTGTGAACCTTATAGAGTTCATATCCTTGAAAACCTAGAAGAGTTTTCACTCCGTCCTTGAAGAGTCAGAGCTTTTTGAAACCTGCATCCTTGAAGAGTTGCAGTCATCGATCTAGAAGAATCGGTGTCCTTTCAACTTCCTTGGAGGTCTAGAAGAGCAACCAACGAAGTTTCTATCTTTTCCTGTTCTGTTCGTTACTTCCAACCCAGATTCGACCATCCTACGTTAATTATTTTAGAAAACCCAAAACATAGAAATTGTAGATCCAGAAGTCTTTGTTCATTTGGCTTTGGAATCAAGTTGATCCGATCTATATTGACAAAGATACGACTGTTCTCCTAAGCTTGCGTAGTGTTGAAATTTCTGTTCGTCCCGTTTTCCTGTGTGTGAGTCACTCTCCCGATCCTACTGTTTGAGAAAGCCTACCCTTGGCTTGCATCACATTGTGTTTCAATTTTCTTTCCCTAAACTCTTTACTTTGATTTATAATTTTGTATAACTGTTTATAGTCTTTTACATATTTAGTCTGTTATCCTCAAAAGTTGAAGCTAATTCATTAAATATTGCAAAACTTCTTAGAACACCTATTCACCCTCCTTTAGGTTTCCTTACTAGCCCTATCACTAAGGACCTGAAAATGTTATCCCATAATGGGGTGAGACGATATCTTAGCCAGTTCACCCCCTTAAGTCCCGACTAAGAAGAAAATACGTCTCAAGGGCTGCCTAAGCATAAGCACAAGTCAAAAGACTTCCCTTGGCCTCCGTTCTTTCCTACAAGTTAGTATAGTTCATACACTCAACCAATCAATACTATTTGTCAATTCGATACTATCTATCTGGTATTGTCAACACCAACTATGCTCACACAAGCTGAAAAGGATAGATAGTAGATCGCACAAACTAATATAGATAGATAGTAGCTTCCACAAGCTTATATATGGATCGTTGCTCTCACAAGCTGATAAACGATCATTACTCACACAAGTTGATATAGTATGCTACTTTTATAAGCTGACATATCAAGCACTTATAGGCTGATATAGCATATTGCTCTCACAAGCTGGACATCCACGGCTCACACAAGCTAAACTATGATAAACTCACCCCGGCTAAGAAATTTGTGCCTTGCACACCAATCCCTCAATTAAATAACGAACTTGGCCCAATTTCATCATATTAAAATATACATGATGAAAATAATCATATGTGGGTATACGGTAGGCCTCGGCCAAAAGTATAATATCTTTAATTCATAAAATCCCACTAATTATATAGTCGATAAAAACATTTTTTGGCGTTGTAAACTGACGCTTGGTAATTTTCTAATTAAATACAAAAATTAATAAATTTTAGGATAAATACCTCAAAATTACAATTCACATTCAATTTGCACAAACTAGCACTTAATTAAATAAACCAATCATACCATTGTGATTAGCGCAAAATTCCAGTCACTGACTATCTTGATGTAATTTTCGAAAAAAATAATTAATTAAATAATTATCAAAATTAATTAATAAATACCAATAAATGCAACTTAGGCTGGAAAAGCCTAATTAAATACTGAAATGGGCTCGGAAAAATTATGAACCTATTTAAATAAATACTACGACTTATTTATTTGCTAATTGCACTACTTTAACCACCTAACATGCTATATCGAACGATTAAATTGCTAATTCGTTCTAACTAATCACTTAATCCATACTTAACCTAAACTAATCAACCCTTAGGCATAGTTAACTCAATAAGCGGAGATTAGTGAGTAAACTCACCGGTTTTGCGAGTTGATGAGTTCACTAGGACAACGAGGCGGAGATGATCGATAAACTCCGAAGCGGGGGCATCTTTTGAGGCCCAAAAGAGGTCAAAAGTGGGCAAAACAGTGTACAGCAGACCGAGGGGTTTTGGTTTTAGATGGTGGGCTGAAGAGGAGGTTGAGTGGCTGGTTGGGCTGGAAACAGCCAAGAAGGAGGCGAGCAGGTTGTGGCGGGGATTGGCGAAGCTTAACGGCGGCAGGACGGGTGGTTAGGAGCTTCAGCTGGGCTTGAAATGAGCAAGGCGAACGGGTGGTGTGCGTGGGGGACGCGTGGTTCGCGGGCGGTGCTGGATGGCAGCGACGAGCGATAAGGAACTCCAGCGGGCGTTCGATGGCTTGGGGGAGGAAGATGGCTAGTTTCTCTATAAATTTCAGGGCTTCTCTGGTCTTGAAAATGGAGGAGCCGACGAAAATGGAGGGGGAAGGGGACAACAGCACTTGGAGGGGGGCCACCTTGGCTCAATTCTATCCCTTTGTCCCCTTGGCTTGACCCCATCATTGTTGGCTGTCTTCCTCAGCAACTTGCAACAGTGAAAGCTTCTTTAGGAAGCTGTTGAAGAGGTCCAAAGGTTGAGGGCATGGGGGGCTACGAATTTTGGAGTGTCTTCCTCCATATTTGAACCAAATTATCTTCAATCAAGCCAATTTGACGGCCATAAATTCCACCATCGATTCCTCAATCAAATTGACATTTTTTCTCATCAATAGAACTTACTTGCATCCCAAATATGCGATAAAAAATGGTTCCCTGAATTTTCCGGACAAAAAATGGCATTACATTGAAATTTCGTCAAAAATCTCGGGTTGCAGAAAAATCTTTGGAGGATGAGTCTACATTCCTAAAATGACTTGTGACATGATAGAAATTTCAATTTATGAAATCGGATTCAAATTCGTGATTAATTTAAATTTGATGCGATTTTAGTGTGACCTAACTTGCCGGGTAATTTTCAAAATTTTTTAGTACAAATGATCCATGGTCAATTTTCTTTGAGCCACAATTAACCTCTTTGACACATTGGCGAGTCTTGGTGGTTGTGAAAATCTCAAGATTTCAATTATAAATACATGGTACCAAAACGACAGAAAAATTAGTCTAATACCGATCGACGAGAATTTTGCAATTTGGTAGAATCACCCACGTTTAGTGTCACGCCTCAACCCTTGAGCGGTGCCCATCTCTCGGTGGGAATAAATATGCGATGTCCCAAGACGCGTCGCCAACCCATTTATTTTTAATACGCATGCGGAAGCAAAACAAATCCCTTGACAACCAAAAGCTTGGGATATGAAAGCAAGAAATCACTCACATAAAAAATAGGCGTTTTTATAAACACACAAGATTTATATACAAAACAAGGCTGTCTATAAAAGACCGGCTCAATAAAAAGGGGAACTGTCCTAAGACCAACTAGCTGGACGCGTTTGCTGAGCCTTCAATCTCCACTTCCCTAGACTCTAGGCTTCAGGTTCTCCACGACCACCATCTAAGGACTTGAAAATGGTTATACAATAACCAGTGAGACAATGTCTCAACAAGTTCATCTCCTAAATTCCGACAAGGAAGGAAATACGGCCTAAGGGCTACCTAAGCATAAGCACATGTCAAAGGACTTACCTTTACCTTAGATCCTTCCTGCAAGCCAGTGTAATTCATACAATATCATCCAATCATTTCAATTCAATTTAGCCATCAATCAATCAACTCATTTGACTCCACAACATCGATACCATCCATAACTCTATCGATTCGAACACTACTCTCTTAAGCTAAAATAGATGGTCTAGCTCACCGAAGATAATGTCTAAATTTGCTCACCGAAGCTGCTAGATAAATTATTGCTCACCGAAGTTGCTAGATAATATTTGCTCACCGAAGCTACTAGAAAACTATGATGCTCGCCGAAGATGATATCTATAGTGCTCATCGAAGTTGTGTTGACACCTAAATTTTGGTTAGGGGTTAATTTTATTCCTAAAAAAAATTAAAATAAATTGCATTACATATAGATTCAGGTGCCTTTACATTTTTTTTTTGCATTTTGTTGGATCGGTGGTGAATGGATTCAGATTAGTGGTTCTAAGCTTTAATTTGGCAGGCCGGACTAAGCCCACGAAACAAGTAAATTGGCCCGAGCCCATTTTCTTTTAATGAAAAAAATTACTTAAATGAAGATTTGAAATAATATTACGGTGGATTTTTGGAATTTAAGAAAATTAGGTTGCAATCTTATCTTTAGGCAATAAAATCAAGAGATGTGAAAAATAAAAAAAGTGATATTGTGTACGGGAAAGAAATCTTCGTGGATGTTGATTTGAAAAGGAAATTAAAACCCTAATCTTTGGCCTATAAAAAGGTTTTTCGCGTAGGGTTTCAAGAAGGCCACACATTGAATATACGGCCACAATATAGAGTGATACACGTAAGGGGAGAGAAGGGAAAGAGAGGAGTCTCTTGACCAAGCCTTGGCCGAGACTCCCATCGTGCCATTGGTTCAAGGCTATTAATGCGCGCTGCCACTATGCCATGCCGACGCACCCTCACTGTCAATTACGCGATCCCGTGCTGCCTCTCCCTCTTATTGCATCGACGCCGCTGGTCCTCGCACTATCATCGACAATTGTTGCGGCTATTTATGTTTTTGGTGGATATCTCGAAGCATCTCGCCGGCAGCGAAGATCTAAGCGCTGCTGCTCCTTGTTGCATCTATCTCCTCCATCATCCACCCAAGCATCATCGTGCGTAGCTATCGAAGGCCACGCAAGGAAGGTCGGATCTTTAATCAAAAGAAAAATCCAAGCGTTGGTCAAAGAGCCTTGGTGGAAATTTGAAACAACAAGAGAGGGGCTAAAGCGAGGGTGGTTTTCCTTTAGCGGTCAAAGAGAGATTCAACTAAAATATCTCTGTCCAGTGCACGTTGAGGAAAGGAGAATCTTTGGTCTATTCTCGTGGAATTTAGGGACCATCAAAGAAAGTCCGTCAGCTTCAAAGTTTTGCTTTGTTCGTGCCTTGCAGTCCGCTTTATTCTTTCATGCAGATTCACGAATGTTCGTCAAGTGCCGCCGGCTCCATCGCCCATCATCATCCGAGCTCGTTGTTTATGGATTCTGATTTGGAAAACCTTATCCACACGATATCGAGAGCTAGGTAAGATTCTTGATTAATTCAATTTTCTCACATTTTATTGCCTAATTCATGGGATCGCGACCTTGTTTGAATATTTGTTCGTTATTGTCATATCCAAGAAATCTTTTGAATCCTAATGAATTAGGAAATTTCCCTAATTTCATAACGTGCATACGATTGACAGTTCGATTTTTGCGCCCGAAATTTGACTCACAATCGCACGGAAAATCGCCGATCCGATCTCACGCTCGAGATTCGATTCGCGATTTATTTAGAAATTAGCCAACCCGATCTCATGCGCGAGATATGGTTCACCAATTTGTGGATATCAATCATATCTTATCTAATTTGCTGTCATGTTGAAATGAAAAAGCCAAAAAATATTTGAATTAGGATTGGGTTGGTTTTAGAATATCTCTTGTTATCTTGCATATTTAGAATAGGGATTTTATTTTGAATTTTTTTTAAATGCATGCATTTGGGATGTTAGTTTTAAATCTGAATTGCACGTTTAATTATTTGGCAATTTTTAATTTCGAATTTCATAAAAGAAAAAGAAAAAATTAGAATTAGGGAATTCTTTGCACGTCATTGCATATTAGGGTAGATTGCATACTTATTAGGAAAATAAAAACCATGTGCACGTCATATAGAATTAGGTTCATACAATGCACGTCATTTAGTGATTTTTGTTAGGTTCATTTAATTAGAAATTTCCCGTCATTAGAATTAGGTCATTAGATTAATTTAGATTGCATATTTAAGTGTTGCATTTCTTTAATTTCGAATCTCATGGAAAATACAAAAAAAATTATTTTTTAGAATAAATCCACCTCATGCTTCAAGATAGACTATATGCTTATTTATGTCATATCGCTTAGGTCATATAGCTAAGTCATGTCATCATGTCATATCATTTCATGTTAAATTAGTGGCATGCATTGCATAAAGCATGATTCTCTTAATTAAGTGAAAACAAAAAAAGAAATTGCGTGTTAATTAGAAATCATATTTAGGATTGCTGATGTGAATTCTAAACTAACAATGCAGATGCTTTCGTTGCTACGAGGTAAGTCCTGTAATTTATTTATTGCTTTACTTGGGTGTTAAATTGGTGGTTTGTGCACCCGTATGACCACCTCACATGTTAGGGAAATAGATTTAAAATCAATCCAAACTGCTTGCCAAACATTTTTTAAAATAAAAAGAAAGGTACCGAAAGGGTGTTAGAGGATTCTAGCATAACCAAGTCCCCGTACCCATAGTCTCTAGTTCGTAGGAGTAAAATAATTTTTCTGTTATTTTACTTGGGTCTCTAATCGACCCACCAAAAATAGATTAGTGGTGACTCCTAATTGAAAATCAATTGCATGTTAAGAACTTGAACCTAAGTCGCGAATTGGTATGGACTTGGGAGAGCCCGAGTTAAGTCTAGGCTTAACAATCCATTAGCCAAACCCTATGTGGTTCACACCCCGAAAAATTTGGTTGCGACAAGTTGCTATCGACCTATATTAGTGTTAATGCTCCCCGAAGCTGTTATGGATCTATATGGCTTACCTAAGCTGAAATGGTACTTAAAAAAAATTACTTTCGATGACCATACCCGACACCTGGTATTTTCTGATTAAAATACCCATATTTCACAACCATCACTCAATTTCACAAACATAACAATCAATTGAACAAACTAACCACACTACTGCGATCAGTACGAAATTCTAACAAACGGCTCTCCTAGTATAATTTTCGGAAAATATTAATTAATTAATAATTAAATAAATTTCAAAAATTAATTTAATTTAAATATAAAATAATATAATTAAATAATATTTAATTTAAATAAGTAATTAATTAAAATTCTAATTAAGATTACACTAATCTAATTACATAATTAGACTAATAAATCCATCAACTAACTAATCATGCACATAATTTAATCAACATTTAATTAAACTAATCTAGCCACCTAAATATACTTAGCATAATCTAAACGCCCCATAAGCATAATTAACTCCCTAAGCAGAGTTTAGTCGGTAAACTCACCGGATTTGCAGGCTGATGAGTCCACAGTGACGGCGGTACGATGGTGGCCGATAAGCTACAAAGCTGTGGCGCCAAACGAAGATCAGACCGAGCTGAAAATGGTCACGAAGCTGGCTAGATTTCTTGTGAGTTGATGGGTCGGCTTTGGTGGAGGCATTACGGATGAAGACGCGGGCTAGCTAAGCTCGTGGAATAGATGTGAGTGGGCGGGGCTGCTCTATGAAGAGCAACGGCGAGGGAGCAACTTCGGTTTTAGGGGAACAAGAAACGTGGACGTGGGGTTGGGTTGTAGGTGTGCAAAGGAGCTGCGGGTCAACAAAACTAGTGCACCTGGAGGAACTTCGGTGGGATGCTGATCGAGGGACGTGCTGGCAGGGTGAAGGATGCGCGGCAGTAAGGGGGTAATTCAGTGGAGAGGTTTTTGGGTTGACTAAGTAAATGGAAGAAGCGGATGCGTGGGTAAGTCTTGGTGGTGATGCAGAAGATGTGGGGAAGAATTTGCTGGAAATGAAGGAATGGCCGAGGTGTTTGAACGTGCGGAAGAAGACGGGCAGAAGAGGAAGCCGACAGAAATAAGGGGGGAAGAACCGTGCTTGAGAAGTTGAGAGGGGGGCCCAAAGTCTAACAAAATCAATCCATTCCATTGAATGCATGGTCCCCCCTAAAGCCCACACACATATCTCTAATGTCCCCAATTACTTTCTCAACATTTTAATCCCACAAAAACCAATATAATGCCAAAATTGCAGCCCTCATAATAGCATACAAATTTCTTCAATTTTGAGCTTCCATTCTTCATCAAATCTCCCAATTTAATGTCCAAAATTCAACAAGGAAGAAGCCCACATAATTTTTGCAAGTCCCCTTCACAAAATAACTTGGCTTGGACGTCAAAATTGCTTTCAATTTGGCCAATCCGAATTTCCGTTCTTTTCCAAAACGTTCTTATTGATTTTTCGTAAAAAAATCCCAAACTCTTAGAAAATTCTTTGAAGGATGAATCGACGTTCCTAAAATAAATCATGACATAACAGCACTTTCAATTTTTGAAATTGGGTTCAAATTCGTGGTTAATTTCAATCTGACGTGATTTTAGCGTGACCTAATATATCGAGTAGGTTTTAGGAATTTTTGGTGCAATTGACCCATGATCAATTTATCTCGAGTCACAACGTACATCTTTGATCCATTGGCAACTCTCGGTTGTCGTGAAAATCTCGAGATTTCAAATACGGGCACATGGTATCAAAATGACAGAAACATCGGTTTGGTGCTAATCAACAAGAATTTTGCAATTAGGTGGAATCACCCACACTTAATCACACATCTTAGTTGAATCAATTTATCTCCGATCTCTGATAGATTTTTGACTGTGCCGTAATGACCTTGTGGACTAGCACAGTCGAGTAGTTGATTCCCGGTCAAATTATCAAGTCTATTGCGTTAAAATCCCTTAATGACTTCCCTAGATAGTCTAGTCATCTCATGAGTGATCAGCTGAGAGAATAGCATTTTAGGCATTTCGATGAAAGACCCAATTCATTCAATTGAAAACAAAATTGAAATTTCAGGATGTCACAACTCTTCTCCTCTTATAAAAAATTTTGTCCTCAAAATTTAAACAATTACAATTCTTTAAACAAAAAGGTGGGGGTACAGTCGTCTCATCGATTTTTCACTTTCCCAGGTTGCTCCTTTAATGCCGTGGTGTTGCGAGACCACTTTTACCAATGGGATGGTCTTAGTACGTAGAACCTGTTCTTTCCGATTTACAATCTGAACTGGGCTTTCCGCATACGACATTCTGTCGTCCATGTCTAAATCCTCAAAATTCAGCACATGAGTTGGGTCACGCTTATACTTCCTCAATATCGACACGTGAAAGACGTCACGCACTTGTGCTAGTCTCGATGATCATGCAAGACGATATGCTAGGATCCTGATTCTTTCAAGAATCTCAAATGGACCTACATATTTTGGATTTAGCTTTCATTTCTTGCCAAAGCGCGAAGTACCCCTCATTGTTGACACATTCAGAAAAACGTGATCACCAACTTGGAATTCCAAAGGCCTTCGACGCTTATTTGCATAGCTTTTTTGATGGCTTTGAGCAGTCTTCAACCTGTCTTTGATAATGGCAACTACATCCACTGACTGTTGAACTAACTCTGGGCCTGTGATCTTTCTTTCCCCGACTTCATCCCAACACATTGGTGTTTTGCACGTTCTGCCATACAACGCTTCAAAAGGAGCCATCTGAATGCTCTGTTGGTAGCTGCTGTTGTAGGCAAACTCAACAAGATGAAGCTGTGCCTCCTAGCTTCCTTTGAAATCCAATATGGAAGCTCGCGACATGTCTTCGAGGGTCTGAATCGTCCTCTCAAATTGGCCATCCATCTGAGGATGATATGCCGTACTATATTGCAGCTTTGCTCCTAAAGCACTTTGCAAGCTTTTCCAAAATGCAATTATAAACCTCGCGTCACGGTCTGAAGTAATCGTCACTGGCACTCAATGCAATCGAACTATTTGACACACGTAACAACTCTATGTGCTTGTCCAAATCAAGGTCCTTTCGTATTGTGATAAAGTGAGCCGACTTTGTCAGTTTGTCGACTACTACCTAAATGGAATCATTTCTTCTCTAACTCATTAGTAAGCCTATTACAAAATTCATGGTGATGTGTTCCCATTTCCACTCTGGGATCTCAAGAGGTTGTAGAAGTCCTCCTGGTTTGCAATGTTGTGCCTTCACTTGTTGACATGTTAGACACTTGGCGACATGCTTGGCAATGTCCATCTTCATACCAGATTACCAATAGTGTTAATGCAGGTTCTGATACATTTTCGTACTAACAGGATGAATGTTGTAATTGTTATGATGTGCTTTTAATAAAATCTCTTCTGTAAGTGCTGCATCGTCAGGTACACACAATTGTCCTTGGAACCTCAACGTTCCGTCCTCAGAAACTTGAAAGTCAGCATTCTTCTTTTTGGTATTCTCTAGCAGAATCTTTTGAATCTCTGGGTCTATCCTAAAGCGTCTTGATTTTGATCTGCACTTCCGGTTCAATTCTGAGGGCGGCCATAAGATTTGAAAGGTGGCCCACCTCAAATTTGAAAACTGAATCTTGAGCCTTCTCAAGTAAAGTCCATTCCTTGAGTACCATCTGTGCAATTGAGGACTTTCGACTCAATGCATTTGCTACCTTATTCGCCTTTCTATGGTGATATAGAATGTCACAATCGTAATCCTTCAGGAGTTCCATCTAGTGACGCTGTCTCATATTCAACTCATTTTGAGAGAATAAATACTTGAGACTTTGATAGTTAGTGAAGATTTAGAATCTTTTTCCACACAAGTAATGTCTCAAAATCCTCAGAGTGAAAATGATCGCTGCAAGTTCTAAGTCATACGTCGGGTAATTTAGCTCATGTGATCTTAATTGACGGGACGCGTATGCAACAACTCTACCATGTTGCATCATCACACAACCCCGTCCTCTAAATGTCGCATCACTGTAGATCTTATATCCTCTAGGACCAGATGGAATAGTCAGCATAGGTGTGGTAGTCAGCTTCTACTTAAACTCTTGAAAACTATGTTCGCACTTGTCTATCCACACAATTTTTTCTTCTTTAATTAGTAGTCGAGTCAAAGGTGACGCTAATGCTAAAAACCCTTCTACGAACCTTCTATAATACCCTGCTAAACCCAGAAAAATTTTGATCTATCACTGTCGTTGGTCTTGGCTTGTTGATCACTGCTTCTATCTTGGATGGTCCACAGAGATTCCTTCTCCTGAAATCATGTGACCTAGAAATGCCACACGAGTTAACCAACTCTCGCACTTGCTGAACTTGGCGTACAATCCATGAATCCTCAGGGTCTAGAGTACCATTCTCATATGACTCTCATGCTCCTCATCACTCTTCGAATATACGAGAATATCATCGATGAACATGATCACAAATTGATCCAAATATTCCTTGAACACACGGTTCATCAGATCTATGAAAGTAGCTGGGGCGTTTGTTAAACCAAATGGCATTATAGTAAACTCATAATGGCCGTATCGAGTGTGAAACGTTGACTTCGGTATGTCATCCTTCTTGATCCTTAGCTGATGATATCCCATCCTCAAGTCGATCTTTGAAAATATCAATGCTCTTTGCAACTGATCAAACAAGTTGTCGATTTTCGGCAATGGATACTTGTTCTTGATTGTCACTTGATTAAGTTCATGATAGTCGATGCACAGACGTAACAAACCATCTTTCTTTTTCATGAACAAAACTGGTGCTCCCCAAGGTGATGCACTAGGACGTTTGAATTCCTTATCCAACAATTCCTACATCTGCACCTTCAGTTCTTTCAGCTCAGACAACGCCATCCGATAAGGAGCCTTAGAAATTGGCTCTATCCAGGGAGTTAACTAAATCATGAATTCAATTTCTCTCTCTGGCGGCAAGCTTGGCAATTCCTTGGTAAACATGTTTGGAAATTCTTGGACTACTACAATATCTTCTATCTTTAGCTCCTCAACTGTCATATTCACGACAGTCGCCAAGTAACCTTGACAACTCTCGTCTAACAAACGGGTTGCTTTTAGCGACGAGATTAAGGTAATCGAGGGTCCTCCTCGACTCCCAACAAACTCGAAGCTCTCACCCCCTAACGGGTTAAACTAAATCGCCTTGTGATAACAGTCCAGCTTAGTTTGTTGCTTGATGAGCCAGTCCATGCCAATTATCAGGTCAAAGTCATACATTGTTAGAACTATCAATTCTATATTCCCCTCTCACTCACCAATTGCTAACGTGCAACCATGACAACCTAATGTAGGTAACACCTTATCCTTTAACGGTGTAGATTAGCTAACCACTGACTCCAATAATTTAGGACTTAGTCCTACCAGCTTAACAAATTGCTCAGTTATAAACGAATGAGTGGCGCTAGGGTCAAACAAAGCATATGCAACATGGTCATCCAACGAGATAGTACTTGTAATCACATTAGGCGCATCCTCAGCCTGTCCTTTCATGATAGCATATGTCCTTCCCTGAGTTGGAGGTCTGTTTAGTCCACCTTGTTGTGCAATTTGCGGCGCAAATCCTTGATTCTGACCCAACAATGGCAGCGGCGGTAATTGTTGTGGTTCGCTCGGCCTTTTGGGACAATCTCTGGTCATATGACCTTGCTGGCCACATTGAAAATAAGCACCCATCCTTAAGGGGCATGGGGCTGATCTATGTCGCCTTCCACAAAAGCGACACACGCTATTCTGACTCGGCGTTGACTTTCCGATTCCACTCTTCCTGTTGGGCGGAATAGGATATCTTCCTCTGGTCATGGGCTTCTTCCCAAATTTGTTACTATCTCCATTAGAACCAAACCATGACCTAGATATGGCAGCTTATTCGTTCAGTTTCCTGTCAATCAGTTGGGCTCATCCGTACAGCTAATTATAGTTCTTTATATCAAAGGGTATAAGCGGATTTTTCAGCTCCGGTTGGAGGCCATCCCTAAACTTCCTCGCTTTTTCCTTGGGATCCTTGATCAATCTTGGAACATACTGTGATAACTTGGCGAATTTCGCCTCATATTGGTCCATAGTCGTTTGACCTTGACGAAGGCGATAAAATTCCGCTATGTTCTAATCCTTGGCATAGCTGGAGAAATACTTGCCGTTGCATGCTCTAACGAAGACGTTCCACCTTAGCACCGTGCCTTCTGGGAATACCTCTTCTTTGGTGGCCCTCCACCAAGTACTTGCAATCCCCTACAGCTGATATATTGCAAGGGTGACCTTTTCTTCCTCGAGCGTGTGCCCATTCCTCGGTGGTCGATAAATATGCGATGTCCCAAGATGCGTCACTGACCCATTCATTTTTAATATGCACGCGGAAGCGAAACAAATCCTCTGACAACCAAAAGCGTGGGATAGGAAAGTAGGAAATCACTCACATAAAAAACAAGCCTTTTTATAAACACACAAGGTTTATATACAAAACAAGGATGTATACAAAAGACCGGCTCAACAAAAAGGGGAACTGTCCTAAGACTAACTAGCTGGACATGTTCGCTGAGCCTTCAATCTCCACTTCCCTAGACTCTGGGCTTCGGGTTCTCCACGACCATCATCTAAGGACATGAATATGGTTATATAATAACCAGTGAGACAATATCTCAACAAGTTCACCCCCTAAACTACGACTAGGAAGGAAATATGCTTTAAGGGCTACCTAAGTACAAGTACAGGTCAGAGGACTTACCTTTGCCTCAGATCTTTCCTACAAGTCAGTATAATTCATATAATATCATCCAATCATTTCAATTCAATTCAACCATCAATTAGTCAACTCATTCGACTCCACAACATCGATACCATTCATAACTCTATCGATTCGAACACTGCTCTCCTAAGCTGAAATAGATGGTCTAGCTCACCAAAGCTGATGTCTAAATTTGCTCATTGAAGCTGCTAGATAAATTATTGCTCACCAAAGTTGCTAGAAAACTATGATGCTGGCCGAAGTTGATATCTATAATGCTCACTGAAGTTGCTAATGTATTATTGCTCACCGAAGCTGCTATAGACCTATATTGGTGTTAATGCTCCCTGAAACTATTATATATCTATATCGCTTACCTAAGCTGAAATGGTACTTAAAAAAAAAAAAACACTTTCGGTGTCCACACCCGACACTTGGTATTTTCTGAGTAAAATACTTATATTTCACAACCATCACTCAATATCACAAACATAACAATCAATTGAACAAACTAACCACATTACTGCGATCAGTGCAAAATTATAACAAATGGCTCTCTCGGTACAATTTCCAAAAAATATTAATTAATTAATAATTAAATAAATTCCGAAAATTAATTTAATTTAAATATAAAAAATATAATTAAATAATTTATAATTTAAATAAATAAATAATTAAAAGTCTAATTAAGATTACACTTGTCTAATTACATAATTAGACTAATTAATCCATCCACTAATCTAATCATGCACATAATCTAATCAACATTTAATTAAACTAATATAATACTTTGCATAATATAAATACCCCATTAGCATAATTAACTCCATAAGTAGAGTTTAGTTGGTAAACTCACCGGATTTGTAGGCCGGTAAGCCCACGGTGATGGCGGCGCGACGGCGGTCGATAAGCTCTATGCAGTGGTGCCAAACGGAGACTAGACTGGGCTGAAAATAGCCATGAAGTTGGCTGAATTTCTTGCAGGCTGATGGCTCAGCTTTGGTGGGGGGCATTGCAGACGAAGACACGGGCTAGCTGAGCTCGTGGAATTTGCTGGATGCGAGTGGGCAAGGCTACTCTGTGAAGAGCAATGGCGAGGGAGTAGCTTCAGTTTGAGGGAAACAAGAAATGTGGACGTGGGGTTGGGTTGTAAGCGTGTGAATGAGCTGCGGGTTAACGAAACTAGCACTTGGAGGAACTTTGGTGGGATGCTGACCGAGGGATGTGCTGGCAGGGTGAAGGACGCGCGGTAGTGAGGGGGGGTAATTCCATGGAGAGGTTTTTCTAGGTTGACTAAGTAAATGGAAGAAGCGGGCGCGTGGGTAAGTCTTGGTGGTGATGTAGAAGATGTGGGGAAGAATTCGCTGGAAATGAAGGAATGGCCGAGGTGTTCGAACGTGTAGAAGAAGATGGGTAGAAGAGGAAGTCGGCAGAAGCAGGGTGGGGGGGGAGAATTGTGCTTAAGAAGTTGAGAGGGGGGCCCAAAGTCTAACGAAATCAATCCATTCCATTGAATGCATGGTCCCCCACAAAGCCCACACACGTATCTCTAATGTCTCCAATTACTTTATCAACATTTTATTCCCACAAAACCAATATAATGCCAAAATTGCAGCCCTCATAATAGCATACAAATTTCTTCAATTTTGAGTTTCCATTCTTCATCAAATCTCCCAATTTAATGTCCAAATTCAACAATGAAGAAGGCCACATAATTTCTGCAAATCCCCTTCACAAAATAGCTCAGCATGGAAGTCAAAACTCCCCTTAATTCGGCTAATCCGAATTTCCGTTCTTTTCTGAAACGTTTGTATCGATTTTTCGTAAAAATCGCGAACTCTCCGAAAATTCTTCGAAAGATGAGTCGACGTTATTAAAATAAATCGTGACATGACAAAACTTTCAATTTCTAAAATCGGGTTCAAATTCGCGATTAATTTCAATTTGACATGATTTTAGCGTGATCTAATATATTGGGTATATTTCAAGAATTTTTGGTGCAATTGATCCGTAATCGATTTAACTTGAGTCACAATATACATCTTCGACCCATTGGTAACTCTCGGTTGTCTTGAAAATCTCGAGATTTCAAATACGGGCAATGACAAAAAAATCGGTTTAGTGCCGATCGACGAGAATGTTGCAATTAGGTGGAATCACCCACACTTAATCACACACCTTAGTCGAATCGACCTATCTCCGATCTTTGATAGATTTTCGACTGTGCTGTAATGACCCTTGTAGATTAGCACGATCGAGCAGTCGATTCGTGGTCGAATTTTCAAGTCTATTGCGTTAAAATCCCTTAATGACTTCCCCAAATAGTCTAGTCATCACATGAGTGATTAATTCAGAGAATAGCACTATAGGCGTGTCGATGAAAGGCCTGATTCATCCAATTGAAAACAAAATTGAAATTTCAGGATGTCACATTTAGCCACACATTTCAGTCAAACCAAACTATCCCTAATCTCTAATCGATTTTCAACTGTGCTGTAATGATCTCTGCAGATGAGTACGGTCGGGTAGTCGATTTCTTGTCAAATTCTCAAGTCTATTGCATTAAAATCTCTTAATGGCTTCCTCAAATAAACTAGTTATCTCATGAGTGATCAGCTCAGAGAATAGCATTATAAGCGCGTCGATAAAATGCCCGATTCATTTAATTGAAAACAGAACTGGAAATTTCATGATTTCACAATATATAATCACCCTTTCTGTATAATCCAATCATTGGAAATCAATTGACAGATTCCACCTCACCGCTATATTCAAATAAGAAATAGCCTTTTCGTTTTCAAAAACATATAATGTATTTTTCCGACAAAAAAAAAGGACTTAAGTATTGTTATGTACTTAATTCATGTTATTGCGCTTGATGGAAATGTGAAACATGGTAAAAGAGGTAAGGCCACTTCGCAAATCGCATCAGACTGTTGTAGCACTCTAATTAATGTGGTTTTTTGATTTGCAAATTATTATCTCTTCCTTGATATTCTTGGATAATGATGTTGACGTGTATGCAAATATCAGGTATCTATGGAAATTCAAGATTTTCTTGCCTAAAACGAAGTTTGAGGTGCATTTTTAATTGTCCTTAAATGTCAAGTAAATCATGGATAACGATGGGCTCTAATTTCCTCCAAGTGATATCCATATATTATGGCCTTAACTTTAGTATATATGGCTACCAAGGTGTCCTTTCTTCTCTTAGGATACATCCATACATTTAACAAGGACAAGGTCCTAAGATTCGCGGCGGGCAACAGAAGCTAGGTGGATAGTGGGTAAATTCGGGCTCATGATATCATTAGTTTCGCTTTGACCTTTACTTCTGAGTTTTTGCATATTTCTTCTCTCAAATGGCGATGTTATTAGATCAAAGGAACTAATTCTCGTATTTTATTGTTTTTTTTATGTCATTCAGCATCGGACTAATGTTACTGTGTTTTGAAGGGTTTTGAATTACTGATTGATGATTAATTTCATGCGCTTGGAGTAGGGTAACAGCGATCCCAAAGATGGCATTGATCAGTATCATTCCTATGCTATTGACATTCGTATTTGTTCATCACCAAGTCGCAATCATGGAGGCGCGGCTCGATGTCGGCGTGTGCTACGGAATGCTAGGGAACAACCTCCCTTCTCCAGCAGCTGTGGTCCAACTCTACCAGCGCTACAAGATCGGCAAGTTGCGGCTCTTTGATCCGAACCCTGACGCACTTGCTGCGCTAAGAGGTAGCGGGATAGAGGTCACGTTGGGCACCAAAGATCAGGATTTACAAAGCATAGCATCAAGCGTTGATGCGGCTAAGACATGGTTCGACACCAACGTGCAACCGTTCATCGGTAGTGTCAATATTACGTATCTTGCGGCTGGTAACGAAGTGGTCCCTGGAGATCTTGGTCAGTATGTACTACCTGCGATGCAGAATCTACAAAAGGTTGTTAATGACTATGGACACAGTGGGATACGCGTAACCGCTGTGGCCCATGGTCCTGCCTTAGGGAATTCTTATCCGCCGTCGAGCTCCACAATCTCTGATAAGGCTCGTGACGACATGGTCGGGATTTTAAAATTTTTGTCGAGCAGTGGCTCGCCGTTGCTGCTTAATATTTATCCATACTACGCATACACCTCCGATCCGGAAACAGTGAGATTGGATTACGCTCAATTCACTGCGACCGGCACAGTGGTTCAGGATGGCCCCTTGGGTTACTCGAACTTGCTCGATGCGATGGTCGACAGCTTTTATTGGGCGATTGAGAAGGAAGGCGTGACCAATGTGAATTTGGTAATTTCAGAGAGCGGCTGGCCTTCGGCTGGAAATGGGGACTTCACCACTCTAGAGCTTGCACGAACTTATAATCAGAACCTTGTGAAGAGGTTTCAGGCCAATACCGGGACGCCTAAGCATCCGGACCGTAGCTTGGGAGGCTTCATCTTCGGCATGTTCAATGAGAATCAGAAACCTGCCGGCATCGAGCAAAATTTCGGACTATTTAATCCCGACGAAACACCGGTTTACGATATAGTGTTTAATTAATGCATCCTATGTAAGATAATTGATGAACACATATTCATCTCTATCTAGCAACAGTGAGGTGTTCTGCAATATGCAGAATGCTACTATATTGAATAAACTATCTTTGGTTTATTATAAGTTTGCTCTCATGTTCATATAATCTTGATTTTTCAAGTCATTGACTTTGATTATATTATGTTTTCTACAATGGAATACATGTGCATGGTAAAAGCATGGTTCAATACCTGCTGACAGCAAAAGTTCAACCGGGCATGTAATGTAGTGACATGCACATCAACTTTAAGTCCCATACTTGTCTGTTGCGACCTATTCCTCCGGGCTTTTGATTCCTAGGGATAGATTTAAAGGTACTTGTTCAAGTGACAGTCCTCAAGGTGCATCACATAAAGAGGGCTCACAAACATTATCTTTAATGTTCATCCAGGAGGTCTACCAATCAAGAACACGAGTTCTCTCAAACTTGTACCTCGCATGATAGTGATTCATTTTAAGTTCTTAGATAACTTAAAAAACATTATCTAGAAGTTGCCACTAACCTATGTTGGGAGTCGACTAGAAACCCAATCAAGGGTCATGAGACTTCCCTTGATTTCCATGAAACCTAGAGATTTCATGGATTTGGGCACTTGGATTACGCTAATTGATGTCTATTAATGCCCTTTCAGTACTTATGAGTTGTATTGTTACCTAAGGTGGTTATGTAGTCCTTTTACATTTTTGTGCAAATTTGAGTCTTAATGCTAAATGGTCACATATGGATGGTTCATTTGTGCCATTTTACACTAACCATCATAATGAAAAGGAAAGCAATCAAGTAATCTAAATTATAATACAAGAAATAGAGACCCAAAAAAGAATGGAGGCAATTATTCTAGGCACAAAAAAAAGAAGAAGAAAGAAAGTAAACTTGCAACTCCTTGAGTATTTATACAATCAAATGGAAAACTCAAGACATATATTGGGAAAATGAATTTCTTCATGATAAACAGATCTGTTTACAAGATGATACAAATAGAGAATTCTTGGTTCAGTTTTCCATCTTTAATGATAGAAATTAGGCTGAGTAGTAAGGGTTGGAGAAGGGTAATCACTCATTCTTAAAACCAGCATTCTTAAGACATCTTTTACTTTTTACTAATCATAATGAAAAAAAGTGCAGCTAGCTTAAGTACAATAAAGGGGTTGGATTGGACATCGACCATTCCACCATCTTCAAGTCTTTTTGGCCACCTTCTCTAGTAATTGCCTTTCAATTATTCTAATCCTAAGCTAATGCTAAATTAGCATTAAAAAAGGCAATCAAATGCAATCGCTTTAATCTAGACAAGTTCAAACGACTCGAAACAATTCATCACACAAAACATGGTCTTGATGTCGGCCTTGAGGTTTATACATGTCGAGCTATCCTATGTTCAGTAATTGATTAATTTTAGCCATCCCTTACGTTCATAAGTAGTGGTCAAGATCGAAGGATTCCTAAATTTGGATCTAGGTGTACTCCTTTGGCTTACCCCATGTACATGCATCGATCCTAAATTATTCATCTAGAAATCACATGCAAAGAGAGTAGAAATTTATACACTTAGGCCATGAGACCTTGGTTCTCAAACAATCATCCAAAGAAAGTGAACCAAAGAGGGTCACTTATTCATTCAAAGCAATTACAATCATCCAGGTATGTAGAAAACATAGCCAGTGAAATGAAACACAAATAAAGTAACTCAAAAAGTTGAATCTTTCTAGAATTTGCAAATAAGGACAAAAGTTTTGAATAATTACAAACAAGTCCTCAATGGGAGATTTTCAAGTTTTGAATTGTAACAAACAAAGACATTAACTTTATTGGAGTTTTTAAACAAATATGATGCTCTTGGAAAATATATTCTGGAATTTGGGTGTGGATAAGTCGGCACACTGATCGAAAGAAAACTGAGATCGTTGTATACAACTTTCAGGATTTGAAAGTTTTTAGAAAATTCATCAAAATTATAAAACACTTTCAGATGTTTAAGAAGAATCTAGGTGCGGAATTAACAACACTCTGATTAGGCTCTTTTGAACATCCTAAGGAGTTTCAAATTTAATGAAATTAGTGTCAAATCGAACTACAATATGCTTTTTGTAACTTTCGCGAGGAACACATTTCAAACTTTGCATCGCATGAATTTATAAAAGTTGAAAAATGACCAATGGTAAGCTCTGGAAAACAGAGTTTTGGAATGCCATGCAACTTTGTGACACTCGTGAAATATGACAAATGGACTTTATTTTTTGAAACTTTTTGACAACAAAGATAACATATGACAAGCAATCTTCATGATTATTGTCACGCCTCGATCCTTGAGAGCGTGCCTATCCCTCGGTGGTCGAGAAATTTGCGACGTCCTAGGACACATCGCTGACCCATTAATTTTTAATACGCATGTGTCACAAGCCGATTGATTGGGATCGTGATCATGCAGCGACTCAGGCACTTTTGAATCACCTAAGCCAAGCCTTGCTCGATCGATCGCACACTCGTTATGTTACCCGGATTGTAGAGAGAGAAAGTTTCTAGAGAGAGGAGCTCTGAAAAGGAAGGAGCTTTGATATTACTTGTCGTAATGACTGTATCACCTGCTCTTGAAAAGTTGAGGAAGGAATCTTGTTGGGAATCCAAGTGAGCACAGGAGGTCCTCCTTGAGAAGGTACGACCCTTTAGCTCCAGAAACCTTTTGGCCATGACATTCTCCCTCACTCATTCAAGTGATGCTCTCATCGCTCACCGCTCGACGGGCGACCTTCTTGGCACAAGACGGGCTTTCCTCCCTTGATTTTGCTTGGCTCAGACGCTCACGAATGATGGACCACACCCTTCCATCTTCAGCTCTAACTTTGGCTCAGGCATGGCACACGATGAGTACTTGATCTTGGGGAAGAGCGCTTGGATCGACATGGCGTATGTTGGAGTAGGATCCAACTCTTCATTCGACTTCTCGTTGGTTGGTAGCTTGCTCATGTGCTTCTTGGCCCTCAAGCTCTTGTTGAGGCGTCGGATTGTCGCGATGGTCTTGGTGTCAACCACCCCTTTCATCATGGGGATCGTCGTCGGGCATTTCAAATCGAGGATCATGATGCACTTGGTCCTCATGTCGATCATAGACCTCATGTTGTGGAAAAACTACATTCCCAAAATGAGATCATAATCATCAAGAGGAATTACCCCGAATGTCAAATTGCTCTTCCATCCGCCGATTCGGACGTCCACATCGGGAGTTGATCCTACGCCATGGAAGTCATCTGAGTTGATGGGCTTGTATGACTTCCAGGTTGGCTCCACGCGAAGTCCCAAAGCTTTTGCCACTTCGGTTGATATAAACATGTTTGATGCACATGCACCCGTGTTGACTAAGGTGTATAGCGTTCGGTAACACACCTTGACCTCCACAAAGAACATGTCCATGTTCGGTGTAGCTTCTTCTTCCTTGGACGGTGATTGAGCTTGGATGGTGTTGACAACCTTCACAGCTCCAAGCTGGATTTGCCGCTTCTCTTCTTTGGGCTCCTCCTCCACTTCTTTGATGGCAAGGAGGGCGTTGATCTTGCCCTTCTTTGGGCACTTTTGAGTCCAATGTGGACCTTTGCAAATGAAGCAAGGAGAAGGTGGGGGTTGATCGAACTGACTCGTCGTGTAGTCTGTTTGTGGTTGACCTCTTTGGAAGGACGGCTTGGAAGTTCCTTCCCCCCTTGTCTTGACTCGGCTGCCTTGTTCATGAGTGCCTCGGGGAGTGCTTTTTTCCTTCATCCTCGGATCGATACGGCCTCTAATCTCTTGCTCGATTCTTTGGTTCGGCTTTGGTGAGGTCAACGAGGGACTTAGCCATGCTTAGTGCTCTCGCAAGACTACTCACGTTCCGTTGTTTTAGCTCAGGTTGTGCCCACGGCTTCAATCCATCCATGAATGCTCCAAGAGCCTCCTCCTCTCCAAGGTTGCGGATTTGGAGTTTGAGTTTTGTGAACTCCTTCATGTACTCTCAGATCGTGTCCCTTTTTTCGAGGGGATGGAGCTTGCTACGAGCTTCTTGTTGAGAAAACTCGGGGAAGAAATAATCTCGGAACTCCCTCACGAAGTCATCCCATGTGTCCACGAGATCAGCATTGCGCTTCGTCTCGTCACACCCATTGTGCCACCAAAGCATTGCGGTATCGGAAAGGAACATCGAAGCGGTTCTTACTTTGATCGACTCATCTTGGATGTTGATGGTGCCAAAGTATTGCTCCATGCTTCACATGAAGTTGTCCACCTCCTTGGCAGATTAGTCGCCTTTGAACTCTTTGGGTTTTGGCACCTCAAGCTTGGACACTGTTGTGTTGGCATCGATCTATGGGTGATGCTCAGCTTGCATAGGGCGAGCTCAGTCTTGAGCCCTTGGATTTCCACCTTCATGGCTTCAACCTCATCCCTATGAGGGCTTTCTTCCTCAATCATTTGGACGCGCTCCTTCGATACATCGATTGATGCTTCAAGGGCTTCGTCCTTGTCATGCAACGGGGCCGTCGTTTGGTTGATGCTGGTCATGAAGTCTTCACGGAGCGAGACCTCAACCTCCATGATGTGGTGTCTCACATCGTCAAGTCCTTCCATGAACTTGACCATGGTACGGACCTTCGCTAGCTTCTCATCCAACGTGACCATGGCGTCCATCGAGGCTTCTCTTTTCTTTGTTCGGCTGCAATTCTCCTTGACTTGGACGGCTTCTCCATCCATAGCAGCTTTTTGGCTTGACATTCTCTCGAACAGTTGGTGCTCCTCAATCTCTTGAAACAGATCTCTCTTTTGCTTCGATACCACTTGTCACGAGCCGATTGATTGGGATCATGACTGTGCGGCGACTCAGGCACTTTTGGATCGTCTAAGCCAAGCCTTGCTTGATCGATTGCACACTCGCTCACTTTACCCGGATCATAGAGAGAGGAAGTTTCCAGAGAGAGGAGCTTTGGAAAGAAAGGAGCTTTGATATTATTGAAAGGATTGGATGGATACAAATGAGGGGGAGGGCACCCCTTTTTATACTAGAGGCCCTCAGATTACATCTGTAGATCGTCTTTCTCTCCAGTGGACGAGATCGCACTGCCAAACCTACTGACACTAATGACAGCTACCGACTATCAACATTAATGGCTAGAGACTTCTAGAACTTGTTGTAATGACTGTATTGCCCACCCTTGAAAAGTTCCCAAAGGAGTCTCGTTGGGAATCCAAGTGAGCGTAGGAGGTCCTCCTCGAGAAGGCATGGCCCTTTAGCTCCAGAAACCTCTTGGTCGTGACACATGTGGAAGTGAAACAATTACCCCTGACAAGAACCAACACAGATAGAAAAGCATTATACAATTCACAACCAAAACACTTTTATAAACACCTTGGTTTATATACAAGACTAGTTTATAAATAGGAGTTTACGAAAGATCGATCCTCAAAACAAAGCTGTCCTATGACCAGCTAGCCAAACCCATTTGCCGATCCTTCAATCTCCACAGGCTCCAGGGGCGTTGGGTCCTCCATAGCATCATCAGGAGGGTCAGCTGCATTCTCACCTAAAGTGGCATTGACTATGATGGGATATAACATGCGGAAATGACATGATCTTACAAATTACGTCAACGCAAAATCGCCAGAGAAATAAATGAGAAAATCAGGACATTAGAAATTTATGTGGTTCGATTCAAGTATCGATACCTACGTCCACGGGGAGAGCCAGCAACAAATAATCCACTAAAATCGGAGAATTAGAGTTTACAATTGCTCAAGTGTTTCCTACATCTAGATTTAACCCCAACTCCTAAGTGTATAAATAACAACTCGCTTGGGTATAAACTCACGGCACAAATTACCACGTTCAAAGCTCAAAGTATAACACCCATGGTTCTATCTCTTCGGCTTGAAGTGCAGCTCCTTTTCTTCTCGGCAGCGTGCGGCTTCTTGCTGCTCATATGTACATCAGCCACCCACCGAGGAAAGAGAGAGACAAACCCTGCGTAATACTTCTTTTAGCTTTTATACGTGTAGTTGTGAGTGTGCCCCAAGGTCAAAAGTTTGACCTTGGGCCTACCTATTTTGTTTCATGCGGTTTCTCAGAGAAGGAAAGAAGACCTCAATAAAGTTGACTCTGAGCCCACCGTAACTTTCCTTCTTTATGTGCATGGGCTTCGGCGTTTCGGATTCCACTAAATAATTCAGCTTCCGTAGCAGCATAAAAGAAAGTTTCCCTTCTTTTATTTTATTTTTATATCTCTTATTTTTCAGCGAAAAACTCGAGACATAATTTCAACAATTCTCCACCTTGCCTCGATGTTTGAAGCCAAGTTATAGTGCTCATCATCCGTGCTGCTCTCCCAACGCCCCGACGGGCGCTCACTCTCCATAGACGCCAATAGAGCTTAAGCAGAGCTTGAGCTTCGTCACAGGAACAGACTTAGTCATCATGTCTGCTGGGTTATTTGCTATAGCAATCTTTTTAACAATAATGATATCCTTAGCTAAGACATCTCGGATGAAGTGGTACCTGATGTTGATATGCTTTGTTCGCTTTTGATATACTGGATTATACGCCAAATATATCGCACCTTGGTTATTGTAGTGTATATCCACACTTTTTTGTTCTAACCCAAAGTCCAAGAGCAAACTTTGTAACCATATCGCCTCCTTCGCTATAAAGGTTAGTGCCATGTACTCTGCCTCAGTCGAAGACAAGGCAATGTGATCCTGTAAGGATGCTTTCCAACTAACTGCACCACCTGTTAGCATAGACACGTACTTTGCTAAAGATCTGCAATCATCCAAGTCACTGGCGTGATCCGAATCCACAAAACTAGTGGTCTCACTGTCATTGCTGTCCCTTCGATATACTATACCCACGTTTGTTGTCCCCTTCAAATATCTGAGGATCCACTTCACAGCTTCCCAACGAGCTTTACCATGACGCTTCATATAGCGACTAACCACGCTCACAGCTTGTGAAATATCAAGCCTAGTGCATACCATAGCATACATAATACTACCCATGGTACTAGAATAGGGAACACGGGACATATGCTCCTCCTCCTCCTCAGTCTGCGGTGATAATTTTTTCGAAAGTTTAAAGTGCTTTGCTAAATGTGTACTTACAGATTTCGCCGACTGCATGTTAAAATGTGCCACAATCTTCTCAATGTATTTCTTTTGAGATAGACGTAAAACTCTTGCAGTCCTGTCATGCAAAATCTCCATACCCAAAATTTTCTTTGTAGCACCTAAATCTTTCATCTCAAATTCAGCATTCAACTGCCTCTTCAGCACATCAATATCAGACATATTCTTTGCTGCTATCAGCATATCATCAACATATAAAAGTAGATAAATCGAAGAACCATTCTCCAATCTCCTAAAATAAATGCAGCTGTCCATCTAACTTTTTAAATAATCTTGACTAGCCATGAAAGCATCAAAACGTTTATACCACTACATAAGAGATTGTTTCAGCCCATACAAAGATTTCTTTAACAAGCAAACATGATCTTTCTTACCTGAAATAGCAAATCCCTCAGGTTGCCTCATGTAAATCTACTCCTCCAACTCACCATGAAGAAACGCAGTTTTCACATATAGCTGCTCTAACTCAAGATCCTGCGAAGCAACTAAGGCAAGTAAAACACGAATAGAAGTATGTCTTACCACAGGAGGGAACACCTTATTGTAGTCAATGCCCTCACGCTGTGTATATCCCTTCGCCACAAGTCTTGCCTTATACCTTGCTGCCTCAACACCAGGAATGCCTTTTTTCCGTTTGAAGACCCATTTACTTCCGACAATCTTTTGGCTCTTTGGTACTTTGACCAGCTCTTATGTCTGATTTCGATGGAGTGATTCCATCTCTTCACTCATAGCCCCTAGCCACTGCGATGACTCCGAACTAGCCATCACCTCAGAGTAAGACGAAGGCTCATCTGTCTCCACCTCATCACCTACAGTCAATGCATAAGCAATATATATAACCATAACGTATTAGTGGTTTAATTTGCCTTCTCTCTCTATCTGCGGCTATAGTCTGCTGCGGCTTTGCTGGTTGTTCACTATCACCGACTTCAAGAACTGCGGTTTCATCTGCAGTCTCAACCTCTGTTACTTTCGAGGTCTCCGGAGTCTCCACTTGAAGCTCCACCTCACTTATGACACCATGATCTGACTTTTCTGCTAGTTGTGTCTCAGAACTCCTCTGTTGAAGCATTACAGTCTCGTCGAAGATCATATCTCTGCCGATTAGAAAATCGGGTGATCTGGGATCGGTGCACCACAGTCAGTAGCCTTTCACCTCATATGCATAACCCAGAAATATGCACTTCGTCGCCCTCGGCTCAAGCTTACCACCACTCGTATGAGCGTACATAAGACATCCGAATATACATAATCCGAAATAATCAACAGGTTTCCCCGACCATACTTCCTCAGGAGTCTTCCACTCGATAGCAAATGATGGAGATCGATTTATCAGGTAACATAACATGTTCACTGCTTCAGCCCAAAATTCCTTGCCAAACCCTGCATGCGAAAGCATGCATCGAGCTTGCTCAAGCAAGGTTATGTCTTTTGTTCTGCCACGCTATTCTATTGTGGTGTCTTAGGTACTGTGCGGTGTCTTACAATACATTCTTTCTCGCAAAACTCAGTAAAATCTTTATCATAGAACTCCATGCCATTATCGGTTTTTAAGCACTTGATTTGCTTATCTGACTGCTTCTCAATCAATGCCTTAAATTTCTTGAATCGATCAAACACTTCAAATTTGTGCTTCAGAAAGTATACCCATACCTTCCTTGAATAATCGTCGATAAAAATCAGCATATATCGGGCACCTCCTTTCGAAGGAACTGAAGACGGGCCCCAGACGTTTGAATGAATATATTTGACAGGTCGTTTGGTCGAATGAATAGCTGTTGTAAATTTAACTCGGTGCTGCTTCCCATAGATGCAGTGCTCACATAAGTCTAGCTTCCCTATTTTCTGACCACTCAACAACCCCTTTTTACTTAGCATCGTCATACTTGCCTCACTCATGTGCCCTAAACGTATATGCCATAACTGAGTCAAGTTAGAGTATGACTCACCTGATGAAACAGCAGCACTTCCAGTCACGGTTTCTCCCAGTAGATGATAGAGAGTATTCACTTTCTTCCCTTTCATCATTGTTATGGCACCTCAAGAGATCTTCAGTACTCCACCTTCAGCGGTGTACCTACACTCGATGTCATCGAGTGTCCCCAGAGAAATAAGGTTCTTCTTGAGCTCCGGTACATGCCTCCATCTGTCAATTTGCGAACCACCCCATCGTGCATCCGGATCCGAATTGTCCCTATCCCCACGGCCTTATAGACTGCATTACTCCCCAAAAGAACCCTACCACCATCTGTAGCTTGGTAAGTAGTAAATCAGTTCTTATGAGGCGTCATGTGATAAGAACACCCTGAATCTAGCACCCATTCGTCTCCTGACGAAGTAGTAGTCACACATAAGACAGCTTCTGCATCCCTATTGCTCCCCTCAACAACATTTGCCACACTGGTTGTAGCATTTTGCTTATCAACTTTATTCCTCCGCTTTGGACAATCTCTCTTGATGTGCCCCTCCTTGTGACACTCAAAGCACTTCACGCGTCCCTTGGACTTTCTATTGCGTGATTTTGATATGCTTTTACCTCTGCTGTTACTAGGCTCTTGATGTTGTTCTCTACCCCGAATCGTCAGTGCTTGCGCTGCTCCTTTCACCAGATTGTCATCTCGCAACTTTATCTACCACTCCTTAGAGAATAAGGTGGACTTTACCTCCTCTAAGGTAATTGTAGTATGCCCCTGCAACAGCGAATCAGTAAAGTGCTCCCATGACTCTGGTAAAGAGGCTAACAACATCATGCGCCGTTCTTCATCATCAAGTATCTTACCGACGTTCTTCAAATCCAACATGAGTTTATTAAATTCATCTAGGTGGGTTCTAATAGACGTACCTTCAGTATATCTAAACTGAAACATATTTTTCAGCATATACAAGCGATTGTTCAAACCTTTCTTCACATAGAGTGCTTGAAGTTTTGCCCATAATGCTACGGTATCCTTCTCCTCAAAAACCTCTAGTAAGACCTCATCCAACAAATTTAACAGGATTATGCTCTTTGCTTTTTGCATAAGCTCTACCCTCTCTGAGGCTTTCATTATAATCGGCAACTCATCTTTGTCATCTAGTGCCTTGGCCAAACCTTGTGTTGTGAATAAAGCCCGCATCTTGATGCTCCATAACACAAAGTTGTTTCCCCCATCAAACTTCTCAATCTCAGATTTCTTCTCAGACATAATTGCAATAACAGAATTTCCAGAAAATAATCAAACAAGCCAAAGCCCCAAATCACAATCAAGAAATCCAACCTGACGCTTTGATACCAATTGATGGGATATAACACGCGGAAACGACAGGATCTTGCAAATCACATCAACGCGAAATCGCCAAAGAAATAAACGAGAAAATCAGGACACCGGAAATTTACGTGATTTGGTCCGAATATCGGTACTTATGTCCACGGGGAGAGCCAACAGCAAATAATCCACTAAAATCGGAGAATTAGAGTTTGCAATCGCTCAATCGCTCGAGTGTTTCCCGCACCTAGATTTAATCCCAAACCCTAAGTGTATAAATAACAACTCGTTTGAGTATAAACTCACGGCACAAATTACCATGTTCAAAGCTCAAAGTATAACACGCGTGGTTCTATCTTCGGCTTGACGTGCGGCTCCTTTTCTTCTCGGCAGCATGTGGCTTCTTGCAGCTCGTACGTACAACAGCCACCCACCGAGGAAAGAGAGAGACAAACCCTACGTAATATTTCTTTTAGCTTTTATATGTGTAGTTGCGAGTGTGCCCCAAGGTCAAAAGTTTGACCTTGGGCCAACCTATTTTGTTTCACGCGGTTTCTCAAAGAAGGAAAGAAGACCTCAATAAAGTTGAATCTGAGCCCACCGTAACTTTCCTTCTTTACGTGCATGGGCTTCGGCATTTCGGATTCCACTAAATAATTCGGCTTCCGTAGCAGCATAAAAGAAAGTTTCACTTCTTTTATTTTATTTTTATATCTCTTCTTTTTTAGTGAAAAACTTGAGACATAATTTCAACAGACTATGTCATGCCTCGATCCTCGAGCGCGTGCCCATCCTTCGGTGGTGGATTAAAACTTGCGACTTCCTAGGACAAGCCACCGACTCTTTCATTTTATTGCACACTCGAAAGCGATTAACAAATCCCCTGACAGTAACCATCTCGGGATAGAAAAGCAGGATAACAGATTCACAAACAAAACATGCTTTTATAAACATATCGAGGCAATTACAAAATTCTATAACCAAAAGACTTCAAAAGACCGACTCAAAAAGAAGCTGTCCTATCTGACCTATATCTCATATCACCTTAGCTCGACTTTAGATCCTCCACTCTACGGCCTTGAAAAGAATTGAGCCCATTACGGGGTGAGATATAAATCTCAGCGAGGTCACCCCACTAAATTGTGACATCCTGAATTTTCAACCCATCCCAATAAAACAAAATGGGCTTTTCATCGGCACGCCTTTAATCCTTTTTTTCTGAGTTGATCACTCACGAGTTAACCAATCTATTGGGCGAAGTTGTTAAGGGATATAATCACAGTAAAATCCCTAAAAGCTACTTGGTAGGTTGGATTGGACTAAAATTACATATGGTCGATTTAACCATGAAATTGAATTCGGTTTCGGGAGTCAAACATTTGAGCATGTCACGATTCATTTTTAGGACATCGTCTCATCTTTTGGGAAAATTCCACCGGGTCTGGGATTTTGCAGAAAAATCGATTTCAGGCAATTCGAAAAAATAAGTGAAATTCGGATGGGAGAAGTGATGGCCTATTTTGCTATCCAAAATTTGTTAATTGTGAGAGATTTATTCAAAAAAGTAAGTGGGGACCAAGTATATTAGGATGGAGATTTTTAGTGACCAAATTGGATTGAATTGAAGTCCCATTGGGAGAAATTCGTAGGCTAGAGAGACCATCATATTTTGGTCTCCATTTGGATTTCAAATTGTGCAAATTAGTGTTGAAATTGGCCTTAGGTGACCAATTGATATTATTAGTTGAAGATAAGGTTGATTAATCACTCAAGTGGTCAAAGATAATGTTGTTTGACTATCTTTTTCTTTCCCCACTGGACTTCCTCTCATGCACGTCTCTCTCTCTCTCTCCCTTTTTCCTTCATTTCACATGTTCCCTTTCCCCCATTCGACAAACCCCTGCCATCTTCTTCCCTTGTTTTCCTTTTCTTTGAATTTTACACTCATCCTACTCTATCTCTCTCTCTCTTTCTCCAAGCTTCTCTCGGATGCCAAGCTGATCCCCTTCTCCTTCGTAGCTTCGGCTTTGCTTTCCTTTCTCCTCATTTTGGATGGAACCACCTCTGCACTTTTCCCTACAACTTCATTTCCCTTCGCTGACACCAGCCAGCTTCCCCCTTTGAACTCTGTCTCCCTACCGAGTCAAAACCCCAGCAGAATTCCTTGGAGTTGACACCACTCTCGCCAGCCCATGTCTCTACCGAATTCACTAGTCCAGCGCCTGCTCATCCCCACCGACAGCCCACCTTCATCGAAACCATTTCGGTTCAGTCCCACGTACTGTAGCCAACCCACACGCCAACACCTGTTCCACCATCGACAATTCCCTCGTCCAACCAAGTCAACTGCAGCTTCTAGCGAAGCTCTTGAGTTGACTCCTTGCTTGACTCCACCATTTCGTTCTTTGCCCAACCAGCGAAGCCTCACCTGAAGTAGCTCCACCGCCTCTTCTCACGCCTGTCTGTAGCCCATGCAATCTTCAGTCTCTGGTCCAGCCCACAATCGGGCTGAGACTAGCCCAAGCCAAGTTGACCAGTAGTTCCGAAACCGAACAGTGGTAGAACCAATTTTCAGTCCTTAGCCGTGGGCCTTGCGGGGCCGTTTTTGGCTCGGTCCAAGTTCCTATTGGCACTGCCATGGGCTCAAGTTTTGGCTGTCGTCGCCGTGAACTAGTTTTCACACTAAACCAGTGAGTTTATGCACTAAACTCTCATTAGGATGTTAATGATGCTTAGGGTGGATTCGTGGATTTAATTAGGATTAGTGAGATCCCTAGTTAGCCTAGTTAGCTAGTTAATGTAACTAGGTGGTTAGAATAATTAGTTCCTAGGCTAATTTTGTTAGGATGGTTTGTATGTTAATTTAATTAGCTAAATTAGTTTATGTAGTTAGCTATTAGATTAAATTAAATAGAATGGTTAGATTTATTTGTTAGTTTGATTAATTAGCTCGGTTAGTTTAGGGTGATTTAATTAAGTGCTTTAATTTATTTATTTTGTAATTTCTTTAATTACAGGTTAATTAATTAATTAATATTTTCCGAAAATTAAACCAGGATAGCTGGTAACTGGAATTTCATGCTGATTGCAATGGTGTGATTGGTTTATTTAATTGAATGTTGAATTGTGCAAATTGAGTGAGATTTATAATTTTAGGTAACTATCCCAAAATTGAGTATTTTCGGTATTTAATTAGAAAATACCGGATGTGGGTTTACAATGCCAAAAATGTGTTTATAGACTATTATTATTAGTGGGATTTTCAAAAGGGAAGATATTGAAATTTTGGCGTAGGCCGACTGAGTACCCATACACGATTATTTTACTGGGTATTATTAACATGATGAAAATAGGCCAAGCACATCATCTTAATTGAGGCATTTGAGTACAAAACATAATGTTCATGGCTAGGATTGGATAATCGTGTGCTGGTTAAGAGAATTCATCACCCCTGTGTGTTGGGTGAACGATGCTTTCATGTGGAAAGCTGTCTTGAGGTAGATGTTGTTGTTCTCAATGGGGCGAGACGACGCTTAATTGTGTGACGGATAGATCCACTGTGTGATGGATAGACTCGCTGTCAGTCGGATAGATCGTGCCTGTGTGGCCATAATAAATTAAAACGCATGATAGGTCATGCCTGTGTGATCGGGATCAATTAGAATGAGTGATTGAACGAGTTGAAGGTGCCAGATTATGGGACGTGTCATAATGATTTGGTCTCACAATAGGACCTCTGTGGTAGACTTGATGGATGGATTGATTTACTGAGAAGTGGTGATTGACGGAGATGTGATTTGAGGCACTCCATCGAGTCGAGTGTTATTACTGCACTTATGTATTATATGAATTGTACTAATGTGCAGGAGAAAACTGAGATGAGGTAAGTCATTTGAATTGTGTGGTTAGGCCGTCCTTAAGCATATTTTCTTCCTAATCGGGGTTTAGAGCATGAACTTGTTAAGATTTATATCTCACCCCATCGTGGGTTTTAACTTTTCAGGATCGTAGGATAGAGGACCTGAGATCGATCTAAGGGGATCTGAAGTGTTGGTTAGATATGACGACTTCTTTTGAGATATGGTCTGTGGAAGTCTTTTGGTTGTAGATTTTGGTGGCTGACTTTTGTTATGACTTAGTGTGTATAAAAGGCATGCTTTGTTTGTGAATCTGTTGTCCTGTTTTTCTATCCCGAGATGATTATTGTTAGGGGATTCGTTAATCACTGTCGCATGTGCATTAAAATGAATGGGTCAGCAACGCATCTTGGGACGTCGCAAATTTTTATCGACCACCGAGGGATGCGCGTGCGCTTGAGGATCGAGGCATGACATAAACCCTGATTAGGAAGGAAATACATGCAAGGGTGGCCTAATCACACAATGCAGAGAACTTACCTTGCCTTAGTTCCCTCCTGCATGTCAGCACAGTTTATATACACAATGCATATAATCATAGCACACAACAATTGAAACACCTCATCAACTTAATTAATCACAGGGGTTCCAATTATAAGGCTAAACTGTTATGACACGTCTTATATCATGTCACACAATTTTGTCTCATAATCAGGTGCATCTAACTCAATCAATCATGTGTTTCAATTGATAATTACGTCCCTCTAGGGTACAGCCTACTTGAAGTTCGGCGGTCTATTGGCGTAGCTAGGCATCATCTCACTCCATTGAGTATAACTACATCCCTCAAAGACGGCTTTCCCGAAGGAGTATAAGTCCATAATCTACTACGACCCAAATCCCATAAAAGGGTAACGTTCGGTGTAAACGCTTGGGATGGGTTCTCTTAACTAACACACGACCATTCAATCTTGGCTTAGGACATCATGCATTGCACTCAAATGTCTCAATTAAAATAGTGATCTTGGCCTATTTTCTTTGTATTAAAAATACCTAGTAAAAATAGTTATGTGTGGGGACATGGTCAGATTGAACCCGAAAAATTCATAACCTTCCTTTTTTCATTGTTTTATATAGTATATAAAACCATTTTAGGGAGGTTAGGACACTTGGAGTGCCATAACTTGGCACGGAGGGACACTTAAGTGCCATAACTTTGAAATAGTACACTTAAGTGCAAGGGTGGCCTAATTACACTTAAGTACACTTTAAAATGAAACACTTAAGTGCTAATCCGGCCAAAAGCCGGCCAAAATGCAGATGTGGCATTTTCTGGCGACATGCTTAATTGACGTGGCAATTTTTTTTTTTTTATAAAAAAAAGCACACGTGGAGGAGGAAAACGACGTCACCCCATCCACTGTGCATTTGGCCAAACTAAACGACGTCGTTTTTCCTTAGTGCTAAACGACGTCATTTTGCTTATTTGGATTTTAACCATTCATCGGTTCACACCAGATCTGACGTCCTCTCTGTCACCCACAGCTCATCGTTCGCAGGTCGCTGTTCGCAGGTCATCACTCCCCATCGTCGCTCGCCGTCGTCGACTTGCTCATGTTTTTTCTCTTCTTCCTCTCCCCTGTGGTGAAATTAGGGCTCCGACTCGTTTATTAGGGCTCGGACTTGAAATTTGGGGATCGGCTGGGAAAGCTCAGGCTTGGTGTGAGATTTATGGCTCAGATGTGGTGCTATAATCCTATTGGGGGGTTCGAATTGACAGTTTAGGATCGGCCTCAAAATGTAGGCTCGGTGTAGGGCTCGATGGGGGGAAAATTATGGCCCGGTGTAGGGCTCGACATCGCATCATCCACTGTGATGTGTGATTCATTTAGGGTGTTGAATTGTGATGTGCGAAAGTAATTTGTAGTGATCGGATGTGAAATGTGCGATGGTGATTGGCAATTGTTAGGGTTTAGAGTATTGGACCTTGCACATGTTCGACTCGAATCTCTTGTTGTCGTGAGGATGGTGACTTCTGGGTATTTTTTTAATAAATTGTATTGTTGAGGACCTATGCTGAGGGATCTCTCCATATTTTAAATGAATGCGACGGCATAATCAAAGTAATTGTCGGGTCCCATCTCTATTTGTCCTTGTCTTGAGGCCTTTTCAAGCTGCAGCTGTCGTTTGACCTATGCATCTTCCCTTTTTTCTTTCTTCTTTTCTTTAATAAAGAGTGTAGGGACCTCCACTTGCAATTGTCTATCCTTTGTGAATATGGTCCCAAAAGTTAATTGTATATTTGTCTTCTTTTGTTGTAGAGATAGCTCATGATATATGTTGCTGTCATCGTTTACTACAGTGGAGATTTTGTGATTGGGGATAATGAGTGGGAGTATGAGGGGGGGAATGAGGGTACTTTCTTTGTAGATATAAGGAATGCATCTTATATTGGATTTGTTAGGATATAGTGACATTTTTGCATTGTGGAGTACAAAAGTTACTGTACTGTGTTCCTGGGAAGGGCTTGAGAGATGGTTTGAGAGTTTTGGAAGATGATAATGGTTTTAGGGATGTCTTATATCATTATCTTCATGGCGAAGAGGCGAAAGTATTTGTTGAAAACAATAGTGATAGTGAGGATGAAGATGATGATAGAAGATAACACCCAAGTAGGAGAAGGAGGAGATGGTATTCAAGCTAGTACTGAGGTTAGGGATGAAGCAGGGCATGATGGATAGGACAGGGAGGAGAGGGGCGCAGATGCTGTTCACCAGAGCGATTGTGACATAAGTGATGTCACAATCACTGAATTAGATTGGGAAGTAACTGAATCAAGTGATGGTGATGATGATGATGATGATGAAGAGCTTACACAGTCAAGTAAAAAATAAAGGGACTTTTTGTTAGATAGATTTGCAACTTTGTATGTAACTGATGAAGTTCCAAATAGAGACGAAGGCCCTGCAGATGTTGGTGTTGTTGGCCAGGAGACAGATTATGAAGAAAGCATCAACACTGCTACTTCCTAGGATGAACTTGAAGAAGATCAACGAGCTGTGAGTAGAAGGAAAAGTAAGTTTCCTTCTTATGATCCATCCGTTGCCTCTCCTACTTTGTCAGTAGGTATGAAATTCCATGATGCGATACAATTTAAGGAAGTTATACTGAAGAACTCCATTGTTGCACAAAGAAATATTGATTTCATTATAAATACCAAGAAATTTATATGAGCTAGGTGTTCACAGCAAAACTATCCATGGAAGATTTACGGCACGTTTGTTAAGAAAAGTGGGTATTTCCATATTAGAGCCTACCAAGAGAAACACACTTGTTCCATTAATTTTCAAAACAAAAGGGTAACAAGTGCATGGTTGTCCAAGCACTTCTTCGATCTGATCAAGCTGATGCCCGAGATGAAAATTACTAACTTTAGGATGCTGGTGAAGGAGCGTGTAGGCATCAATGTATCTAGGAATCAGTGCAAAAGAGCAAAGCAAAAGGTGATAAAGATACTTATTGGTCAGTATGCTAAGGAATATGGGCAGGTGTGGGAGTATGCTTGGGAGTGTAGGCTGCAAAACCCTACAAGTAGAGTGTATGTAGAAATGGCTGAGAGACCACTTCTTGATCATGGGACCAAGTTCGATAAGTTCTATGTGTGCTTTGATGCATGCAGATGAGGATTTTTAGCTGGTTGTAGACGGATTATAGGATTGGACGGTTGTTTCTCGAAGGGCTTGTGCAAGGGAGAATTGTTGGCGGCGATTGGAAGAGATGCGAATAACCAAATGTTCCTACTAGCTTGAGCTATTGTAAAGATTGAGAACAATGACAATTGGTCGTGGTTCTTGAAAAATCTGATGGCTGATTGGAGATAACAAATGGGGAAGGGTGAGCATTCATGAGTGACCAACAAAAGGTAATGCTTGCTTTTTGAAAAATTTAGTCAATAGTTTGCTTTGTAATATGAACATATAATTTGCTATAGTATTTCTTACTTTGAATTATTACAGGGATTGGTTCCGGCAGTAGCTGAGTTGTTGCCCCATGCTGAACATCGAATGTGTGTACGGCACATATACGAAAATTGGGCAAAGACCTATAAAAGGGATGAGCTGCAATTGCAATTTTGGCAATTAGTAAAGAGTGCAAACATGTCCGACTTTAGGATAGCCAAAGAAGGACTGCTTCAGTTGACAAAGGAAGGTTGTGCTACCCTATTTTAACTAAAACTGAAGCATTGGTGCAGGGCATTCTTCAGTGAGGAGTTCAAGTGCGATAACATCGACAGCAACATTTGTGAAGTATTTAATTCGAAGATAATAGATACTAGATGCAAACCAGTCATCTCAATGCTTGAAGATATACGAGTTGCGATTATGATTCGGCTGTAGAAACAAAGAGATGAGGCTGTAAAGTGGACAAGACAATATGGTCATAGGATTGCCAAGAAATTGGATGAGAATTTGACTGTAAGTAGGCATTGTCATCCCATTTGGAATGGAGATGATAGATATGAGATAATGAAGAGTGCTAATAAGTATGTTGTCAATCTAGGAAGTAGGAAGTGTTCATGTAGAGCATGAGAAGTAAGTTGAATTCCATGTGCACATAACATATCTGCCATCTAGTTGAAGGGCGACAATACAAATGATTACATCGATGATTGGTACCATAAATCAAAATAGCTTGCTTCTTATCAGTTTATGATGCAGCCAATTGGAAGTAACAAGTTTTGGGAGCCCACGGATCATGAAGCACCTCAACCTTTGCCACTGAAGAAGAAAATTGGAAGGACAAAATGAAGATGAAGAATGGTGGAGGGAGAGGTCTCGAGTTAGCAAAGAATGAGCAGGCAGGTGCAAAGATAACATGCTCTTATTGTCGCTTAGTAGGCCATAATATTAAAGGTTGTCAATTAAGGAAGCAACAACACCCGTTGAGGCAAGGTGAATGGCCCAGTGAAGAGACAGTTGGAGAAATGCACACAGCAGGGCCAAGTGAGTCGATTGTTCTTCAGTCAACAACTAGAACCCCAGTAAGTCATGAAATTTATTTTATATTTATGTTGCTTTGTCGTTTATCATAAAAATGTACATAATATCCTATTTGGCCTTGTATGTAATGTGTTTGTTAGGTCACAAGAAGAACCTTAGTAAGTCATGAACTTGAACAGCCTGTTCAAAGAAGGCAAGGTAGAAGACAGCCAGCTGAAGGATTGGCCCAAGCAGCATCACGGCCAGCTAAAGGATTGACCCAAGTAGCATCATGGCTAGCTGAAGGATTAGCCCAAGCAACATCACGGCCAGTTCAGTCGACTGTTTTTCAGCAACAAAAGAAATACCCAGTGGTAAATTTAACCATTTGTATTCAGTTTTTCATTTTCTTTACATTATTATATGTCATGATATTATATTTATGGTGTCTTTTGCCTCTTTCTCAGGTTCGAAGAAAGTAAGTTGGAACTCAACTGCCAACTGAAGAGCCATTACAAGAACCACCTCAAGGGTCATCACAGGGGCTATTAGAAGAATCACTACAAGGAGCATCACAAGTATCACCACCATTACCATCAGAAGGCCTAACAGAAGGAGGTGTCACTGAAGTTGAAGGGCTACACAGAAGGACAACTAGAACAAGGCTAGCTGAAGGGGCAGCTACATAAAGGCCATCTAAAAGACGCCTAGTTGAAGAATTGGTCGAAGAAGCCCCGGCTATAGCTGAAGGGCCCAAGAAAGCAAGAAAAAGAGCCAACAAATCACAAGTTCCTGAAAGTGATGCCCCTATTCAAACAAGAGGGGCACTTGGGAAGAGGGTAAGACAATATGGCTATGGCCTTTATACGGATGAGTGTACTGGAACATTTATTCTCAATGTAAGTTTTATTGGCTACATTTAATTTAATTTATGCTGTAGACTTTTGCTGACAATTTATTATTTTTTTATAGTCTGGGAGAAGTTCAGTGGTTCTTATCTCAGGCTCAACTCAAGAATCAACGGCTGTACCAACAAAAAAGAAAACATCAATTGTGCCAACAAGAAAGAAGAGAAAGAACCTAGTTGCAGCTCCAGCTCCAGCTCCTTTTGAATCAATTCAGCCTGGGACATTTGCAGCTCCATTTGAGTTAGTGGATACTGAGAAGGTTGAAGAAGAAGTTGCACATCTAGTTAGAAAGAGTGCAAGAATTATGAATCAAGTGAAAGGCCTATCGAAAGAAGCACGAACAGGGGTGTCGTGCATATTGATTGATGAGATGAGACGTGATATGATTTGTGGAGCTTAGGAGTCAAAACAGTTATATAAACGTTAACGTTATAATAACACTTGCTATGGATGGTTATCTTTTTTTTTTTCTTTAGTTTGTCATTCATTGATGTTGTGAGACTTAATTTCAATATTAATGAAATGATCTTGCACTGCTTGTCAATTTATGTTGTTGTTGTTTGTCATGGATTCTGCTTTTACTTGCTGCTGTTGTTGTTGGTGTTCTGTGGTGATAGTTGGAGTGCTGGTGTATCTAGTGGTGGTGGATGGTGATGTTTGGTGGTAGTGAGTTTGTTGTTGGGGTGTTAATGTGGTGGCTGGGGTGTGGGTGTGGCTAGTGGTGATGTTCTGTGATTATGGATTTGTGGTGGGGGTTATAGGCTTATGCTGCACCTACACCTGGTACAAGTGTGCAGTTTGCACATCTTACACCATGTGTATTGGTGCAAGGTAGTGCAAGGCTCAAGTTGCACTAGTACCTTGTGCAGCAACACCACCAGCATGGTGGTGGCTAGAGCGCCTAGTGTGTAGTGTGGCTAGTAGTGATGGTTGGTGGTGTAGCTGGTGGTGGTGGCTAGTGCAATTTTTAGAGAAAACCCACAAAAAAATTGGCATTTAACTGGTCATATTCTAAAAAACTTGGCACTTAACTGTTCACTTTTAACTACAAGTGACACTTAACCGATCACTTTAATAATAACTTGACACTTAAGTGATCCTTTTTTCATCGTGACTAGTACTTAAGTGATTACTAAATACAACTTATGACACTTGGGTAATCACTCATGTTTGTCTTGTGTATATGTTGGTCTGCATCAAAACAAAGAAGATGATCTGCATCAAAACAGAGAAGATGATGGTAATTTAACTTATGGCAACTCCATATGACAGCACAAACAACAACAAAGCTACAATGATCTTGTGGAACAACACAAACTTCTTCGCATCTTTCAAAAAGAAAAAAAAAGCCTATCTTTAATCCAGAACAACACTATTTTTAACTATGGTAGTCGGAGAAATTTTTTCTCATTTTCAGGTACTTTACATTTCATCATAAAGTATAATAGACAACAAAACAACACCATAATAAACGCTTGGTAACACTTTCGTTCAATTTTCATCATTGAAATTTCATTCTTGAAAGGTTTAGTTGAAGATGCTTGAGCATGCATTAAGACTTCATTCTTGAAAAGTTTAATTGAATACACTTGAGCTTGCATTGAGTCAATATCGTTCAAGTCGTCCACGAACACAGATGGAGATTGCTGGCTTTTATGAAGTAGATCCAATATTACCTCTGTGGCTTGGTCTGAGAACTTTGCATCGACCCATTTGAAGTATTTGCACTTTGATGCTTCTTTATATCGGGTACATCCATAAAATCTTCTCCCAGAATTGATTTGAGTCCACGATTTTTCTTTTTAGACTCGGTAACCCACAAAAATAGAAACGCTGGCCTTCTCCTTCGCTTCGGTGAGAGGAAATTGAGGCGCTGCTGCGAGTCCTACTCTCAATTTCCAAGATTTGATTAAGGAATTTTGGGCAAATGAAAATTAGGGTTCGAGACTTGGATTTGAGCACTTCAATAGAGATTTTGGCCGATTTGAAGTTTTAGATTTGGGGCATTTGGGGAGACGACGTCGTTTTTGGAAGATTTTGGGCTTTTATTATGCAGACGACATCGTTTCTGGTGAGTTAGAGCCGACTCAACTCTCCGGTGAGTCACGTAGGCAATAAAAAATAATAAAATATTGCTAGGTAGGATTTCCGGCAAGAGTCGCCAGAGGTGGCACTTAAGTGTCCTACTAGAAAAAAAAAAGTGGCACTTAAATGTACCGTTTTGAAGTTATGGCACTTAAGTGTCCCCTCGTACCAAGTTATAGCATTTGAGCTGTTCTTCTGCCCCATTTTGGGTGTTAAAACCCGACACTTGGGATTTTCTGAATAAATATCGAAATTCACAAATTTTGGAATAATTAACCAAGCACAAATTAACACCCAATTACATAAAATGAAAACACCATTGCAATTAGTACGAAATTCTGGTCACCGGCTATCTCAGTCTAATTTTCGAAAAATATTAAATTATTAAATAATTACCAAAATTAAGTAAATAAATCAATTTAAATACCAAAAAGGCTAACTTAGTCCGGAAATGGCTAATGAAATACTGAAATAGGCTTGGAAAATTACCAAACCAATCTAGATAAATAGCATATCCTATCTAGACCTTAATTAATCTAATTTAACCACCTAACATGCATAATTGAATAATTAAATCATTAATCTAATTTAATTGACCACCTAATCCCTAGTTAACTTAAACTAAACACCCATTAAGCATAATTAACCTACTAAGCAAGGTTTAGTGAGTAAACTCACCATATTAGCGAGCTAGTGAGTCCACAGCGATAGTGATGCGACAGTGGCCGAAACTCAAGCTTATGGCGGTGCTAACGGAAGCTCGGACCGGGCTGAAAACAGCTTGCAAGCCCACAATGAACTGTTGGGCTTGGTTTTAGGCTTGGGGTTGAGATGTGCAGGCTGCTAGGCTCAGCTTGACTAGGCTGTAATTGCGGGCTGGTTGAACTTGCGTGGGCTGCAGCGGTTGAAGATGGGCTGGGTCGTTGATGGCTTGAGGAGCAACGACAAAGGAGCAACATCGAGCTAGGCTGCTTCGACGTAATGTACAAAGGAAGGTGGGAGGCGAGTTGGCAACAAGGAAGAAGTAGCTTCAATGGTGCTGCTGGGTACGTGAGGTAGCTAGCGGTCAACATCCAGGGAGTCAGTGAAGACAAACGAAGGTGGAGATGCTGGTCGGTGATGGCGTGAGATGGGGGAAGCTTTAGCTGCAGCTAGCTCATGAAGAAGCTGCAGTAGTCAATGATGGGGCTTTGCTGGGGAGGGTTTGACTTGGACGTGGCAGCAGGGGTGGAAACCGACTAAGAGGAAATGAAGAGAACGCTGATGTGAGTGGGGTATTCAGTTGTTACTTTGGTCGAAGGAGACAAGCGGTGGTGGAGCAGCGAAGGAGGAAAATGAAAGGAAGAAAAGGTAGAAGTAGCTGTGGTCTTCGGCTGAGGTGAGTGTCGCATGAAGAAGAAAGAAGACAGCGAAGAGGGAAGCAGTTGGCAGACGTAAGGAGGAAGCTATGGATGAGGGGAGGCAGAAAGTCGACAACCTTATCCACCCATCAAGGCTTGGTTCCCTAATACTTTCTCAACATTTTAATCCCACAACTAACAAATTTGGTGCCAAATGTTGCCGCCCCCATGCTAGCCTCCAAATTTCCTCATTTTTTGACTTCAATTTTTTTTTATCAAATTCTCCAATTTGATGTCCAATTTTGCTAAGGAGGAAGCCCACACAATTTCCATAATTTCCCTTCACCAAATAGCTCACTAAGGAGGCTAAAGATCCATTCAATTTGGCCCCTCCGAATTTCCTTTCTTTTTCAAATCGTCCAAATTGATTTTTTGTAAAAATTTCGAGCTCATCGAAAATTCTTCATATGATGAGTCGATATTCCTAAAATAAATCGTGACATGACAGAACTTTCAATTTGTGAAATCGAGTTTAAATTCGTGGTTGGTTTCAATTTGGCGTGATTTTAGCGTGACCTAACCTACTAGGTAGATTTTATGAATTTTTAATGCAATTGACTCGTGATCGATTATTTTCGAGCCACATTGTGCATCTTCAACTCATTGGTGACTCTTGGTTGTCGTGAAAATCTCAAGATTTCAAATACGAACACAGAGTACCAAAACGACAGAAAAATCGGTCTAGTATTGTTCAACAGAAATTTTGCAATTATGTGGAATCACCCACACACTAATCACATTTCTCTATCGAATCGACCTATCACCGAAATTTGATCGATTTAGATAGTGCCGAATGACCCTTGCAGATTAGTACAGTTGAGCAGTCGATTCTTAGTCGAATTCTCAAGTCTATTGTGTTTAGATTCCTTAATGGCTTCACCTGATAGGCTAGTTATCTCTTGAGTAGCCAACTCAGAGAAAAGAATTATAGGCGCGTCGATGAAAAGCCTAACTTATTCGATTAAAAATAGAATTTGAAATTCAGGATGTCACAGACTACCACAACAGGAATTTCAAAACCATGGAGGGGACCTACACGAAATCCAATGAAACCGTAGCAAAACCACGCTCTGAATCGATGATGTACCCTTTGAGGTAAGCCTTTATCGATCTAGACGGTGGTTACCACGAGTTCATAGACCCATTGACCCCTTGGGGCATGGTAATCAAAACTCCGCTCGGTAACCCTCATCGGCTGACCAAAATGTTTCGGTGGAACTGCCATCTAAGGACTTGGAAAGGTTGAGCTCATGACAGGGTGAGAAATTTCTCAGCAATTTCACCCCCTAAACTTTGACTAGGAAGGAAATATGCCTAGAGGCAACTATATACCCAAGTCATAAGACTTACTTTGCCTTAGTTCCCTCTTGTACGTTAGTATAGTTCATAATCTCGACCAATCAAATCAGTCCAATCGATTCAATACCATCGATACTATCTATCAATCAATACCATTTATCAATCAATACCATCTATCAATCAATATCATCTATCAATTCATCGATACGATCACTGCTAACACAAGCCGAAATAGATGGTTATAGCTCTCACAAGTTGATATATATTATAGCTCACTCAAGCTAATATAGTATACTACTATCACAAGTTGACATATCAAAGCCCACATAGACTGATATAGTATACTGCTCTCACAAGCTGACATATAGGTCGTTGCTCTCACAAGCTGATAAATGATCATTGTCTGACACACGATAAATCAATCTTGGCCAAGGACTCTATGCTTTGCACACAATTCCTCAATTAAATAATGAACTTGGCCTAATATCATCGTGTTAAAAATACCCAATAAAAATAATTGTGTGTGGGTACACGGTCAGTAAAAGCCAAAATGCTATATCTTTCTTTTCAAAAATCTCACTATTTAATATAATGCCTAAAAAGATTTTTGGTGTTAAAAACCAACACCCTGATATTTTTTGATTAAATACCGAAATTACATAATTTTGGGATAAATACCCAAAATTACAATCACCACTTAATTTGTACAAAATAGCATTCAATTGCATAAACTAAACACACCATTGCAATTAGCACGGAATTTTGTCACCGGCTATCCTAGTATAATTTCCCAAAAATAATAAATAATTAAATAAATACCAAAAATAATTAAATAAATACAATTAATTACCAAAAATGCAAACTTAGGCCGAAAATACTTAATTAACCGCTTGAATGGGCTGGGAAAATTTTTGAACTTATCTAGATAAATAGCACAACTTATCTAGTCTCTAATTAGTCTATTCTAACCATCTAACATGCATAAATGAATAATTAAATCGCTAATCAATTCTAACTAACTACCTAAACTAATCACCCCTTATACATCATTAGCTCCCTAAGCAGATTTTAGCAAGTAAACTCATCGGTTTAGTGATCCGGTGAGTTCACAGCCATGGCGACGTGGAGACAGACAACAAACCTCTAGGTGATGACACCAAACAAGGACTAGACGGGCTTAAAAACGGGCCTTGAAGTCACAAAGCCCTTGCTGGCTTTCAGTTCTGGTTGCTAGGTCGAGAGAGTTGGTGCATGCTTGGCTTGGGTTGGAAATGGGCGACGGCGGCTGCTTCGGCGACTTGGATGGTGGTTTGGGGAGCTCGACGGCGACTAGGAACGGCTCAGGGGATGGCCAGAACATGGATGACGGCGCATGGGCATGCGGGTGAGCGGAACACTAAGCTGGGCTCACGAGCGGTGTGTGGTGGTGGCAAGGAGCTCTGACAGTGTGCGACGGCTAGGGAAAAGGGGCTGCTTGGTTTCTTTGGTTTTTGGAGCTTCAAAATGGACTAAAAATGGAGAAAGCAAGCTACTAAAGAAGAAGATAGCTGAAGGCTTAGAGGGACCCCCTTGGCCACAAATATCTCTTAGTTTGATCATTACATGGTCCCCCACCAGCTCTACCCTATCCACAGCCAAATTACAGCCCACGATCTTCCCTTAGAAGCTTCTTTGATGCCTTAAATGTTGCACACCAAGGGACATACGAATTTTGTACCAATTTCTCCTAAATTGAACCCAATTCCCCTCCAATTGGATCCAATTTGATGTTCATAAATCCCACTATGGTGTCCTCATCAAAATTAATATATTTCTGCATCAATTGAACCAACTCAAATCCCAAAAACACGACAAAAAATGGTCCTATGAATTTAAATGTCAAAAACAGCCCTACTTTGAATTTTCACCAAAAATCTCCGTTTGTAGAAAAATTTTCAAAAGATGAGTCGACGGTCCTAAAATAAATCATGACATGACAAAACTTCTAATTTATGAAATCAAGGTTTAAATTCGTGGTTAATTTTAATCTGATGTGATTTTAGTGTGACCTAGCCTACTGGGTAGCTTTTATGAATTTTAAATGCAATTGACCCGTAATCGATTATTTTCGAGCCACATTGTACATCTTCGACATGTTGACGACTCTTGGTTATCGTGAAAATCTTGAGATTTCAAATACGGACACAGGGTACCAAAACAACAGAAAAATTGATCTAGTGCCGATCGATGAGAATTTTGCAGTTAGGTGAAATCATCCACACTAAATCACATGGCTCAGTTGAGTCGACCTATTTTCAGTCTCTAATTAATTTTTAACTATGCTGTAATAACTTTTGCAGACTAGCACGGTCGAGCAGTCGATTTTTGGTCGAATTCTCAAATCTATTGTGTTAAAATCCCTTAATGGCTTCATAAGATAGACTAGTTATCTCATGAGTAATCAACTCAGAGAACAAAACTATAGGCGTGTCAATGAAAAGCTTGATTCATTCAATTGAAAATAGAACTGGAAATTTAGGATGTCACAATGATGATATCGCCTAATTCAGCATGCATGATTTTATAAAAATCACCAAATACCCAGTGGTCATTCTAGAAAATTAGCATCACAGAAGTAATCACATTTAGTTCATAACATGTCTTACTAGCCTAATGATCTTCTTTTAACCTAAGAATTTTACACATCAAAGATCATAATATGATGAACAGAACTCATGAAAACATCAATTCCTAATTGTCATCACATGATTTCATAACAATTAACACACGATGGTCATTCAGCAGTAGCATGTTTATAGACGGGACATCATGTAATGCGAGTCTAATCATGTCTAAATTTTCATGAAAATTTTACAGCATGTAGAATTTGAAAACATCTACAATTTTCATGAAGACCCCAATTTAGACTCTAAATGTGCAATTTTATGACATTCAAAGAACTAAGACAACACAATTTGTGAAACAGACTTCATTGAACACATGAAGGACAGTTTAAAGGTGATCTACTTAACCAAATCAATCTCAAACTTCATGGAAATTTTACATGTTATAGAACTACGTGTTATGCACAACTTTCATGAAGAAACTGACTTAATTTTCAACGTGTGATTTTATAAAAAATGAAGAACAGATGCAGGTTGGCCTGATGCACTATTTTACAGATTGTGATATGAACTATTTATAGATGATCGACCTAACCAAATGATTCGCAAACTTCATGAAATTTCAGTATGCTATAGATCCAAGTGCCCCAATTAACACGTTAAGATACCAACTCGAAAATCATAGCACAAAAAATATGAAAAATATACAAACCGCATAGGTCACTGAAACAGAACACGCCAGAACCAGACACTGATGTTGTAACAAGCATATGACAGGGAAAACGATGGCCAAATGAAGCATATAATATGTCTATGGAAAGCTTGTGAAGTTTACTTTAAGTCATAGGAGGCATCAAAGCCAAACAAGATCATTTACTAGCTCGTTCCAATACATCTATCAGATCCGTCAAAACAAGCCAACAATTTTCCAGACAAAGCAAGTATGCATCATCAAGCTATAAGCTCATCATCAATCATCACATTATCATAAAAAATTATCATAGATTATCTAACTCACTGATCTAAACATGAGATAACCACATAGGGTGGGTAGGTATCACACTTATTGATCAACCATCATAGATCACCTAAATCATTGATCACCTAAATCATCGATCAACATATCAAGCCTTATTGATGTAGCTATCACGCTTCTTATCAGTTTTTGGGTGGTATTGATGTAGCTATCACGCTTCTTATCAGTTTTTGGATGGGTAGGTTCCATGAACCTTATCCTGATATAAGCGATTTCCAGTTCTTGGAACATGAATCCTACTTTTTTTTTACCTTGAAACTATATTTTTCTGGTCCGGTACCAAGGTCTATTAATGACTCTCTCTTTTTTTTTTTGTTGGTTTCTTGACCCTAAATGACAAGGCAATCCACACCACTTTGAGAAAAAAAAAAAAAAACTCATCATTTTGCGTCAATTGCATCCAGTGCAATGAAAATACCGACATGAAACCGAACAACTGGTCATTTCAAATGCTCAGCACCACAACAAAGGTGAAACTTTTGTCACTAATCCCCGATCAAGTAAAGAATAGCAAAAAGAAAAAGAAAAAAGAAAAAAGCCACACACTGCCCCTATAAATTACTAACTGCCGAGCAAACAATATCATCCTCAATCCACTTGGCTAACATTTTGGATACGCATAACATGCACAGTGGGCAATAAAATTAACATTTTCGAATCTAGGATAGACATTTAAGCGAGCAAGGCAAATGACGGGGAACAAAAAGAGGGGCACGAGCTTAAAGCAGGGGACTTTGACCTGTTGGCAAAAACCAGTTGTTGCGCAAAAGATGGCATCTTAATTCAATGCAAACTTGATGCTCTGTTTCTGCTAATCTGGCACCTTTCTTTACTACGATAATACAAGAAACTCTCACGAACAAAGATTCTCTCTAAGCTCTGCGCACGACGGGATCATTAGTCATCACAATGATATCACAAGAAACCACTGACAAAAAGAAACGAATAAATTCAGACAGAGAGAATTGGGGGGGGGGGGGGGGAGAATAGGATCTTCAGGAGCACGAGAGACGTGGTTGAAGACGAGGAAGCGAGGGAGTGAAAAATGACGTCGGAGCCGCCCCCTTGATAGTCGGCCTCAGGGGGAGGGCTCAAATGACGATCGAGCGAACTCAACCTAGGATGGCTTGGAGAAAAAAAGAGGCAAAGAGGAAAGACAAGCCGCGAGACGCAAGCTAGGCGAAGAAGAAAAATATGAAATTAGAGTTCTTCATCTCTTGCGAAAACTGGTCTGGTCGTCACGGTTCCCAAGTGGTTCTTTCCTCAGAACCAGTACCCGATCTATTTCTAGGGTGGTCCAATTTGCCCACGCTTTTGATATCAACATCTCTTTATGCACGTATTTAAGGTCTGTTTATTTTGTGAAAAATATTTTTCTCATTTTCTGATATTTGATTTGTTTAGAAAAATGAGTTAACGGAAAATATTTTCTTATCCAAGCTTAAATTTAGGAAAATTTAGGAAATGATTTCCTCTTTAAAAGAACGGGATAACATTTTCAAAATATAATGATATATCGACACTTAGACCTGAAACTCTATGTTTAAGCATGGAAACCCAACATTTGTCCTTGATTCTCATAGGACTAGGCCTCTAGCGTTTGAGCCCAGGTCCATCGAGGTCGAGCCCAAACCCTTGGGCTATGTTTGGCAGTGAAGATAAAATTCGAGATAGGATATAATTTATCCTATTCTATATTTGGTACTCGCTCAGGATAAAATAAAGTTGGATATAAAGGAGATATAGGTCGGATAAAATTATCCCATGAGGGAGTTGGGATAAAGGTGGATAGAATTTTTAATGTCCATAATAGGAAAATTAATTTTCTTGAATAACAAACTTATCAAATTAACAAAGAAATTAAAAATTAAAAATTAAAAATTTTTAATTAATTTTATTTTAATTTATATATTTAACTTTAATTCTATCTTATAATAAACATTCAATCTATAAATTATATATTTATAATTATTATATATTTTAGGTATTTTTGTATTTTAGGTATGTTAGTACAGTTTACTATTTGATAAAATTTTATTAAAGAATGATGAAAGGGAATTAAAGAAATAATAAAGAAAATAATATAAAAAAGAGGAAAAATAAAATAAAAAAATAAAGGAATAGTGTTACGAGAGATTTTCACTATCTCTATTTACAATGATGTGGCATCCGAGAATTTTGACAACCCGAAATATTAATTTTAAGGAAAGGAGATTTGCCTTTGAATGGCCATATGGACAATTATATTATCGGCCACCTTATTTTATCTTTTGGACCGAACCCCACTATGTGAAATTTGTTATGGGAATATAATATTGATTCCTATATAAAAATCAAAATGCCCTAAAATGGTGTAGGAATTATGGGCTTATTATTGATATTTTTCTATGGGCTATTTAAATTGGACATGGGACAACTTGGCTCAAAATTTTGGGCCCAAAGCAGGCCAAGAGGCCCAAACTGTTGGCCCATGGAGGAGAACCGGATGGACGCCACGCCACCTCCTCCACTTGTCTTCCTCTTGGAGCCAAGTGTCTCTTGCATGCAAAATCCAATGATTGCTAGCTATTAAGCCAACAAAAGGAAGAGGGGGAGGCGGATTGATCGAGGAACCGCCGAGAGAGAGAGAGAGAGAGTGAGACCAAGTGGGCGAGCGAGCGAGAGAGAGGAGGAGAGGGGCGAGTGCGGGCCACAAGGGGGAAGAGGAAGGCCATCTTCCGCTGTGTACTAGCTACCGCCGTCGACGTCGCCTAGTTCCGCCGTCGATCGAGCTGTGCCCGAAGCCCCAAGTTACCGATTTGCTTGTTGCGATTGCTTTGAACTTGAGGCAAGTAGAAGTTCTTCAATCTATGTTTTGCTTGCTGTTTTATCTAGTGAGGAGTTGGTAGATGTGAGAAAATGTGGAATTTGGAGCTGCATGTCGATTTTGATGAAGGAGATGAAGCTGGCTGAAGTAATTGAGCAAAAATAGAGCAAGTTTTGGTGGATTTTGCTTTTAAATTGAAATGAGAACTCAAGAATTTAGCTATGGTGAATTTTTGGGAAGTAAAGAGGCCGCATTGTGGTGTAATATGCTTGTAAATCTTGACTATGGACGTTGGATACCGAGACTCAAGTGTAGGAATGGTTCTCTTTAGGCTAGTAAACTGTTTTCGCAAGAACAGCATGACCACCGGTGATTTCTCGATTTTTCTGGAATTTTCTAGCTAAAGTTTGACTTCAAATCCTTAATGAAATTTTATCAAAAATTTAGCATAAATGGACAAGATTTGGTAGATGAAATGATTTTTATACGGAAACATTAAATCTGGAAATTTTACCGAACGTCAATAAGTAATATCGGAATTTTTACTCTTGATACGTAAGGAATTTGACATGGTGTTCTTCACAAAAATTTTTCCATAAGGTCTCATTGATAATATGTCAAAATTTCACAATTTTTGAGCTCATTTAGTATTTATTTCGAAATATTTACCAGAACTGTGCATGGTGAAATCGAGTTGCTCTATTTTCGAATTTTCACAAAAATGTCCCAAAAGTGAATATGTTTTCTAATGGTTATGTGATATGATGGTACTGGTTGTGGATATTAAGATTGGATAGTGAATGCATGAAATGGATTGTTCTTGGCATTTGAAAGGATTCTTGTAAATTTAAAATGTTAAATTGTTGCCGTTGGACCCTTGGATCAACAATGCCCGGGAGTTGGGATGCCCAAAGGATTGAGTGAGTCGATGCCTTGTGTGACACCCCGAACCCTTCGCAGGTCATCACCAGCGCCGATGTTACACATTATTTCCTCTTCCTATCTTGTACTTAAAACAAGCGCCGTTAATCACAGTCATTTTTTTTTTTAAAATGATCTGTCCCAACACGACTCATAGCGGAAGCAAATTAAACATCACCATCTATCCCCCTTACTAACCATGATACAAATACACACTAGCTAAACATCAGGATTTTATAAACAACTTCGACACTTTGCTTACATATATATAGCAAGATGGGATTCCCTTCGGGTCGGTGCAAAACAAGGAAAAGCTAGGACTCTGCCATGTCCAGCCTAAAACCTCAAAAAGAAAGTCTCGACCCTCGACATCATATAGATACGAACCCCCGTCAAAAGTGTCGATGATCTACATCAAAAAGATCCAGCTCCTACTCATCGCGCGCAGGTCTACACCCAACCCAGTGCATTAGGCGGTGGCGGCGGCAACATCCCTCGCATCGCTCCATCCTGACGAACGTGCACAGAAATGAACTCCTGAATGACAGGACCCTAGCCAGGCCCACGTCATATATCACTAGACAACGTACTCGGATAAAAGTCAGTCCGGGAACAGAGGGACAGTCTATCTCAACACACTCGACCTCTACATCGGATGGTATCCCGTAAAATGTACCACGCGTGATGGCAGGTAGCGGCATACTTGCTAATCTGAGATGTTATCCCCAAAAGGGGTGAGTACAACCACTCAGCAGATAGGGAAATCCAATAACAACTCAATGCATCATGTATATCATCACACGTTGCAAGCATCACTTACCTTGTAATCATGCGTATCATGCATCATCACATCATATATATCATCATCATCATGGCATATCATATATCATTATCATCATCATGCATTTCATCATGCATATCATACCATGGATGATCATCATGTCACATCACACATCATCATCATGCATCATCATGCATATATTATCATAGGTGATCATCATATTGCATCACATGTCATCATCATCATGCATCATCATGCATCATCATGCATATATTATCATAGGTGATCATCATATCACATCACATGTCATCATCATCATGCATCATCATGCATATATTATCATGGGTGATCATCATATCGCATCACAGGTCATCATCATCATGCATATATTATCATAGGTGATCATCATATCACATCACATGTCGTCATCATCATGCATCATCATGCATATATTATCATAGGTGATCATCATATCACATCATATATTATCATGATCATCATATCACATCATCATCATCATGCATCATCATGCATATATTATCATGGGTGATCATCATATCGCATCACATGTCATCATCATCATGCATCATCATGCATATATTATCATGGGTGATCATCATATCACATCACATGTCATCATCATCATGCATCATCATGTCGTGAGTTAATTATCTTCTTTATCTTTCAATTTTGATCACCACATCACCCACTTCTCAAATCATCAATCTCATCATCAACCCTTTGGGTAGAAACCTCCGATAGGGTTCTCGGCAAACTCAGCCATCCCATGGCCACCGGGCTTCCGGCCCCCCACATTCCGGGCATCTCGCATCTCAACTAGCATCACGAGGCATTCCCTTGGAGCAGAAACCTCCGACAGGGCTTCTGGCCTTTACCCTTCTAGCCAGGCATCCCGCACCCACATCCTGGCATCGCGAGGCATTCCCTTCGGGCAGAAACCTCCGACAGGGCTTCCAGCCCCTCACATTCCGGGCATCCTGAATCTCCCAGGGAATCTCTGGAATTATGCCACTAGGCCACCAGACATCATCCTCCACCACAACCTCTTACTCACATATCGTTTTCCACATTCACCATCCTTTTAATCTTATTATTACATGGCATATGATTCACACATGCATCACAATTTATGATCATACATACACCAATGTCATATAAAAATGCATAACAAATTCAATGAAATTCATGGCCAATAAAACAATCCCTTATTATTTTATTATTATTTTATTATTATATTTATTTATTTTCATAAATAAATATTAAATTTAATATCTATGATTTTCCCAAAATCATAATATTAAAACAATCACTAAACAAATCAATAGGATCACAATTTCATACAAAATTCATGGCCAAATTGAATTTCTCATAATTTCACAATTTTCACAAAATAGCACATGATATTCGGATAATGGCCAGAATTGCACAGTTTCCAAATAAATTCGATTAAAATACTCATATGGCCTTCAAAAATTACGAAATTTTACAGGGTGATAGCCAACACATTTTCGTGCATTTTTCATGAAGAACTCGAAACCAAATTATTTTTATATTAATTTATACAACCCCACGAAACTTCTGGAACCACTACCGCGTCGTCCAGAACACACATCTCCGAAATTTTTAGATCTCACCCATCAATTCTCTTTCGTTTCCTCTGAAATTTGAGTATGTTATGTATCAAGGTGTCCTTTACAAGTTTCATGAAGGGAGCTAGGTCAGATAACCAAAGTATGGTCACCATTTAAGTCCATGAAGTCTCGGGTGTCTCGAAATATTTCATCAGAACCATTGTTTCCAAGATCTAGCCGATTCACCGAGCTATACTTGTTCTTTTTGCTTCAAATTTGAGTATGTTGTAGCTTATGGTGTTACCTACAACTTTAATGAAGACATAAAAGTCAAATGTTCAACAGAAATTAACATGCAAACAAGAATCTAGCAAGAGGTCAGCGAAAACTTCACAGATCTAGGGTCTCCGTATAATGGAACTTTAACCCCTCATATATCCATAATTTTCCACGAAATTTCAGTATGTTATACTACAAGACATTAGCTACAACTTCCATGAAGACATCGAAGCCAAAATCGAACTCCAAACACCCATGCAAGCTCAAACAAGCTACTGACTCCAACAAACCGAACAAGAACAGTCACACGGTATAACCAACTCTTACCTCGGTTTTTCGCACGAATCACACCTAAAACCGAACATGCAAGAGAAGTTAAGGACTCCACTTGCCTCTAAGATGGACAAACGATGACGAATGGCGGCGGGACACGGCGATCGGACGGCGAACGAACAGCAGCACCCCTCGGCTCCGCCTCCTCTCCTCTCGGTTTCTCCCTTTCTCTCGAACTCTCTCTCTCCCTCTCACCCTCTCTCGGCCGAATGAAGCAAAGAACCGGCCATCTCTATCTCCTCATCCCTTTTATACTCCCTTAATCCCATGATTAGCAATCATGAGATTGCCTACAATCCCACCAATGCATGCTCTTGCCATTTGCCACTTGTCTTATTGGGTTTTAATTTGAATTTGGCTTGGGGCTTGGGCTTAGGCCCATCCGGCCACTCCCCTTGGGCTGGTCGAATCCTCCTCTTGGGCTCTAATGGGCCGACTAGCTTGGCCCACCAAGCTTTAGGCTAATGGGTCCAAGGCCCATTCCAATTTTAACTCCTTTTTCTCTTTTTTTTTTTTTGAAATTCCTTCTATAAATATTTCTAAATTTAGATTTTCAATCTTGGCCAAAGTCTTAGGATATTTTTGCTCATTGAAATTTAAATCATATGGCCAAGCATAGATTATTAATCTTATTAAATTTAAATTTCCACAATCACAAGCACCAATCATCAAATTAAAAAGACTAATGGCTAAAACACAAGCCATGGAAATTCTATCATCTAATTAAAGACTTTAACACACCTTATGGCTCGGCTTTGAATTTCTGGGATGCCACACCTTGTGGATGCCCGGTGACCTTAAATGGCTGAATGCCGGAGGTTTTTCCCAGGAGTTTCGGGATGCCCGGTAGTATGTTAGTCGGTACGTAAATCTGGATGGCCAGGGTAACCATTTTCATGGGAGGCCCTTGAGGTTCCTCGTGATGCCAGGTGGGGTACGAGATGCCTGGTGGCCCTAAGTGGCTGAATGCCGGAGGCTTTCGCAATGCCTGGAGGGATGCCAATGTCGGAGAGATGCAAACATTGGTCCTCCGGGGATGAAACCCTTTTGAATGATAAAATGAATGATTCTACTATAAATGTGTGGGGTCTGGATATAAGATTGAGTGTATGGCATGGAACGGAACATGATATTTCAGTTTGGCCCTATGATTGAAATTTGTCTATCTTGGATATGTTGTCATCACATTGAAGGGTTTCATGATTTTGATACATACCTATCCTCTAATTTCTTGTTTTTGTCTACCATACTTGAATCTGGATATTAATAGTAATGCTTGATATAGCTTGATGAATCTTTTACTACAGAGTGGTTGTACTCAACCCTTTGGGGATCAACATTTCAGATTAAGAGATGTCTCTGTTACCCGTTACACGCGGTACTTTTTATGGCTTACCGTCCAACGTCGAGGTTGAGTGTTCAAAGCACACCTGTGTTGGTGTTCGTGGATTGGTATTCATCAGTGTTTGAGTTTTAGTTATGTATGACGCGGGTCTACCTGATGGCCCGTAGTCCAGGAGTTCATGTCCGTGCATGTTTGTCATGACGAGATCATGATGGGGATGCTGCCGCCGCCGCTAGTCGATGGACCGGACTGGGTGTGACCATGTATGTGATGGGTAGCAGATGACACTTTTTGGATAGCCGACACTGGATGCTGGATCAGTGTACATGACTGTTGTGAGGTCGGTACTTTTGGTTATAGCCGAGCTTAGTAAAGCCTTAGCCTTTTGATGAACCGACTCTTGATGTCCGATCAAATTATGTAAATAAAAGTGGTTCGGCTCTAACTTCTACATATATATGAAATATGTAGTTGGTGTGCATTGCATTGTATTATTTAGTTTAAGTATGGGATAGGGAGATGTCGAATATGCTTCTGTTATATGAACTGCGCTGGGACCGATTGAGATAATATAAACCCCAAGAATATAAACCCCCACTACAACTATATGGTATAAGAGTGAATATTACCAAGTCAAGTGAAAGGTAAGTGAATTGTGGTGACTTTAACGGTTCGGGGGCCGTTTGTGGGATGCCACAAATGATATGCTGTTACATGACATGATGTGAATATATCCGACTTTAATACTGCGATACACCAAACATGAACAGGATATAAAAAAATCCAATGATTTTATATCCTATCATATTCAGTCCTATTCTAATTAGAAATCCGAATGACTAAATATAGGTGTATATACTTGATGCTCTAGCCCCCGAGCTCAAGTCCATAAATGTCATGCCTCGATCCTCTGAGCGCGTGCCCATCTCTATGCGGTCGATTAAATAGCGACGTCCCAGAATACATCGCTGACCCATTCATTTTATGCACGTGCGGAAGTGAAAAAATAATCTCCAGATAACAACAAGATGGGATAGGAAAGCGGGGCCATAAATTTTTCAAAAGCAAACCACACCTTAATATATACATATCAACCAAGTATATATATAGACACACACACACAAATGAGGTCTACAAAACAGGAGGGTTTCATAAAACTATAGGTCCTCTTCCTCCACCTCTTCATTCTCATTTGAGGCTATAGCCGAGTACACCGGAGTTCCTGGATCTTCAAGATCTGAGTCTACCATTGAACCTCTAAGGGGATCTGTTGTGTTTTTTCCAAAAGCAACCTTCAGCACATCTAGAGGTATTTCAGATTCCGATATGGGACCCTCTCTTTGGCCATTCTGATCCTGGCGGTACTATAATCTGTATCGGTGGGGCACCTTATGGGGAAGACCCACATCGACTTAGACTATGGACCTTACCAGCTCATAGGTCCAGCCTCTAGGGATCCCATGCAACGGATGTAAGACCTCTGTTCTATGACCTTCTTCGGCTGACCAAAATGCTTGGGAGGAGTTGCCATCTATGGACCTAGAAGTATTATATTTCAACGGGGTGAGACGATGTCTTAGCAAGTTCAACCCCCCAAGACCTGATTAGGAAGAAAATACACCCTAAGAGCTGCCTAAGTACAAACATGAGCTAAAGGACTCACTTTGCCTCAATTCCTTCCTGCAAGTCAGTAGAATTTATAAATTTAATAAACCACTTCAGCACACCAAGACATCAATTTAGATCGAACTATTGATCAATCGACTCAGTCGATTCCATGTCATTAAGACCATTGCTCGGTCAATCTAGTCAATACTATCTATCCAGTCTGATCACATCAAGGACTACTCATCCTAAGTTGAAGATAGATAGAAATGCTCACCAAAAGCTGACAATCACGTATACTGTTCACTCTAAGCTGATATATCTAAGCCCTCATGTTGATATAGTATACGACTAATGTTCACCAAAGCTGTGCGATACATAATTGCTCACCGAAGCTGTGCGATACTTAATTGCTCACCAAAGCTGTGCGATACTTAAGGTATACTTCTCACTCTAAGCTGATATTTCAAGCCCTTTGGCTGATATAGTATACCATTCTACCCAACCGATTATTTCACCATTTTTATCATACCCAATAAAAATAATCATGTGTAGATACATGGTTGGCCTCTGCCAAAAATATAATATCTTTACTTTATTAAATCCTACTAATTATATAATCGATAAAAAAATTTTGGCACTGTAAACCGACGCTCGGTGATTTTCTAATTAAGTACTGAAATTAATAAATTTTGGGATAAATTCCAAAAATTGCAAATCACACTTAATCAGCACAAATTAGCAATCAAATAAATAAATAAATCATACCATTGCAATCAACATAAAATTCCAATCATTGGCTATCCTGGTCTAATTTCTGAAAAATAATAATCAATTAATTAATTTCGAAAAATAATTATTAAATACTAAAAAATAGCAACTTAGGCCGGAAAAGCGTAATTAAAAGCTAAGACGGGCTTGGAAAATTTCGAACCACTCTAGATAAATACTAGAGCTTGTCTATACTCTAATTAAACTACTCTAACCACCTAACATGCAATAACGGTCAATTAAATTGCTAATCTATTCTAACTATCATCCTAATCCATACTTAGTCTAAACTAATCAACTCTTAAACATCATTAACTTACTAAGCATGGATTAGTGAGTTGAACTCACTTGATTAACAATCCGTTTGGATCAAAATGACGAGGACGAGGAGAGGATTGACAAATTCCAAAGCGGGTGTGCCTTTCGAGATTCGAAAGGGCGCCGAAATGGGCCAAATAGTGGCTATAAGACCCACTCGGTACAGTTCTATTTGGGGTCAAGAGAGGCTGGACTGGTGGTTGGTTGAGTGAGCAAGGACCCGCGGTGGCTGCAGCAAGCTTGATGAAGCTCAGCAGGCTTCCAAGCGGTTCCAACGACGGCAAGGAGAGTCCGAATGGCTCGGGGGATGGCTTGAGGTCGTAGTTGGAGCAGAACGACGACCAAAGATGCACGGGCTTGGCACGGTTGGCTTGTAGGACGTGACGGTGACACGGCAGAGATCTGGTTGCTCGGTGAGGCTTGCGACGGTGGGGAGGGTCTGCTGGCTTAGTTCTTTGGTTTTTTTGGAAGCTTCAGCTGCTGTAATGGAGGGAGCAAGAGGTAGACAAAGAGAGGAAGGGAAAGGGGGAACCGGTTGGGCTAGAGTGGGCCACCTTTGGTCTCTCTCTCATCTCTTTGTCCCCTAGGCTGGTCCCACCTTGCTTGCTGTCTTCCACAGTTGATTTCCAACTACCAAATCCTTTTTTAGAAGCCTTGAAATGCTCCAATTGTTGGGTCCAAGGGGGTTCTACGAATTTTGATTGGAATTGGCTCAATTTCCATTCAATTCCTCATTGAATTCACTCAATCCGGCCTCTATAAAATCAATTATCGAGTCATCGATCAAAAATTAGCATTTATCATCACCAATAGATCCCACTTGCATCTCACTTTTGCTATAAAAAATGGTCATCTGAATTTTCTGGTCGAAAATGGCCATATATCGAGTTTTTCAGCCAAAATCTTGGTTTACAGAAAAATTTTTGGAGATTGAGCCGAAGTTCTTAAAATGATTTATGACATGACGGAACTTTCAATTTTTGAAATCAGATTCAAATTTGTGGTTAATTTTACTCTAGCACGATTTTAGTGTGACCTAGGCTACTGGGTAGATTCTAGAAATTTTTAGTGCAAATGACCCATGGTCGATTTTCTTCGAGCCACAATGAACCTTTTTGACATATTGACGACTCTCGATTGTCGTGAAAATCTTGAAGATTCAAATACATATATAGAGTACCAAAAAGACAGAAAAATCGGTTTAGTGCCGATCGACGAGAATTTCTCAATTTGGTGGAATCACCCATGTTTAACCACACATCTCAGTCGAACAGACCTATTTCTAATTTCTAATCGATCTTTATTGTGCCGAAATGATTCTTGCATATGAGCATAGTCAAGTAGTTGATTCTTAGTCGAATTTTCAATTCTAATGCGTTAAAATTCCTTAATGACTTATCCAGATAATCTAATTATTTCAGGAGTGATCAGCTCTAAGAACAACACTATAGGCGTGTCAATGAAAGGCCAAATTAATTTTATTGAAAATAGAATTGTAAATTTTAGGATGTCACAATAAAGATTGTGCTTGAGTCCTTGATGCTTGAGTTCTAGGCCCTTAGGCCTAGGTTCACAAAGGCTGTGTGTTGGTTCTAGGCTCTTGGGCTCGGGCTTGGGCTCAGGCTTGGGTCCTTGGTTAATGAAACGTTTGTTACTACAAAAATTTTCAAAAATAATTTGTACTTTTCATCATTTCAAATTTCATATAGTCTTTTCTTTTCTTTTTGCCTCAAGAATGACAACCGGCCACAATCGAGCTCAAGCTCGATGGCCTCAAGTGAGCTTAACCTTGCTAGATCTGGTGAGGCAAGGCAAGCTCAAGCTCGCCGATTGTGACCGGCCAAGGAAGAAGTACATGTATCTAATGAACATACACTTACGTAAATTATAATGGTTCCATGAATCAATCTTTTTTCCCCTAAAAAGATATTAAAGAGAATCGACATATTTTTTAGAGGTTGTGAAATTTATATTGATGGCTCATTTGATAAAAATGAAAGATAAGCGTTGAAACTATAAACACTGAATTTTAAGTGTTGACAATTTTATGTATTGACAATTGAAATAAACAGTTGTTCGATAAACACTGAATTTTAAGTGTTGTTTGGACTAATGTTAATATGTTTTGAAGGGTTTTGGATTACTGATTGATGATTAATTTCTTGTGCTTGGGGTAGGGTAACAAGGATCCCAAAGATGGCATTGGTCAATATCATTCTCATGCTATTGACATTTGCATTTGTTCATCTTCGAGTCGCAATCACTGAGGCGTGGCTCGACTTGGGTGTGTGTTGCAACTAAATTCTCAGGTGCACCACCTAAAATTAGGTTAATGGATTGCTAAGTCCAACTTAGCTTGGGCTTTCCCAAGCCCATGCCAATTCGCGACTTAGGTTTAAATATCTAGCATACAAAAGGAAGTTGCCACTAATCAATTTATGGTAAGTCGATTAGACATTTAAGTAAAATAATAGGAGAATTATTTTACTTCTACGAACAAGAGATTTTGGGTACGGGACTTGATTACGTTAGATTTCTCTAACGCTGTTTCAGTAATTTTCTCATTTATTTTGAAAAAAATATTTTGTAGGCAGCTTGAATTGATTTTAATTTATTTCCCTAATATGTGAGGTTATCATGCGGGTGCACAAACCACCAATTTAACATCCAAGAAAGCAATAAAAAAAAAAACATGTAAAACTTACCTCATGGCAGCAAAAGCATCTGCGTTATTAGATTAAAATTCACATCAACAGTCTTAGATATGATTTCTAATTAACATGCATTTTTTTTAAAATTTTTTTTCACTTATTTAATGAAAATTATGCAACATGCAATGTATGCTACTAATCTAACATGAAATGATATGACATGACAATATGACCTAAACTATATGACATAAATGAAATGCAATCTATACTGAAGAGTGAAATTGATTTATTCTAAGGCAATTTTCTTGGTATTTTTCATGAAATTCGAAATTGGAAAATCGCAATAAAATTGTCTATCAAGATTGTTATATCATCCAATTTATATTAGGAATTAGGTTAGGCCAAACCCTAATTTAAACTAGAATGTTATTATAATTTAGAAATCCCTTATGCAATCTACCTAAAAGTATCTAAACTTAGTTAGAAAAATATTATCTAGAATTAAACTATATGCCATAATTCTGTTTTTTTCTTTTTTTATTTATAAAATTTCAAAATTAAAATTGGCAAAATAATTAAACATGCAATTTAAATTAATGAAACGAAAATCTAACATCTTAGGTTTATGTTTTTGGACTTTTTTAATTTAAAAAATTCGAAATAATAAATTTCCTATCCTAAATATGTAAAAACCCTAAAACAAGAAATAAACCTAATTTAACTCACTTTTTTTTGGATTTTTTTTTTATGGGAGCAAAATCAACTTAAACCACACGACGGTAAATTAGACAAAATAAGATTGATGGTAAATTAGACAAAATAAGATTGATATCAAAAATTGATGAACCATATCTCGCGCGTGAGATCGGCTTAGTCAATTTTAAAATTAAATTGCAAATCAAATATCGGGCGTGAGATCAGATTGACAATTTTGCAAGAGATTGCCAGTCGGATTTCAAGTACGAAAATCGGACTGTCAATCCCTAATTTGATGGGCTATTTCATGTCAGGAAATCTCAACCATTGATTCAGAAATAATTCTACTAAAAAGAAAATTAAATAAATAAAAAAATATAATAAAATAAATAAATTAAACTACCTAATTGATTTTCCTTTTTTTTTTTTTCCCTTTTTTTGTTTTTCTTTCCAACCAAGGCTAGTGCTCGTGGCGGCTGGTTACCGTCAGTCCAGCAAGGGCATCGCGGTTGGAGCTCCGGCGAAGGTTCGGTGAGGGGCAGCAGCACGCGGCAAGGGAGCAGCAACAGCTTGGCGTTCGGGTGTTTCGGGTCTGCTGGCGTTAGTCACTGGCAGAAATGAACATGGCAGAAGGCAATGCTGGGTCGTTGGATCGTTGGATTTGTGGCGTCGGGTCACTGATCGAAGGTCACGCTGGTCGGATCTAGCTGCAGTAGTGGAGTAAAGCGAGCAAAGCACGATGGTGCGGCGCGGTGCAGGGATACGGGCTCGCAAGCGAGAGTTCTGCCAAGATGGGACAGTGACGACTTCGTGGGATCGGGGCAGATCTGTTGGGCGTCGGAGTAGGAGGGTCGCGGGTGGAGGCTTAAGCAGAGGCGATGGGCTTGCGGGTGAGGCAGAGCATGACGGTACTGGGTTGAGTTGTTGCGGGGAGCGTCGGCGAAGCGCGAGTGAGGAGGAAACGTGAGATTGTCGTAGTCGGATCAGCAGGGTGGCAGTGGTGTGCGGTGGGGCTGTGTGTCGCAGCGAGACTGGCGAAAGGCAGTGATCGGTGGCTCGACTACCGAGGCTGAGCTTGCAATTGGCGGACATGGGGACTCCAGATCTGGGGCTCGAGCAAACGCGCAGGGATGGAGATGCTGGGTCGTGAGTCGGCGGGTCGACTTAGGGTCTGGCGAGTAGAGGAATTGGGTCGCAGCACGGTAGAGCAACTCAGGCGTGATGGAATCTCCGAGCAGCGTAGCTCGGTGGCGTCAGCGCAGCGCAGGTCATTAGAGCAGAGGGCTGTCCGTTGGGCTTTGCTGCTGCTCGAAGGGCTGGGCTCGCGGAAAAGCTGGGTCGGTAGTGTTGGTGAGGAGGAGCCGTTGGTCTACGGGCATCAAATTCCGGCGAGTGCAGGGGGAAGAGGATGAACAGTAAACGTCCAATCCCCCTGCCGATTAAACTTTGGCTTTTGCTTTTTCCTTTTCTTTTTTTTTAAATTTTTCCTCTCTCTCCTCCTACCCATCTCTTTGTATACACACACACACTCTCTCTCTCTACCTTCTTTTGACTTTTTCCTCTTTGCCTCTCCCACAAACTGAAGCTCTCTTCTCTCTTTCTCTCTCTTTTTTTTTTCTTTTCACTTTTCACATTTTTTCACCAGAAGAAGCCCCCTCGTACGGCCATATATTCAATGTGTCTTCTCCTCTAAAACCTTAGACGAGTAACCTTTTTATAAGCCAAAGATTAGGGTGTTAATTTCCTTTTCAAATCAATATCCGTGAAAATTTCTTTTCCGCACACAATATCACTTTTTATTTTCCACATCTCTTCTAGATTTCCTTTGCAAAAAAATGAATATTCTCTATTGATATTTTCAAAAAATGTAATAGGATTTTTTCAAATACGGGCTTGAGTCAATTTGCTAGCTTCATGGGCTTAGTTCGGTCTGCTAAGTTAAAGCTCAGAACCGCAAATTTAAACCCATTTGCCATTGGTCCAATAAATAAATGCAAAAAATGCAAATTAAAAATAAATGCACATAAATCTATATGCTATGCAATTAATATTTTTTTTAGGGATAAAATTAACCCATAATTTTTTAATACGATAAATGACTAAACGGGTCGTCAAAATTTAGGCGTTAATAGTGTGCTATGGAATGATCGGGGACAACCTCTCTTCTCCGGCAGCTGTGGTCTAACATTTCAAGCACTACAAAACCAGCAACTTGCAGCTCTTCAATCCAAACCCTGCTGCACTCGCTATGTTGAGAGTTAGTAGGATAGAGGTTGTGTTGGACACCAAAAATCAAGATTTACAGAGCATAGCGTCAAGCGTCGATGTGGCTAAGACATGGTTCGACACCTATGTGCAACCATTTATCAATGGTGTCAATATAATGTATCTTACGGCCGGTAATGAAGTGGACCCTAGCTCAATATGTACTGCCTGCGATTCAGAATCTACAAAGTGTTGTTAACGGCTATGTATACAGCAGAATACAGGCCACCACTTTGGTCGTGACTACTACCTTAGGGACTTCTTACTTACAATCGAGCACCAAATTCTCTGATGCTGCTTGTGCTGACGTGGTCAGGATCATAAAGTTTTTGTCGAGCGATGGCTCGCCTTCGATGATTAATGTCTATCCCTACTTTGCATACACCTCTGATTCAGCCAATGTGAGATTGGATTACACTCAATTCACCACGACCGGCCTAGTGTGTGACATTCTGAAATCCGATCCCTTTTGAAATATATGAAATTGTTATTTCATTAATATACTGATGGTTAAATTTACAATAAACTGATCACTTATAAGTTAACTAATTTATTAGAAGATGCAATAAAGAATTAAATGCGAACGGCTAGAAAATTCAATAGTGGATAGACTACTTGACCATTAAAATCAACAAGGGACAATATTACGATGTTATAAGTCAATTATAAACAAAGTACATAGTCAATTTGTGGGTGATTCCGCACAATCATGATACTTGCTGTGAACATTGGTAAATCAATTTTCTATTGATCTTGTACTCAGGGTAAGTAATTGAATCATTGCAATTACATGGTAATTAAGAGCTATCCATGATTTAAAAAGGTGTAGACGTGAATTGAAAATTATCGACCATGGTTGCAAAAACCCCTAAAAGCCACCCTATATTTTATGTCGTACTAAAGTTGCATGTAATTAATTTTAACTATGGAAATTTAATTTGATTTTTGGTATTGAACTTCAAAATTTTCAAGACCAACCTATTAGACGTAGCCTCATTTATTTGGCATTTATTGGTGAGCTTTAAATTTTCAAATGAGGTTTGGCGGGCCGAGAATTAGAAACTAAAAAAAGGAGCTGGCCAAGCAAAGGCCCAATGGATCTCATGCCTAGGAAGATGCTGCCAAGAGGGCCCAAGAAGCCCATCCAAGCCAAGCCAAGCCCATTTCATGTAATTAGGCTCAAGGACAACATTGGGATTTATTGTTAAAGTTGTGAAATGACCAAAATGCCCCCTTCTAGAAGACTTGTCATTGAAGAAGAAAAAGACAAAAGGGGACATGGAGCTTAAATAGGAGGCCTTTGAGGGGAGTTAGTAAGGTGAATAATGGAAATGAAGGGAAATATCTGAAACCTCTCTCTCTCTCTCCTCCTCCTCCTTTCTCTAGCTTCAACCGCCCCCTCCTCTCTCTCCATCTCTCACATTTTTGTTTTCTTTTCCTCCATCTTTCTCTCTCGTCTCCCCCTTGGTTCTCACCCTTGTTGCCCCTTGCCATTGTTCACCATTGACATTTGCCGCTTTTTGCCGTACTGCCTATCCATGCTGTCGCCATCCCTCACGCCGTCCTCACCGCCGCAAGCCACCACCACCAAATCACCTGGGCCAAGCTTAGCCAAGCTTCAAGCTTCGCTAAGCTGTGCTGTGGTGTTGCCATCTAAGCTGAGAGCACCGTGCCCTCATCGTCGTCGCAACACTATAAGGTGAGCTTGTTGTTGTTGTAAAACCGTGAGTTAATTTCCTAATCCTTGATTAGGGTGTTAATTGCATTTAGGGGTAGTTTAGATTAAGGCTAAATGTAGATAGTCTTAATTAATGACGGTTTAATGTTAATTACGATTTAGTCTTAGTTAATTAAAATTTAGTGTTAATGGTGGTTTAGTCTTAGTTAATGACGGTTTAGTCTTAAATTAATGTGGTTTAGTCTTAATTAAAGACGATTTTGTGTTAATTGCGGTTTAGTCTTAATTAATGACAATTTAGTGTTTATTATGATTTAGTCTTAAGTAGGGTTGGTTTAGTATTAATTGTGGTTTAGTCTTAGTTAATGACTATTTAGTGTTAATTAACGATGGTTTAGTTGATAGGTTATCGCGATAAGCGATAAGTATAATTGATAAGTCATCACATTAGGGCAATAAGTAGTATTTATAAGCATCCTACACTTGAACTATTGAGTGAATTTTTACTTGATTTTTGTCGTTTTAAGCTTGTGATGCTATGAAAAATAATTGTCCAAGTTAGAAACCCTGTGTATTATTTTAAAGAAAGGTTTTATTGACATGTAAATGGAAATTCATGAGGTGTCATGTTTGGAAGTCATGTTTTATGTGTTAAATGGGGCAATGATGTATTAAAAATGAAAGTGTGAAATAGTTTGACTGATTAATTATATGTACGTGATCATGTGTAATTATTTTACTGAATTTTATGTGTGAAAGTTGCAGTAATTTGTTATATGAGCATGAACCACGTTTGCATTGGGCTAATGATGAGAAAGAAAAGTGGTATAAATGAGTAGTGTGCTTGCATAGTCACATATAGGAACCCATCAGCCAACGGAAGTTTGGAGAACGATGCTTGATTTTTATCGGATGGCTGGAGGGGATTCGGATGTCGAGTCGTAGTTGAGGCTAGACTGATACTTCTTAAGGAATGCCGTTTATGGAGGGGGTCCAAAATGATGCAGTGCCTGATGGTGAAGGATGATGCCCAGTCATGCTGGAAGACCGCAAACTCTTGTGTAGGTTGTGGCTGAGTGGTTGTAATGCATTGTGTATGAGAAATTATGATAAGTGTTCTGATTATATGCATGCTTGATGTATTGCTATGGGCACATGTTAATTAATAATGTGCATGTGTTAATTAAAGTATGGGTTCACTACCTGCTATAAGCAGAAGTTCTAACTGGGCATGTAATGTACGACAGCCACATGAACCCTAAGTTCTAATTGTGTCTTAATAGATATCAATGCTTACCGATGTTGCTATCAAATTGGTTCGTATGCTGTTTTATTAGTGTTGCTGTTGAGTCGTCTACTATATCCGTTCATCGAACAATATCTAAGGACATATTCGTTTACGAATTTTAAAAATTGAAAGACAACTTTTTACTATCCCACAAAAATTTCAGTTATCACAAGAAACGATAGTGAAAATATAATATGTAAATCTGCATGTCGAAAGTAATATATCTTGATAGTTTGACCGTTAGTAAAAGAACAAGAAGAAATTGGTGTTGCCAATTTATATTTGGTTGTTAAATGCATGGGATGTTTTAAGTTTGTTTGTAAGGGACGTAGCTCTCCTTAAGCCTTCTTGTCTTGCAATAAAAATATAGGTTTATGAAAAGAAATTGGACTTTTTTTTGTTGTTGTAATTTTCTTTTTCTGCGCTTTGGTTATTTTTTTTATTTATTTTTTCCTTTTTCCCACTAGACTTTCTAATGCATGTTTTTGCCCATTAAGTAAACATATATAGTATCACACAGTTACATAACTTACTAGGTGAAGGGAAAGAAAAACATATACTACCTATTTAATTTACTGAGAACTAAATTCTGAAAATTTAAGTAGTGAATTCTATGCGTTGAAAATGAAAATATGATTGTTATTTCATAATAGCTGTATATTGAGTATTGTAATATGAACTTACCAAATATGGAATGATGAATAATGTTGGTAGCTTTTTAAAATTTTAGCAATGTAATTGGCAAAATTTTTAATTCATTTGTAGATGTCTATTCTATTGAATAAATTAAGTAATCCCAATCTTAACAAATTAGGTGATTACAAAACTACTTATGATTACCAAACGTTTTTATTTTATTAAATATGGATGTATAAATTTCCGCACATAACAAGTAAGGTAGGTTCCAAAAGTGGCGTCGTGACCCCCCTCCCCAACAACAAACACGTCAAAAATAAATAAATAAAAATGAAAAGCTTTCCAAAGGAAATGAGTCTAGAGGAATTAATCTAAAGTGGGCTGATGACCCTCAATTAAGCACAGACTCTCTCAAGCCTTCACCTTATGCAACTTGGGATTTTGTTTTAAAATTTCAATTTAGCCTAAGGGATTCTTGGAGCCGCATTAGCCTTTTGAGGTTGGCTATAAACCACGCTAATAATCTATTTAGCACCCTTTCAGTACCTTTAACTCGGTGGGATTGTTTGTCTAAGTGATCAAATGATAATTTTTTACCAATTATGATCCTAAAGGTCATTTGATGTCGCTAAGCATTTGTGGAATGGTTTTCTATGAGTTTATTATGACCCTATGAATTACTCTAATCATGCTTAAAAAATGAAAAAGAACAATGTATTAAAAGTGAGAGAAGTAAGCACCAAGATATTTAAAAGCTCGTAGCAAAAGTGTGGAAATGAAAACTCAATACTAGCTGAGCAAAGATTATACATGGTCCCCATGAGCTATGTCCAAAATGAGTCCAATTTCTCATCAAAAAGATTAATCTATTAAAACCTAAGTTATACCAAAGCCTAAAGGCAACTACTAAAATTCCTAAACTAAAATTTATGCTTACTTAATGAAGGGTTAATATCATGAAAAATCAAAAATTGGTACACTTATGATAAATTTAACCTAAAGTAATTTTTTTAATTGCCAAAAACCCCAAATTGATGTACCTTTCACAGATTTAATCCAAACTGGTATACTTATAACAAATTTAACTTTTATCAGTTTCCATTAAATTTTATTATCAAATTGCTGATTTGTATAACACGTGATAGTTAATTAGTGTACTGTTTTGGAATTTTACTCTTTATTTGCTAGAGTTGCATTGATTTTGTGATTTTTTATGGTATTAATCTTTTTTGACAAAAGATATATTTGTTACAAACATTCAGTTTGGATTTTTTGATAGTAAAAAAATTAGTTTAGAGTAAATTTGTCACAATTATACTATTTTGGGATTTTTGTGTTCATTTATGGTAAATTTGTTATAGATATATCGATTTAGGGTTTTTCATGGTCAAAAAATTAATGTGACTATATTTATCACATGTATTCCAGTTTGGGGGTTTTTTGTGGTATTAACCTCTTATTAAAACTAAGCTACATCTATTACTAAAGTCACATGAATAGGTCAACACCATTTTAAAGCTATTTTCTAAATTTAAAGTTTTTGAAATTTTAAACAACAACAATAGTAACAACAATAAGGGTTAATATCCTAAAAACTGCAAACTAGTACACATATAACAAATTTACCATAAATGAATATTTTGATTACAAAAAACCCTAAACTGGTATGCCTTTGATAAATTTACCATAAACTAGTACACTTATGATAAATTAACCATTTGTTAGTTTTCGTTAAGTTTTATTGTCAAATTATTAAATTGAACATGTGACAGTTGGATGGTATGTTAATTTGTGATTTTACTCTTTGTTTGTCACAATTATACATTTTTTGATGATTTTTTTGGTGGTATTAATCCAATTTAACAGAGGGTATATTTGTCACAAATGTAACAGTTTGGATTTTTAATAGTTGAATAAATTAGTTTAACGTAAATTTATTACAATTGTATTAGTTTGGGTTATTTATTTATTTATTTATTTATTTATTTATTGTCACTTGGGGTAAATTGGTCACATGTGTATCATTTTAGGGTTTTTCATGGTTAAAAAAATAGTTTGGGGGTAAATTTTTTATACATGTATTAGTTTGGAGTTTTTCATGATGATGATGATGATAATAATAATAATAATAATAATAATAATAATAATAATAATAATAATAATAAGTTGAAATAAAACCAACTCACTAGAAAAGAAGCCCCATCCAATCTAACTACAATTTTTTTGTGGTGAAAAATTCTAAATACTGAAAAGCCTGAACTTTCTTTAAAAAAAGAAGAAAAGTTAGGCCTCAAACCCACCTAGTTATCTACTTCGCCCATTCACTCAAACGATCCGCCTTCTTCACTTCACTGATGATGCCTTCATTATCTTCTTCACGGACGGAGGACAACACCAAATTCTCCATGGCTCACAGCACCAACACCCTAGAATGCAATTATTGCACCATATAATCAAGAAATATCTCGGTCACTGGGTCTCCCAATTTCAATTTCAGGGAACGCGTGTTTTTAGCACAAATCTAAGCTCCTTGTTGTCATCGGACCTTCTATTCATAAAATTCTAAACGCAATTGAATTTGTCGAACAAGTAATATAATTATGAGAAAAGAATAATTGTCCCATAGAGAATGATGAATAGCAAACCAATTAAATATTAAACATAGATTAATTCTAAAATTTATCTTCTAAATGATCAAAATAAAATTGAGAATAAATTTAAAAGGGATAAGTGCAATAGAAGTCCTAAAACTTGTTACGAAAATGAAATTGAGTTCTAAAACTTACAAAAGTGCAATCAAGTTCTAAAATTTGTCAAATTTGTTCAATTGAGTTTTAAAGTTAACAACGTTAGACTTGCCAATGGAAAATGCTGATGTGACGCGAACGTGGTTTTTTAAAAGAATTTTATTTTCCATGTGGCTTTTTAATATTATTTTCATTCAAAATTAGATTTAAAAAATAAAAAAGAAAAACTAAAATTTATTTTTTAAAAACTGTAAAAAAAAAAAGAGAGAAAATGGTAGCTCCTCCGCCGTCGCCACCGCCACCCATCGTTGAAGGGTCGCCGGCGCCAAGCGAGGGCTGGCGACCCTCACTTGGCGCAAGCGAGGGCGCCCAGATTTGGGCACGCCGACCCTCACAAGAACAAGGATAATAAAAACAATACAACCATTTCCAAAAGCATTACTTTTATTTATATACCATTAAACCTAGGAAGTTTAATAATTACAAGTCTTTCTATAGCCACTTCTTACCGACCATCTCATGAACCTTCGAGGGTCAGGCTTAATCTAAACTTCACCAACAATAGGGATAGTCAAAAAGTGATGCATCTCGCGCTCACCACAAACAGTTTTTCATACTACCGCTCTAAAAAATAATAAACAATGCATAGTGAGATAAAATCTCAGCAAGTTAAGGACCTAAGCATCAATTGGGATGCTAATTTATCTTGGAGGCAACCTAGACATGCAACATTACATATCTCTACCTCACCTTAGCACCCCCTGCACGATATCAATTAATATATGCCAACAACAATGCAGCATGTATAATTTATAATTAGAACATATTACATAACTTTCCATGCATAATGCATTCACTCGTTTTTATGACCCCTCGGGCTACAGCCAACATAGCCAACATAAGAGTTAGTAGTCTTTCAGCATGATCGAGCAACGTGCTGCCCTATCGTGCACGACATTGTCCAAAACCCTGCCATAGATGGCATTCCTTAAGGAGCATTGGTTTGGCCTCAACCGCGACTCAAAATCCAAACCTCCACTGTGCATTCGATAAATATCGTGTATCATCCCCAAACTCTTATCGGGTGACGGGTTCTATTAAATGACCACTCAAACACACCCATACTCATGTCCATTTTCACATGTAAAATTGCAATAAAATAATTGCACGTGGTCATGTGCGTAAAAATCAATTAGCCAAATTTTGCACAATTTCATTTTAAAGCCTCATTGACTCATTTAACATGTAAAACACGGCATCCAAAACATGACACCTCATAATTTGTCATTTGCATGCCAATAAAACCTTTCTTTAAAAATAATGCTTAAGACTCATAAATTGGATAATCATTTATATGGCATAATAAGCTCAAACAATAAGAATTATGCATAAATTCATCCAATAATTCAACATTCCTAATTTGGACAATCATTTACATGGCATAATAAGCTTAAATAATAAGAATTAAGCATAAATTCATCCACTAATTCAAGCATAAAATTTTACTTGTTGACTAATCCTCATTAATTTGCGCTAAGTGTCATTAATTAGTGCTAACTACCATTAACTAAGACTAACTAGAATTAATTAATCTAATTATGATTAATTAATATAATTACAATTAATTAAGACTAACTACAATTAATTAAACTAATTGCAATTAACTAGACTAACTACACTTAACCTCAATCTAAACTATTCTTAAGCGCAGTTAACACTAAACCATCATTAACTACCACGGACCATCATTATTCATAAATTAATCCTACCCCTAAACGCAGTTATTCAACCTGTAGGTCAGATTAAGTTCATACTTCCTCAGCATTGATACATAAAAGACATCATGCACCTGAGCAAATCTCAATGGCAATGTGAGACGATAGGCCAAGGTCTTAATCCATTCCAAGATCTTAAAAGGGCCAGCGTACCTTGGACTTAGCTTCCATTTCTTGCCAAATCGCGAAGTACCTCGCATTGGTGACACTTTGAGGAATACATGCTCATCCACTTGAAATTCCAAAGGTTTACACTATTTATCTATATAACTTTTCTAATAGCTTTAGGCGATCTTAATCTTTCTCGAATGATCTTGACGGCATCCACGGACTATTGAACCAATTTAGGGCTCGTAATCTTACGTTCACCAATTTCATCCTAGTGGAGTGGAGTTCTGTAGACCCTATCATACAAACTTTTTCCAAAAAGCTATCATAAACTTAGGATCGCGATTAGATGTGATCGTTACTAGCACTCCATGAAGACAAACTATTTGTCGCACATAAAATTCAGCATATCTATTCAATGCAAAGTCTTTCTGTATGGCGATAAAGTGCGTAGACTTCATTAACTTGTGATTTGGAAGGACATTTGGCGATGGAGTCTAAATAGTTGTTTGAGTCCTAAGCGAAACTCCTGTCCTTTTTAGTTCAGTTGCTCAACCACAACCCATATGGCATCATTATCTCATTTATTATGCAGCAATCCCATTATGAAATCTATTGTAATATGTTTCTATTTCCACTCGGGTATCTTGAGAGGTTGCCAGACTCCACCAAGCTTGCAATGTTGTGCCTTCAATTGTTTGCATAGTAGACACTTGGCAACATGCTTAGCAATATACGCCTTCATATTGTTCCATCAATAATACTGGCGTAAACTCTAATACATCTTTATGATGCTCGAATGAATACTATAACTGCTATGATGGGCTTCCGACAAAATTTCTTCCTTAAGTTCCGCAATATTGGGCATGCATAATCATCCACAAAACTTCCATATTCCATCTTCAATCACTTGAAAATTTGCCTTCCTCTTTTCTGCATCTCTTTGCAAAATCTTCTGGATTTCAAGATCCATCGATTGCATGGTCTTGCTCTTCACCTACAATTTCGGTTCAATTCTAAGGGTTGCCATAAGACTTGAAAGTGGCTTACCTTAAACTTAAAATCCGAATCTCAAAGTCCTTCTAGTATAATATAGTTTTTGAATCATCATCTACGTGATTATGACTTCCGACTTAGTGCATCGGTGACCTTGTAGGCTTTACAAGGGTAGTACAAAATGTCACAATCATAATGTTTGAGAAACTCCATCCAACGACGCTATCTCATGTTTAACTCCTTTTGAGAGAATAGATACTTGAAACTTTGGTTGTCCGTAAAAATTTGGAACCTTTCTCCACACAAGTAATGCCTTCAAATCTTCAGGGTAAAGATGATTACTATCAATTCCAAATTGTGCATTGGATAATTCAACTCATGAGACCTTAGCTGATGGGATGTATACGCAACTACTCTCCCATGTTACTTTAAAACACAGCTCAGTCCTTTAAACGACGCATCATTATAAATCTCATAACCTCCAGGATTAGATGGTATCGTTAACACCAGTGCAGTATTTAGCTTATGCCTAACCTCTTGGAAATTATGCTCACACTTATTTGTCCATTCAAATTTCTCATCCTTATTTAGCAATCACGTTAGAGGCATGTCTATCATGGAGAATCTTTCCAAGAACTGTCTATAATAGTCTGCCAATCCCAAGAAACTTTGAACCTCAGTTACTGTCGTTGGTTTGAGCCAGTTCATAACTACTTCAATCTTGGTCAATTCCACAGAAATCTTTACACTAGAAATCAAATGACCATAACAAGCTCTCGTCCTAGTTGGAAACAAGACTACTCCGTGCTTCCTTCCACAGAATCATAACATGCCATTCGCATTATGTGCTAGCTTTCCAACTCCGCCCTTTTAGTTGGGAGGGGTTGGATGCTTTCCTCCTACCATCGGTCTCTTCCTAAACTAATGATTGTCTCTATTTGGCGCAAATTGCGACCCAGATGCTGCGGCCCACTTAGCCATATTTCTCTCGACTAGCTAAGCCCTCTTGTATAGATCATCATAGTCTCTGAGATTCAAGGGCACTAGCTAGTCCTTGATCTTTGGTTTCAGACCATCCCAAAATCTTCTCGCCCTATCCACTGGGTCCTTGATCAACCTCGGAGCATACTTGGATAGATCGATGAACTTCACCTCATTCTAATCCACTGAGATTTGATTTTGATGGAAGCGCTGAAACTTAGCCATCTTCTGTTCCCAAGTGTAGTCTGAGAAGTGTTTGCTATAAAAAGTGTAAACGAAGGCATCATACTCCGGGATTGTGCCTTCGAGAGACACCATTCCTTTGATGACTTCTCACTACATGCTTGCATTAGCTTGTAGCTAATAGACAGTCAAGGTCACCTTATCCTCCTCCAAGTACCTCAGCAATGTGAATGCCTTTTCCAATTCTCGAACCTAGAGGATTGTAGCCTTAGGATTGCCTGCTCTGGTAAACTTCTACAACTTCAACTTCAAGAACTACTCCGCCAATTTATGTATGGGCTGGTCACCATACCCATTACTAATGTTTCCAGTCCCTATAGGATCTCGTCCACCTTGGGATCACCTGGTGCCTTTCCTCTAGCACTAGCTTACATCGATGCTATCCCTCTGGTACCTACTTGAGTTGGTGCCCTTTCCCTAGCACCTACTTGAGTTGGTGCCCTTTCTCTAGCACCTATTTGAGTTGGTACCCTTCCTCTGCCACTAGCTTGAGTCGACATGGCTTTTCTCCAAGACGCACTCTTGTCACATCCTTGCTTAGGTTTTTTGTTACGACATCCCTAGCTCGTCGTTGTCCCAATTCTTTTATCTTATCATTGTGCACATATAGAAACGCGTACTTAAATTTTCCCAAGATAGATAACAATTGGAAGACGTGGACAATCTCACACAAACACACTACTTCATACATATATTACAGAGATACAATATATATGTTGTCTTTGGCTACATTGTTTTTACATAATAGCAAAAGGCTGGGGTATCCCTAGCTCCACTACGGGCGGTATTTCCCAAAATTGGGAACCTTTCGTTATTAGTCGGTATTATGATCTAGTTCCTCGACCTCTCAAATGGTGCTCCATTGTTCAAGCCAGTTAGCCCATTGAACCTACGTAGTGGGCCGATGAGGTCTCCATCAAACCATACATATCGGGCAACATAACGATGAGGGGTTGAGTCATCTAGCCTTTTGTCGACCCATATGGTGGCAGTGCATTTACGATATGTATAAGTGGTCTCCTCCTCTAAGTTCACTATGTTAGCGATCGACACTTCCATATTTACAAAATGTAGGTTGGCCATACTTATGGACATGAAAAGCGTAAGGATTGAGTCTTGGGAACTTAGTAAATAAAATTCCTAATTTTCTATCAAGAAAACCTCTCATCATCAAGAACAATGTTGATGGTAGATCAATAGCAAATTATAAGTCATGTTTCATCCATACATGCCATCCATATCGAAGGACCATTGGCTTAATAGCCGGCATATGAATAATTCACAATTATGCATCACTGGCATCCATGCAAATTCCTTTACTGCCATCCTGGCTCAATTAGGTCTTCCCGGCTCAACCAAGGCATCCTACTTCATGCTAGGCATCAGGACATCCCGGTTCAACCAAGATATCCTAGCTTAATCGAGGCATCTCGGGGCTAGCTTATCCGAGGCATCCAGGCTCAACCAATGAAAATACACCATAGTCTACATCCTATTAATCTTGTCTACATAACCTACAAAAATACACTTCTTGATCTTAGGTTCAAGTTGATCCATTTTTACATATTAATAATCAGGACATCCAAATATTTTTAAATTAGAATTATCAGAAGCTTTACCTAACTATACCTTATTAGGAGTCTTTCATTTGATTGCAGTTGAAAGAGAACTATTCACTAAGGCTTTGTTTGGTAATCGGTTAAATAGTAAAAATTTATATTCTTTTGTTCTCGGGAACATTTTTGGAATAGAATCGTGTTTGCTAAAATTTTTGTTCTCGAAAATAAATTTCTTTTTTTTTTTTTGTTACCGGAAGTAGATTTGGAATAGAATCAAGAATTAAAAAAAAAAGTTGATTCTTGTTCCTAGGAACAATTTTATAATCAAGCCCATATTTTCTCTTTTTATTTTTTATTTTCTTGTTCTTCTTCCATTTTGTTCTTCTTCATCTATGGCCACCACCATAGTTAACGTCTGTTGCCCACCCCCGCTGGTCGCTGGCAACTGGTCCGGCAAGCTCGCCGGTGGCCAAGCGGGCCTCGCCAGATCTGGCAAGGCCGAGCTTTGATGGGGCAAGCCTTGGTGAGGTTGGGCGAGGCTTGCTTGGCCACCTGCGAGGCTTGCCTAACCTCGCTGGTGGCAAGGTGGGCTTTGCTGCTGAGGGCTAGCAACGCTCTAGTGAGATCATCGGCCCTCGTCCGGCCGATCGCCAATCATCCTAAGGCTGGCGATTGGCCACTTGAAGAAGAAGAATAGGAGAGAGAAAGGAAAAAAAGGAAAACTAGAAAAAGGAAAAAAATGAAAAAAGTAATAAAATTATTTAAAAATTAAAATAAAATGATTTGGAGTAGAAATTTTGAGCATGGTACTAAACACAATTCTATTCCGAGAGTTGAAATTTTGGACAATTACCAAACAGCTTAAAATGCTTAGAAATTGTTCATAGGAATAGAATACAAAAGAATCATTTCTGATCAGAAATTGGTCTCGAGAATAGAAGTATTACCAAACGTGCCCTAAATAACATGCTGTGTTCACAACATTAGCCCAAAAATCTTTCCCAAGTCCACCATTAAAGAGTATACACCTAGCTCTCTATGAAAGTGTTCGATTCATGTGATTTGCCACTCCATTTTGTTGAGATATGTACCTGGTTGTTCGATGTCGAATAATCCCAAAATTTTCATAGTATTTGTTGAAATCACCTTCGTAAAACTCAATACCATTGTCCATTCCAAGATGCTCTATTTTCTACCTAGTTTGATTTCCTATTAATATCTTTCACTTCTTGAACATATAAAAAATGTTACTTTTACACTTTGAGAAATAAACCCATACTTTCCTCGAAAAATTATTAATTAATGTTAGAAGATAAACTACACTACCCTTAAATGTTACTTGTGTCAGTCCCTACAAATTGAAGTGAAAATAGTCAATTGTGCCATTCGTCGAGTGCACCCAGTGTGACATCTTGATTTTCCAATTCTGTTTTTGATTGAATGAGTTTGGCTTTTCATCGACGCACCTATAGTTCTTTTCTCTGAGCTGATCATTCACGAAATAACTAATTTATCTGGTGAAGCTGTTAAGGGATTTTAATGCAATAGACTTGAGAATTCGACCAGAAATCGACTGTTCGATCATATTAATTTGCAAGGATCAATACGGCATTGTCAAAATCGATCAAAGATCAGAGATATGTTGTTTGACTGAGGCATGTGATTAAAGAGCGATTGATTCCACTTAATTGCAAAATTCTTATCGAATGGCACTAAACTAATTTTTCTGTCAAATCTGTATCCTGTACTCGTATTTGAAATCTCAAGATTTTCACGATAACCGAGAGTCACTAATGAGTTGAAGATGCATAATGTGGCTTGAAAATATTCAACCATAAGTCAAATGTGCTAAAAATTCCTTAAAGCTACTTGGTAGATTAGGTTACACTGAAATCACGTCCGGTTGAAATTAACTGCGAATTAGAACTCGATTTTAGAAATTGAAAGTTCTGTCATGTCATGATTCATTTTAGGAACATTGACTCATCCTCTGAAGATTTTTTTTGCAAACCTGAGTTTTTGGCAAAAATCAAATTTAGGCATTTTTGGACTGGGAAAATTAGAGGACTATTTTTGGTTGCATTTTTGGCAGTCGAGTTGGATTATTAGGCAAGGAAAAATGTGGAATTGAGTGTGGACACCTTGGCTGAATTTTTGGGGCATCGATTAGGTTGATTTAGAGAGGAATTGAATGAAGTTGAGGGGGAATGTTACAAAATTCGTAGGTCAAGGGGGAGCATTATTTCAGCCACCTTGGGAGACTTCTTGGAGAAGCCTTGGTGTGGATAATGGCTCAGGATGATGGATGAGCATGGTGGGGGCATGAAACTTGAGTGTTTGGATATTTTGTGGCTCCCCCTCTTCAGTAGCTGTCTTCCTCTTCCTTGCAGCATTTTGTCCATTGTTGTGAGGTGTTTTGAGCTCAAGAAAACAAAAAAAGAGGCCCCTGTAGTCAAGCTAGCCACAGTTGAGCATTGCCTGAGCCTATTGAGCGCTGTCGCTGCCGCCAAAGCCTCGCGCTTGTCACGCGCTAGTCCGAGCGCCCATTTGTGCCAGCTTGCCATCCTTGCACATCCAGGCTGTTGTCCCGTGCCTGTCACCATCTACCAAGGTTGGTCTAGCTACCATTCGCCACTATCGAGCTCGCTAGGAGTTGTTGCAGCCGTCGCCATCCTGCCGTGTCCCTTTTCCACGCTAGCCAACTGCTCGGACCGCCCCCTTTAGCTGCGAGCAAAAGCCAAAGTTTCAGCCCAACTGAGACTTCAAAGCCTGTTTTAGGCCTTGTTCAGACCTCGCTTGGTGTCACTACAGGCTTGCTTATCACTCGCCTTCGCGTCACCATCGCCGTGAACTCATCGGCTGGCACAACCTGTGAGTTTACTTGCTAAACTCTGCTTATGGAGTTAATGACGTTTAGTAGGTAATTAGATTATGCTAATATGAGGCGGTTAGTTTTGATTAGTGATTTAATTGTTTAAATATGATTATTAGGTGGTCAGAATAGATTGATTAAGAGCTAAATAGATTGTACTATTTATGTGGATAGGTGCATTAATTTTCTAAGCCCGTTTAGGAGGTTAAATTAGCGTTTCTGACTTAGGTTTGCATTTATTGGATTTAATTGCATTTATTTAATTAATTTTGTAATTTATTTAATTATTTAATATTTTTCGAAAATTATCTTGGGATAGCTGGCGATCAGAATTTTGTGCTGATTGCAATGGTGTGCTTAGTTTATGCAATTGAATGTTAATTTGTGCAAATTGAGTGGGGATTGTAATTGAGTATTTAATTCAAAATTTAGAAATTTTGGTATTTAATTAGAAAATACCGAATGCCAGATTTTAACATCGAAAATGATTTTTAAATACGAAGAAAATATGCCAAGTGCATTATCTTAATTGAGACATTTAAGTGCAATGCACAATGTCCTTAGCTGGAATTGAATGATCGTGTGATGGTTAAGAGAATCCATCCCCGATATGCGTTGGGTGGATGTTGCCCCTATATGAGATGCCCTAATAATGGATGTTGGATCTCAGTAGAGGCCAGACCGAAGCTCTTTTGGGAATGCCATCCCCGATGTGTGTTGGGTGGATGTTGCCACACTCAAGGGATGAGGCGAAGCCTGGCTACGCTAGAGGACCGATGTGCGTCAGGTAAAAATGCTTGTGCGTGTAGTAGTCAATTGGAATGTGTGATTGATTGAGATAGATGCGCCGAATTATGGGACAAAATTGTGTGGGACGAAATGGGACATGTTATGATGATTTGGCCCTATAATCGGGACCCCTGTGATTGATTGAGATTGAGTGAGGCATTCCAATGGATGCGTGCATCTACTATATGCATTGAGTATATGAACTATACTGACGTGTTGGAAGGAACTGAGGCGAGGTAAGTCTTATTGATTGTGTTGTTAGGCCGCCTCTAGACATATTTCCTTCATAGTCAGAGTTTAGGGGTAAACTTGTTGAGACGTTGTCTCACCCCGTCGTGGGTTAACCTTTTCAAGTCCTTAGATGACGGTCTTTCTGAAACATTTTGGTTGGCCTCGGGGGGTTACCGAGTGGAGCATAGACATCCCTGTCCCCGGGAGTCATTGGGTTTATGAGTTCGTAGTGACCATTGTCTGGGTCAATGAGGGCCTAACGCAGAGGGTACCTCATCGATTCAGGGTGTGGTTTCGTCATGGGCTCAATGGATACAGGGTTGGTCCCCTTAAGGTTTTGATATCCCTACCGTTATGGTCAACGGTGCTCTAGGCGAGGGTGCAATTGACCCTTTTGATGGGGTTGTGGAGGACCCAAAGCTACCGGAGCCTGTGGAGGTGGAGTCTAAAGGATCGGCAAATGTGTTCGACTAGTAGGTCGTAGGACAGCTTCTTTTTGAAAGTCGATCTTTTTGTAGACTTTTGTATATAAACCTAGTGTGTTTATAAAAGGTATTTTGTGAAAATTTGATTATGCTTTTCTATCCCACATTTATGCTGTCTGGGGATTTGTTTATTCACTTCCGCATGTGAATAAAATGAATGGGTCAGCGACGTGTCCTAGGATGTCTCAATTTTGTCGACCACCAAGAGATGTGCGTGCGCTCGAGGTTCGGGGCGTGACACCCAATACCAAAACTAACTCTACATTGTTTTATGAAAACACAATCGTCGCAAAAGTTAAGTGAGATTGTATGATTCCTACAAAGTAAGACACATTTACTCAAGATAGTCATTCCTCTTTTGCTCATGTGGCCTAAACGCATATGCCACGACATTGATTTTTCAAAATTTGAAGATGATGAAATATTTAAAGAACCCACAATAGTACTTCCCTATAAAACATAAAGATTTATTTTTATTTATTTTTATTTTTTTATGTTACCTCACATCACAATCAAGGAGTCTTTTGAAATTTTCAAAACTCCACATTCACCTATGTACATACATCCAATGGAATCTAAATTGCTCAATGAAATAAGATTTTACTTCAAATTTGGGATGTGCCTAATGTTTGTCAAAGTTCTTACTACATTGTCATGGCATTTAATATGCATTATACTAATATCTACAATCCTGCAAACTGGATTGTTATCTATCAAAACTAAACCACCATTGATTTTCTCATATATGTGGAATCAATTTCTATGTAGAACATGTGGTATGAACATATCAACGTGCCTATAGTTCTTTTCTCTGAGTTGGTCACTTACGAGATAACTAGCTTATCAAGTGAAGCTATTAAGGAATCTGAACGCAATAAACTTGAGAATTCAACCAGGAATCGATTACTCGACCTTACTAATCTACAAGGGTCAATACGACATTGTTAAAATCGACTAGAGACCGGAGATAGGTCGATTCAATAGAGGTATGTGATTAGTGTGTGGATGATTCCACCTAATTACAAAATTCTCGTCGAACGGCATTAGACCGATTTTTCTATCATTTCTGTACCTTGTGCTCGTATTTGAAATCTCGAGACTTTCATGACAACTGAGAGTTGTCAATGTATCGAAGATGTACAATGTGGCTTCAAAATAATCAACCACGGGTTAATTGCACAAAAAAAATAATCCTAAAAGCTACTTGATAGGTTAGGTTACGCTAAAATCGCACCCGGTTGAAATTAACCGCGAATTTAAATCTGATTTCAGAATTGAAAGTTCTGTTACATCATGATTCATTTTAGGAACGTCGACTCATCCTCCAAAGATTTTTCTGCAAACCGTGGTTTTTGGCGAAAATTCAGAGTAAAGTTATTTCAGACTGGGAAAATTAGAGGACCCTTTTTTATCGCGTTTTTGGGATTCAAGTTGGACAAATTGACAAGGAAAATTCATGAGATGGATGATGGTACCTTAGTTGAATTTATGGACACCAAATTAAGCTCAATTGGAGAAGTCTTGAAGTGGAATTAGATGGAATTGGTCCAAAATTTGTAGCTAGGGGTAGTGTGCAACATTTGGACCACTTGGAGACTTGTTTAGGAAGCTTGAGGGCTACATTTTGGCTAAGGAAGATAGCCATGCATTTTGGATATTTTGTGGCCCCCTCCATCTTCAGCAGCTTCTTCTTCCTCCTTGCTCTGCGTTTCTCCATTGTTGAGTGTTTGTGAGCCCAAAATTCCAGAGAAAGCCAGCCAAGAGCCAACAGTAGTTGCTAGAGCTCCCTCGTCGTCCGTCCATCCGTCGCACGCCAGTTGCGAACCTGAGCCATCGCCGTCAGCTTGCCTGCTCGTCCTTGCCATCCCACGGTCCAGCGCCATCATTTGCCTTTGCTCGCAGGTCCCGCAAGTCGCCTGGCCACCGTTTGCAGCCGTCCAAGCCATCGAAGTTACCGTCGTCATTCACCTGGCCTTGTTGCACCATCGCCATTCTAGTTGCTCGAGTAGCTCCTTTAGCCAACAAGCATAATAAGTCGAGCCTCACAATGGGTTGTCGACTTCGTTAGGTTTTTTCGGGCTTGTTTGGACCTTGGTTGGTGTCGTTGTGGGCTTGGTTGTCGCCTACCTTTGCGTCACCATCGCCGTGAACTCATTGGATTGCTAAACCAGTGAGTTTACTTGCTAAACTTTACTTAGGGAGTTAATTATGCTTAAGGGTTGATTAGTTTAGGCTAATTAGGGATTATGTGGTTAGTTAGTGTAGATTAGTGATTTAATTGCTTATTTGTGCATGTTAGATAGTTAGACTAGACTAATTAAGGGTTAATTAGATCGTGTTATTTATCTAGATAGGTTCGAAAACTTTTTAGGCTAGTTTAAGTGGTTAGATTAGCATTTTTGGCCTAAGTTGGTATTTATGGTATTTAATTTACATTATTTAATTATTTTTTGGTATTTATTTAATTATTTAATATTTTCCAGAAATTATACTAGGATAGTCAGTGACCGAAATTTCATGGTGATTGCAATGGTGTGCTTAGTCTGTATAATTGAGTGTTAAATTGTGCAAATTGAGTGATGATTGTAATTTTGAGTATTTTATTCAAAATTTGGAAATTTTTGTAATTATTTAGAAATTATCGAGTGTTGGGTTTTGACACCAAAAATGATTTTAAATGTTATATCAAATAGTGGGATTTTAAAAGGAAGGGCATCAATTTTTCTGGTGCAAATTGACCATGTATCCACACGATTATTTTTACTGTGTGTTTTTAATATGAAGAAAATAAGCAAAATACGTTATTTTAATTGTGACATTTAAGTGCAAAGCACAATGTCCTTAACTGAGATTGAATGATCGTGTGTTGGTTAAGAGAACCCATCCCCGAAATGAGTTGGGTGGGCGTACCCCTATATGGGATGCCCTATCAATGGATATCGATTGCAGTAGAGGCTAGACCGATACTCCTTTATGGAATGCCATCGACGTAGTGACGTTGCCATGCTCGATGGGGTGAGACGATGCCTGGTTACACCAGAAGAGTGTCGAACATCAAGTAGGCCATGCCCATGTGTGGCCGTGATTAACAATTGGAATGCATGTTGAGTAAAATTTGTCACATCTTGATCCTCGGGCATGCACCCATCCCTCACCTTGGTCAATTTATAGTGACATCCCATGACACATCGCCAACTTCTTCAATTTTAATATGCATGCAGAAACATATAAAACAATCCCTAGACAATAAAATAATGAGATAGAAAAGTAGAACTAAATTCCGATACAAAAGTAGGACTAAATTCCGAACTTTCAAAAACAACCACACTTATATACATTGCAAACCAGTACACATATATGTGAGGCGGACTACTAAGTTTGATTTAACTTAAACAAGTTGAGAATTAAGGTCTACAAGCAAGGATGGGGGTTCCACAAACTATGGGTCCTCGTCCTCCTCTCCATCATCCTCCACACTCTAACTGGAGCCTTTAGTAGACTACACCTAACTTCCGAGATCTTCAAAATCTAGGTCTGTTGCATCTAGGGACCTGAAATGTTGTCCCACAATCGGGATGAGACTACGTCTCAACAAATTCTATCCCTTAAAACCCGATTAGGAAGTCAATACACCTTAGGCTACCTAAGCACAACAAAAGTCAAAGGATTTACCTTAACCTTAGTTCCATCCTGCAAATCAGCATTATTTACAGATGCTTTATATCGCATCAATCAATCAATGAATTATGTCATTACATCAATTCAGAACTCAGATCGAATCATCGATCCAATCATCGATCAATCGATTTAGTCGATTACGTGTCATCTCAACCCTTTCTTGACCGGCCCATCTCATACTATCTATAAGTTCGTTCATATCAAGACTATTCGTTCTAAGTTGATAAACGGATAGTATAACTCGCACTAAGTTGATAGGGTTAAGGTATACTGTTTTCACTAAGCTAACAAATCGCCCGTAGGTTGATATAGTATACCGGTATACTGCTCTAGCTAAGTTGACATATCGCCCTCAGGCTGATATAGTATACCCTTAATGCTTACTCTAAGCTGATAAAGTGTACTGCTCGCGCTAAGTTGACATATTGCCCGCGGGCTGATATAGTACATAGTACATCAGTATAATGCTCTTGCTAAGTTGACATATCAGAGCCCGTAGGATGAGATAGTATATTATCTTGACCATTCATTCAATTCACCAATTTTTATCCTCTCTGATAAAAATAGCCATGTGTGGGTACATTGTTGGCCTAAGCCAAAATATCATAATTTCACTTTTTGAACATCCCACCAGTTTCAATAGCCCATTACATATTTTTGGCGTTGTAAATCGACGCTCAGTTATTTTTCAATTAATAACCAAGATTATTTAATTTAGGAATAAATCCTAAAATCACAAATAAATCAATTCAGTACAAATCAGTGCTTAAATAAATAAATGGACTGCACCACAATAATTAGCATAAAATTCCGGTTGTCGGCTATCCTTACCTAATTTTCGAAAAATAAATAATTCAAAAATTATTAAATAAATACAATAAATCCAATTTAGGCCTATAATGCCTAATTGGAAGCCAAGATGAGCCCAGAAAATTACTGACACTCGTTCAATAAATAATAAGATTTGTATACTTGCTAAGTACACTAACCATTTGCCTAACATGTATAGGTAAATCCCTAATTTAATTATTTTAATCTAATCTAACCACTTAATTGTACTTAATTAAATCTAATAAACCTCTAAGCATCATTAGCATACTAATAAGGGATTAGTGAGAAAAACTCATTCGTTTAACAATTCGCTTGGATTGAAACGTCATGAATGTCGCAGCGGATGTTTTTCTCTAAAGCAAGCCTAAGGTTTGGCGCCCACAAGCACCTCAAAACGGGCCTAGAAGTGGTTGTGATACCCAAAAAAGTAGTTGTTTTTCTTGGTTGGAAATGGAAGGAAATCAACTCGGTTTAGGCGAGAGTTGATTGGGAAGGAAGAAATAGGCCAAATCGGGCCTAGATATGGACTCACAGAGGTTGAACAGGCTTAGGACAACCCTGGGTGAGCTACAACAGGCTCAAAATAGTTGCTGGGAGGCGAGAGGGAGGTGGGTAAGGGGCGACGGCACGCGGGGCTGACGCGGGCAGCACGCACGGCGGACGGTGCGACTCCAGTGGTGTGCAACAATGCTAGCTTCTCCTCTGCTGGCTGCTAGTTTTGCACAGCTTGGACGGAGAGAGAGGGTTTTGGACAATGGAGTGAGAGAGAGAGAGAAAGAGAGAGAGAGGGAGAGGATAGAGATGAGGGGGTGAGGGCTCCATCAAGCCAATTTTTCCACTAAATTGTCTCCCTTAAGCTTGTCCATCAAGACAATAACCCATGGTTACAAATGAGCCACCAACACACTCCTCACAACCCTTGAGATAGTCCAAATTTTGCTAGGGCATGGGGGAGCTACACATTTCCAACATTATAGCTTCAATTGGACAATAATTCTCTCTTGATTCACTCTCAATTGGCTTCCATAAATTCACTTGATATCTCAATACTTCAATTGATATCTTTCTTCGCCATTACAACTTACTTGCTTCCCAATTTTGCAACCAAAAATAATCATCGGCCTTGATTGAACAAAAACAGTCATAATTCGACTTTTTTTCCAAAAAGTTTTGATTGTCAGAAAAATCTTCTAAGACCGAGTCGTGGGTCTTAGAATTTATTGTGATATCACAGAATCTTCAATTTTTGAAATTGGAGTTGAATTTGCGATTAATTTCCATTCAACACGTTTTCAGTGTGACCTAAACTACTGAGTAGTTTTCAGAGATTTTTAGTGCAAATGACCTGTAGTCGATTTTCTTCGAGTCACAATGAACTCACTCGACACATTGGCGACTCTCAGTTTTTATGTAAATCTTGATGATTCAAATATGGACACAAGGTCAAAAAATGATAGTAAAATCAGTCTAGTGTTGATAGACAAGAATTTTCTAATTTAGTGGTGTCACCCACGATTAGGCACACATCTTAGTTGAATGGACTTATCTCTGATCTCAAATCAATTTTATATTGTGCCATAATGACCTCTAAAGATGAGCACGGTTGAGAAGTCGATTCTAGATCAAATTCTCAAGTCTATTGCAATAAAAATCCTTGATAGCTTTCCTGAATAGTCTAGTTATCTCTAGAGTGAACAGCTTTGAGAACAGCCCTATAGGCACGTTGATGAAATGTCTGGTTTATTTAGTAGAAAACATGGTCGAAAATCTGGGATGTCACAACTCTTCTCCTCTTATAAAAATTTTATCCTCAAAATTTAAACCTTTACCAATCCTTAAACAAAAATGTGGGGGGCATCGTCGTCTCATCTAGTCTCACTTTCCCCGGTTGATTCTTCATTCCCGTGGCATTGTCAGATCATTTTGACCAAGGGGACTCTCTTGGTTTACCGAATTTGATCTTTCCGATTCATGATCTGAACCAGGCTTTCCACATACGACACTTTGTTGTCCACGTTTAATTCTTCAAGATTTAGCACATGGGTCGGGTCAGGTTCATATGTCGTCAACTTCGACATTTAAAAGACGTTATGTACTTGTGCCTACCTCAGCGACAACACAAAACAATACATTAAGATCTCAATTCTTTTTAGAATCTCAAAGGAACCTATGTACCTCGGTTTTAGTTTTTTTCCCATTCTTGCTGAGGCGTAAGGTATCCCTCATTGGTGACACCTTCAGAAAGATGTAATCACCACTTTGGAATTCTAAAGGCCTTCAATGCCTAATGATACAACTTTTTTGGTAGCTTTGAGTGGTTTTTAATCTATTTTTGATCATGGCAACTGCAATAATTGACTGCTGAACTAACTTTGGGCATGTGATCTTTCTTTGCTTATTTTCCTTCCCATAACTGAAATTTTGCACACTCTGCTATGCAAAGCTTCAATAGGAATCATCTGAAAGCTCTGCCCAAAACAGGGAATCTTGGTTCTAGATCTGATATTAGTTCATCATTGGTACTCCATATAAACGAACTATCTGACACACATACACTTCTACATGCCTATTCCAATCAAGATCCTTCCATACTACAATAAAGTGGGCCGATTTCATCAGTCTGTCAACCATTACCCCAACTGGAGTCATTATTCTTCTAACTTCTTGGTGAACCTATCACAACATTCCATCATGATATACTTCTATTCCCACTCGAGACTCTTGAGTGATTGTAAATGCCCTCTCGGCTTGCATTTCGGAACTTTCATGTACTAGCACATCTGACACTTGCAACTTTTCCAGCAATATCCACCTTTCTATCAGTTCACCAATCAAGCTGATGCCGACTTTGACTTACTTTGTATTACTTGGTCGAAACTGTAATTACTACGGTGAATTTCTGACAAGGTCTCTTACTTAAGTGCTACATCATCAAGTACACCCCATCACTTTCGGAACTTGAGTGTTCCATTCCCAGAGATATGAAAGTCAGTCTCTTTCTTATTAGTATTCTTTCGTAGGATCTTCTGAACATCCCGGTCTATCAATTGAAGTGTCTGCTTCTAACCTGAATATCTAGTTCAATTATGAGGGCGGCCATAAAATTCAAAAGGTGGCCTACCTCAAATTTGAAAATCGGATTTTGAACCCTTTTTTTAGTAAGGTCTATACTTTAACCAGCCTATGCACAATTGAAGGCTCTCGACTCAACGCCTCCAATTCTTTAGTACGAAAAATTTATGCTGCGAGTTCTATGTCACGCGTTGAGTAGTTCAACTTATGAGATTTCAACTAGCGGGAGGCGTATGCAACAACGTTACCATGTTGTATTAACACACAACTCAATCCTCTAAATGATGCATCATTATAGATCTCGAATCTTCAAGAACCAGATGAAATCTTCAGCACAAGTGCGGTAGTTAGTTTTTTCTTAAGTTCTTGGAAACTACTCTTGCACTTGTCTTTCCACACAAATTTCTCCTCTTTCTTCAAAAGTTTTGTCAGTGGCAATGCCAAAGATGAGAACCCTTGCACAAACTGTCTGTAATAACCTGCCAAACCCAGAAAACTTCTAATCTTTGTTATTGTAGTTGGTCTTGGCCAATTGATTACGGCCTTAATCTTGCTTGAGTCCACGGAGATTCCTTCTTTGGAAATTACGTGACTAAGGAAAGCAACACGAGTTAACCAAAATTTTCACTTGCTGAACTTAGCATACAACTGATGAACTCTCATCGATGAATATGATCACAAATTGATCTAGAAATTCTTTGAATATTTGGTTCATCAAATCCATGAAGGCAGCAGGAGCATTCGTCAACCCGAGTGTCATCATTGTGAATTCATAGTGACCACACCGAGTACAAAATGCTGACTTAGGAACATCTTCCTTCCTAATTCTCTACTGATGATATCTTGTCCTCAAGTCGATCTTTGAAGATATTGACGCCCCTTGTAACTAATCAAACAAGTCATCGATCCTTAGTAGTGGATACTTGTTTTTGATCATCACCTGATTGAGTCTCCGATAGTCAATGCATAAGCGCAACGAACCATCTTTATTCTTTACAAACATAACTGATGCTCTTTAAGGTGATGCACTAGGATGAATAAATCATTTATCCAATAATTCATGCATCTGCACCTTCAATTCTTTCAACTAAGATAACACCATTCGGTAAGGAGCCTTAGAGATTGGCTCTATCTCGAGAGATAACTCGATTACAAATTCAATTTCTCTTTATGACGATAGACCTAGAAATTCCTTCGGGAATACATTTGGAAATCCTTGCACAATTGAAATATCTTCAATTTTCAGTTCCTCAACTGTTGTATCTACGACAGCCGCCAAGTAACCTTGACAACCCTCGTCTAACAAACAGTTTGCCTCTTGCGACGAGATTAAGGAAATCGAGGGTCCTCCTCGACTTATGATAAATTCAAAATTTTCCTCTATCGATAGATTAAACCGTACCGCATTGCAATAACAATTCATTACAACAAAAACTCCACGAGCCAAACCTTTTTATATATGGTATCAAAGTTATGCATACGCAAACCTGTCAAGTATAACTATAGTCAGTGATTCATCTTTTTACCACTTTATTACAACAATGGAAATTTTTACAACCTTCACTCGAAATCCTGCTGCACTACTCTGATAAAAACACCTCAAAAACATTCTTCCTTTGCTCAATGCCTAGTTAGTCCATTCCTATTCCTTGCGTCATTCTAGTAGTGTTCTATTTGCAGTGCTTTCCCCTTTTCTGGTCCTCTGGTGATGGCGTACACTCTTCGTTGCTTTGGCGATCTGTTCGGTGTAACCATATCTATGATCACGTTAGGTGCAGTTTCTACCTGACCTTGTGTGATGGCATATACCATGCCTTGAACTGGTGGTCTCAGCTGACCTCCATAGTGCACGTCCTACAGTGCATAACTCCTTATATGACCCATCAGCAGTGGCGGTGGTAACTGAGCTTGTCCTCTTGGTCGCCTTGGACAATCTCTGGCCATGTGACCCTGCTGACCATATTAAAAACAGGTGTTCGTCTTATGGGGGCACTAATTCACAAGATGTCGTCTTCCACAAAGGTGACACATCTCGATCCTATTTGCCACTGGCTTGCCAACTCCACCTCTCTTATTTGGTGGAACTTGGAATCTATTTCCAAGCATAGGCCATTTTCCCAGATGGATTGTATCTCGATTCGAGACAAACCTTGATTCAGACGAGACAGCTTGCTCGTTTAGACCTCTCTTTATCATATGAGCTCGACAATAGACTTCTTGATAGTCTTTCAAGTCCAATGGCGGTAGAGGATGTTTCAATTTAGAACAAAGACCATTTCTGAATTTTCAAGCTTTCTCTTCAAGGTCTTCTATCAATCTTGGAGCATACTATGACAGTTCTGCAAACTTGACCTCATATTAGTCAACTGTCATGCTCCCCCGGCGGAGATGTTGGAACTCCTCAATCTTTTGTTCCCAGGTAGTTCTTGAGAAGTATTGCTCATTAAAAGCTTTAGGGAATGTGTCCCACACTTGGACTATATCTTCCGGGAACACTATATCCTTGGCGGCTCTCCACCAAATGTTTGTATTACCTTGAATTTGGTACATAGTCAGTACTACTTTTTCCTCTTCATCGCACATTAGAAGTGCAAATGCCTTCTCTAGATCTTGTATCCACAAAGACGCGGCCTCAATGTCTCCTGTACCAATAAACCTCGGCAGGTTCAACTTCAGAAATTGTTCCACTAACTTGTAGATCAGCCTTCCAGCGGCCACAACTCCCAGCGGAACTTCAACAGGGGCGATGGCAGGTGTAGCGACAAGTGCTATAGCGGGGGTGGCCTCGGTAGTGGCAACAACAGCAGTAGTAGTGGCGGTCTGTGCAGCGGCTTCAACAACATCTGCTTGATTCTGTGTCTGCTAATCCATCCTTTTTCCCATGACTTCTAGTGCTCGCATGATCCCTTCAATCCTAGGATCATTAGGGGCTACTACCCCAGCACCAATGGGAGGTGGTGCTTCGCCACTAACGCTAGCCTATGCTGGCGCTTTACCGTGACCTCCTTGGGTACCAACCCTAGTCGGTGACCTAACCCAAGCCATAGGCCTAATGATTCTCTTACTTGGAGTTCTCTACTTCGGCTCGCTCATGATTCAGTCTTTCCTATTGAAATTTGTCTTCCAAATCCACATTGGATTAGAAGATGAGCGACACACAACAAGTAATATTATCACACAACTACCATCGACATGCACCATCATGAATTTTAAATGTCTTTCGTACCACTATCCCACGGTCCATCGTACCTTATCACTCCAATTCCTAACAATTGCTATGATACCACTTAAACGGTGACGTCACTCCCCGAACTCCCCGATCCTCGGGCACGCACCCATCCCTCACCTTGGTTGATTTATAGTGACATCTCAAGATGCATCACCGACCCCTTCAATTTTAATATGCATGCGGAAGCATATAAAACAATTCCTAGACAATAAAACAATGGGATAGGAAAGTAGGACTAATTTCCGAACTTTCAAAAACAACCACACTTATATACATTGCAAACCAGTGCACATATTTATGAGGTGGACTACTAAGTCTGATTCAACTTAAACAAGCTGAGATTTAAGGTCTACAAGCAGGGGTGGGGGTTCCACAAACTACGGGTCCTCGTCCTCCTCTCCATCATCCTCCACACTCCAACTGGAGCCTTTAGCAGACTGCACTAGACTTTCGAGATCTTCAAAATCTAGGTCTGCTACATCTAAGGGCTTGAAATGCTGTCCCACAACCAGGATAAGACTACGTCTCTACAAGTTCTATCCCTTAAGACCGGATTAGGAAGCCAATACACCTTAGGCTACCTAAGCACAACACGAGTTAGAGAACTTCTCTTGGCCTCAGTTCCATTGTGCAAATCAGCACAAATGCTTTATATCACATCAACCAATCATTGAATTACGTCATTACGTCAATTCAGAACTCAGATTGAATCATCAATCGATTGACTTAGTCAATTACGTGTCATCTCAACCCTTTCTTGGTTAGCACATCTCATACTATCTATAAGTCCGTTCATATTAGGATTGTTCGTTATAAGCTGATAAATAGATAGTATAGCTCACACTAAGCTAATAGGGTTAAGGTATACGACTCTCGCTAAGTTGACATATCGTCTGCAGGCTGATATAGTATACCCCTAATGCTCATTCTAAGTTGATAAAGTGTATTGCTCGCGCTAATCTTACATATCGCCCGCAGGTTGATATAGTATACTAGTATATTACTCTCACTAAGCTGACATATCAGAGCCTGTAGGATGATATAGTATGCTATCCTAACCATTCAATCTATTCACCAATTTTTATCATATCTGATAAAAATAGCCATGTGTGGGTACACGGTTGACCTTAGCCAAAATATCATAATTTCACTTTTTGAACATCCCACCAGTTTCAACAGCCCCTTACATATTTTGGCGCTGTAAACCAATGCCCGGTTATTTTTCAATTAATAACCAAGATTATTTAATTTAGGAATAAATCTTAAAATCACCAATAAATCAATTCAGCATAAATCAATGCTCAAACAAATAAATGCACTGCACCACAATAATCAGCATAAAATTTTGGTCGCCGGCTATCCTTGCCTATTTTCTGGAAAATAAATAAATAATTAAATAATTCCAAAAATTATTAAACAAATACAATAAATCCAATTTAGGCCCTTAATGCCTAATTGGAAGTCAAGACGAGCACGGAAAATTATCGAGACTCGTTCAATAAATAATATGACTTGTCTACTTGCTAAGTACACTAACCATTTGCTTAACATGCATAGGTAAATCCGTAATTAAATCTAAACACCTAATTGTACTTAATTAAATCTAATCAACCCTTAAACATTATTAGCATACTAATAAGGGATTAGTGAGCAAAACTCACCCGTTTAACAATCCGCTTGGATTGAAACGTCGGGAACATCGCATTGGACGTTTTCCTCCAAAGCGGGCCTAAGGTTTAGGGCCCACAAGCATCTCAAAACGTGCCTAGAAGTGGCTGTGATATCCATAAAAATAGTTGCTGTTTTTGGCTAGAAATGGAAGGAAATCAACTCGGTTTAGGTGGGAATTGATTAGGAAGAAATAGGCCAAACCGGGCCTAGATATGGACTCATAGAGGTTGAACAGGCTTGGGATAGCCCCAGGCCCGAAACAGCTACTAGGAGGCGAGAGGGAGGCGGGTAAGGGGCGACGGTGCGTAGGGCCAGCGTGACTCTGACGGTGTGCGACGGCGTTGGCTTCTCCTCTGCTAGCTGTTGGTTTTGCACAGCTTGGAGGGAGAGAGAGGGTTTTGGACAGTGGAGTGAGAGAGAGAGAGAGAGAGAGAGAGAGGATAAAGATGAGGGGGTGAGGGCTCCACCAAGCCAAATTTTCCACTAAATTGTCTCCTTTAAGCTTGTCCTTCAAGCCAATAACCCATGGTTACAAATGAGCCATCAACATACTTTTCACAACCCTTGAGATAGTCCAATTTTGCTAGGGCATGGGGGAGCTAGAATTTCCAACAAGCTTCAATTAGACAATAATTCTCTCTTGATTCACTCTCAATTGGCTTCCATAAATTCAATTGACATCTCAATGCTTCAATTGATATCTTTCCTTGCCATTACAACTCACTTGTTTCCCACTTTTGCAACCAAAAATAATCCTCGACCTTGATTGGACAAAAATGGTCTTAATCCGACTTTTTCTCAAAAAGTCTCGATTGTCGGAAAAATCTTCTGAGACTGAGTCATGGGTCCTAGAATTTAATGCAATATGACAAAATCTTCAATTTCCGAAATTGGAGTTGAATTCGTGGTTAATTTTCATTCGACGTTTTTTTAGCGTGACCTAAACTATCGGGTAGTATACGGAAATTTTTAGTGCAAATGACTTGTGATTGATTTTCTTCGAGTCATAATTAACCCACTCGACACATTAGCGACTTTTGATTGTCGTGTAAATCTCGAGGATTCAAATATGGACACAAGGTCCCAAAACGATAGTAAAATCAGTCTAGTGTCGATAGACGAGAATTTTCTAATTTAGTGGTGTCACCCACGATTAGCCACACAACTCAATCGAATAGACTTATCTTTGATCTCAAATCGATTTTATATTGTACCATAATGGCCTCTAAAGATGAGCACCATTAAGAAGTCGATTTCTGGTCGAATTTTCAAGTCTATTATATTAAAATTCCTTGATAACTTCCCTGAATAGTCTAGTTATCTCTAGAGTAATCAATTTTAAGAACAGCCTTATAAGTGCATCGATGAAGTGCCCGATTTATTCAGTAGAAAATGGGGTTGAAAATCTGGGATGCCACAAAATTGACACGTCGAATTATGGGACAAAATTATGTGGCACGGAATGTGACGTATCATAACGATTTGGCTCTATAATCGAGATCCATGTGGCTGTTTGAGAAGATGAATTGTGGCGTTCAAATTGACTGAGTATGAATATTGCTTATGTCTATGATATGAACTATACTGACATGCAAGAAGGATTTGAGACGAGGTAAGTCATTATGATTGTGTGGTTGTGCGGTTAGGACGCCCCTAGGTGCATTTCCTTCCTAGTTGGAGTTTGGGGGTGAACTTACTGAGACATTGTCTCATCCCGTCGTGTGCTCAATCTTTTTAGGTCCTTAGATAGCAATTCCTCCGGAACATTTTGGATAGCCACGGGCTCTTACTGAGCAGGGGATAGATGTTCGGATCCCTGGTAGTCATTGGGTCTACGACTTAGTCGTGACCACTGTCTAGGTCGACGAGCATCTACTTGAGAGGGTACCTCATCGATTCAGGGTGTGGTTTTGCCATGGACTCAATGGATACAGAGTGGGTCCCCTTTAGGGTTTTGAGATTCTTGCGGTGGTTGTCGATGCCACTTTTGGTGAGGGAGCTAACCCTCCTAATGGAGCTGTGAAGGACCCGATACCTCCATAGCCTGTGGAGTTTGAAGGATCAGTTAATGTGTTCGACTAGTGGATAGTAGGATGGTTTCTTTTTTTAGGGCCGATCTTTTGTAGACCTTGGTATATAAGCTCAGCTCATTTATAGAAGTGTTTTTGTTTGATGTGATTGTTCTGCTTTCCTATCACATGTTGTTTGTTGTCAGGGGTTTTTAATTCTTTTCTGCATGTGCAATAAAATGAATGGGTCAGCGATGCATCCTGAGATGTCGCAATTTTATTGACCATCGAGGGATGTGCGCACGCTCGAAGATCGGGGCGTGACATTTAGTGTGTAAAGACACTACTTCAAAAATAATCTTGTCTAAGAGATTTCTTCATGTATAGGCTCTCAAGCTTATTCCAAAATACCAAAGACGTTTCTTCATCCATGACTTCGCAAAGCATCTTATCAAATAATGACAATTGGATGGGGCTATGCGCCTTTTCTTCCATCCACTCGATCTCAGCTTTAGTCATATCGTTGGGATAATTTCTGTCCAAGATTCTAATTGAACCTTCCCAATGTAGCAACACTTTTGTCTTGATCCTCCATAACCCAAAATTGTTTTGGTCATCGAAGGGTGCCGCTTCAAATTTGATAGATGCCATCTCGAACAAGAGGACCTAAATTCCTTCGGCTTTGATACTAATTTGTTGTAAAAAATGCCAATGAAAAATGCATCTCTAAGAACAAGTAGCAAAGGATGAAAGAAAATTTAAATCACACAAGATGCAAGATTTACGTGGAAAACCTAAAATGGAAAAATCCACGAGGAGAAAGAGAGATTTCACTATCTTCAACAAAAAGCATGAAAGTACAGTCTAAAAAGCTCTTAAATCACTTGGTGAGGCACAAGATCTAAATATCCAACAAGAAGATAAGAAAAAATATAACAGGAAATAATATAAAGATTAGGATTGGAGATGTGTTATCAAACACATTCCTTTTACAGTCCCCCTTCAAAAATTCCTAAAATAAATGTGAATGATCTAAAATACTTTATCTCTTAATTTGAAAGTCAAAACTCAACACTATTCTTGAAAGGCATAATTAAGGGATGAGCTTGAATTGTTATATTTCAACTCATGGGCTTATTTGTAGACGGGTTCACGTTCCATCTATTTGTCACTTAAATGACCGTCACCCTTTTAGACACAACAGATGCGTTTTGCTTGGCAAAAAGAGCCAATTGGTTTTGTGTAATCAAAAGTTTTAACTTTGGGAAATGGTCATTGCTCAAGCTATTATCAAACCAAAAGATTCCTTCTCGCGCTTTAGAGTTGACGTAGTTCATTAGGACAATAAAAGATCATTAAGTTTATGAACTAAAAGTCACGCGCTCGCATTCCACCACTACTTAGGGTCAAGACCAAGGTTTTTCTATTCTATGAACTTTCAGGCATTTAGATTTCCATGCTCGTAGTTCTGGATTATAAAGAAAGAGAAAAAGAAATTGTTTCTTACAAGTGCACCATATATAGAGCATAACATCCATACAAAGGGGAAAAAAAATCACAGACCATATCCCTCAATTTAATCCACCTTTGGTTTATCATCTAGGATTTTAAATTCTTTTCTTTCGTAATATATGCTCAAAACAAGGTCTTCTTCGCTTTTTAGTTGGTGCCACAAACTATGGTTCTTCCCAATTGAAGAAGAAGGCATGCTTGGGAGAGCTCCGGGAGATGACTGCATCTAGACAAAGCCCTTTAGCTCAAAGTGTATTTGATCAAAGCTAAAAGTCAAGTAAGAAAGTCGCTTATGACTCTACATAAACCAATCGAATTCGACATTTTTCCTCAAGCAAAATCGTTAGGACCAAATAAATAAATATAATACCTCCTTGTTAATTACTCCATATGATATATAATCACCCTTTTCGTATAGTCCAATCATTGAAAATCAATTGACAGATTCCACCTCACCACTATATTCAAAGAAGAAATAGCCTTTTCGTTTTCAAAAACATATAATGTATTTTTCCAACGAAAAAAAGGATTTAAGTATTGTTATGTACTTAATTCGTGTTATTGCGCCTGATGGAAATGGGAAACGTGATAAAAGAGGTAAGGCCACTTCGCAAATCGCATCAGTTTGTTGTAGCACTCTAATTGATGTGGTTTTTTTATTTGTAAATTATTATCTCTTCCTTGATATTCTTGGATAATGATGGTAACGTGTCTGCAAATATCAGGTATCCATGGAAATGTGAGATTTTCTTGCCTAAAACGAAGTTTGAGATGCATTTTTAACGGGCTAATTCCATAAAAAAGAATCAACTTTAGGCCGAGGGACAAATCTGGCCCAAATTTTTTTTTGTCTCGTAAAAAAGCACAAACTTTAGGTTAAGTGACAATTCTAGCCCCATTTTTATTTCGTCTCATAAAAAATAACAAACTTTCACTCCTATCCAAAATATAACCTTTACCATTAACTTTCTATTTGAAGTTAACCTTATTTCAAGAGAAAAAGTTCTAGCTGTGAGGTTGGTGGATCTCATCCATGGTTTCTCTTGACAGGCGGTGATCTACAGTTTCATATTACGACAAAATAATAAAGTCTAGCGAGAGAAATTCAATCGGGAGATTTTTTTACTTGCTAGTGAAGTATAGGAGATGACATAGTTTCACTGTTATTTTTCAAGCTATGGCTTAAACAAGAAGAAAATGGATGGTGTTAGCCAACAAGTGCACATGGATTAAGGACAATCAATGAATATAAGTAAAGGGTGGCCAGATTTAGAATTTAAGTGAAAGTTGATTTTTTTCCAAACAAAAAAAATTTGAGCCAAAATTGTCACTCAACCTAAAGTTTGTGCTTTTTTATGAGACAAAAAAAAGTTTGGGCCAAATTTGTCCATTGACCTAAATTTGGTGCTTTTTTATGAGACAAAAAAAAGTTTGGGCTAGATTTGTCCATCGACCTCAAGTTTGTGCTTTTTTTTGGAAGTAACCCCATTTTTAACTGTCCTTAAATGTCAAGTAAGTCATGGATAATGATGGGCTCTAATTTCCTCCAAGTGATATCAATATATTATGGCCTTAACTTTAGTATATATGGCTGGTGTCCTTTTCTTCTCTTAGGATACATCCATACATTTAACAAGGACAAGGTCCTAAGATTCGCGGCGGGCAATAGAAGGTAGGTGGATGGTGGGTAAATTCGGGCTCATGATATCATTAGTTTCGCTTTGAGCTTTACTTCTGAGTTTTTGCATATTTCTTCTCTCAAATGGCGATGTTATTAGATCATAGGAACTAATTCTCGTATTTTATTGTTTTTTATGTCATTCAGCATCGGACTAATGTTACTGTGTTTTGAAGGGTTTTGGATTACTGATTGACGATTAATTTCATGCGCTTGGAGTAGGGTAACAGGGATCCCAATGATGGCATTGGTCAGTATCATTCCCATACTATTGACATTCGTATTTGTTCATCACCAAGTCGCAATCATGGAGGCGCGGCTCGATGTCGGCGTGTGCTATGGAATGATCGGGGACAACCTCCCTTCTCCAGAAGCTGTGGTCCAACTCTACCAGCGCTACAAGATCGGCAAGTTGCGGCTCTTCGATCCGAACCCTGACGCACTTGCTGCACTAAGAGGTAGCGGGATAGAGGTCACGTTGGGCACCAAAAATCAGGATTTACAAAGCATAGCATCAAGCGTTGATGCGGCTAAGACATGGTTCGACACCTACGTGCAACCGTTCATTAGTGATGTCAATATTACGTATCTTACGGCTGGTAATGAAGTGGTCCCTGGAGATTTTGGTCAGTATGTACTACCTGCGATGCAGAATCTACAAAGGGTTGTTAATGCTATGGATACAGTTGGATACGCGTAACCACTGTGGTCTTTACCGCTGCCTAAGGGACTTCTTATCCGCCATCAAGCTCCACATTCTCTGATGCGGCTCGTGCCGACATGGTCGGGATTGTAAACTTTTTGTCGAGTAGTGGCTCGCCGTTGCTGATTAATGTTTATCCATACTTCACATACGCCTCCGATTCGGCAACAGTGAGATTGGATTACGCACAATTCACTGCAACTGGCCCAGTGGTTCAGGATGGCTCCTTGAGTTACTCGAACTTGCTCGACGTGGTCGTGGACGCCTTTTATTGGGCGATTGAGAAGGAAGGCGTGACCGGTGTGAATTTGTTAATTTCCGAGAGCGGCTGTCCTTCGGCTGGAAATGGGAATCTCACCACGCCTGGGCTTGCGCAAACTTATAACCAGAACCTTGTGAAGAGGTTTCAAGCCAATACTGGGACGCCTAAGCATCCGGACCGTAGCTTGGGAGGCTTCATCTTCGCCATGTTCAATGAGAATCATAAACCTGCTGGCACCGAGCAAAATTTCAGACTATTCAATCCCGACGGAACAGTAGTTTATGATATTGTGACATCTCGATTTTCTAATTCTATTTTTAATAAATTGAGACGGGTATTTTGTTGGCACGCATATAGTTCTTTTCCCTGAGTTGGCCACTCATGTGAAAACTAGTCTATTAGGTGAAGCCGTTAAGAGATTCTAATGCATCAAACTTGAGAATTTGACAAAGAAGCAACCTTTCGACCGAGCTAATTTGCAAGGGTCATTACAATACAGTTAAAAATCGATTAAAAACCAGAGATAGGTCAACTCGATAGAAGCATGCGATCAAGTGTGGGTGATTCCACAAAATTGTATAATTCTTGTCAATTGGCACCGGACCGGCTTTTCTATCGTTTGGGTACCCTGTGTCTGTATTTGAAACCTTGAGATTAACACAACAACCAAGAGTCGCCAATGTATCAAAAATGTACATGGCGGCTTGAAAATGATCAACCGCAGGTTAAATGCACGAAAATTTCTAAAAGCTATCTGGTAGATTAGGATGTATTAGTATCGTGCCAGAGTGAAATTAATCGTGAAATTGAGACCAAATTTAGAAATTGGAAGTCCTGGTATGTCACAAATCATTTTAGGAGTATTGACTCATCTTCGGAAGATTTTTCATGCAAGCCAAGCTTTTAGCGAAGAATTAGCATATGGTTAATTTGATTCGGGAAAATTTGGTAGGCCCACTTTTGGTCATGCTTTTGGGACTCAAGATGGTTCTATGGTCAAGTAAATATGTGAATTGAAGTGTGGTGACATAGGATTAATTTTATGAACTTCAATTTGGTTCAATTAGAATGGGATTGAAGAATGTGTTGTACAAGATTTTGAATTTCATGCCATGGCGGAAAAAGAAATTGCACCCATTGGAAGATGTTGTGGAGGATTTGAGTTAGTGGAGTGTGACATCATGTGATGTCAGGTGGGGCCAAAGTGGAGAAGAAATTGACAAGTGGCAAGTGCAAATTGGCTCTCTTAAAGTGGGGACTTTACTTCTCCAATCAACTCCATCTTCAACCTTGGCTTCTTGGATTTTGAAAAGAGGGGAGAGAGAGGAGATGCGACCGAAACTAGCCAACCTCGACGTCGCCCACTTTGCCTGCTTGACGCCGCCACTTGTCGCTGTCGCTATCATGGTCGCCACCTGTTAGCACACGAAGGCCCGTGCGCGCCTCGTCGGCCAGCTCACGCGCCGCTCTGCCCTGCTCGCGTGACCTCGAGCCTCTTGCCCTTTCGTTCGCTACTGCTCCTTGTTGCTAGCTTGCCCGCGAAGCTACCACTTTCACCTGCACAAGCTGCCGCCATCTGTTCCCATCGGTTTTGCATGAAATCGACCGCCGCCATCCTTCGGCCAAGGTTAGCAGCTGGAAGTTCCAGCCCTAGTCAGACCTTCAAGGCCCATTTTAGGCGCCTTCCAATCCTCCTTTAGTGTTGCCCTAAGGAGGTGTCTCAACAACCTCATCGTTAGCTTCGCCAGAGACTCATCGGAAAGTGATTCCGGTGAGTTTATCTCACTAAACCTCGATTAGAGGGTTAATTATGCTTAGGGAGATTTAGTTATGTTAAGTGTTATTATGTGGTTAGTTTAATTTATTTAAGTGTAGATTAGATTAGGGTGGTGTTTTATTTAAAGTATGTTTAATTAAAACTAAATTGATGTTTATATTAGTATAATGGTGATTTGACTTTAATGATTTAATTTTGATTTTAATAAATATTTCAAAACTATTTAATAATTTAATAATATATTATTATTTGAAATTATTAAAATATTATTATTTAATTAATTTTCGGAATAATTTTTATTATTTAATAAATTCGAAAATATTTTAGTACCTTAATTTCTCATAATTTTGCGTTGATCGCTGCTGTGTATTCATATTTTGAATTTGATGAATGGATAATGCAAATTGAATGTTGATTGTGAAAAATAGGGATTTTATTCATAAAATCCCAATTGTTGGGTTTTGATACCAAAATTGGATTTTAAGAATTATATTAAATAATGGGGTTTGAAAAAGTGAGATATTGGTTTTCTGGTTCGAAATTAACATGCCCTACACACGTGAATAATTTATGGAATATTTTTAATATGAAGAAAAGAGGCCGGGATCACTATTTTAAATTAAAGTATTGAGTGAAATGCAAAGTGTCATGGGCCGAGTATGGACTGGTCGTGTGATAATTAAGTGGAAATAGTCTTGGGCTATTGAGTTGGACTTGCCCCATACAACGGATGCAGGTCATAGTTGATTATGGGCCTATGCTCTTTCGGGAAAGCCATCAACGTAATGACAAAGTCGTGCTCCAAGGTGGGGAGATGATGCCTAGCTATATATCAGTAGATAGCTGAATTGCAAGTAGGCTATGTGCATGCGTGGAAATGAATAAATTGAGATCGCATGCTGTGATTGTGGATTATGTGAAATTGATTGTGTTCCACTGGTTTAGTTTTTATTACTACCGTGATTGAGTGATATGAACTATACTAACATGCATGAAGGAAATAAGACAAGGTAAGTCTTCTGTAGTGTGTGGCTAGGTCACCCTAGGGTATATTTTCTTTCTAATAGGGGTTTAGGGGGTGAACTTGCTGAGACAATGTCTCACCCCGTTGTGGGCTAAAATTACAGGATCATAGATGGCGGAATTCCTGGAGCGATATGATATCCCAGTGTAGATTATGGAGCAGGTGCATAGCTTTCCCGATCCTGATAGTCATTGGATCTATGAGCTGATTAGGACCACGGTCTGGATCCAAGAGGCTAAGCTTGTCAAGGTGCCTCATAGATATAAGGCGTGGTTCCGCTTTGGGCCTAATGGTTTCAGGATTAGTCCTCTTGATAGCTTTGATTTTCCACCTGCTGTGATGGAAGCCATTTTAGGTGAGGGCATAGCTGACACTCCCAATGGCAGGGTGGAGGATTCGTCGTCTCCGGAGATTGATTAGTCAGAAGTGGGATCTACGAATGAGTCCGACTAGTAGTCTTAAGATCATTCCTTCTTTTTGGTGGACTAATCATCTTTGTGGGTTGACCCTTTTTGTTATGCACATAAACTCTGACCCATTTTTTGTGCATGTAATCTCTGACGTGAATATCTATGAAAGTTTGTTTGTTTACAAATGAATTGGTTTCTTGCTTTCCTATCCCGTAAGTCTTGTCAAGGGTATTATAATACGTTCCGCATGCACATATAAAATGAATGGGGTTGGCGACATTACCTGGGAATGTCGCAATTGCATGACCATGGTGGGTTGTTCCTGCACTTGTGGTTCGGGGCATGACATCCCCGTTTAAGTGGTATTAGAGCATGGTCTGTGTATGGAGTGATAAGGTACGTGGGAGTCATGGGATAGTTGGTAGGAAAGGCTTTTAATATACTGATGCAAGTAGTTGATAGCTGGTTGTTAACTTGTTGGTGAGGTCACTCAAATTCTAATGTGGTATTGGAATTTGCAAATAGGTATCTATACTAAGCCTGTAACATGAATGACCAAGTGCCGAGAGTTGTTAGGAAGAGAGCAGTAGGCCCCGTGTTTCTGGTTGGGCCATCGACAAGGGTCGATGCCTGAGGTGCCCTAGGTAGAGCGCAGGCCGAGGCCAGCACCAGTGGTGTAACATCGCCTCCAGTCGATGTTGGGATAGTAGCCCCTGATGATCCAAGGTTTGTTGGAATCATGAGGATGCTTGAGTTGATGGATGATAAAATAGATCAGTAGGTCATCGCTTCAGCTGCCTCTACTGCCGCTGCCACCAATGTCGCTAACATCGCCAATGCTGCTACTGCCAAAGTTGCCGCCGCTCCTGTCGCCGCACCTGCTGCCGCACTAGTCGTCGAACTTGAGGTAGCACTTGTTGAAGTTCCACCTGGGAGCGTGGCCGCTGGGAGGCCTATGCATAAGTTGGTAGAGTAATTTCTGAGGTTGAATCTGTCGACGTTCATGAGAGCGGGAGATCCCGAAGCTACAAATAGATTCGGGAGTTAGAGAATGCTTTTGATTTTGACGTGCATCAAGGTAGAGAAGGTTGTTCTGGCAGCCTATCAGATGAAAGGGATCGAGGTACTTGGTGGAAGACTACTAAAGGGATAGTGTTCCTTGAAGGCGTAATTCTAGAGTGGAATGCCTTTCTCAAAGTCTTTAACGAGAAGTACTTTTCTGATTGCGCTAGAGAGGTGAAGATGGCAGAGTTTCAGTGCCTTCGCCAAGGTACGATGTCAGTTGAGCAGTATGAAGCGAAGTTCATTGAACTATCGCAATATGCCCCTAATCTAGTCCAGAGACTGTCAAACTGAGCTCGAAAGGTTTAGAGATGTGCTCTGACTAGATGTGGAGAGCTTCTTGGTGCCATTAGATCTGAAGGAGTACAAGGACCTTTATAAACGGGCCAAGCTAATTGAGAAACACCAGAATGAGAGAGCTGTCGCATTTGGGTCATGGTTTAATTCTAATGGAGAAGGTAATCGGTTTGAGAAGAGACCAATGTCTGGAGGAAGGTATCATGTTCCACCCAACAGGAAGGGTGGGATAGGGAAACCATTGCCAAGCCATAATGGAGTGTGTTGTTCATGTGGAAGACGACATGGTTCGGCCCCATGCCCCTCTAGGATGGGTGCCTGTTATGAGCGTGGCCAGCATGGTCACATAGTTAGGAATCGTCCTAAGAAACAGATGCAATAGCATCAGTTGCCACCGTCGCCACTGTTGGGTCAAAATAGAGGAATTGCGTCGAAGATCATGCCGTAGGGTGGATTGAACTGACCTCCAGCTCGGGGAAGGACGTATGCGATCACCAGAGGACAGGCGAAGGATGCGCCTAATGTGATCACATGTATGGTCTTATTGAACGACCAACCTACTTATACTTTATTTGATCCAGAAGCTACTCATTCATTTATAGCTGAAAGATATGTTAAGTTTGTAGAATTAATTCCTGAGTAGTTGGAGTCCGTGATTATCTACGTTGTTGAAGGATAAGGTGTTAGCTACAGTGGATTGTCTTGGTTGCAAGTTAGTGATTGGTGAGCTAGAAGGGAGGATAGATTTGATAGTCCTAGCCATGTATGATTTTGATGTGATAATTGGCATGGACTAGCTCACCAAGGATCGCGCTAAGATGGATTGTTATTGCAAGACGATTGGGTTTAACCCATTAGTGGGTGAGAGCTTCGAGTTTATTGGGAATCGAGGAGGACTCTCGATTTCCCTAATCTCATCGCTTGAGGCAACTTGCTTGCTAGACAAGGGTTGCCAAGGTTACCTGGCAACTATTGTGGACACAACAGTAGAGGAGTTGAAGATAGAAGACATTATAGTAGTGCAAGAGTTCCTAGACGTGTTTCCGAAAGAATTATCAGGTTTGCCGCTAAAGAGAGAGATAGAGTTCATGATTGAGTTAGCCCTCGGGACCAACCCAATCTCTAAAGCTCCTTACCGGATGGCCTTGTCAAAACTTAAGGAATTGAAGGTGCAGATACAAGAGTTATTGGATAAAGGATTTATCTACCCTAGTGTATCACCCTGGGGAGCACCAGTTCTATTTGTGAAGAAGAAGGATGGTTCTTTGCGCTAGTGCATCGACTATCGACAACTCAATTAGGTGATGATCAAGCTTTAGGGAGAATCGATATTTTCTAAGATCGACTTGAGGACAGGGTATCATCAGCTAAGGATCAGGAAGGAAGACATACCAAAGTTGGCGTTTCGCACTTGATACGACCGTTATTAGTTTACTATGATGCCATTTAGGGTTGACGAACACCCCAACTGCTTTCATAGATCTGATGAATCGTGTGTTCAATGAGTACTTGGATCAGTTCGTAATCATTTTTATCGATGAAATCCTAGTATACTCGAGGAGTACTAAGGATCATGAAAGGCACTTAAGGATAGTACTTCAGACTTTGAGGGATTACGAGTTGTAAACCAAGTTCAGTAAGTGCGAGTTTTGGCTAACTCGCATAGCTTTCCTAGGTCACATGATCTCCGAAGAAAGAATCTCAATGGACCCAACCAAGATTGAAACAATGATTAACTGGCCAAGACTAACTACAGTGATAGAGATCAAAAGTTTTTTGGGTTTGGCAGGGTATTACAAACAGTTTGTAGAAAGGCTTTTAGTCTTGGCATCGCCGTTGACAAGACTTCTGAAGAAGGAAGAAAAGTTTGTGTGGTTAGGTAAGTGTGAGAGTAGTTTCCAAGAGCTTAAGCAAAAGCTAACTACTGCACCTGTGCTTACTATTCCATCTAGTCCAAGAGGGTTTGAGATCTACAATGATGCGTCATTTAAAGGATTGGGTTACGTGTTAATGCAGCAAGGTAGGTTGCTGCATATACGTCCTGTTAGTTGAGACCTCACGAGCTAAATTATCTGACGCATGACTTAGAGCTCGCAGTGATCATCTTTACCCTGAAGATTTGGAGGCATTATCTATGTGGAGAAATATTTCAGATCTTCACCGACCATCAAAGTCTCAAGTACTTATTTTTTCAGAAGGAGTTGAACATGAGACAGCGTTGATGAATGGAACTCCTAAAGGACTATGACTATGAGATTTTGTATCACCTTGGAAAGACGAACAAGGTCGCTGATGCACTAAGTAGGAAGTCTTCAGTTGTGTAGATGGTACTCAAAGAATGGAGTATGCTTGAGAGAGCACGAGATTTGAGTTTCAAATTTGAGGTAGGCTACCTTTCGAATCTTATGGCCACCTTTAGAATTGAGCTGGAAGTGCAGGTTAGAATTAGAATGCTTCAGCAGGCAAATCTGGATGTTCAGAAAATCCTATAAAAGGATATCGAGAAAAGGAAATCTGACTTTAAGATTCCTGAAGATGGAATATTGAGGTTCTGAGGACGATTGGTTGTACCCGACGATATGGAGCTTAGAGAGGAGATTTTATCAAAAGCGCATTGTAGCAATTACAACATTCATCCTGGTAATACCAAAATGTATCAGAATCTGCATCAACATTATTGGTGGTCTAGTATGAAGGTAGACATTACTAAGCATGTCGCCAGGTGTCTGATGTGTCAGCAAGAGAATGCACAGCACTGCAAGCCAGGAGGACTTCTGCAACCTCTCGGAAAACCCAGAGTAGAAATGGGAGCATATCACGATGGACTTCGTGACTGGACTACCAAGGAGCCAGAGAGAAAATGATTCAATTTAGGTGGTAGTCGACAGATTGACAAAGTCGGCTCATTTCATCGCAGTTTGAAAGGACCTGAGTTTGGATAGACACACAGATCTGTACGTGTGCTAGATAGTTCATATGCATGGAGTGCTGGTTACGATTACTTCAGACAAAGACTCGAGGTTCACTACCATTTTTTGGAAGAGCTTCCAATCCGCTTTAGGAACGAAGCTGTAGTATAGTACGGCCTATCATCCACAGATTGATGGCTAGTCTGAGAGGACAATTCTGACTCTCGAAGACATGCTGCAAAGCTTGCATTTTGGACTTCAAAGGAAGCTGGGAGGAACAGCTTCATCTGGTCGAGTTTGCCTACAACAACATCCATCGGCAGAGTATTCAAATGGCTCCTTTTGAAGCGTTGTATGGCAGAGCATGCAGAACGCTAGTATGTTAGGATGAAGTTGGGGAAAGAAAGATCACCAGTTTAGAGTTGGTTCAGTAGTCAATAGAGGCAGTTGCAATTATTAGAGATAGATTAAAGACCGCTCGGAGCTACCAGAAGAGTTACATTGATAAGCGTCGAAGGCCATTAGAATTCCAAGTTGGTGAGTACTTCTTTTTGGAGGTGTCACCAATGAGGGAAGCTTTGGCAAAAAGGAGAAACTAAGTCCGAGGTATGTAGGTCCTTTCAAGATTTTGGAAAGAATAAGGACTTTGGCATATTGTCTTGCATTGCTGCCGAGGTTGGTACAAGTGCATAACGTCTTTCACGTGTCGATGTTAAGGAAGTATCAACCTAATCTGACACACGTTCTAAATTTTGAAGAATTAGACATGGATGACAAGGTGTCATACGTTGAAAGCTCAGTTCAGATCGTGGATCGCAAGGAACAAGTTTTGCACACCAAGACCATCCCATTGGTCAAAGTGGTCTAGCAATACCACGGCACTAAAGGAGCAACTTGGGAAACTGAAGAATCGATGAGACAATTGTACCCCCACATTTTTCCTTAAGAAGGGAAGAGTTGTGACATTCCGATTTTTCCAATTCTATTTTCAATAAATTGATATGGGCATTTCGTCGGCACGCATATAGCTCTTTTCCCTGAGTTGATCACTCATGTGAAAACTAGTCTATTAAGTGAAACCGTTAAGAGATTCTAATACATCAAACTTGAAAATTTGACTAGGAAGCGACCTTTTGACTGAGCTAATCTGTAAGAGTCATTATGGCACAGTTAAAAATTGATTAGAAAAAGGAGATAGGTTGACTCGACAGAGGCATGCAATCAAGTATGGGTGATTCCACCAGATTGCACAATTCTTGTCGATTGGCACTAAACTGGCTTTTCTGTCGTTTGGGTACTCTGTGTCTGTATTTGAAGCCTTGAGATTACCACGACAACCAAAAGTCATCAATGTGTCAAAGATGTACATTGTGGCTTGAAAATAATTAACCACAGGTCAAATGGATGAAAATTTCTAAAAGGGCTAGTATTGTGTCGAGTGAAATTAACCGTAAAACTGAGACCAAATTTAGAAATTGAAAGTTCTGGTGTGTCACAAATCATCTTAGGAGCATTGACTCATTTTTGGAAGATTTTTTCATACAAGCCAAGTTTTCAGAGAAGAATCAGCATATGGTTAATTTGGATCGGGAAAATTTGGTAGGCCCGCTTTTGGTCGTGCTTTTGGGACTCAAGATGGTTCTATGATCAAGTAAATATGTGAATTGAAATGTGGTGACATTGGATTAATTTTATGGACTCCAATTTGGCTCAATTGGAGGTGGATTAAATGGAAATGAAGAATGTATTGTACAAGATTTTGAATTTCATGCCACGGCGGAAAAAGAAATTTCACCTATTGGAAGATGCTACGGAGGATTTGAGTTAGTGGAGTGTGGCATCATGTGATGTCATGGTGGGGCCAAAGTGGGGAAGAAATTAACAAGTGGCAAGTGCTAATTGGCCCTCTTAAAGTGGGGACTTCACTTCTCCAATTAACTCCATCTTCAACCTTGGATTCTTGGATTTTGAAAAGAGGGGAGAGAGAGGAGCTGCGACCGAAACCAACCAGCCCCAACGCCGCCCCCTTCACGCGCTCGACACCACCACTCGTTGCCGTCCCTGTCGCCGTCACGATCACCATGCGTCCGCTCGCGAAGGCCCACTTGCGCCTCGCCGACCAGCTCGTACGCTGCTCTACCCTACTCACGTGACCTTGAGCCTCCAGCCCTTTCTTTTGCCGTTGCTCTTCGTCGCCAGCTGTCAACAGAGGTCCCGCCTGGCTGCCGGAGCCGCCGCTTTCACCAGCACGAGTTGCCACCATCCGTTCCCGTCGATTTTGCGCGCAATCGACCACCGGGCAGCCCTCCTCCGGCCAAGGTCAATAGCTAGAAGTTCCAGCCCTAGCCGAACCTTCTAGGCCTATTTTAAGTGCCTTCCGGTACTCATTTGGTGTCGCCCTGAGGAGGTTTCTCGACCGCCTCACCATTAGCTTTGTCGAAGACTAATCGAAAAGCAATTCTGGTGAGTTTAGCTCACTAAACCTCGATTAAAGGGTTAATTATGCTGATTGAGGTTTAGTTATGTTAAGTGTTATTAGGTAGTTAATTTAATTTATTTAAGAGTAGATTAGATTAAGGTGGTGTTTAATTTAAAGTATGTTTAATTAAGACTAAATTGATATTTATATTAGTATAATGGTGATTTGACTTTAATGATTTATTTTTTATTGAAATAAATATTTCGAAATTTTTTAATAATTTAATAATAATATATTATTCGAAATTATTAAAAGATTATTATTTAATTAATTTTCGGAATAAATTTAATTATTTACTAAATTCTGAAAATTATTTCGGAACCTTAATTTCTTATAATTTCATGCCGATCGCTGCTGTGTATTCAGATTTTGAATTTGATGAATGGATAATGCAAATTGAATGTTGATTGTGAAAAATAGGGATTTTATTCATATAATCCCAAGTGACGGGTTTTGATACCAAAATTAGATTTTAAGAATTATATTAAATATTGAGGTTTGAAAAGTGAGATATTGGTTTCTTGGTTCGAAATTAACGTGCCCCCACACACATAAATAATTCATGGAATATTTTTAATATGAAGAAAAGAGGTCGGGATCACTATTTTAAATTGAAGCATTGAGTGAAATGCAAAGTGCCCTAGACCGAGTATGGATTGATCGTGTGATAATTAAGTGGTAATTGTCCTGGGCTATTGAGCCAGACTTGCCCCTATATGGGATGCCCCATACAACGGATGTGGGTTGCAGTTGATTCTAGGCCTATGCTCCTTCAGGAAAGCTGTCGACATAATGATGAAGCCATGCTCCGAGGTGGGGAGACGATGCCTCGCTATATGTTAGTAGATAGCTGAACTGTGAGTAGGCTATGTGCATGCGTGGAAATGAATAAATTGAGATCGCATGCTGTGATTGTGGATTATGTGAAATTGATTGTGTTCCAGTGGTTTAAGTTCTTATTACTACTGTGATTGAGTAATATGAACTATACTAACCTGCAGGAAGGAAATAAGATGAGGTAAGTCTTCTGTACTGTGTGGCTAGGCCACCCTAGGGTGTATTTTCTTTCTAATAGGGGTTTAGGGGGGTAAACTTGCTGAGATAATGTCTCACCTCGTTGTGAGCCAAAATTACAGGATTGTAGATGGCCAAACCCCCGGAGCGCTACGGTATCCCAGTGCAGATTATGGAGCAGGTGCATAGCTTTCCCGATCTTGATAGTAATTAGATCTATGAGCTGATTAGGACCACGGTCTGGATCTAGGAGGTCGAGCTTGTCAGGGTGCCTCATAGATATAGGGCGTGGTTCCGCTTTGGGCCCAATGGTTTCAAGATTGGTCTTCTTGATAGCTTTGATATTCCACCTACTGTGATGGAAGCCATTCTAGGTGAAGGCATAGTCGACGCTCCCAATGGCGGGGTGGAGGATCCGTTGTCTTCGGAGGTTGATCAATCAGAAGTGGGATCCTCAAATGAGTCCGACTAGTAGTCTTAGGACAATTCCTTCTTTTTGGTGGACTGATCCTTTTTGTGGGTTGACCCTTTTTGTCATGCATATAAACTCTGACCCATTTTTGGTGCATGTAATCTCTGATGTGAATATCTATGAAAGTATGTTTGTTTATGAATGAATTGGTTTCCTACTTTCCTATCCCGTAAGTCTTGTCAAGGATATTATAATACGTTCCACATGTGCATATAAAATGAATTGGGTCGGCGACATTACCTAGGAATGTCGTAATTGCACGATCATGGCGGGTTGTTCACGCGCTTGGGGTTCGGGGCGTGATAGATATAGTGTTTAATTAATGCATCCCATGTAAGATAATTGATGAACACATATTTATCTCTATCTAGCAACGGTGAGGTGCTCTGCAATATGCAGAATGCTACTATATTGAATAAACTATCTTTGGTTAATCTTTGCAGTGTATTTGATTGTATGCACATGAGAAAGAGAGAGAGAGGGAGATGCAACCTTCTTATAGTTCATTAAATTGGATGACGACAAGGCATTTTGCGGTTATTCTTAATTTCATCTAATGTTGGGCTAATTTATGAAAGTAAGCAAGCTTCAAACGACAAAGAATGTCCTTATGTCGGTGGTCAGTGCACCTTACATAGAGAGCATAATATCCATACAAAGGAAAAAACAAAATAAATCACAGACCATATCGCTCAATTTAATCCACCTTTGGTATATTATCTAGGCTTTTAAATTCTTTTCTTTCGTAATATATGCTTAAAACATGGTCTTCTTCGCTTTTTAGTTGGTGCCACAAACAATGGTTATTCCCAATTGAAGAAGGCATGCGCGGTTTGCACCCAGACAAAGCCCATAGGCTCAAAGTGTATTTGATCAAAGCTAAAAGTCGAGTGAGAAAGTCGCTTATGACTCCACATAAACCAATTGAATTCGACTTTTTTCCTCAAGCAAAATCGTTCGGACCAAATAAATAAATAAGTAAATAAATAAATAATTTAACTCCTTGTTAATTAAACCATACGATATATAATCACCCTTTTTGTATAATACAATTATTGAAAATCAATTGACAGATTCCACCCCACTGCTATATACGGATAAGAAGTAGCCTTTTCGTTTTGAAAAACACATAATGTATTTTTCCAACGAAAAAAAGGAAGAGGATTTAAGTATTGTTATGTGCTTAATTCACGCTATTGCCCACGATGGAAATGTGAAACATGGTAAAAGAGGTGAGGTCACTTCCCAAATCGCATGGTCTCTTGATTTGCAAATTATTATATCTTCCTTGATCGCCTTGGATAATGATGTTGATGTGTGGTGAAATATCGGGTATCCATGGATAGTCGTGATTTTCTTGCCTAAAACGAAGTTTGAGATTCATTTTTAATTGTCCTTAAATGTCAAGTAAATCGCGGATAATAATGGTCTCTGATTTCCTCCGAGTAATATCTATATATTATGGCCTTAACATTAGTATATATAGCTACCAAGGTGTCCCTTTCTTCTCTTAGGATACATCCATACATTTACCAAGGTCCTAAGATTCGCGGGGGACAACAGAAGCTAAGCGGATAGTAGGTAAATTCGGGCTCATGATATTGTTAGTTTCGCTTTGAGCTTTACCTGAGTTTTTGCATATTTCTCCTCTCAAATGGCGATGTTATTGGATAAAAGGAACTAATTCTCATATTTTATTGTTTGTTATGTCATTGTTGGAAAAATAGCAGCATCGGACTAATGTTACTATGTTTTGAAGGGTTTTGGATTACTGACTGATGATTAATTTCATGCGCTTGAGGTAGGGTAACAACGATCCCGGAGATGGCATTGGTCAATAACATTCTCATGTTATTGACACTCGCATTTGTTCATCACCAAGTCGCAATCACGGAGGCCAGGCTCGATGTCGGCGTGAACTATGGAATGAACGGGAACGACCTCCCTTCTCCGGCAGCTGTGGTCCAACTCTACCAGCGCTACAAGATCGGCAAGTTGCGGCTCTTTGATCCGAACCCTGACGCACTCACTGCGCTGAAAGATAGCGGGATAGAGGTAACGTTGGGCACAAAAAATCAGGATTTACAAAGCATAGCATCGAGTGTGGATGCGGCTAAGACATGGTTCGACACCTACGTGCAACCGTTCATCAATGGTGTCAATATTGCATATCTAACGGCCGGTAACGAAGTGGTCCCTGGAGATTTAGCTCAGTATGTACTACTACCTGCGATTCAGAATCTACAGAGTGTTGTTAATAGCTATGGATACAACGGGATAGGCGTAACTACTGTGGTCGCTGCTTCTACCTTAGGGAATTCTTACCCGCCGTCAATCTCCACATTCTCTGATGCGGCTCGTACCTACATGGCCGGGATCGTAAAATATCTGTCAAGCAGTGGCTCGCCATTGATGATTAATGCTTATCCATACTTTGCATATGCCTCCGATCCAGCCAACGTGAGATTGGATTATGCTCAATTCACCGCGACCGGCACAGTGGTTCAGGATGGCTCCTTGAGTTACTCGAACTTGTTCGATGCAATCGTCGACGCCTTTTATTGGGCGATTGAGAAGGAAGGCGTGACCAATGTGAATTTGGTAATTTCAGAGAGCGGCTGGCCTTCGGCTGGAAATGGGGACTTCACCACTCCAAAGCTTGCACAAACTTATAATCAGAACCTTGTGAAGAGGTTTCTGGCCAATACCGGCACGCCTAAGCATTCGGACCGTAGCTTGGGAGGCTTCATCTTCGCCATGTTCAATGAGAATGAGAAACCTGCTGGCGTCGAGCAAAACTGGGGGCTGTTCAATCCCGACGAAACACCGGCTTACGATATAGTATTTAATTAATGCATCCCACGTAAGATAATTGATGAACACATGTTTATCTCTATCTAGCAACAGCGAGGTGTTCTGCTAAATGCAGAATGCTACTATATTCAATCAACTAGCTTTGGTTCATTATAAGTTTGCTCTCATGTTCATCTAATCTTGATTTTTCAAGTCATGAACTTTGATTCATTACACGCACATAGCAAAAGCATGGTTCAATACCTGCGGACAGCAAAAGTTCAAACTGGGCATGTAATTTAGCGACATGCACATCAACTTTAAGTCTATTACGTCCTACTCCTCTGGGCTTTTGATCCCTAGGAATAGATTCATAGGTATTTGTTCTAGTGATAGTCCTCAAGGCGCATCACATAAAGAGACCTCGAAAGCATCATTCTTAATGTTCGTTTGAGAGGTCTATTGATCGAGAACACAAGTTCTCCCAAACCTGTTCCTTGTTCATTTTAAGTGTTTTAGACAACCTAAAAAACATTATCTCGGAGTCGCCACTAACCTCTTTGTTGGGGGCCGACTAGAAACCCAATCAAGGGAAGGGAGACTTAATTTGATTTCCACGGAACCCATAAATTTCATGGGCTCAGAAACTTGGGTTATGCCAATGGATGTCTATTAGTGTCCTTTCGAGTTGGATTGTTATTTAAGGTGGTCATGCAGTCTTTTTATATTTTTGTACAAATTTGACTCTTAATGCTAAATGGTCATACATGGATGGTTCGTTCATGCCATTTTACACCAACTATCAAAATGGAAAGGAAAGCAATCAAGTAAGCTAAATTACAAGACAAGAAATAAACACCCAAAAAAAAAAAAATGTAGGCAATCATCCTAGGTGTGGAAAAAAAGAAGAAGAAGAAGGAAAGACAATTGGTCGGGTATTTATACAATCGAATGGAAAACCCGAGATATATGTTGGGGAAATGAATAAGTACAATGCAAAGGAGTTGGATTGGACATTGACCATTCTACCTTCTTCAAGTCTTTTTGGCTGTCTTCCCTAGGAATCACCTCTGAACTATTCTAATCCTAAGATAATGCTAAACTAGCATTCAAAAATTCAATCAAATGCAATCACTTCACGTTGACAAGTTCAAGAAACTAGAAACAATTCATCACACAAAACATGGCCTCAGGGTCGGGCTTGAGGTTCATGCATATCGAGCCATCCTATGTTCACTAATTGATTAATTTTAGCTGTCTATACTTGGCCATCCCTTACGTTCACAAGTAGTGGTCAAGGTCGAATGATTCATAAATTCGGATGTAGGTGTGCCCCTCTTGGTTTACCCCACATGCATGCATCGATCGTAAACCATTCGTCTAGAAATCACATGCAAAGAGAATAGAAATTCATACACTTAGGCCATGAGACCTTGGTTCTCAAACAATCATCCAAAGAAAGTGAACCAAAGAGGGTCACTCAAGGCACGTTTGATAACATTTCTGTTTAAAAATTGTTCCAGGGAACAGAAATAGAAAAAAGTGTTTCTGTTAGGGAACAATTTTTGAATAAAAAAACGTGTTTGGTAAACTTGTTCCGGGAACAAAAAATGAACATAAACACGTTTGGTAAATTTGTGTTTTTTTTTTTAATGTTTCTTTTAATTTTTTAATAATTTTCTTTTTTTTTCTTCTTTTGGCCGGTCGCCGGCCTTGTCCAACAAGGGCCGGTGGCCTTGCCTAGCCACCGCGAGCCTCGCCGTGGTTGGGCGAGGCTCAGCCTCGCCTTGGCTAGGCGAGCTTGGGCTCGCCTAGATCCGGTGAGCCCAAGCTTGCCCAGCCTTGCCCCGCGTCGGCGAGGCTCAGTCTCGCCTTGGCTGGGCGAGCTCGACCTCCCTGGGCCACCGCCAGGTCGGCGACCTCGCCAGGTGCCGGGGACACTCGGCCTCGTTGAGGGCCGACGACCAGCCAAAGAAAAAAGAAAAAGAAAAGAAGAAAAAAAAAGAGGAGAAAAAGAGAGGAGAGAGAAAATTTGTTTTTAAAATTTGTTCTAAAAACAAGAAACAATAGATTTGTTCATAAACAGAAACTTTGTTTCTTGTTTCTGTTTCAAATGTGTTCCTGGGAACAAAAAAATAGATTTGAAACAAAAACGCAAACAAACGCGTTTCTGCTCTTTTCTTGTTCCTTGAAACAAAAAAAACAGAAATTTTGTTCATAAACAGAAACAAAGAACATTAACAAACATGCCCTTATTCATTCAAAGCAATTACAATCATCCAAGTATGTAAACAACATAGCCAATGAAATGAAACACAAAGGAAGTAACTCAAAGAATTGAATCTTTCAAGAATTTGCAATTAAGGGCACGAGTTTTGAAATAGATGCAAACAAGTCCTTAAAGGGAGATTTTTGAGTTTTGAATTGTAACCAACAAACACATTAACTTAATTGGAATTTTGAAACAAATTTGATGTTCTTAGGAAATAAATTTTGGAACCCGGGTGCAAAAAAGTCGGCACACTAATCGGGTTCTTTGAACGATCAAACGTCTCGATTCCACTAAAATTAATATCAAAAGAAAACTGAGATCGTTATCTACAACTTTTGGGTTTTTGAAAGTTTTCAGAAAAGCACACTAAATTCATCAAAATTATCAAACACTTTCAGATGTTTAAGAAGAACCTAGGTGCGGACTTAACAGCACTCTGATCAGGCTCTTTTGAACATCCTAATGAGTTTCAAATTTAATGAATTAGTGTAAAATCAAAGTATAAAATGCTTTTTGTAACTTTAATGAAGAACGCATTTCAAAATTTGCATCACTTGAATTTATAAAAGTTGAAAAATGACCAATGGTAAGCTCTGGAAAATAGAGTTTCGGAATGCCATGCAACTTTGTGACGCTCATGAAACATAAAAAATGTTTTTATTTTTTTTGAAAATTTTTGACGACAAAGACCAGCCACATGACAAGCAATCCTCATGATGACAACATCGCCTAATCCAGCATGCATGATTTTATAAAAATCACCAAATACGCACTGGTCATTTTGGAAAATCAGCAGCACAGAAGCAAGCACATTCGGTTCATAGCATGTCTTGCCAAACTAATGATCTTCTTTTGACCTAAGAATTTTACACATCAAATAACATAATATGATGAACAGAACTCAAGGAGACATCGACTCCTAATCGTCATCACATGATTTTATAGCAATCAAAGAACAGACGACGGTCATTCAGCATAGCATGCTTACAGACAGGACATTATGCAATGCAAGATATGATTTGAATTTTTCATGAAAATTTCACAACATGTAGAACTTGAAAACATCTACAAGTTTCATGAAGACATCGAAGTTAGATTCTATATATATAATTTTATAACATTCAAAGAACTGAGACACCACAATCTGTGAAATAGGCTTTACTCAACACATGAACTACTGTTTAAAGGTGATCGACCAAACCAAATCAATCTCAAACTTCATGAAAATTTTACATGTTATAGACCTATGGGTTATGCACAACTTTCATGAAGAAACTGACTTAATATGTTCTATTTGTGATTTAAAAAAAAAAATAAAGAATAGATGCAGGCCAGTCTTCTGCACGATTCTACTGATTGTGATATGAAAGATTTATGGATGATCGATCTAACTAAATGATTCAAAAATTTCATGAGATTTTTATATGCTATAGATCTAAGTGTCCTACAATGTTTGTTAAGATACCAACTTGAAAATTGTGACATCCTAGATTTCAACTCTGTTTTCTACTGAATAAATCGAGCATTTCATTGACGCGTATATATGGCTGTTTTCAAAGTTGATCACTCTTGAGATAACTAAGTTAGCTAGGGAAACCAATAAGGATTTTAAGACAAATAAACTTGAGAATTCGACAAGGAATCGGCTTCTTGACCGTGTCTATCTTTAGAGGCAATTGCGGCACGATATAAAATCGATTTGAAATCAGAGATAGGCTGAGTCGATAGAGATGTGTGGTCAATCGTGAGTGACACCACTAAATTGAAAAATTCTCCTCGATTGACACTAAACTAATTTTCTTATTATTTTGGTATCCTGTGTTCGTATTTGGATCCTTGAGATTTTTATGACAATCGAGAGTCCCCAATGAGTTGAGTGATTTCATAGTGGCTCGAAGAAAATCGACCACGAGTCATTTGCACTAAAAATGCATGAAAATTACCCGATAGCTTAGGTCACGCTAAAAATGCATCGAATGAAAATTAACCGTGAATTCGAGTCCGATTTCAAAAATTGAAAGTTCTATGGTGTCACGAGCTATTTTAGGAACGTTGATTTAGTCTCATAAATTTTTTTGGAGATTCTGAGATTTTTACGAAAAATGGATTCAGACGTTGCGGAAAATTTACGGAAATTCGGATGGGCCAAATTGAAGAAAAGTTGGACTTCCAAGTCGAGCCTTTGGGTGTCGGGGACTTGTAGAAAATTGTACGGGATTTTCCTTCAGCAAAATCGAACCCCGATTTGGAGAGTCGGTGAAGAAATTGGAGAGTATTGAGTGAAAGTCGGAACTAGGCTAAGAGGGTTGCAATTTTGGCTTCAATTAAATTAATTATGGATTATCTCTCTAGAAAGTATTAGGGGACAAAGCTATTAATGCAATGGATAACAATTGTGGACTTTAAGCTCTGATCCAATTCATTTGAGCGTGTAAGACCAGCTGCTCTTCACGGACGCCGCTTCTTGTTCATTTCCCTCGGTGTAACTCACTCCACCTCTCTCTCTCTCTCTCTCTCTCTCTCTCTCTCTCTCTCTCTTGCTGCCCTTCTCCTCCATCATTCGAACTCCAGCGCTCATCTCACGCTGCTGCTCCACCGACCTCTGCCCCCACCGATTCTCCGCATGAGCCACCACAGCAGCACCGTCCAAGATCCACGCGTCCACCGAGTGAGTCAGCCCCCTTCCATGAAGCCAGTCAACCAAAGTTGCCCTTAGGCCCGAATCCTCCTATAGCTGGCATTGATCCATCCATTCGTGCGAATTCGCTTTTGCTTTGTCACCTGCAGCCAGCCACGCGTCTTCACGGTCAACAACAGGAACATTGCCCAGTCGCTTGCTACCCCTCGTCCGCATGGATTTTCCAGCACACGAAGACAGAAGCAGTAGCCGCGCCACACGTTAGTCTTCATCGTTTCTTCGGTTCCATCCAGTGGCCAGTGAAGTCCACGAAGCAGCTCCACACCCCACCAAACACGTCTTCAGCATCGCCTTCTTCATGCTTTCGTTGGGAGACGCGAAGTGAAGCCCAACCCACGGCCTTCATCTGGCCGTGCGAAATCCACCCAATCCACAAGTGCAACCCAGTTTACTTTTGTTCCGGCCCGTGTCTTCAGTCTGGCACTTTCAGCAATTCGGGCCCAACAAAATTCAGTCCAATTGAGGGCCATTTCAACAGTTCAGCCCGGCCTAGAATTGAACTCAGCCCGTGAAGTCAAGTCTAGTTTAGCAGACCCAACCCCAAGATCAAGCCCAACATCATTTGTATTTCAGTGAGGCCCAACTAGAACAGCCCATTAGTTGAGTCTTCAGCCCAATTCAGCAAGGCCCAAGTCCAACAAGTTCTTTTAAAGCCCAAACCACGAGGCAAGGTCTTTGGGCCCAGCCCAAGGGTCCATCGACATTGCCGAAAGTTTGGATTTTGGCTGCCGTCACGTCGTCATCGCAGTGTTCCAATCTTCACTTTGCCAAGTGAGTTTTGCTCACTAATGCTTTCTTAGTTTGTTAATTATGTTTAAGGGTTGATTAGATTTAATTAAGTGCAATTAGGTGGTTAGATTAGATTAGAATAATTAAATTAGGGATTTACCTATGCATGTTAGGAGAATGGTTAGTGTACTTAGCAAGTAGATATGCTATGTTATTTATTGAACGAGTCTCGGTAATTTTCCGGGTTTGTCTCGGCTTCCGATTTGGCATTACGGGCCTAAATTGGATTTATTGCTTTTATTTATTAATTTTCAAAATTAATTTAATTATTTATTTATTTTTCAAAAATTAGGCAGGAATAGTCGACGACCGGAATTTTATACTGATTGTTGTGGCGCAGTCCATTTATGAGCTTTATTTTGTGCTGAATTGAATTATTTATAAAATTGGGAATTATTCTTTGATTGAATAATCTTTGGTTATTAATTGAAAAATAACCGGGTATCAGTTGATAATACCAAAAATATTTGAATGGACTACAGAAAATGTGTGAATTATGGAAGGAAAATATTATATTTTGGCTAAGGCCGACTGTGTCCCCACACATAGCTATTTTATCGAAAATGATAAAATATGGAATGGATTGAATGGTTGGATAGTATACTATATCATCCTACGGGCTTTGATATGTCAACTTAGCGAGAGTAGTATACTGGTGTACTATGTCAGCCTACGGGTGATATGTCAGCTTAACGCGAGCAATACACTTTATCAATTTAAAGTGAGCATTGGGGGTATACGATATCAGCCTGCAGGCGATATGTTAGCTTAGCGAGAGCAGTATACCAGTATACTATATTAGCCTATGGACGATATGTCAACTTAGCAAGAATAGTATACTTTAACCCTATCAGCTTAGTGCGAGCTATACTATCTATTTATCAGCTTAGAGTGAGCAGTCCTGGGCTATGGTCGGACTTATAGATACTATTAAAGTGCCGACCAAGCATGGGTCATGATGAAATGTAATCGACTAGGTCGATTGATCAATGATTTGATTTGACGTGGTGAATTGATTGATTAAATGGAAATGACCAGTAAGTGGTTCGATTGAGATGAAATCGACTAGGTTGATTGATCGAGATATCAATCTGTGATGTGATTGCTTAGGTACCTATTAAACTGTGCTAATATACAGGTGGAATTTGAGGTCAACGTAAGTCCTCTGACTTGTGCATGCATAGGCAGCCCGATTAACGTATTGGTTTACTAATCAAGTTTTAGGGGGTAGAACTTGTTGAGGTGTGATCTCAATAGTTATTGAATAACCATTTTAGGACCCTGATGAGGAGCCTAAGGAGAAGGAATCTGAAGAGGAGAACCTTGATGTGGAATTAGATGATGAGGAAAATTTTGAAAAAGAAGATGACCATGAGGAGGATCCTGAGTATGACCCGGATGAGGACTGAAATCCCATCATATTTTGTCAGACCTTGATTATATGTGGATGAGTGTTAGATTAGATCCATGTGAATAGTATTGCTTTATATACTATGAGGTGTTTGTATAAAAGTGTGGTTGTGAATTTCAGTATAGAAATTATAGCCCTGCTTTTCTATCACATTGCTTTATTGTCTAGGGATTTATAACTGCTTCCGCATGTGCTATTGAAAATGAAAGGGTCGGCGATATGTAGTCCTGGGATATTTCATTTTAAAATCAACCAAAAATGAAGGATGGGCACGTGATCGAGGATCGGGACGTGACAAAAATCATAACACAAAAAATCATGAAAAATACACAAACCGCATAGGTTAGTGAAACAGAACATGTAGCAGAACATCAACAAATCCAGAATCAGACACTGATCTTTTAACAAGCATACGACAGGGCAAATGATGGCCAAATGAAGTATGTAATATGTCTATGGAAAGCTTGTGAAGTCTACTTCAAGTTTGTTGTATTTTATTAATACATCCATGATGGGGTACAATTAAGACACACCATTTCGTCTTAATATATTATGATGGAAAGATACCCTTTGAGAGGGTATGAGGGAGTCATATAAAAAACTTCTAAAGATAATCATTGGGATGGTTGCCAGAAAGTACGTCCAAAAAAAAATTGTCCTCTCTTTCCCTCCCATTTCCATCAAAGAAAAAAAGGTGTTCCATTACTCATTTATGAAAATAATTGGCATATATGCTACGGAAATTTGGATGTTTTCTTTTTAACTGCATCCAGACCATTGTGAAGTTATATTGTTCGTTGATGACTCGTAATTTAACGTTCGTTTTGGGGTAAATTGTTCATTGCGAATTCAAAAGAGGTTAGTCGTCTTCCTTTGACTTTCTTCCTACATTGTATCAAGGCCCGGTTATGATTTTTACCTTATTTCTTCATCAAATTTTCTTGTTTACCATTTGATATCGGGATCAAGAGAATGAAATTTACACTGCCTGGATGTTTATTGCTCGGAATTGCAATATTGTGGCACCCCCCAACAGCCCCCAATCCATTAGGGTCGCGACCTTACTTCTTCGTCCTGGATGTCCTTTTATTTTAATCAGTGGACTTCAAGAATCCATGTGGGGGTTCTATCATATACTTTATTGTTCCCTACGCAATGTATATGGCGGAAGCGTATCCAACAACTCTATTTCCTACACACAGAAATGATGCACACTAAATACACATATAGATAATAGCGGGGCACTTTTTATTTACACATATCTACTAGATGGACATTGTTGGTTAGCACATCAAAAAGCCATAGTTTCCTATACTCGGCTACATACCAAAATATAACTGACATTTCCAACAACCATATATACATATAGTCCATCATTCAATGCTGGCAACCAAAAATTTTCCTTACTGTCCTCACCATCCTCAATCACTCCACACCGCTCAATCCCCCATCGTGGTCGTCCTCTAGTGGCTATGGCAGTGGCCCCAGATTACACTTGTTCCTGCAAACCTATAGGATGACATACTCCTGACGCACAAGACCTGAGGGAAGACTGGTGTCGATCATCATGATCACCCTCACTCGAACGAACGTCAATCCCAGCATATCAGGATCCTCATGCTCTAATTGCTTCCACTGTAAATCGATAGGGATCTCATAGAATGTACTAGGAGGTGCGAGCAACAAAGGCATCTTTTTAGTTTGAAATATGTTGTCCCACAAGGGGTGAGTATGACTACTCAGTAGTTAAAGCTCTACTAAACTATATTATGCAAAACTATCACCACTCGATTTCATGCGAAATATACAAGACACATAGCTGGAGGAGTAAGTTTGCATTAAACCAATAAAGGTTTCAAACGAATGGACATGACACAGCAGCACAATTAAGCTTTTGAACTTAGCATAATTTTGATTCACTACCACCATCTTCCGGATGACCAGTGTTTGTGTCCCTCCAGGCATTTCGTACCCAACCCCTGGCATCACAAAGGCCTCTAGTTCTATATTTCCGTCACCACGCATCTGAAGCATGTTACGTCACATCTCCAGGCATCTTGCACCCCGCTTGGCATCACGAGGAATCTCCAGGGCTCACCATGTCAATGATGTCCCCTACCCTCCAGAACGTGTATCGTTATACATCTGGGCATCCCGACTCTCCTAGGGAACCTCTGGGGCTTGCTAGTCCTTAGGCATCCAGAGGCATTGCCACTACGATCCTCCAGGCAACCCGTCTCCGGGGCATTGTCATCCCGAGGGTCCGACGGTAGCAATAACACATCAACCATGGTGTAGTAATTTAATCATTTCAATGCCAAAACATTTTCGAATCGTTAATATGGAAAATCCCTTGGATTTTTCCCCCGAAAATCCCACTTTCACAAATACTCTCCAATCATTTTTAAATTCATATAAAGAAACTTGAATGGTAATTACCCTTCCCGGCTTGCAACAAAATATTTTTCGAGATCTATAAGTACATTTGAAATCGGCACATCGATAAATCCAAATTTTAATCCCAACTCCAATGGTTTAGAATACTTTCTATACAAGGTTCAGAAATTTGAAAGTACAACACATTTCTTCAAACATTTAGGAACGGTGCCATAGTACATAAATTTTGATGCAAATTGGGAGATTTCTAAAACGGTTTACGAACAAAATTCTCCAGGTTTCATCACTGTAAAGTATAGTGTACAACCAATGTTCAAAACTGAAATACTCATGAAGATTTCTCAATTTCCTAACCTCAAATTGATTCGATCATCCTAGAAGTCATCATCCAACATGAAATTTCAAATCCTTTTAATCTAACAGCACTTCCTCAAGCAACAACAGCATCACATTATATAGGCTAGTAGACTTTCACTTGCCTTAAATCCAATGGCGTCGACGGCGAGCAAATTGGGGAGCTTGCGGGTCGCAGATGCGGCTAAGGCAGCTGGACGGCAGTGACCGTGACCGTAGGCGAGACATGGCAGGTGCGGTGGTGTGCTGCGAGAAGGGAAGACGGCGACCGAGTCAGCAGGCGGCGTCAGCTACTACAAGTAAGAAGGGCAGAGGATTTGAAGTTTTGTAAAAATTGTGGCTTCACCGACTGAAAGAGAGAGAGTCCCTTCTCTCTTGGCTTTTGACTTCTTGACTCAATTTGTGCGGTGGCAGCAAGGAACGAAAAGGGCCGCCATGTTGGCCCCTTGCATGCGGGGATGTGTCCCCTTGCATGCGAAGCTTTCGTCCGCTGGCCACCAAGGGAGAGAGGGGAAGACGTGGCCTCCGGTCAATGATCTCCTCCTTGTTGACCGGTTACACAAAGGGAAAAGAAACGGGGTCGTGGGGAACAAAGAAAGGGGTTCGACCGTGTGCATGTGCATGGCCACGTAAATCCATAGTCTTCGTGCCTTCAAGGAAGAGAATAGATGGATGTGGCTGTATGGGCGTGACATGAGGTCTCTCGGTCTCTTCGTCGTGTGCACTCGTGCAATGAGGGGCGGACGGTTAAGGTTAGCGTGATAAGTAACTTTTCGACACATCAGTTGGAATGAACCTCGGTCTCGCTAGAAATGTTATGTAGGAAAGATTTTCAACAAGACTATAATTTATTTGAAAATCGGACCATGACCAAACATAATGTTTCAGTCCGGTGATGATGACAAAACGGCGTACACAAATGGTGCCAACTACGTAGTCTGATGACAAATTCGTCGACCCATCACCATTTGTTACATATTGGAGGTCTGATGAAAATCTAGATGTTACAATTCTCTCCTCCTTAGAGAATTTCATCCTCGAAATTGGATGTTTCTTACGTCTCGTTAAATAGATGAGGCTACCTTTGCCTTGTTTCTTTTTCACTTTCCCACGTGGCCTCTTCCATATCGTGATATTGACGTAAGACCTTAACTAGTGGAATTTTCTTGGTTCGAAGGATTTGCTCCTTTCAATCTAGTAACCCAAATTGGCTCTTCCAGGTACCTCACTTTCTCATCCACTTTGATGGCTTCATGATCAAGTATGTCTCCAGGATTGGGTTGATACTTCCTCAACATCAACACATGAAAAACATCATATAGATACACTAGCTTGGGAGGTAATGCTAGCCGATAAGCTACATCCCCTATCCTTTCAAGGATCTCAAAGGCTCCAACAAATCTGGGATTCAACTTACCCTTCATTCCGAATCATGATATTTCTTTCATTGGGGATACCTTAAGAAATACATGATCTTCCACATTAAATTCCAAGTGTCTTCTACGCTTATTTGCATAGCTTTTCTATTGACTTTGGATTGTTTTAAGCCTTTTCCTAATGATCTCAATAGCCTCTATAGTAATTTGTATTAATTCAGGTCCTGTCAATTGCCTTTCACCTACCTCATTCCAGCAGACATGAGTCCTACATCTTCTCCCATATAATGTCTCATAGGGAGCCATGCCTATACTTTTCTGAAAACTATTGTTAAACGCAAACTCTACCAACTGTAACCTTTCATCCCAACTTCCTTTAAAGTCAATGACGCAAGCTCTTAACATATCCTCTAGTGTCTGGATCACCCTTTTTGTTTGTATGTCCGTTTGCGGATGAAACGCAATACTAAACTGGAGCTTAGTCCCTAAGGCGATTTGAAGACTTTGCCAAAGCTTTGAAGTAAATTTCAAATCTCGATCCGACGTTATAGTTACACGAACACCATGTAAACATACCACTTAGCTTACATATATATCAACATATTTATCCATTGAATAGTCTATGTCACACCTTGATCCTTGAGCATGTGACCATCCTTCGGTGGTCGATTAAATTGCGACGTCTCAAGACGTATTGCTAACCCATTCATTTTAATGTGCATGCGAAAGCGAATAATTAAATCCGCAAACAACACAAAAATGGGATAGGAAAGTAGGGCCACGATTTTAAAATCACACAACACACCTTTATACAAAACTGACTAGTTTATTTACAATAGTAGTCTATTCAAAGAGGTCTACCAAAATAGAAAAGCTACAGGTCCTCTAAGTGTTCGAACCCTCAACTGAAGATTCTAGGGTCTCTGGCTCCGGGGAACTCGGGTCTTCTACTACGCCACCAGGAGGGTCAGCTGTACCTTTGCCAAAAGTGATCTCTAGCATTGACATAGGAACCTCAAATTCTTGTAGGGGACCCTCCCTAGGTCCATTTCACTCGTAACAGTACCATGCTATGAATTGATGAGGCACCCTTCGAAGTATGGCCGCATCAACCTAGACGATGGTTTTTATGAGCTCGTAGACCCAGGTTCGCTGACCCTTGGGAAAAGGAACCTACACGACCTATTCGGTGGCCTTCTTAGGCTGGCCAAAATTCTCAGGGGGATCTACCATCTAAGGACCTAAAAATGTTAGCTCACAGCGGGGTGAGACGATGTCTCAGCAAGGTCACCCCCTAAACTCCAACTAGGAAGGAAATACGCCTAAAGGCTACCTAGGCACACACAAGATAAAGGACTTACCTTTGCTTTAATTCATTCCTGCAAGTTAGTACAATTCATATTCTCAACCAATCAATTCAAATCAAATCATCGATCAACTAGTCCATTAGCTCAGTTCCATACTCACAATACTATCTATCAATTTAATACCATATAACAGTCCTCTGACACCACCATTATTCACATCAGTTTCAACATATGGTTTTAGTTCACTCAAGCTGGTATAGATAGATTGATAGCTCACTCAAGCTGACAAAACGGTCTTAGCTCACACAAGCTGACGTGTAAAGGGTCCCAAAAGCTTACGATAAATATGCTCACATAAGCTGATATGCACATATGGTCTCAGAAACTGATAATTCACCAAGTTAAAAGTACTTGATAAAAATAGTTGTGTGTAGATATATGGTCGGCCTAAGCCAAAAACATAATATCTTTCTTTTAGAAAATCCCACTAATTATAAAAGTCCATAAGCACATTTTTGGTGTTGTAAACCAACGCCCAGTATTTTCCAATTAAATACTGAAATTATCCCATTTTGGAATAAATACCCAAAATTACAATTCCCACTCAATTTGCACAAATCAACATTCAATTAAATAAACCAAGCATAATATTGCAATTAGCACAAAATTCCAGTTATCAGCTATCCTAGTATAATTTCTGCAAAATAATAATTAATTAAATAATACCAAAAATAATTAAATAAATACAATTAAATGACATAGATAGAGACTTAGGCCGAAAATGCCTAATTAAATACTGAAACGGGTCCAGAAAAATTCCAAACCTATATAGATAAATAATACAACCTATCTAGTTGCTAATTAAGCCGATCTAATCACCTAATATGCAAAAATGAATAATTAAACTGTTAATCCGTTCTAACTAACCACTTAAACATTAATTAGCCTAAACTAATCAACAATTAAGTATAATTAACTTCCTAAGTAGAGTTTAGTGAGTAAACTCACCGATTTTGAAATTCGATGAGTCCACAACGGCGGCAAGGCGGAGACAGATGACAAACTTTGAAGTGGCGACAACCTACGAGGCTTGAAAGCGGTCAGAAATTGGCCTCGAAGCCCATGGAGGCTTGCTGGCTTCGACTTTTGGTTAATGGGCCAAGAGAGTGAGCTAAGCAGCGATTTGGGCTAGAACAGCAAGGATGGCTAGTGGATGACTATAGTGGTGCACGATGGAGGCGAACGACAACGAAATGGCGACAACAGGGCTCCGGCTGAGCTCAACATGGCCTGAGACGGTTTGGGGGATGAACTGGGCACTTGGGATAGTGCGCTAGAGGCGGATGGCAAGACGGCAAGCGACAGGCTTGGTGGCAGTTAGATGGCTTGTGACAGCCTAGGGGGGCTTAGCTGGTTTTCTCTGCAATTTTTGGAGTTTCAAACCTCTCTAACGGAGAAAGCAAGCAACAGGAGAAGAAGAGGAAGACAACTGCACTTGGAGGGTCCCTTTTGGCCCAAATAGTCTTCTATTGCAAGGCCCCCACTTCGTTCAGCCCTATCCTTAGCCATTTAGCAGCCCACAAGCTTCCCTTAGAAGCTTCCTTGATGCCCCCAAATGTTGAACACCATGGGGCTGCGAATTTTGAAGCATTTGCCCCCAAATCCACTTCAATCTCCTCTTGAATTAATTCAATTCGGCCCCCATAAATCCAACAAAGATGCCCACACTTCAATTCACATTTTTTCTCACCAATAAAACCAACTTGCATCCCAAAAATGCAATAAAAAATGGTCTCCTGAATTTTTCGGACAAAAATAGCCTTATTCTAAATTTTCACCAAAATTCTCGATTTGTAGAAAAATCTTCAGAGGATGAGTCAACGCTCCTAAAATGACTCGTGACATGATGAAACTTTCAATTTCTAAAATCAGGTTCAAATTCGTGGTTAATTTCAATCTGGCACGATTTTAGTGTGACCTAGCTGATCGAGTACTTTTTAGGAATTTTTAGTGTAATTGACTCATGGTTGATTAATTTCAAGCCACAATGTACATCTTCAACACATTGGTGACTCTCAATGGTCATGAAAATCTCAAAATTTCAAATACGGGCATAGGATACCAAAACAACAGAAAAATCGGTTTAGTGTCGATTGACAAGAATTTTGCAATTAGGTGGAATCACCCATGCACTAATCACAAACCTTTGTCAAATCAACCTATCTCTAGTCTCTAATCGATTTTCAACTGTACCATAATGATCTCTGTAAATTAGCACGGTCGAGCAATCGATTCCTAGTCGAATTCTCAAGTATAATGCATTAAAAAAAAATTAGCGGCTTCACCTGATAAACTATTTATCTCGTGAGTGATCAGGTCAAAAAATAGAACTAGAGGCACGTCGATGAAAAGCCCAACTCATTTAATTAAAAACAGAATTAGAAATTCAGGATGTCACAACTCTTCTCATTTTATAGAAATTTCGTCCTCAAAATATAAACCTATTACACAACTTCAAACAAAAAGGTGGGGGTACAGTCATCTCATCAAATCTTCGCTTTCCCAAGTTGCTCCTTCAATACCGTGGTGTTGCCAAACTACTTTAACTAACGGGATTGTCTTGGTACACAGAATCTACTCTTTCTAATCTACGATTTGAACTGGGCTTTCCACGTACGACACTCTATCGTCCACGTTTAATTCCTTAAAATTAAGCACGTGGGTTGGGTCAGGCTCATACTTCCTCAACATCGACACATGAAAGACATCGTGCACTTGTGCCAACCTCGACCGTAATGCAAGATGATACGCTAGAATCCCAAGTCTCTCTAGGATCTCAAAGGGATATATGTATCTCGGACTCAACTTTCCCTTCTTGCCAAAGCGTGAAGTACTTCTCATTAGTGACACTTTTAGAAAAATATGATCACCAACTTGAAACTCCAAAGGCCTTTGACGCTTATCTACATAGCTTTTCTAGCGGCTCTAAGCGGTCTTTAATTTGTCCTTAACGATGGCAATTGCATCCACTAACTGCAAAACCAATTCTAGGCATGTAATCTTTCATTCTCTGACCTCATTCCAACACAATGGTGTTCTACATGTTCTGCCATACAATGCTTCGAAAGGAGCCATATGAATACTCTGTTGGTAGCTGTTGTTGTAGGCAAATTTATCAAGATGAAGCCGTTCATCCTAGCTTCCCTCAAAATTCAACATGCAAGCTCGCAGCATATCTTCAAGGGTTTGAATCGTCCTTTTAGACTGGCCATCCATCTAAGGATGATAAGCCGTATTGTATTGCAGCTTCGTTCCTAAGGTGTCTGCAAACTTTTCCAAAAAGGCAGCTATAAACCTCAGGTCTCGGTCTGATGTAATCGTCATCGACACTCCATGCAGAAGAACTATTTGACACACGTACAATTCTACATATTTGTACAATTCAAGATCCTTTTGTACTACGATAAAGTGAGCCGACTTCGTCAGTTTGTCTACCACTACCCAAATAGAACCATTACCCCTTTGACTCCTTGGTAAGCCTACCACAAAATCCATCATGATGCGCTCCCATTTTCACTCGGGAATCTCAAGAGGTTGCGGAAGTCCTCCCGACTTACAATGTTGAGTCTTACTCACTGACACATCAGACACTCGATGACATGCTTGGCGATGTCCGCTTTCATACCGGGCCACCAATAGTGTTCACGCAAATTCCAATACATCTCTATACTACCAAGATGATGCTGTAACTGCTATAATGAGCTTCTATAAGATCTCTTCTTTAAGCCTTGTATCGTCAGGTACACACAATCATCCTCGAAACCTTAGTGTTTCATCTTCAAAAATCTAAAAATCGGCCTTTCTCTTATCGGTATCCTCTTGTAGGATTTTCTAAACATCTAGGTCTGTCAATTAAAGCGTCTTGATTCTGATATGCACATTCGGCTCAATTCTAAGGGTGGCCATAAGATTCAAAAGGTGGCCTACCTCAAATTTGAAAAATCGAATCTCGAGCTTTTTTGAGTAACGTCCATTCCTTAACCATCATCTATGCAACTAAAGACTTTCGACTCAAAGCATCTGTGACCTCATTCGCCTTCCCAAGATGATGTAGAATATCACAATCATAGTCCTTTAGAAGTTTCATCCAGCAACACTGTCTCATATTTAACTCTTGAGAGAATAGATACTTGAGACTTTGATGATCGGTGAAGATCTTGAATCTTTCTCCACATAAATGATATCTCCAAATTTTTAGAGCGAAAATGATTACTATGAGTTCTAAGTCGTGCGTCAGGTAATTTAACTCATGAGGCCTCAACTGACGGGATACATAACATCCCTACCATGTTGCATCAACACACAACCCAGTCCTCTAAACAACACATCACTATATATCTCGTCTCCTTCAAGACCAAATGGAATGGTCAGCATAGGTGTGATAGTCAGCTTATGCTTAAGCTCTTGGAAATTACGCTTGCACTTATCTGTCCACACAAATTTTTCTTCTTTCTTCAGCAGTTGAGTCAACGGCGACGCTACTGCCGAAAACTCTTTGACAAATCTTCTATAGTATTCTGCCAAACCCAAAAAGCTTTTGATCTCTAACACTATCATCAGTCTTGGCCAACTGATAACTACTTCACCTGAAATCATGTAACCTAAGAACACTACACGAGTTAACCAAAACTCGCATTTGCTAAACTTAACGTACAATCCATGAATCCTTGGGGTCTGAAGTACCATCCTCAAATGTCTCTCGTGCTACTTAGCACTTCTCGATTAAACTAGAATATTGCCGATGAACACGATCACAAACTAATCTAGGTATTCTTTAAACACTCGATTCATTAAATCCATAAAGGCAGTTGGAGCGTTCATCAAACCAAACGGCATTACAGTGAACTCATAATGGCTATATCGAGTACGGAACATTGACTTCGATATATTTTCCTTTTTAATCCTCAACTGATGATACACTGTTCTCAAGTCGATCTTTGAAAATATCAATGCTCCTTGTAACTGATCAAACAAGTCGTCGATCCTTAGAAGTGGATACTTATTCTTGATCATCAGTTGATTGGGTTAACGATAATCGATGCACAAGCGTAACGAACCATCTTTCTTTTTTCATGAAGAGTACCGGTGCTCCCCAAGGCGATGCACTGGGACGTATGAATCATTTATCTAACAATCCCTACATTTGCACCTTCATTCTTTCAACTCAAATAACGACATCTGGTAAGGAGACTTAAAGATTGGCTCTGTCCTGGGTGCTAACTTGATCACGAACTCTATCTCACTCTCTCCGGTGTTAGGCTTGGCAATTCTTTTGGAATCACGTTTGGAAATTCTTGAACTATTTGGATATCTTCGATCTACAGATCCTCAATTGTTGTATCCACAACAATTGTCAGGTAACCTTGACAACCCCCATCTAATAAATGGGTTGCCTCGAGCAACGAAATTAAGGAAATCGAGGGTCCTCCTCGACTCCCTACAAACTCAAAACTCTCACCCACTCACGGGTTAAATTGAATCGATTTATGATAACAGTCCATCTTAGCTCATTGCTTGGTGAGCTAGTCCATGCCAATTATCAAATCAAAATTATATATGGCTAGGACTAACAAGTCTATCTTCCCCTCTTGCTCACCAATCACTAACTTGTAACTAGGACAACTCAATGCAGCTAACACCTTATCCTTTAACGGTGTACATATGTTAACCACTGATTCCAATAACTTAGGACTCGATCCTATCAGCTTAACAAATTGTTCAACTATAAATAAATAAGTCGCGCCAAGATCAAATAAAGCATAGGCAGCATGGTCGTTCAGTGAAACCATACCTATAACCACATCAGGCGAGTCCTCTGCCTATCCTCTTGTGATGGCGTACACTTGTCCTTGTGCTGGCAGTCTGTTCTATTCTCCCTACTATGTGATCTGCGACGCCACCCTTCTGTTAAGAGCCATTGATGGTGGTGGCAGTAATTGCTAGAATCCTCTCAACCTTCTGGGATAATCCCCAGCCATGTAACCTGATTGGCCACACTCATAACACGCACCCATTCTCAGATGGCATGGGGCTAAGCCATGTCGTCTTCCACATAAGTGACACATGTCATTCTGCTGCAGTGCTAACTTGCCGATTCCACCATTCTTGTTGGGTGGCACATGGAATCTTCCTCCGGTCATGGGCCTTTTCCCATACTAATTCCCATCTTTATTAGAGTTGAACCTCGATCCAGACGAGGCGGCTTCCTGACTTAAGCTTCTTTTTATTAGCTAGGCCCGGTTATACACTTCGTTATAGTAATTCAGATCGAATGGCACTAGTGGGTTCTTTAGTTCTAGTCGAAGGCCATTCTTGAACTTTCAAGCTTTGTCTTTTGGATCCTTTATTAATCTAGGAGCGTATTGGGATAGCTCCGTAAATTTGACCTCATATTGGTTAACCGTCATCATCCCTTGGCGGAGGTGTTGAAATTCCTCCTTCTTCTATTTTCGGGCGCTACCCAAAAAGTACTTACTATTAAATGCTCTGAGGAAAGCGATCCACACTAGGACTACACCTTCCAAAAATACTATACCTCTGGTGGCCCTTCACCAAGTATTTGCATTACCATGCAGTTGATATACTACCAGGACAACCTTTTCCTCCTCACTACACATTAGAAGTGCGAAGGCCTTTTCCAAGTCTTAAATCCAAAAAGATGCAGTCTCGAGGTCTCCAACACCCATGAACCTTGGCAGGTTGAACTGCTCCACCAACTTGTAAATCGGTCTCTCTTAGTACAACCACGTTTTCAGCTGGGACGACAGCAAGATTGGCTATGGCTACAGCCTTGGCAGCAACGACAACGACAACAGTAGCAGCAGCTTGAGCAGCAATGGCTTGATTCTAGGCCTGCTGCCCCCATCAAATCTCTCATCGCTTCAAGTGCCTGCATGATCCCTTCAATCCCGGGATTACCAAGGGCTACTACCCCAGCACCAACAAGAGGGAGTGCTACACTACTAGAGCTAGCTTGAGCTGGCGCTCAACCACAACCTCCTCGGGTACCGACTCTCGTTGGCATCCTAACTTGAGTCGTAGGTCCAATGGTTCGCTTTCTAGGAGTTCTCTACTCCCAATCACTCATTTCGCAGGATCTTTAAAGAAACCTACTTTCCAATTTCACACGGAATTAGAAATTGAGGGATCTCAACAAAAGATTTACCAAACAGCTATCATAGACAAGCACCAGCATGAAATAAAGGCCAATCCTACTATCCCATAAACTTATCGCACCTTCTCACTCCAACTATCAACCAACTTTGATACCACTTCGGGCGGGGATGTCATGCCCCAATCCTCGAGCACGTGCCCATCCCTCGGTGTTCAATTAAATTGCGACATTTTAGGACGCATCACCAACCCATTCATTTTAACGCGCATGCGGAAGCGAATAATTAAATCCCTAAACAACACAAAGATAGGATAGGAAAACAAGGCCACGATTTTAAAACCACACAACACACTTTTTTTACAAAATTGACTAGTTTATTTACAATACTAGTCTATTTATAGAGGTCAACCGAAACAGAAAAGTTATAGGTCTTCTAAGCGTTCGAACCCTCGACCGAAGACTTCGGGATCTCTAGCTCCGAGGAACTCAGGTCTACCACTGTGCCACCAGGAAGGTCAGTCGTACCTTTGCCAAAAACAATCTCTAGCACTAACACAAGCACCTCAGATTCCTCCAGGGCCCTCCCTAGGTCCATTTCGCTTGTAACGATACCATGCTCTGAATTGATGGGGCACTCTCTGAGGTAGGGCCGCATCAACCCAAACGATGGTTTTTACAAGCTCGTAGACCTAGGTTCCCTGACCCCCGAGAAGAGGAATCCGCACGACCTATTCGGTGACCTTCTTAGGCTAGTCAAAACACTCAAGGGGATCTTCCATTTAAGGACCTGAAAATGTTAGCCCATGACGAGGTGAGAGGATATTTCAGCAAGTTCATCTCATAAACTCTAACTAGGAGCAAAATATGCCTAAAGGCTACCTAGGCATACACAAGATAGAGGACTTACATTTGCCTTAGTTCCTTCCTGTAAGTCAGTACAATTTAGATCTCAACCAATCAATTCAAATCAAATCGTCGATCGATCAGTCCATCAGCTTAGTTCCACACTCACGATACTATCTATCAATTTAATACCATATAACGAGGTACGAAAACCCGGAGTGCTAACACTTGGCACGGAGGGATACTTAGGTGCCAAAACTTTAAAAATGTATACTTAAGTGCCAAAATTGGAGTAAAATGAATCACTTAGGTGCTACTCTGGCCAAAATCCGACCAAATGGATGATGTGGCAATTTTCCAGCGAGTTGAATGCAAAATGATGTCGTTTTGCATGCTAGCATAGCGAGAAAATGCAAAAATGACGTCGTTTTGTATATGATGTGTAAATAATTCATATAAAAAGTAATTAAATTTAATTATAAACTAAATTTATTTAAAACATTCTAAAAAATAAAAAAACTTAAAATTAAAAAAGGGGGGGCACCAAAGGGAGGCGGCATAGGGCTGAGCCCTCGCCGTCGGGAAGGGCCGGCGACTTGGGGGGGTTGGGGGAGGACGCCGATTGGCCAGGGGCTAGTGACCCCGGTCGACCCTCCCCCCTTCGTCGCTGGCCCCTCCTAGTGGTGGTGAGGAGGTGGCAACGATGAGGGCTCAGCCCTCAACCGCCTCCCTTCAGCGCCCCCCCTTTTTAATTTTAAAATTTAAAATACATTATTTTTTTATTTTTTAGAATATTTTAAATAAATTTAGTGTTAAACTTAATTTAATTAATTTTTATATTAATTATTTGCCCATCATAGACAAAAACGATGTCATTTTTGCATTTTCTCGTCACGTCAGCGTGCAAAATAACATCGGTTTGCACTCAACTCGCCGGAAAATTGACACGTCAGCAATTTGGTTAGATTTACTTAAGTGATCTATTTTACTCCGATTTTGGCACTTAAGTATACATTTTTCAAAGTTTTGACACTTAAGCGTCCTTTCATGCCAAGTTTTGGCACTTGAGGTGTACTTCTGCCCCATATAACAATCCTCTAAAACCACCACTATTCACATTATTTGCAATATCGTGGTTTTAGCTCGCTCAAGCTGATATTGATAGATAGATAGCTCGCTCAAGTTAATAAATATATAGATCATGCTTGCTCAAGCAGATAAAACGACCATAGTTCACTCAAGCTAATAAATATATAGATTGTGTTTGTTTAAGCTAATAAAATGATCTTAGCTCACATAAGCTGACATGTAAAGGGTCCTAAAAGCTTACGATAAATATGCTCGCACAAGCTGATATGCACATATGCTCTCACAAGCTAATAATTCATCGCATTAAAAGTATCTAATAAAAATAGTCATGTATGGGTACATGGTCGGCTTGAGCCAAAAACACAATATATTTCTTATGAAAAATCCCACTAATTATAAAAGTCCATAAACACATTTTCGACGCTATAAACCAATGCCCAATATTTTCCAATTAAATACTAAAATTACCTAATTTTGGAATAAATACTCAAAATTACAATTCTCACTCAATTTGCACAAATCAACTCCCGGTATAATTCTAAAAAATAATAATTAATTAAGTAAATAACAAAATTAATTAAATAAATACAATTAAATGCCATAGATAAAGACTTAGGCTAGAAATTCCTAATTAAATATCAAAACGGGCCTGGAAAAATTCCGAACCTATCTAGATAAATAATACAACCTATATAGTTGCTAATTAAGCCGATCTAACCACCTAACATGCAAAAATGAATAATTCAATTGCTAATCTATTCTAACTAACCACTTAAACGTTAATTAGCCTAAACTAATCAACACTTTAACATAATTAACTCCCTAAGCAGAATTTAGTGAGTAAACTCATCGGTTTTGAAATTTGATGAGTCCACGACAACAGCAACGCGGTAACGAGCGACAAACTTCAAAGTGGCGACACTCTAGAAGGCTTGAAAGCGATCCAAAATGGGCCTCAAAGCCCACGGAGGCTTGCTAGCTTTGGCTTCTGGTTGATGGGCCAAGAGAGTGAGTTGGGCAGTAGTTTAGGCTAGAATGGCAAGGATGGCTAGCAAACGGTTGTAGTGGTGCACGGACGAGGCAGATGACAATGAAGGGGCTCCAATTGATCTCAACGTGGTTTGAGGAGGTTCGAGGGACAAACTGGGCACGTGGGACAGCGAGCTAGAGACGAACTGTGAGACGACACGCACTGGGGGCACGACGACGAGTGGCGGGCTTGGCGACAATCGGACAGCTTTCAACGGCCTAGGGGGGCTTGGCTAGTTTTCTTTGCAATTTTTGGAGCTTCAAACCTCTAATGGAGAAAGCAAGTAGCTGGAGAAGAAGAGGAAGATAGCTACACTTGGAGGGTCCCTCTTGGCCCAAATAGTCTTCTATTGATCATTACAAGACCCCCACTTGGTTTAGCCCTATCCTCAACCATTTAGCAGCCCACAAGCTTCCCTTAGAAGCTTCTTTGATGCCCCCAAATGTTGCACACCATGGGGCTATGAATTTTGAAACATTTTTCCCCCAAATCCACTTCAATCTCCTCTTGAATTGATTTAATTTGGCTCCCATAAATCTAACTAAGATGCCCACACTTCAATTCACATTTTTCCTTGCCAATAGAATTAACTTGCATCCCAAAAATGCGATAAAAAATGGTCCCCTGAATTTTACGGACAAAAACGGCCCTAGTTTAAATTTTTACCAAAAATCTCGGTTTGCAAAAAAAATCTTTGGAGGATGAGTCCAATTGACACGGGGTCGATGGCGTTTGGTTCGTATGGATGTGCTCTATATAGTAATATAATTATTTTACATGTTTAAATTTTTTAAATGTATAAAAATGTGTATGGAACCTTAAGTATGCGTATTTTTGGGATATAAATGCATTGTTTATTCATTTTTTAGTTTGTATTTTCTTAAGGTTTCGGACATACATAAGCTAGCTTAAATAAAAATGATTTCACATATGTTGTGTACAGCTTGGTTCGATGATAATATGTATATAGTTTAATATGCTTGTAATTTTCTAGTTCCAAGAAAATTTGAACAATGGTCGGAAATGCTTGATTTTTTCATTACATGTCGAATTACGATTTTGATTATAGTTGCTGCATGATTATTTTTTATACATTGGTTCACATCATGATGTGTCTTTTGTGTTAATGGAAAAATGTAGAAATTACATGAGGTTATATAATTATTTGTTTTAGTGGGAGTTCGTAGGTTGGTAGAATTCAAAAGTGTTCTCACTTAGAACTTAAAATTTATGCAAATTAAATTAATTAATAATAGTAGAACAATCGTACATAGAAGCTAATTAGGAACATAGTTAACTTTCATTTCTGTGTCTTTTATTGAATTATCATTAATTTAGTTTGTTTTTGCTAGAAATTAAATATGTGTGTTACTCTGAAAACTGTGCTAGTATTAATTCTATATTTATTTTGTCAATGTATTATAATAATTGATTATGACTTCGACATCGTGATTGACCTCAATAAGAGTGAGAAGCTAAATAATAATAATTATAATATTTGACACCGAAAGGTTCAATACATCATTGAGGAACAAGAGGTTTTCGAAACCCCCAACTACACCATGGATGAACTTGAGCATAGAATTTCAGCTCAACACAGGAGAGATCTAGAAACTTATCAAGCTTGGATGAAGAAAAATATCATTACTCGCATCACGTTGCTAAGTTGTATGCAAGATAATCTTATGTGTGAGTTTGAAAGTCATGATAAAGCTCAAACAATGTGGGTTGCCTTGAAAAATAAGTTTGTGAATACATCTATCACTAAGTTGAGGAAACTCACCATCAAATTTGACACATACCAAAAGCATTTAAAGGTAATGATGAGGCAGCATCTTCGAGAGATATCAAACATGATTTGTGAGCTTAAGTGGGCAAGTCACTCATTTATTGATGAACAACAAGTTCAGGCTGTTATAAGGCCTCTTCTTGACAATTGGAAGCATAAGAAGATCAATATGACACATAATGAGAATATTATCACTTTCGATGATATAGCGCATCATTTGGAACTAGAGGATGAGCATCTAGAGGTTGTGAGATCCTCTACCTATGCTTATGTTGCTGAATATAGTTTGTGCAAAACCTTGGGCTTTAAGTGCAAAATGAATCATCAATTCAACAAAAGGAATATGACAGATCAGGCATCTAAGAGGGCTAGAACCTTTCGAAGCAAGAAGCGTGGTGAGAAGAAGGACGACGCCAAGATAAAGTGTTACAATTGTGGTAAGATTGGTCACTTTACTTGTGAATACATTGAGTTGAAAGATGTACCCTATTACTCTTTCACTTTAAGTAATGATTATGTTTCTAACACTGTAACGCTTGCTGAATTTCATCTAATATGGACTATAAACTCATGAGTAACAAACCATGTAACTAAAGACCAATAAGCATTTGTGGAGTATTGTCGGATACAACCTATAAGAAGATGGATATATATGTTGAGAATAACTCAAGAGTTGAAGTGAAGGGTATCGGCACATGATGTCCTTTATGCTCAAGATATTCAATGGAACTTGATCTCCATAGTTATTCTTCTTAGCCTAGGTTATGTATTGAATTTTTATAATGATTGAGTTGACACTTTGTTTGGAATAGTTTATTATGGTTTAAGTCATGTATTGAATGGTTTTATAGTATTAGACATTGACTAAGATCAGTATAAAGTTAACGTCAATGGGTTTTTTTTTAATGGCATTTTCTAGTAATGTTGAGATTGATGCAAGTATTTGACATGCTAGATTATGTCACATTGGGTTAAAAAAATGCAAAGGTTAGTTAGAGAAGGCTTTTTAAGGTCACTCACTAATGTTAATTTATCCGTATGTGAACATTGTCTAGTAGAAAAAGTAACTAGAAAACCATTCGATAAAGGAATTAGAGCCTAATTTCCATTGCAACTCATACATTTTGACATTTGTGATCCTTTGAACATGAGGGCAAGGCATGGAGCTTCATATATTATCACTTTCATAGATGACTTCACGTGTTTCGGTTATATCTTTCTAATCTCTCATAAGTTAGAAGCATTTGACTACTTTAGATGATATATAGTGATAATAGAGAATCGGTTGAACAAAATAATAAAAGCATTGAGAATTGATCGTGGACGTGAGTATCTATCTAAGCAATTCAAAGCTCTTTGTAATGGAAAAGGAAATTGTACATCAATTGATTATTCTTGATACTCCACAACAAAATGGGGTTATTGAGAGAAGGAATAGAACCATATTGGAAATGATTAGGTCTATAATGGCGCAAGCAAATCTACCTATCTACTATTGAAGAGATGCATTATTGATGGCTGTCTATGTACTAACCTAAGTGCCCTTAAAATCAGCCACTTTTACCCCTTATGAATTATGGACTGATAGGAAACCAAACTTAAGTAATCTATGTCCATAGGATGTGCAGCTTATGTTCATAATTCTTCTCATAAATATGGTAAACTAGGTCACAGAGGGAAGGAATGTATATTTATAAGGTATTCTAAACACTCTAAAGGGTATGTGTTAATAAGTGAACAAGTTGATGGAAGTATGACCTAAATAGAGTCATGAGAAATCATGTTCTTGGAGAACGATTTTCCTAATAAATGTGAGATTGATAAGGACTTCTAATTATATGAGATGGAAGATCTTAATAATAAACCCACTAATGTTATAGATGTAAATGAAGATTTACCACGACATACAAGACATAGTGGGAGTGTTGCATCGCTTGGTGAACTGAATTCAAGAGAAGTTCAGTTATGTAAAAGTATTCATCGTTGTCGTTTTGAGATTGAAGGGGAAACATTTATGATTGCTCAGCAAAACGATGTTGAGTCTAAGACTGTTCAAGAGGCTCTTTCATCTTCTGATAAGGAAAAATGGAGAAAAGCTTTGAAAGATAAGATGGAGTCAATAAGGGCAAATCATGTTTAGGACTTGGTTGATCTACTACCTAATCGCAACACTATTGGAAACAAATTGATTTTTAAGATTAATCGAAGGGTGGATAGATAAAAAAAAAAAAAGAAAAAGAAAAAGTATAAGACTGTTAGAAACAAATGGATTATACTCAACAATATGGTATAGACTATGAGAAAATTTTTTTACCAGTTGTAAGGTTTGCCTCAATACGCCTTATCTTAGCCATCGTTGCATATTTAGACCTTAACTTACATCAAATGAATGTAAAGATGACATTTCTCAATGGAGAATTAGATGCAGAAATCTATATGAAACAACCAATAGGTTCCATAGCTAAAGGTCAAGAGTATAAAGTTTGCAAGTTTTGTAGCTTAATATATGGCCTTATGCAATCATTTAGATAGTGGTATATTCATTTTCATCAAGCCATAACGATTTTTGGTTTCACAATGATCGAAGAAAATCATTGTGTATATATCAAGTGATCTGAAGATAAATTTATGATTTTATCACTTTATGTGGACGATATTTTATTGGCTGGAAATGACAAGATTTTAGTTATCACCATAAAATAACGGTTATCCTCCAATTTTGAAATAAAGGACATAAGAGAAGCTGCTTATATATTATGAGTTAAGATCAAAAGAGATCGATCAAAGAAACTCCTTGCTCTATCACAAAAGTTTTATATAATGAAGATTCTTAAACGTTTCAATATGCAATACAGTAATCCCATTGATACTCCTGTTATGCAAGGTAAAGGTCTAAGTACTAAGATGTGTTCTAAGACTCTAAAAGAAAATAAGGAAATAGAAACTATTCTTTATGCTAGTGCGGTCAGGAATTTGATGTATGCTATGATGTATACTCAACCCAACATATGTTATGTTGTGAGATTGGTAAGTTGATATCAATCAAATCCTAATCAAGCACACTAAAAAGTAGTGAAGATGATCTTAAGATACTTAAAAGACACCATGGATTATTGACTTTGTTACCAAGGGAATGATTTATGCCTACTAAGTTATTCAGATACTGATTGGGGTGGAGACCTAGATGAGCATAAATCAACTTATAGATATGTGTTCGTACTTAATGAATATGCAATTTCTTAGAATATTAAGAAATAGACATGTACGGCCTTATCTACGATGGAGACAGAATTTATTGCATGCTCTGCCACAGTGCAAGAAGCAGCATAACTAAAACTTTTCTTTGAAAATTTAGCCATTGTCATTGAAATTCCAAGACTAGTGATAATTTGTTGCGATAGTCAAGCAATCATTGCTTATGTGAAAGATCTCAAATATCATGAAAGAACAAAGTACATTAACATAAAGAACAACTTCATCAAAGATATAATAGCGCCGAAAGAAGTTATCCTACAATACATTTCAACTAATAGAATGGTTGTTGATCCATATACAAAGGTTGTTCCTAAAGACGTATTATTGACCCACAAGATGTCACTAGAATTATGTAGAATATGATATATGATATTGTAGAGGATCATTCATTTATTGTTTATTGATGACTTGATGTTTTATCAACAAGTACAAATCCATTGTGAGACTTAAACAAACACACATATATTATTAAAAAGTATGTTAACATGTAATGATTGGCTCACTTACATGAGCAATCACCTCAAGTATTATACTTAGTACGTTGAGATGAGGCGTTATGTACAAATAAATGCTAAGAGCACGTTTGGTACATAAAATTATTTGTTGCCTTGATTGGAGTAACGATGAGGTATGTGATTTCTTGATATAATAAGACCAAACATGATAATCCCACAATCATGTATGCTTGAAAAATGCCAAATGCGAGTACTTAATTGGGCGTTATAGAAAGTGAGTTGATATGACCCTCGAGCTAAACTTAAGTATGTAAGAAACACGTAACTATGTTTAGGCAAAGATTCATATAATTGATATATTTAATTAATGACATACACTCTTATGAAAAGATAAATCCAATACAGCATGTAATTCATACTACATGTGTATTGTACGACCGACAAGAGAATGTGAGTAAAATTATCCTTATTTAATCATTGTTTGAACCCTTGAGGTAACTTATAATTTACCTCATTTTGCGTCATATGTTACTTCCAATTATGTTCTCGAAGTGAAAGATTAATGTTGCTACTTTAGCATGTTATCGGCGGTCATGAATAGACATGATTTTATGGGATGTATGTACGAAAGCAATTGTTCTAAAATGGAGAGAGACATGAGTATGAAAAAAAAACTATTGTTGTTTTACATCTATCGCATGTATTTACTGGTCGACCAATTATATTACCTTCTATAGTTGTGGATATAATTGTAAATGCATGGTGTTATAAGAATAGTTAAGCATAGCCTTTAATAGATAGATATACTTAGATTGATGTAGCAAAATATAGTTGGGGCATTGCGAGATATCAATTGTTAATTTTATTTCTTGTGGTTGTAGCCATTATGTCATCTTAACAGGTGCATAATTTGAGCTCTCAAGTGCAGGTGTACTTACTAGTCGCACGGCTTTCTTGCTAGTATGAATTGTTTCTAAAGTTGATGAATGTTGAATGCCTTATATTCTTGATAAAGCGTTATCAAATCCATCATGTCCGAGTAGGAGATGTTGTACTTTATTAATACGTCCATGATGTGGTGCAAGTAAGACACACCATTTCATCTTAATATATTATGAGGGAAAGACATCCTTTGAAAGGATATGAAAGAGTCATATAAAAAAACTTCTAAAGATAACCGTTGGGATGATTGGTAGAAAGTACGTTAAGAAAGAAATTGTTCTCTCTTTCTCTCCCCTTTCCATCAAAGAAAAAAAAAGGCATTCCATTACTGCTTTACGTAAACAAATGGCATTTATGCTATGGAAATTTGGATGTTTTCCTCGTAACTGCATTCGGACCATTGTGAAGTTATATTGTTTGTTGATCACCTGTAATTCAACGTCCATCCCAGGGTAAATTGTTCATTGCGAATTTGAGAGAGGTTAGTCATCTTCCACCAACTTTCTTCCTACAAAGTCATATGAAGGCATCGAAGCCAAACAAGATCATTTACTAGCTCGTTCCAATACATCTATCAGATCAGTCAAATATGCATCATCAAGCTATAAGCTCATCATCAATCATCACAATATCATCAAAACTCATCATAGATCATCTAAATCATTGATCTAAACATGAGATAACCACTTAGCATTCAAATCTTAACCCCGATTGCCTATGGCGATCTCGCCTCATCAAATTCAAGTTTAGTAGAATTTACCTTTTTATCTTTGAACTAGAGTTCAAATGAGCTATTCCAGCCACTTGTATACTTCAAGGAATGGCCAATTGTAGCTCAATGGTATCTAGATTGAATGACAAAATCACAAGTTAAAATCAAGCTCAATCTTGTGAAGGAATAATCAAAGGATGAGTGTGACATCCTAAATTTTCGACCATGTCTCGAATATATGGAATGGGCATTTTGTTGACATGCCTATAGTTCTTGTTCTCAGAGCTGATCACTCACAAGTTAACTGATCTATCAGGTGAAGCCATTAAGGGATATAAACGTGATAGACTTAAGAATTCGATCAGAAATCGATCGCTTGACCGTGATAATTCGCAAGGGTCAATACAATACCATTATAATCGATTAGTGATCGAACATAGGTTGATTCGATGGAATGGCGTAATTAAATTGTCGGTGATTCCACATAATTGCAAAATTCACGTGAAATGGCACTAACTCGATTTTCTGTTGAAGCTGTACTCAGTACCCGTAATTGAAACCTTGAGAGTTTTACGACAATTGAGAGTTGCCGACGAGTTGAAGATGCACAAACATGGATAAAAAAACTATTGACCATGGGTCAAACACATTAAAATCCTTAAAAACTAACCGATAGGTAAGGTCGCGCTAAAATCGCGTCCAGTCGATTTTAACCACGAAATTGAACTCAGTTTTGGGAATTTAATGTTCAAGCGTGTCACAATTTATTTTTAGGACCCCGTCTCATCTTTTGAAAAATTTCTATCGAGTTTGGAAAATTGCGGAAAAATCAAAATTGGACAAAAATGAATTAGTGAAATTCGTATGTGCGGTTTATGGGCATTTTTTTGTGAAGGAAATAAGGGAAAATTGGCCATTGATTGATGCTTGGACTATGGTGGCTGAAGACTTTAGGGGAAAACACTCAAGTACAAGATATTTTGGCTTGGCTTCTAATTAGATGCTATGTGGACTTCTTTGCCTCTTTGTCCCCCTCCCTTCTTCCTTATGCGACCAGCTTCCTCCCCTCCCAGCAGAACAGCTTCTACTCTTCAGCTTCTTCTTCACTCCATATTCTCCTCCATTTTCATTCCCTTGTTGCCGCAAACACAAGCCCAAGGCCAGCATTGAACCAGCCTAGCCAGCTGCACCACCGTCCAAGCGCTGCAGCTCCTTCACGTGCCTGTCCCACCGAGCCGAGACGCTAGTTAGTGACGCCAGCCTTGCCTCACCCTCACGAGTCCAATCCCGTGACCAGCTCCACCTGTCTCTGCCGTTTGTCTGCCAGCCGTCCGCCGTAGCTAGCCGCTCAATCGTCTGCCTCTACTGTTGCTAGCCGCCCCTAGCCGCACCATCCCAGCTCTGCCTCAGCCCAAACTGCCGGCCACAAAACCGAAATCCCAGCTTTGGCACCTTTGACTACTACGATAATACAAGAAACTCACATGAGCAAACATTCTCTCTAAGCTCTACGCATGACTGGATCACTAGTCATCACAATGTTATCACAAGAAACCACAGACAAAAAGAAACGAATAAATTCAGAGAGAGAGAGAGAGAGAGAGAGAGAGAGAGAGAGAGAGAGAGAGAGAGAATAGGATCTTTAGGAGCACGAGAGACATGGTTAAAGACGGAGGCGCTGCTGGCAAGGGAAGATGAGGAAGCGAGGGAGTGAGAGATGACGTTGGAGCCGTTGCCTTGATAGTCGGCCTCAGAGGGAGGGCTCAAATGATGAGCGAGTGCACTCAGCCTGCGATTGCTTGGAGAAGAAAGGAGGCAAAGAGGAAAGACAAGCCGTGAGGCGCGAGCTATGTCTCAGAGGAGGCGAAGAAGAAAATGATGAAATTAGAGTTTTTCATCTCTTGCAGAAACGGGTCCGATCGTCACAGTTCCAGGGTGGTTCTTCCCTCAGAACCAGTACCCGACCTATTTCTAGGTGGTCCAATTCGCCTTCCCTTTTGATATCAACACCTTATTATCAATGCTTCTCTTTTCTTATTCTCTGAAGGCTTTTTATATATGCATATACACACATTTAAGGTTCGTTTGTTTTGTGGGAAATATTTTCCTCATTTTCCGATATTTGGTTCGTTTAGGAAAATAAGTCAATGGAAAATATTTTACTATCAATGTTTAAATTTAGAAAAATGATTTCTTCTTCAAAAGAGTGGGAAAACATTTTCCAAAATATATTTAGATATCGACACTTAAATCTGAAACTTTATGCTTAGGCATGGAAACCCCAACATTTGTCAGGGATTACTGCAGGACTAAGCCTCCGGCATTTGAGCCTAGATCCACCAACGTTGGGGCCAAACCCTTGGTGCCCATACGTAATGCCTCAACACCCAAGCTCAAGTCCATAAAGATCGTGCTTGAGTTCACGATGCTCAAGTTCTAGTCCTAACCCTTAGGCCCGGGTCCACAAAAGCTGTGCGTTAATTCTCAGCGCTTGGGCTCGAGCTTAGGTTTTTGGTTAATGAAATGTTTGTTATTACAAAAACATGAAAAAATAATTTGAAATTTTATATATTTTCTTTTCTTTTCTTTTTTGGTTCAAAGCCAGAAACCGGCCACAATCGAGCTCAAGCTTGTTGGCCTCAAGTAAGCTCAACCTTGTTGGATCTGGCAAGGCTAGGCAAGCTCGAGCTCGCCGACTGTGACCAATCATGAAAAGAAAAAAGAAAAAGAAAGAAAAGAAAGAAAAAATACAAAAAATATAATTAATATAATTAAAAGAAAAATAATTGTACATATGAGTTTTTTTAAATAACTTTCCTCATTAGATATTTCTTACCAAACAACATAAAATACTTTTCAATTCTTTTCAGGTTTTAACAAAACGCTGGAAAATATTTATTTTTTTGGAAATTTTTTTCCAAAAGTTATGCATTTTTTGCGAACTGAACTCTAAGTGAGAAGTACATGTATCTAATGAACATACGCTTATGTAAATTATTATGGTTTCATGAATCTATCATTTTTCCCCTAAAAACTTGTTAAAGAGTATGGACATATTTTCTAGAGGTTGTAAAATTTATAATGATGGCTCATTTCATAAAACTGAAAAATAAGCGTTGAAAATATAAACACTGAATTTTTAAGTGTTGAAAATTTTAAGTACTGACAATTGAAATAAACAGTTGTTTGCTAATAACTTAAATTGAGCACTAAATATTAATAATTTCTCATCATAAGTGGAATTGAGATCATTATTGCTAGGTTTTAACAATATGATTGGCAAGATTCCAATTGACATCAATTACTTCTTTGCTTAATTAATTAAGTAATGCCTTACTTTCTTATTATCGACATCTGATTTTTTATTTCTCAAAAGTAGTTTTTCTCACATTTTCAAGAAGAATAAAAGTCTATTTTCCTTCAAAAAAAAATCTTATATAATATACATTTTTTGCATCACTTAGGCAATCAGCAGAGTTTTTAAAAATTGGGATTAGATTTCTCAATATGTATTCCCATAAAAAATAAAAATAAAAATAAAAATAAAAAGAGAGAGAGAAAGAGAGAAGAAAAAGAGTAAGTTAATCTAGCATGTCATTTTGCATTTAGTCATGGTGGGTTGTTTTGATGAATAATCCTATTTGGCGTTCAAACTTCAAAGGTTTTTGAATAAATTCAAGTTAAATGCCACCATAAAGCCTCTTAGAAATAGACCTATGGAAAATAGATTTTAAACAAATCTTCGTGGTGCCTGGCCTGTGGTGTCTTGAGTTGGCATTGACCTCGAAACGATCAAGATAAGTTAGGGAAGAATCTGCCACTATGTAGAATTGGGGATCTCTCGCATTCCTTTCGAGTTTTCGTTCATGATCCAGAAAATCTTCTTTATCAAGTCTTCATGTCTCCGCATCAAACATGAAGACCCACGCACGTCGTTTGAAATCAATCTGGTGGAAACAAGGCGAAAAGCGCAAAACCGTGCAATTCACTAATTCGATTGTCTCGGTCTTGATTGGTAGCTCGTTTGTCTTCGAGTTCATGATATTTGATACATATGTAAATCTTCAAGGGGGCGAATTATAGACAAATGTTCTAAACCTATTGCACTAATACCAGTTCAATCGTGAACCTTCCAAATGTGCTAATTTAGTCATAAGACTTTTGATTATTGCTAGTTTAGTCCTAACATTTTGACATTTACCAATTTAGTCATTCCAACCAAAAATAATAATAATAAATTAAAAACAATCAAAAAGTTCTAGAAATTTTCAACATCATTGTGGATTGTGCCATGTAGGATGATTAGTACTCACTAGTCTATCATGTCAACGATTTCTAGCGAAAATTAACTGAAAAGACTAAATCGGAAAATCATCAAAAGGTTTTGGATCAAATTGACACAATTGAAATATTTAACACTGAATTGGCAAATCATCAAAAGCTTTAAACTAAATTGATCAAATTGAAAGGTTAAGGATTGGATTGGAATATGTGCAATATATTTATGATTTTTTTTGGTAATTTTCTCTCCTCTAGTTCAAGTCTTGTGAAGTCGGGCCAGGGACTATTGGGCTCGACAATTGATCAATCACTTTCTAGAATTAGTTTGGTTCGATCTATCCTATTTTCAATGTAATTCACTAAGAAGGGATTGACCCTCGGTTCAAGAGGTTGAGGCATTGTTTAAAAGGGGCCAGTTGCACCCTTGTACAAATCTCTATTTAGTAGACTCGATAGGAAAATTATTTAAAAAGTTTTAAACCTGTTGTATGATGGTCAATTTAATTCTAAACCTTTAATTGTGCCGATTTAATCCTAAACCTTTGAAATATGCTAATTTGATCATTAAGCTTTTGATGATTTACCAATTTAGTTTTTAACATTTTAACAATTTGTTAATTTAGTCTTTCTAATCAATTTGGACTTAAAGACACTAATCTAGTTAGCATTAGCCATCCTACATGACATGATCGGTGCTTACGTGAATAATTTTTGTAATATCTCACATATTTTTAAATTTTTTTCCTTTCTTCCTTTTTTTTTTCATTTCCCCTTTTTTCCCTTGGTCGGCCTCAAGCCAAGAATACATGTTGAGAGGCGAGTGTGGGCTACCCTTGTCAGATCTAACAAAGGCAACCCTCACCCTTGTCTAGGTGTGGGCATCCCTCATCTAAGGCTCAACTATAGTCGGTGGAGGCAAAGAGGGGAAAAAAGGAAAAAGAAAAAAATCATAAAATTCAAAAAAAATTCAAAAATTGTTCATGTTAGTGCCACCCAAGCCACGTAGAACAGCTAGTGTTGATTAGATCTCCTCAATAGTGGTTTTTGGCCAAATATGACCAAAAGGATTAAGTTGGTAAACATTAAAATACTAGGACTAAATTGGCACAAACAAAAGATTTAAAACTAAATTGACCACCGTGCAATAAGTTTAAATTATCATTTTTTGACATCTTTCCTCAAGATGGACCGAGGTGACCAGCCCTCGTTCAAGGTGTGTCCGCACTTTTTAAGCTTTTTCCTCCTTTCGAATGCATGCATAACCATCTAGGGTGTCGGATATAACAGTCATTTATTTCCATTGCTCAAATTGTTGTTGATCGAAGTAGAATGTTTGGGACGTTGATTTTGATTTGAAATTTCAACTTATCGTCCAAGTACTTGGCTTGGATCGCGTGTTTTTTGGGTTGATTTTCTAATAATATATCAAAGCTAGTACCATCCTTTTTGCGTATGTCCATCTAGCACTCAAATTCTGCGTGCCACTCTTAATCTACCTTGCACGTGAGAGGAGGTTTTGAAATATTATTCTACCTCGCTGGATAACAAGGAATGATTCCAATGGAAATGGCTTTTTTCTACGGTGCCTTGTTGATTCGAAACATCTAGTCATCTTGCATGCCCTCCTCTGTCGCATCAAAAAGATTTTAATATTATCAAGTCAGATCAAGAAATTCCAATATCAAACAAAACCACCTTGAATGGCGTAAATGATATTCACTCCGGAACAAAAAGAGATCTTTTCATTTTTTATTATTGGATGAGTCTCTGAGTAAAAACACATGCTTAATAACAACACAAAATTTCTTTCTTCTGAGAAGCGACTAATTGCAAGGGGTGGTCAACGGTGGACAGCAGTGTACGGCCATGGCAAGTGGTGGCTGGCAGACAATGGATGGCAAATAGCAACCAGGGCAATGGCTGGCGGCAATAGCGAGTGGGCAACTATGCTAGTAGTAAAAACGAGCAATGAGAAGAGTTTTTATTTTTTCTTTCTACTTAAGAAATATAGAAGTATAAATTTTACTTCTCATTTCTAATCTAAACCTATATCTAGATTAAAAATTTGTTCCAAAAATTGGAAAAATGAAATTATTTTACCAAACAGATTTTTATTACAAATATAAGTCTGAAACCAAAAAAAAAAAAAAAAAAAAAAAAAGTTCTTGAACAAAACTAGAATAGTTATCATGTGCACCTTATGTTTTCCATTTATCCATTCAAACTTTGTTTTTTCCCTTTTTCATTTGTGGCCTCCAGAAAGAGAAGAAATTTCACAACAGTCCCCCAACGTGGAATCTAGTCAGCAAAAAGTCTTCGATAAATCCCTGGTCCTTATTTATCCATTCAAACAAAACCACCTCGAAGGGACCGATAAGTTTCTCATTTATCCATTCAAACCTTTTTTCCCCCTTTTTCTTTTATTTCTAGCCCTCAAAGAGAGAAGAAATTTCAAAACGGCCCCCAATGTGTAATCCAGCCAGCGCCAAGTCTTCGATGAATCCCCAGTCCTTATCCACTCATCCATTTCCTCCACTTATCTAAGCCGCGGTGACTTCCCGCAACTTCACCCGCCGTCACTCTCTCTTTATCTTCTTCTTCAGCAGCCACTCGCAAGCCCATTAACTTCTCTCTCTCTCTCTCTCTCTCTACTTTCTCTGAAGAAGGAGAACAAGCCGTCCAGCGTTCGTTAAATTATGAATAGATTAATAGAAGGTGAAAGTTCATAGATGAAAGCATCATATTTTTTTGGAAGAACCTATTTGCGGAAGGTGAACAGATTATATGATCAAAATTCATGAAAAGTGACTCAAGTTGGTGTTTTATAGCCGCCTTTTAAGAGTTTCAATGCGCTGAAAACAGCCTAAGCCTAGAGCAAATCAGACCAGTGTTGTGATTTTTGGATAAATAGAAAGAAGTTAAGTACCCTGCAAGTGCTCTGCAGAAGGACGCTTTTGATAGTCAAAGAAGGTATTTAAAATCATATTAATGTGGCTGGTAGCATTCAAGAAGCTCACCAATAACTTGATATTATCACCTCGTTGATTTTCCTCAACAAAGGTTAAGGTGAAAACAAATACCTTGCGCAGCGTGAACCCCACATCTGGAGAGCATTACTTGTGCTCGCTAGTAATTCATTAAACTAATAATTTGTTAAACAACGCCGAGGTTTATCTTGGAAGTGTTGTGACATTTGCCACATCAAATGACCCTTTTTTAGTTTAGCTCAGTTGAATTTTTAAGTCAAAGTTATTAGGTGATCTTGGGTCTCTTTCACTACAAAAGTTAGCTGAAAAGGTAAGTCTTTTCTTTACACTTATAAATCGACCATCAATCCCTTCCACAATGGATATGAGACAATCTCAACAATCTTCCCTTCGCATATACGGCTTGGGTCAAAGACATAATAACCCATAACTCTTCCATGTGACTTTTTCGGTTCAAACTTGTGTCTTTAATACCTAGTGTTAAGTGGTTTTGGGCTTTTCTTATGCCAAAACCTAACTTAAGAGGTGAGATTTTCCCTCACACTTAGGGCACGCTTGGTAGCAATTCTATTTTCGAGAATAGATTCTAATCTGAAATGATTCTTTTTTATTCAGTTCCTGAGAATAATTTCTAAGCATTTTAAACTGTTTGATAACTGTCCAAAATTTTTCATTTTGGAATAGAATTGCGTTTGATACGGTGCTCAATGATTATGTTCCAAATCAATTTCTTTTAATTTTTAAATAATTTTTTTCCTTTTTTTCCCTTTTTTTCCCTTTTCTCCTATTCTTCTTCTTCTTCTTCTGGCCGATCGTTAAACTAGCAAGGTCGACAACCTCACCAGAGTGTCACTGACCCTCGGCGAGGCCGACCCTCATCGGCCGAGCCTCACCGACAACTGGGCGAGGCTCACCTAGCCTCACCGAGGCTTGGCCTTGCTAGATCTAGCCAGGCTGAGCCTTACCGGCTTGATTTTTACCAACATTGCGAACACGGCTAGGAATAGGAGGCTTCAACGCAATTGGGGCATTGACCCTTCCGTTTATGCTCCTTTGGTGGCGAATCATCCCCCCTAATTCTCCTTAGGTGGTACCAATTCTGGTTTCGGCTCTATTCTGGTGGAGAAGGGTCTACTTTTGCTTCTCAGCGTAGAAGCCAGCATCAACCTTCATCCGTGCGTCTACTACTGCTGGTCCCTTAGGTGTTTTTGGTGGATCAGGCGTTCCTTGGAGTTTTTCTTGACTAGGATTTCTTTGATGTTTGGAGGGGAGGCTTGTTTGGTTACTGTTTGGTTCCATCTCTTCTTCTTTGTTGCCTTTTCGTCTGGTCCTTCATGGTTTCTTAGGTTCGATGCCATTGTTTGGCTACTTTGTTTCTTGGTTGTTCTACTGCCGTTGTTTTTGGCAACTGTTTTGGTTTTGTTGACACCCTTCCACTCATTCTTGACAATCCTGTCATTATAAGTGTAAGTTTTTTGGTGCCGATCCTTTTGTACAGGTTGGTTAAAACTCAATATATTCTTACTTTACCAAAAAAAAAAAAAACATTATTATGCTTGTTTCTTATATTTGTAAGGCCTTCGACTATTTTGACTAGACTACTTATATTTGACTATTATGCATATATTGGTTGTGAACTGAGTTTAAGATTTATTTTGGGATTTGAATAAGTTTAGACTAAATCTAAAACTCTTATTACTTATTTTGATTTGTTGATCTCAAAATAGATTCATGATAAGAATAATTCATTTATTTGGATTGCAAATAATGATTGAGTTTAATACTTTACTACTGAAAAACTCTTTAACCGATCCTAGTTAATTGTCTTGGACTGAATGTAGATGATTCATGTTTGTCTGAACATTATACTAACCACTTTATTGGATTGTGCTGTATGGTGAACATATGAGGAGATTGTTGGATATATTATTAATATAGTTCAAAATAATATGCTTACATATAAGCCAAATAGGTGAAAGCACGGTTATTTAGGTCCATATGAGCCGAAACCCAATAACTTGCATATAAACTCTAGGATTCCTCTACGCTGGAGGTAACACTGTTGAGCATTCCAAATTTGACATATTTTGGTGTAATACTTCAAGCAACTGCTTCTTCTCTCTCAAATATATAACCTCCAACAATATATATGGCACAAAAAGAAGAGTTATCTAAAAAGAATAAGTACGTGACCAACATCTTTTTCTTGAAATTAGAAACAAAAAAATAGACTTTTCCCATTTGACGTGCCTCAATTTGCTAACTTTAAAAATACTGGGGTATATCTGAAACAAATTACAGTTTTTAAATCATGACTTTGTTAACCAGAATTAACCACCGTCGGCTGACAGCAAGATGCAAAGTGGAGTAAAACTTTAAAACTAATTTTGAAGTGAACAGTGGGACCCAATTGATAGGTCGCATTAACGGATCTAATGAAATGTCTTTTTCCACGGTACGGTGTTGAGCACATCCTCCACCATTGAACCAAAAAGATATAAATATCATCATGTCGTATTGAAAAGTTGTTATTATTGTAATAATTATTGTTAGGTTATAGCAACATTATCAACAAAAATCGAGAAAATGGCACTAAGTGTTATGATTTTCATGCAGGGTTCTAAAACTTTTCGAATGATCACTTAAGTGTCCTCAATTACAAATTCTGACAATTTATCCTTCGTGACTTTTTCAATTAATATTTTATTCCTACGTTGTGATGACTTGACTATTATTAACAAAACATGCAACTTATAAACAGAGAAGTCCATCTCTCTTGCCTTCTCAAATCAGGGAAGCAAGTTCATGGCAAAATTGAGTTTTCTTCAAACACACATCAAAATGGTCTAAAGAGCACTTCAAGTACCAAAACTTGATATAATGAACACTTAAATGTCAAAAGTTATAAAATATACATTTAAAAAAAAAATGAGACACCTAAGTGTCAAGTGCAACGAATCCCTCTAAAAGTCCTACATAGCAATTTTTTTTATTATTTATATTGCTTACCTACATGACTCACTAGTAGGGCTGAGCATGGTTCCCGAGTAGAACCGGGAACCGGGGAACCGAACCGTAGGTTCCGGTTCGGTTCCCGGTTCTAGAGGGACCGGTTCCGGTTCCCGATTCCTTTTTTCTGGGAACCGGCGGTTCCTGTTCCGATTCCGGTTCCCATAGGAACCGGAACTGGGAACCTGATTAGGGTTTCTAAAACCTAAAAGGCATAAACCCACTTCATAGTTTCCCCTTCAATCGAATTTTTGTGCCCTTCTCTCGTTCTCTGCCCAACCCTTGTCCCCGACGTCGCTCGCCTCGTCCCTCCGCTACTCGTCGCTCGTCCCGCCGCTCCGCTGCTCGTCGCTCGTCCCGCCGCTCCGCTGCTCGTCGCTCATCTCGTCGCTCTGCTGCTCGCTTTGTCCTTCTGCTGGTCGCCGCTCGTCCCGCTACTAGTCATCGCTCGTCCCTCTGCTGGTCACCGCTCGTCTCGCTGCTGGACACCGCTCGCCTCATCCCTCTGCTAGTCGCCGCTCGTCTTGTCCTGCGGCTGGTCGCCGCTGGTCGCCACTTGTCCCGCTGCTAGTCGCCGCTCGCCTCGTCCCTTAGCTAGTCGCCGCTCTCATCCCTCCGCTGGTTGCCACTCGGCTCATCCCGCCGCTGGTCGTCGCTCGGCTCGTCCCGCCGCTAGTCGCCGCTTGCCTCGTCCCTACGCTGGTCACGGCTCATCCCGCCACTAATCGCTGCTTGTCTCACCGCTGGATGTCGCTCGCCCCCCGACGACGCCCTTGACGACGATGCCCCGCCCTTGCCTCCCTTAACGCCACTCACACCACCCTTACCAACTTGGGTAATCCGTTCCTTCTTGTTCTCTTCTTTTATTGGAAGGGGTTGTCATGGTGGTTGTTTCTATACTTCTACTGATGCGAGTTTATCTGTTCTTTTAGCTCTGATTTCAAATCAATTCGTTTCTGATTTGGATTTTGTCAATTGTTTGAACGAAGGATTTGGTTGTCGTTCGAAATTGAAGACCCAATTTGCTCGAGTTTTCTGGGTTTTTTCGTCAAGCCACCTGTCTTCTAGATAATTGATTATTGTAGTCCAGGACATTCTCTAAGATTTCCCCTTTCTTGCAAAAGTTTAGTCCGTTTGAGCATCTAAATGTCGAGGCAAAAGCTTATGTTAGGAGCCTTCAGTTGAGGTAATTTAACATTCGATTCATAACATATCTACATTTTCTAGGATTCTGCTCAAATTGATTGAACCCCGTCTCATGTTAATCAATGTCAACAGGGGTTTCTCAACTGTTTTCACATCCTTCCCAGTAGAAAGAAACCATTACCGATCCTCAACAATGTCAATGGAATCATCAAGCCTTGTAGGTAAGAAGAGAGACAGATTTTTATCAACATGCACTGCTCAAGGAGTGAAGTTCAGATATTGCCGAAAAAATTTTTATTTCTCTTTTGCAGAATGACATTACTTCTAGGGCCTCCAAGCGCTAGAAAGACCACCTTACTTCCAAGCTAAGGCTGGGAAGCTTAGCAAAGATTTGAAGGTAAGCATATAGAAAGTACTTTTAGAGCTGTCTCACTTTAAGAGTGAAATGTTTTGGCATGCAAGTCACACAGAGCTTGTGAATCGCTTTTTTCAGGAAGAGTCATGTACAATGGACACGGGATGGAAGAGTTTGTACCACAGAGGACATCGGCTTATATAAGTCAATATGATGACTATTTTTTGGCTGTTGTTTGCGATGGCTCGAATTTCCTTGATTGCCGTTCATTATAAGCGCAGCAACACTATAAGGAGGGCTAACATTAAGGGGTTGCCATATTATTGCAGAAAATTATGATATCGGTGTAATCTTTACATTATAAGCATGGCTAGCATTGGGGTGCAAGTGCTGTTACGGTGAGATACTTCTTTCCTGGCCTGAGCTCGATTTTATTGTCATCTCAATTGCAGGATCTGTGACAAGATAGGATACCCGGAACATGTATGGTGCATACTGTATTTGAATGGATTTGCAAGCCTTGGTTGCGAGAGATTAGGCTTGGTATGCATTTCTAGATCCTTTGTGTTTGTGCTCTTTGATACTTTAATAGGGAGGTGGGAATTGACAATGGTCTGGGATGAGTTGGAACATGGATATTCAATATGTTAACACTGACTATCCATACAATACGTCCAAAAGTTTTATGGAGTATTTCGAGGGTCTTACGTATGAACACGTGAATTTCATATTTTATGGTGTTCTCATGCTCAAGTATCTGTAAGTTGATTATGTTGTTTTCCATTTCTAGAGAGTTGGTTGGTCTGTATCTGTGTAGTTTTTTTTTTTTTACTTCTCAGTATTATTTTTTTTTTTTTGGGAAGAGGACAATTCTCAGCAGGACTTGATATTCCTCTACTTTCTGTCATAATATGCCAATCTAACTGTGGGAGCATTTGTGGGCATCTTTCTAGTTTCCTGTATTTTCATATCTTAGTCTAGCACTAATTATGTCCTTATATTATGCAGGAGAGCATATATCCACCAGTGAATACAAACCACTACAAAATGGGTCCATCAGAATATGGTAGTAATTAGTGGATGGTCATGGACAAGCCTATCATGATATTAGAAGACCTATGGTTAGCTCTTCAATGACTAATAAGCAAACTCCTGCAGTAAGTAGTGGATGGGAGGGGAATGCAAATAGTGGATCTCGTGGCCACTCTGCAGCATGTGAGTTCTATGTTTTACAGCAAGGCATCAACCTTATTGTTGATAGTGTAAAATTATTTTTTTGTTGGTACTGTTTAAGATTTTATTTTTTTAACCTCATTAGAAGGTGATTAAGCATTGCCTAATTCTCATCATAAGTCGCTGGCATGGTTTTTCGTGGCATAATTCTCATTATTGCTGCATTCATTTCCCTTTTTTAAAACTAAAAATGAAATTGAAAAAAAAAAAAACCTGTTGGAACCTGGAACCGACCCTGGAACCTGTGACAGGGTAGGTTCCAGGTTCTTGGTTCTGGCGGGTAGGTTCTAGGTTCCAAAAAATGAGGAACCTGTACCCAAGGGTAGGTTTCAGGTTCCAGTCGGAACCTGTGAGGAACCGGGAACCGCTCACCCCTACTCACCAGAACACTAACTCGGTAAAGAAACACCAAAACGACATCATTTTTGTTGACGTGGCTAGATACTTAATATAAATATTAATTTAATTAAATTTACAACTAAATTTAATAAACATTTTTTTTTTAAAAAGGAAGAAGATGAAGTTTACAAAAGGCAAGGGCTGCAAAGGCTGAGCCCTTGCCACCACCTCCCTACCGTCATTGGGAGGGGCCGGCGATGGTGGGGGGAGGGTCGACTCCAGTCACTAGGCCCTAGCTAAGGGCCAACAACCCTGGCCGATCAGCGACAGGAGCTTGCGAGCCCTTGCCTAAATCTGGGGCAAAGGACCCTCCTCTACATTTTGCAAGGGTCACAAGCCCTTGCCTAGCCAAGTCAAGGGCCATCACCTATCAGGTGACCTCAGTCGACCCTCTCCCCTTCATCACTAGCCCTTCTTGGCAATGGTGGGAAGGCAGCAGCGGTGGCTGAGCCCTTCACCTTCTGTAATATTCATGTTCTTCCTTTTTTTTTAAGAATTTAATTTAGTTTTAAATTTAATTCAATTAATATTTATATTAATTATCTAGCCATGTTAGCATGCAAAATGACGCATGACGTCATTTTGCACTTGTCTTACCAGAAAAATGCAATGTATACAATTTGGCCGAATTTTCTCATCATTGATCCATTTTACTCTAATTTTGGTTTTTAAATATTATTTTCCTAACTTTTGACAATCAAGTATCTCCCGTGCCAAGTTTTAGCACTTCAAGGGTTTGGGTGTCCATCAAAATGGATTGCAACACCAACACAAGCAAGACCCATCTCGCCATCAACACTATGGTCATCTCCTGAGCTTTCTCTTCCTCTTCTTCCTCGTCCTCATTGTCTACACCACCTTCCCTTCTTCTTTGCAGCTCTACTTGCCCATTTCGTCATCCAACACAATCTGACCAACGAGCATCACCAACTGAGAAGACACCCACAAAACAAAAAAGATCAAGAAAAACTTCCCAGCCGAGGAAAAAGGGAAAATTTTGGAAGTGGTATAAAATGTTGAAGTTTCGAAGTGGGTATATAAAATTGAAGTGCTGTTTATACTTGGACTTTTGAGCCCGCAATTGAACTAATATTCTCCTTCGTCTTCGCTTTGGTTGGCACGATCTTGAGCATTTACAGAGTTCTTAGAAAATTTTTAAATTTTTTAATATTTATTCCCGACAAAATAATAGGAAAAAGGAAGGAGAAGAAAAAGGAAAAAGTTAAGATAGCATGTCATTTTTGCATATGGTCATGGGTAGCTTGATGGAGAATCCTATTTGATGTTCAAAATTCAAAGATTTGTAATCAATCCAATCATTGATTTTACTTGGCTTTCTTAATGGAGATAAAGCATATCAAATTTGAGTTAAACGTCCAAATCTATTAGGGTCATTCGAAGGCATGCAAATTCGAATGGTTAGAGACTTGAGATAGATTTCCGAATTCGAATTGAAGAATGTTAATATCCATATTGAGATGAGGATGTCAATTAATTGGCTTGAAAGAATCCATTTACAAAAAGTGAATTGACCATATAAGATAAACTCATGAAAAATCTAGGCGGACTCATGCAGAAATGATTCATGCTACAAACGAAGTGGGTGGTTGTGTGTGTCCGAGCCTCTACAACTTTGGTGGCAAGATTTAGCTCTTTATCAAATTGAATTGGACTCAAGTCTGTGCTTTACAAATGTCATCAATTGTTGGAATCTGCTAAAAGCAACCTGGGTTGAATCAGACTTGTTTTGCCGTTCTTAGACAAGTAGAAAAGATGTCAGACAGAAGCAATGCGGTTTACTTTGGGAAATGGCCATTAATGCTTCAAGAAGGACCTTCTAATGGTTAAAGGTCATACAACCGATAACTCGGCCTAATGAAGCTTACAAATGGTATTTTGAAGCTCGGAAGGTTTCAGAAACATTTCAAAGTTTTGTGGCTGTCAAGAAGCTTATGTTGCATTGAACTTTCTTGTTTTACTTTGTGCAAATAGAGTGATTTTTATTGTACTCCTCTATAGAAGGTGAAAATATTTATACTTTGAAATGAGAGAAACATAGTGTGGTGAGAGGTGCTCGAATATGTAGAAGGGACTCCAGCTTCAAGTGGAGGCAATATCCATTATTTCTCAAGCTCCAGATTTGTTGAGACTGTTAGAATTAAGAGAGTGAAGTAGGCTAAATGAAGTGTCAAATCACTATAAATTTGAATTGTGCTTTTCCTATCATTTAAAATCTTTTAATTTTTGTTTGATACATAATTGTGATTCTACAGAACTGCATACGTTTCTACAGTGCTACTGTACTTCCTATGCACTATTGATCACGTATTTGTGAAAAAAGTTTCAACTTTCCCAAGATGAGCAATTCCCATTTCTTACTTTCAGTGCCTAGTCCAATTCATAACTAACATTACCACACTTTTAATTTGCCTCTCTATTTCACTCCACATGAATGAATTTTCAATTTTGGATACTCAATGTAAACATCGCGACAATTTTCTTGGACGTGAGTCGAGCAATGAATCAAATTAAGTGGTTGCATATTGAAATACATTATGCAAAAAGAAAAAAAAAAAAAAAGAAGGGACGTCCAAAAGGGATTGGCCATAATCTTTTTTAGAAGCCAAAGATGAGTTTTCCTCATTTGATGTGCCTTAATTTGCAAACTTTACGAATGCAGGGGTATATCTGAAAAGAGAAAATGGCAATTCGTGAACCACGTGAGGTGCAAACTTGTAACTTCCCAAAGTAAACGGTGGGACCCAATTGATAGGTCGCCAACGCGCCGTGAACGGGTCCGATGCAACGTCCGCGTTGTGCGCGCCCCTCCACCGTCGGATCGAGAAGTCACGGGAATCGACACCGCCGAAGGGGACGGGCTCGAGATGTTACGTCGAGGGAGGAGGAATGGATCTGGACTTCATTGTAATCAGGTTCGTCGACGTCGTGTTGGCCAATCAGCTTCTTCGGCATCTGGACACGTGGCGGCATCCTGTTCGCCCTGGGCTTTGCGTTTGGTTTTATTAGCCTAGCGGCTTTGTGTCATCATCTCACGAGAAAGCCCACGGCAATGTTTTTCTGAAGAGAAATGAGAGACTAGGTAACAAAGTGAATTTGTTAAAATATAATAACCGAAATTAAGAATTGACAATAAACTGTCGAACATAAAGTGCAATAGAAAGAAATTGTTAATTATATTAAGGATAGTAATTAGAGTTAAAAATACATTGAGAAATTTGAACTTCAACAGGTATAGCATACAAAGAAATTCGCATACTTTTTTTTTTTTTCTAAAAGTTATATGAAACTGCCAATTTAAGTCAAAACGCGCAGGATATGTGATTCTATTGAAGTGAAAAATATAAACAAAACTCATTTTGAACTTATTATGTCTGCATTTAATTTTGGGTATCTCAATTGATTTATCTTGAGATAAATGAGATACTACACATCTATAAGTTATATGCAGTTGCCAATTTTACATGACATACTTGAAAAATGTGAACCAAGATGTTATGTCAAATGATAAAAATACACAACAAAAATACCCCACTTTTTGCCTCCAATAAAAAAATTATATAAAATTGAATTTGGGCTCTTGAGCCAATTTTATACTTTTGCCTTGTCGCGCTCTTGCATTCCTACTTTTTAATTATAATGTCTATAGATTGAATTGGAGGCAAACAGATAAGGAAAGTAAACATTCATTGACAAGCTTTCATCCCCAATCTTGTGGTCTATGTGCGCACAATTCTACTTCTATGCGTATTTGTAGTTTGATTTGCATAAATAGATATGTTAATTAAATTGTTGAAAAAATCCGTTAAAATGTTTTGAAGATGATATAATAATGAAAAGCTACGTTTTTGAGTGTGTGGAGTGCACAACTTCTTATTGACAAGCCACATGCAAATAATGTTTACAACATAACATCTAAAGCATGGAAAAGCTTTGGCTTTGCAAAAGAAGAACAACTTATTGAATGAGAAACGTATCCAAGTTTGGAAGGATCCTTGCAAAAGGAGAACAAGCTGTGGAACGAGATTTTGCTAAAGCTTGGATGGACAAAGAGAAGGTGAAGGTTTTATATAACACATGAATACATCAATTGACCTACAAGAACATGTTTATATAAGGTGAATGGGTCACATGACGGAAGTTCGTGAAAAGACTAGAAGCATCATTTTGCATAAATAGAAACGATCCCTTACAATTCTAGTGGGAAGATTCGGCTCTATATTAATTCAAATTAGATTTAAGTTGGTGTTTTGAAATAGTCTTTGTAAGCATTAGAATTTGCATGATATCTTATAACCAAAAGGTATTGGATTGATAAGTTGGTTATTAGGCACTATGTGAAGCATAGTTCGACTCAACAAGAGCCCTTTTAATTTCTACTCGTTCACTCTAAATGCAGCAAACTACCATACTTCTCTACTTTGTGGTAGTTTTTCTCAAACAAAAAGATAGGAAAGTCTACATTCCCTACCAATAGTCCCCCTTACTCTTAGGCAAATTTTTATCTTCCCCAACTATGAGGAAATACCTCTGAATTTTACATTATATAGTTAAGAAGAAACAGTTTTCGGACTTATTTAGGTTCTAGTCTGTGTAATTGTTAGAACTCGCTAAAAGCTGCTTGGTGAGAGTTAACCGCAAGGTTGCAAAGTGGAGCCAAACCTTAACACTCGAGGTGCAAATTTGTAATTTCGACAGTAAATGTCCATTCTTTGTGTCGAGACGTAAAGCGACGCACGCTATTCACGCCGCTACAAAAAATTTAAAAAAAAAAAAATGATGCCGTGTCGATTCGCAACACCAAATTCTCCTACGCGCACCCTCCACCGTCGGATCGAAAAGATCAAAAGCATCGTTGAGAAGCAGTCACTTTCGCTCGGACTTCCTTTTCTCCCTTCGTTTTCTTTTCTTCTTTTTAAATTTATTTTCCGGCCCTCGAGAATGGAGGAAATTACAAAACAGTCCCCCCCGGACGAGGAGCCTGGTCAGCCAACGCACGAAACTCTTCCGATAAATCCGCTTTTGCCTTATCCGTTTCCACCCGTCCCTTCAGTTTCTCAAGAGCCGCGGCGAATCTCCGCCACCTCCAACCACCGCCCGCCGCCACACACTTCTCTCTCTCTCTCTCTCTCTCTCTCTCTCTCTCTTCCTCTTCTTCGTTTTCTCTCTCTCTCTTTCTGCGCGCTTTCATGGCGTCTCTGCCTCGGCACCACCTTCTGCTGCTCCTCTGCTGCTTCTCGTGCTTGGTGCACTCCTCGCGCTCGCGCACCCTCGTCCTCCCCTTGGCCAGGGACGCCTCCACGCTCCGGTACGTGGCCACCGTCTACCACGGCCCTTCCCTCGACCCCCTCGAGCTCGCCGTGGATCTCGGCGGCCTGTCTCTCTGGCTCGACTGCTCCGCCCCCTCCTCGGGCTCTTCCGTCCGCCGCGTCCCCTGCCGCTCGATCCAGTGCCTGGCCGCGACCTCCGACGCGTCCGGGCTCCGCCGCGCGTGCCCGAGCGGGCCTCCTCCGTCTGCGGCGTCCGGGCGGAGGGCGGCGAGGCCGGGGTGCTCGGGGAGGGAGCCGTGGCCGTCGATTCCGTGGACGGGTCGGGGGAGAGGTCGGTCGCGGCCGTCGACCGGTTCCTGATCTCCTGCGCGCGCGCGGCGCCGGGATTCGGAGCGAGCGGAGTCGGAGGGACGTTGGGCTTGGGACGGAGCCGGATTTCGCTGCCGTCGCAGGTGGCGACGGCGTTCGGCGTCCGCCGGAGGTTCTTCGCTTGCCTATCGGCGTCGGAGGGCGTCATCGTCGCCGGCCACGGGCCGTTGTTCTCCCACCTCGACGCCGACATCTCCAAGTCCCTGACCTACACGCCCCTCGCCACGCCCCTCACGACCGCCAGATCGCCGCGAGCCTCGGACTACCTCATCAACCTCACCTCCATCAAGATCAACGGCAAGCGGCTCCCCCTCAACTCCTCCTCGCCGTCCTTGATCCAGCTCAGCGCCGAGATCCCGTACACCGCCGTGGCGAGCCCGATCTACTCCGCCTTGGCCGAGGCCTTCGCGGGGGCGGCCTCGGCCATGGGGATGGCCAGGATCCCGCCGGTGGCGCCGTTCGGGGTGTGCTTCGACCCGAGGAGCGTCGGCACGACGGCGGCCGGGCCGGACGTGCCGGCGATCGATCTGGTGCTGCAGAGCGAGATGGTGAGGTGGAGGATTGGCGGGTCGAGCTCGATGGTGAGGGTCAGCGACGAGGCGACGTGCTTGGGGGTCGTGGACGGCGGCGACCGGCTGGGGAGCTCGGTGGTGTTGGGAGGGCATCAGCTGGAGGACGTGCTACTGGAGCTCGACTTCGGGGGTTCGAGGTTCGGGTTCAGCCCGTTGCTGTCGGCGATGCAATTGTCTTGTTCTAATTTTAGGTCCAATTTCAATTCCATGGCATTGTCGTCGCAATAGATGCGATTTCTGAGCGCATTGGTTTTGGGAAGAACGGGAGGATGTACAGAGTCCTGATAGAAACGAGCAAGATAAGAAATACAAAGAAGCGAAGGGACCCAGGAACTACATTAGAGAAATAGCACTAGAATAGCTTTTGGTTCTTGCAGGTTTTGCCAGATTTGTAGATTGGAGTACCGCGCGTATATGTATTTTTGCTTTTTATTCCAATCAAGTACCTCGAAATACTAAATTTAGATCGGTACGAGAGTCCTTGGTAAAATCGGGAATGAAAATGACCGATCTGATCACTAACTTTAGTAAATTATCATTGACTATCTGTGTTTGTGTTTGATGTGATTTGTTGAGATGATACCACAGGAAAATAATATGCTAAAAATGTTATAAATCTTCTCTCTCACACAAACGCTACCCGACATCTAAAAGAGATAAAGACGGGCTCTGGCTAAATAATTGTGTCACGTCGCTGATATGGTCCTTTTCAATGGCAAAGTTCTTTTGCATCAGTGGGGGCATCCAAAATTCCGAAAAGGAGAAGTGCTTGTGAGTTAAGCGAGAAAGTAACAGCAACACTAAAAATTCTACGATAGAGAAAAATCCAAGCAAGCATCGGCCCTGGTAAGTCCTTTTCAGGTGCGAACATGATACCAAAAAGTCGCTAACGTTGCCTTTCTTCCACATATGCTGTCTACACCAACAAATTTATCTCTCAGGACCATTTGATTAGCAATTTCATCTTGGTAGACTTCTACGCCAACAAATTTATCTCTCAGGACCATTTGATTAGCAATTTCAACTTGGTACGACTTCTACACCAACGAATTTATCTCTCAGGACCATTTGATTAGCGATTTCAACTTGGTACGACTTGCTTTTCTTCTTCTTTTTTTCCTTCCACATATAAAAATTGAAAAAATCCTTGATTTTTAATTTCTTCTCTTTTTCTGAAAGTTGCATAATCATCTCGGACGTTAAAAGTAAGTGTATTCACTTCTTCATTGTGTGACAATGTCCGTTTATCTGCCTTTCCACTATTTGGGTATCATAAAGGAAGGATTCACAATTGTATGATCGCACTGTTACAGAATTTAAGATTCAATAGAAATATTCTATTGAATTCCAAACAATGCACCGATGACTAGTGAGGGATAGGAGATATATCATTACGCATTCAAGCATTGGCCACTCAAGAGGATAAAGGATAGGAAGGAATAGTCCCACTAGAGGTGGCAAAACGGGTCTAGAACACATATATTTAATGGTGTTGGTCAGAAAAGGGTTGCCTTAAATTTTAAAAATTTGCTAGTAGGTCATGAATGGGTTACCTAACAACTTAATGAGTTACTTAACAATTTAATGGGTCATAAATGAGTTACCTAATGAGTTTACGTCAATCAGGTCATTTTTAATTATTTTTTAATTTTTATTATTCTTTTTAATTATTTTTTTAATGAAATCCGGTGAGGGTCGCCGGTTGACCAAGCAAGAGCCGTGAAGCCCTCACTGGTCATGGCCACCCACATGCCTACCAGATGAGTATTTGTATATTCTTTTTTATTCAATCTAACTACTATAAATTTTTAAATTTAGATCGGTCTAAAGTCTTGGGTCAGATCGGGAATGAAATGGTCGATCTGATCACTACCTTTAGTAAATAATCATTGACTATTCATATTTGTATTTGATGTGACTTCTAGAGATGATGCCACGTTAAAAGAATATGCTAAAATCGTCTAAATTGTCTCTCTCACACACACTACCCGACATTTATAAGATAAACACGAGTTTTTGCTAAACAATTGAGTCACATCGCTAATGTAGTCCTTTTCGAGAGTAAAGTTCATTTGCATCCAACGCTTGCACCACGCCTTCAGTGGGGGCATGCAAAGCTCCAAAAGGAGAAGGAGAAGTGCTCGTGAGTTAAGCGAAAAGGAAACAGCAACAACAAGATTTCTACGATAGAGAAAAATCCAAGCAAGCATTCTTTCCCATGGAATAAATCCTTTTCAAAGCACTAACATAATACCAAAAGAGTCACTAACGTTGCCTTTCTTCCATATGCCTACGCCAACATATTTTTCTCTCGGGATCGTCTGATTAGCAATTTCAACTTTGTACGACTTGCCTTTTTTTTTCCTTCCACATATAAAAGATGAAAACTCCTTTAATTTTAACTCCTTTTTCTTTTGCCGAAAGTTGCATAATCATCTTGGATGTTAAAAGTGATTGTAGTCACTTCTTTATCGTTGACAATGTTCGTTTATCTGCCTTTCCACTAATTGGATATTGTAAAGAAAGGGTTCACGTTTGTATGATCGCACCGCTGCAAACTTTAGGATTCATAAGAAAGATTACACTCACTAAATTCCAAACAACGCCCCGGTTGATGACTAGTGAAGGGTAGGAGATATGTCATTACACATCCGAGCATGGGCCACTTGGGGGGATAAAGGATAGGAAGGAAGAGTCCCGCAGCGCCTGTGCTTCGTACGAGCTATAGAAAGAAAAATCGGAAGGTCAAGAAATCAGAGCCATCTTTCAATAATATCATTCCCTTTTTAACTCTCAAATTTCTTGATCGTCATGGTTTCTAATATAGTCTGTCACAACCCAAGTCCTATGGAGATGAGGGAACAACATAGTCATCATTTCTTCAAATGATGCAGCCTTAAACTATATCCAAGTTCCTGTGATAACGCTTTTGCTCTAATGACCACTAATTGAGAAACCTGAAAAACATAAAAGAAGAATGGATGAGTTACCATGACTCAGTAAGTAACACATTTCTTCTAAGTAAATCGAATAAATACTATGCATATTTAAAATATAAACATAACTCACTTTCGCCAAATTTAAAATTTAACAAACCTTTAAGGTCAAAATGTGATATTTATCACTAAAAGAACAAAGAAAAATTTGCTAAAAAAATTAAAAAAAGAAAAGAGAAGAGCAAGGTAGGGCCATGCTCATGGGTGCTATCGTCATTGCCACCCGTGGTTGGAAGGGACGACGGAGCTTGTTAGCCCTCAGTGAGGGTGGTTGGCCCCAGGCAAGGTCTCATCAGCCCCAGATGAGGGTTGGCGACCCTCCCTAGGATTGTGTGAGGGCATTTAGATCTAGGTGACACTGGCCCTCATTTTGGGCTGATGACCATTGCGCACCCTAGGCGAGGCCTTGTCAACCCCTTGAGATAGCTTGCAAGGCCTCGATCTAGATACCCATGTAGATTTGGGTGATGCTAGCTATCGCCTAGGGTTGACGAGCCTCGCTAGCCCTGAGCGAGGATCGAAGACTCTCGCTAGGCTTGGGTGAGAGCCGATGTCACCTAGATTTGGGCACCCAAGCCTGAGCACAAGCTAGTGATGATCGCCAACCCATCCGACAATGGGTGGTAGCAGTGACAACACGTATTGACTTGGCCCTACCTTGCCCCCCCCCCCATCTCTCTCTCTCTCTCTCTCTCTCTCTCTCTCTCTCTCTATTTTGTCTTTTCTTCCAATTTTGTTTTTTAAATAAATTTTCATCTTTTATTTTTATTTTTTCAATCTAATTTAAATAAGATTTAAAAAGAAAATAATTTAAAAAATGCCAAGTAGGAAAGAGAAATTAATAAAAAAATGCTACATCAGCATTTTCTATTAAACAAATTGATGATGTTAATACAAGGATTTGATTGAAATAATTTGACAAGTTTTAAAATTTGATTGCACTTTTAGTAAGTTTTAGGAATCAATTAAACTTTCTTGACAAATATTAGAATTTCTAGTGAACTTATCCAAAAAATAAATGATCTGAAAATTATTTTTTAGAAAGTTATTACTTGTATCGCTTATAAAAATGAATGAATAATAGATATTATCATAATCCATGCAAATATTTAGATATAGATTGTTGTTGATGATGAAAATATTTTCTATTGATTGATTATTTCAAGTGATAATATTTAAGAAACGTTTTTCATATTATTCGTTTTTCGCGAAACAAATGGAGCTTAAGTATTCTAAATTTGTGAAATACCCCCAATATCAAACATTATATGTTTCTAACTTGGCTTGGTCACAAATATATGCCCATAGAGTTGGATTTACCCAGGCGACTTTCTTGGACCCGACTGGTAAATCGACGTTCGATACAAAATATTGAAATTGACGTTTTACTTCTCATGTAAAACTTTAAACAGCCATGTAATGCCTGATCCTAAGTCCTACCGAGTATATTGCCTCCTTTTACTAAACGGGAAATCATGGTGTAAATATATTCTATTATACCAAATTAATGACACATCCAGAAATAATGAAATTTACATTATACCCCACTTCAATGAAAGGCAGATCTTTATATATTATTCTAAACCCTTATTGAGAGGTGCGACAGAGACAAGTCTCGTAAAAAAAAAAAAAATTACATACAAGCTTTAAAAACCCGAGAAGTTCAATGATTATTACTTTATACTTCATTCGAGCTTAAAGAAGATTGATTTATCAAGCTTTTATAATTTGATCGGTCGTTAAAGTGCTTGACATGCTCGAGCCTGAGATAACCTTGCTGTATCATCACTTTTGCAGGTTGGACTCAAGTAGAGTTAATACCTGAGCTGAACTTGGATATAGATCAAGCAAGAGCGTGTGTTCTTTTATTTTCATTCAAGTAAAAGGGCGAGAGGAGTGACCAATTCTAATAATCCCATGAAAGCATTATCATAAGGGTCTTATGATGTCTACTAAATGTTCCAATTGAACTATAAATACTACGCACCATCCAATCAAGTTGTGTTTGAGTAATCAATAGATCGGTCTAGAATATATCCATCGACCGTCTCAATGGTTGCCAAATGTAGATTAGTTTCGCTTAATTTTTTTTTTTCTAATTTTAAAGGATTCAATATACGTTGTTTGTTAGTTTTTTCTTTACAATTTTCAGTGGAGACCTATCAAAGGCATTCCAAAAGTTCCATATCCTCTCATTTCTTATCCTACACTCTCCTGTTATATCAATCCTTAAAAGTTTGAGAGGGACATAATGCCTATAGAGTTCTATTGGGAAATCTGTAAGCATGAGTAGTCCTAATCTGGAAGTTGGAAATCTATAAATTGCACTCATTCATGAATGTCATTTTCTTATTGGCTTAACATTTAAAGAGTCCTAAAATTTCATGTCGATGGGTAACCGAGTGATTAATTTATTTGTGCAGGACCTTTAGATTGTGTTCTTATATAATTTCGTAGAGTCACTATTTAAAAAGATATCTAAGATGTCTTAGTAATAGATAGAGAATGAGAATTTAATCTCTTGTTGTTCCTTGCTAGCATTGTGGTATAGGATTGTGTTACCCATTATTAATTTGAAATTATGTAATTTGTAGCCTAACAAATATATGAGTCAATGGTCATGCCTATTTTGTCACGAAAATTCAATATTCACAAAGTGAAAATGTAGAACTCATGAACATCTAATGTGTGCAAGTACTTTCTTTAAGGATGTATCCCACCTTGATGGATGGTAAAACACTACAACTTTGAAAATTGGACAACTCAAAAGATATAGTCATGTCCAACTATAATGACAATGACAACTTTCAAAGCGTGTGAACAACCTTTTGCATTGGAGACAGCATATGCTAGGATGTCTTATCAACCAGTGAACACTTATTTCACATCTCTAGAGCTGAAAGTGGTTAGACAAGTAACAAATATCAAATTAGGACAAAACCCATATTTTTTTCCTTGAAAGAGGAGTCAGCCAACGCCCGCCACAATAATGGCCGGCCATTTCTTAAAGAGTAGTAACTCCCGGTGGGATCGATGCTACTAAGCTTTGGTAGTGAAGTTGAAGTTTGAGCAGGTCGTCTGCCTGAAGAGCAGAGAAGAGCTGAACCCAAGCGCCGACGAGGCCAGATCAAATTGCAACAGGTGGTCCTCCAGTTGATGCCCTCCAATCACTATTGGAGTCAATGGATCCAACCCACCATCCACAAGGCCCAGAAACAGCACACCCTCCTTGCACAATCGAATTCGCACCAAAAATCCTCCAATACACACTCCTCTTCCTACTACTTGGCAACACCAAATCGATCGCTGGCACAGCCAGCCTGGCCCTAGTGCTCGAGATGTTCCTTGAGCCGAAACACGCCTCGAAAGGCTTGATTGGTGCTACCTTGGGACTGGTGAAAGTTCCTTTGCGAATGCTCCAACCAACCGCACAAGAGAAACTCTCTGAACTCGGTGATTTGTGTAGAGGATCTTAGCGATGTTGGTTCTTTGTGAAGACGTGAGTGTTTCAGACAGCGAGGTAATTCTGTGGCTTATTTTATCAAGCAATTACCTGAGGCTAAACATTGTGCGTTATTATTTTATTTTTTTTTGGGCCGAAAACATTGTAGGTTTGGTTGGCTAGAAAACACTTGAGTAATTAAGCCATTGTAACTTTGTAGTTCTCTGATTGATTAGTGAATTCTTTGTGGTAACTCCACTCATGAAGCAGGTACCTTAAATTCGTATCAAATTGCATAAATCTCTTGCACTCTTTGCTATTTTTTTTTTTGTTGATTTTTTTAATAATTTCTTCTTATTTTAGACTCAAATTGCAAGATTTCGTAGAGTCCATACTATTTGCATGACATCCGCGGATGTCTTCATCAACTTAAACGAGCTTCCGCATCATAGAGAGCATATGCTGGAATATCTTATCAACCCACATACATTTATTGCACATCTCTAGAGGCGATTGGACAAGTTACAAATATCGGGTCAAAACGATTTTCTTCCGTAATAAAAAGAGGAGTCAGACGGTTCTTGCCACGATAATGTCTGGCCATTTATTAACGAGCAGTAACTCGCGGTGGGATCAATCCCACTAGGTTGAAGTTTGAGCAGGTCGTCTGCCAGAAGAGCAGAGAAGAGCTGAACCCAAGCACTGACGAGGCCAGAATAAATTGCAGCAAGTGGTCCTCCAATTGATACCGTCCAATCACTATTGGACTCTCTGGATTCAACTCACCATCCCCGATGCCCAAGCACAGCGCACCCTCCTTCACTTTCACCATCGAATTAGCGCCAAATATCTCCCAATACAGAATCCTACTCCTAGTCATTGCTTGGCAACTCCGAATTAATCACCGACACGGCCGGCCCAGCCCTAGTGCTCGACTTGTTCCTCAAGTAAAAACACGCCTTGAAAGCCCCGACCACGGGCCCTGCGGTTCGAGGTCTCCAACACGGTGAACAGGTCCACCGTACCAGGAGGAACGAGTTCAACGGGACCAGCTTCCGGTTGACTTTATGGACTAGAGTTCGATGTAGTATTCCGATGAGGTATTGCCCCCTGAACTGGCACATTGCTCACAGTGTAGTGATCAGGGGAGTGGAGCCGAGGAAGACATCAATCCCGGGAAGCATCATGCGGGCCCATCACTAAAGAAGGCCAATCTTGGAACTTGAGGAAGCATCATGTTAGCACTGGGCCAAGCGCCAGTGAACCAGGCTGTCGGTGGATGACGAGAAGCCCTGGTCACAGTCGACCCAGAGGAACCCGCCGACGAGGTCGGGGGTCAGTTTGATTGGGACAAAGGGGGTTTCTCTGGTGTATGGTGGTGAGTTATCGGAGTGTTGGGGAGTCCTTGGTGACCCGAAGGACAAGGGCTTTAAACGTGAATGAGGCTTGGGAAGTGATTGGGAGTGTGACCAATACGGTGGAGCAAAGCATGAGCAACTAGAAAGACTTAGAAGCCATGATACAAGAGGCTTCCTTTGGATTTCTATCAAGAGGTAGCCTCACCATATGAAGGGAGCTTGCACTCCCACGAGTGCATTCACGGCCTGTCCATTTGACATGCAAGAACGGCGGGTTTTGCATATGCATTTGTTATTTCAACATACAAGTGTCTGCACATCTTGAATTCCTAATTACTCTTGTATATTTATTTTTGTCTAGAAAAGGAAATAGCCTTTGATTATTTTACATTCCGGTAATCTCGAGATTTGAATAAGGATCAAGATGAAACATTTAGGAAAGAAATTCTATTTATTTGAGAGTGGATTTCACACTGCATGGAGAAGATATAGAGGACAGTGTCCTTTTGATACCGTCCAAGCTTCTGCATTTTTTCATAAATGGCTTTTAATGAGCTTGGGACAGCAATAGCGTGTTGGTCACAGAAGATGGTCGTCGTTTCTGGACCTTTTGACTTGGTACTTTCCATCATGTACGGAGCGGACGCATTGTAGAATCCCCCCGAAATCCTTTATCCCCTGGAGTGACCGGGTCCGAGACGTGTAATGATACATCTCTTCCTCTTCCTCCTAATCATTCGTCGACCAGCGCATTTTTTGAAATTCAGTGAATACGCTTTCTCTAATGTATCATGAATTATGCTGCGGAGAAATAATACAAATGTCAATTTTTCCATGATAATACCCAACTAGTCGTAACACAACTAAGAGAACATTGTTAAACAATAGAAAAATGACTACAATTGGTTTTGGAGTGGTGTTATCTCTACCCTATAGATGGCTCAATACACCACCCTTGGAGAGAAAACTTTATCTGGATTTAAACGCCAAGCGATTCCATGTGCATTTTCTACTTTTTTTCCGTGATTCTCTCTGTGTATAATTTTCCTGGCTGTGGAGATTGCAACTTTATATTACTATCTCATCCTTTATTTTTTTTTTTACTCAAATATGAAAAAATATTCAGGAATAAATCATTTTAAGAGAATATGGGTTAATTCACATCAATAACCTGATAGAAAAAGAAATTTAAGGTAATATCACTTTAATGACAATACTTATCACCAATCGCATCTTATATCTATTCAACAGTCGGTCCTCTTGCAATACTAGAAGCAAACTCAGAAATAATAAGTAGGATATTAATCAACTTAAAATGACATGACAAAATTTTTTACCATCATAATGCAGACTCTCCATTAAATTGGGTGCTTCATATCACCCCCAAAAATGATAGTCGTACTTTTATTATTATCAAATGAATTTACGTTTCAAAATATGAGACTTGAATTTTGTACAATCAAATCTTCTTTCTCATTTTGAGACACATGTATCTTGCCCAAAAAGACGATTAAAGAAACACTAGGGAGATGTTGTGATAGAGGCGAGCGATCGAACAAAATATAGACGGAAGAAGAAAAAAATAAATTGTACACTAGATTTACGTGGTTCAATCGTAAAGACCTACATCCACGGGGAGAGCAGCAGTGAATTTCACTATAGATCAAGCGATACAAGCAGATTATACACTCAAGTCACTCAAATACTCTCTCGGTGTTTCCCAAACCCCAATTACACTCAATAACGCACCCAGTGTTTAACCCCAAAATTTCTCGAAAATAATCTCTCAATCTCACGAAGGAATTACACGCAAATCTTACCTCAAGATTTAATTGACTACAAATACTAAACTTCTTGGATGTAATTGCACGAACGAACCCACTTTCAAGCACTCGATATTTGGTGCTTCAAGTTTGCTTGCATCAACAACGGCGGAACAAGCACTCATGCGGTGCTTCAATATGTGGCTTCGCTAGGTTTATTTCATAGAGACTTCATGCAAGCCATCCCACGCACACTTGCAGAGAAGAAAATATTATATATATATATATGTGTGTGTGCGCGCGCGCGTGCGCGCGCCCAAAAAAGGTCAAACAATTGACCTAGGCCCACCATCCACGTATTTAGCTTCACACGGCAGATTCCTCTCTCGGCGGACGTGTGTGTGCGTGTGTGTGTGGGCCCCAACAATAAACCAATCTTCACATGAAGAGGAAATCCCGTGCAGGAGCTTCGTGAGTTTCGGATTCCGCATAATTTCCGAAGAGGAAATTCATATCTATTTTAGCAAACGCTCAAACTCGAGTCATATTTAACAATCTCCACCTTGGCTCGACGTTTGAGCTAAGTTACAATCACTTCATAAAAATTTCAAATTCTGTTGCTACTTTCCCATAACCCCTAATGGGCTCAACCGCCATAGATATTATTCAAGTTCAAGTTTCGCTTGAACTTTGCCATAACTGAGGACCTCATCAGAATACCAACTCCACATGCACCTTTAACTGCTCCGCAAGGATTTTTTGACACGACCTTCTCAACTGCAGATAAAATAAAACCATTAATGTATCCATATCTGTCAGGAGATCGAATACGTACATTGTTAATTTCAGTAGTTACAGCAACCGTTGGCTCTATAAGCTCCACCTTGCTATGAGCACCATATGTGTAGATTATTTTACTAATGCTCGTACTCGCTACCTCAGGAGTTTCTGGTCTCAACTCCATCTCAAGCTGAACACCGTTCAGATCCGTATTAACATTGCTATAATCACTCATAGCCAGAAGTATTGGAGACTTGTCAAGGGTAACTTCTCTGCTGTTAACAGGTGAATTTATATCTGGGCACCACAACAAATCACCTCGCTCACCTTGTGCATAGCCATGGAATATGCACCTTGCCCTCCTATCGAGCTTATCATCACTCACTCGAAAATAACATGAGCAACCCAATATTCTAATAACAAAATAATCAGCAACGTTACCTGAGCACACTTCTTCAGGAGTCTGCCATTCAATAGTAGTTGATGGAGATTTATTCACCAGGTAGCTTACCGTACTTAGCACATCAGCTAAGATTCTCCTAGCCATACCAGCACTAGAGATAATTTTTCGGACCGTCTCTAGTAATATTCTGCTCATCAATTCTGCAAATTGTTGTGATTTACTAGCACTAGTGCGGTGTTTCACTATGCTATCTTTCATGTAGAATTTATTTGTCAACTCTGAGCAAAACTACATGCTATTGTCAGTCCGTACATGCTTGATCGACTTACCAGTCTCCGTCTCAATCAAAGCTCTTGACTGTGAGATCCTGACACTAGCATCAAACTTGTGCCTTGGCACAAACACCCAGGTCTTCCTCGAGCAGTCAATAGACTCTCGAACAGATGCATCCGACGTCTCTGCAGCGAAATTTATCACTGTCTCACCTTGAAGTTTATACAGGCCATCGTGCTTGATTCCTTTCATTATCACCAGGGCACCTCGAACAACCTTTAGAACTCCACCTTTTGAAGAATACCTGCAACCAGCTGAATCTAGGGCACCCAAGGAAATTAAGTTCTTTTTCAATTCCGGAACATGCCTCACTCCAGTCAATGTCCTCACAATACCATCATGCATTCTGATTTTAACATCATCAACACCCACAACATCGCACTCAGCGTTGTTTCCTAACTGAACTTTATCACTACCCGTGCACTGATAAGTGATAAACCAATTTCTATTTGGTGTGACATGAAAAGAACAACCAGAATCCAGAATCCATCCATCAAGCGATGAATCATTAGTGACAGACAAGACATAATCAGCATTATTTACTATAGCTACAACATTATCTGCAGAATCAACTATAATTCCCTTACCCTTTTCATTCTTCAGCTTAAGGCAATCTCTTCTAAAATGCCCCCTCTTGCCACAGTTCCAACAGACAACATTAGCAGTTCTAGATTAACTATGTCTGTTCATATTAGTACTACTATTACCCATATGTGTTACAGATTTTCCTCTATTTTCACCAACTAGAGCAGTAGATATAGATTCGCCAGATTCTCTTCTACGAATATCCTCGCTCAGAATCAAATCTCGAATCCCATCAAACGTCAAACTTGTTGACCCAGAAGAATTACTAACAGCAGTAACGGTAGTATTTCAACTATCAGGCAATGAGGATAATAGAATCAAAGCATGTACCTCATCTTCAAAATCAATCTCAACTGAACTCAATTGATTAATAATCACATTGAATTCATTGATATGATCTGCAACTGACGCACCTCATTGATATGATCTGCAACTGACGCACCTTCTTTAATCTTCAAGTTAAACATACGTCGCATCAAACAGACATTGTTGATCGTAGAGGGCTTCTCGTACATACCCGACAGGGCTTGCATCAAATCAGCAGTGGTCTTCTCCTTCAGGATGTTAAACCCGACGTTACGAGCCAACGTCAGCCGAATAACACCCATCGCTCATCTATCCAGCAAATCCCAATCAGCTTGCTTCATCGTCTTTGGTTTCTCCCTAAATAAAGGCAAGTGCAGATTCATCTGGTAAAGATAATCTTCAATATGCATCTTCTATAAACTAAAATCATTCCCATCAAATCTGTTGATTTTTCACTTTTACTTCTTCTGTCGCCATCGATTCGCTTCAACTTAGCCAAACCTAGCTCTGATACCACTTGTTGCGAGATGGGCGAGCGATCGAACAAAATATAGACGGAAGAAGAAAAAAATAAATCATACACCAGATTTACGTGGTTCAATCGTAAAGACCTACGTCCACGGGGAGAGCAGCAGCGAATTTCACTATAGATCAAGCGATACAAGCAGATTACACACTCAAGTCACTCAAACACTCTGTCAGTATTTCCCAAACCCCAATTACACCCAATAACGCATCCAGTGTTTAGCCCCGAAATTCCTTGAAAATAATCTCTCAATCTCACGAAGGAATTACACGTAAATCTTACCTCAAGATTTAATCGACTACAAACACTAAACTTCTTGGATGTAATTGCACGAACGAACCCACTTTCAAGCACTCGATATTTGGTGCTTCAAGTTTGCTTGCATCAACAATGGCGGAACAAGCACTCATGCGGCGCTTCAATATGTGGCTTCGCTAGGGTTTATTTCACAGAGACTTCATGCAAGCCGTCCCACGCACACTCGCAGAGAAGAAAATATATTATATATATATATGTGTGCCCAGAAAAGGTCAAACAATTGACTTGGGCCCACCATCCACGTATTTAGCTTCACACAGCAGATTCCTCTCTCGGCGGACGTGTGTGTGCATGTGTGGGTGCCCAAGGTCAAAACTTTGACCTTGGGCCCCACCAATAAACCAATCTTCGCATGAAGAGGAAATCCCGTGCAGGAGCTTCGCGAGTTTCGGATTCCGCATAATTTTTGAAGAGGAAATTCATATCTATTTTAGCAAACACTCAAACCCGAGTCATATTTAACAGGAGATGTGGAAAGAGAGATAGGGGTTTGTTAAATCATTATCCAATCAAACTTTCTTTTTAGGCAAAAGAACGCTCAAAGTACCATAACTTTGCTCAAAAGGACACTTAAGTGTCATAATTTACGAAAGGTACACTTAAATGCCACATTTGAAGAAAAACGGATCACTAAAGTGCCACTCCGGCCAAAAGGTTGACGTGGCATTTTTTCGGCGAATTTCTGGCGAAGTGAGCCCAAAACAACGCCGTTTTGCACGCTAACGTGGCCAAATAATGCAAAAACAGTGTCGTTTTGGGCTAACGTGGTAAAAAAATAATATAAAAATTAAATAAATTAAATTTAAAATTAGATTTAGTTAAAATATTAAAAAATAATAATTTTAAAATTAAAAAAAATTAAAAAATGGGGGGGGGTGGTTGAGGGCTCAGCCCTCGGCCACTATCGCCACCTCCTCACCATTACTAGGAAGGGTCGGCGAGGGTGGGGGGAGAGTCGGCCGGGGTCGCCGGCCCCCGGGTGGCGGGATCGGCGACAAGGGCTCGCAAGCCCTTGCCCAAATTCGATGAGTTGTGAGGGGCCGTAGCCCTTCCCTAGACCCGGCGAGGGTCGGCAGCCCTCACCCGACCGAGCCAAGGGCCGACGCTCGTTGGGGGTCGTCATGACAAGTGGCAGCCCTTGGCCTAGCCGGCGAGGGCCGCCGACCTCGCCGGATCCGGGCGAGGGCCGCGACCTCGCCTTGATTTGGGGTGAGGGCTCACGCGTCCTCGTCGTCGATCAGCCGGGATCGCCGGCCCCTGGCCAAGGGCTAGTGACCCTAGCCGACCCTCCCCCCCTCCATCGCCAATCCTTCCCAACGATGGTGGGGAGGCAACGGCGGTCTCAACCACCGCCTTCCCTTTTTTTAAAAAAAATTAAAATTATTATTTTTTAATATTTTAACTAAATTTAATTTTAAATTTATTATTTTTAACATTTTAACTAAATTTAATTTTAAAATTATTATTTTTTTAATATTTTAAATAAATTTAATTTTAATTTTTTTAATATTTTAACTAAATCTAATTTTAAATTTAATTTATTTAATTGTTATATTATTTTTTTGTATGTGCCTATTATGGATTTGCACCCCCTGGGATCGATAAACCTTTTGGATCTTATTAACCAAAGATATACAACTTTGCACTATAGTTAGCTCAGCCCCAATCAAGAATCCCCAAGGAATTCCAAGAATTTTTCTTATAGGCTCGTTCCAACCCTCAATTCTTTTTTCTAGGTTCATCGATATTGAATCAATTGAACGCGCTTCTAACACTTGTTCCACTTTTGGAAGACCCTGCGTTATATCACCGGATCTCGATTTTTCATATATAAATGTAACTAATGTATCTCCTTCGTAAAGGATTTCTCCATAATGATCATGAATAGTTGCTCCTAGAGTGGCCAAATAAGGCTTGGCGGATCTTATTACTACAGAGTCAACTTGAACAATCAAAACTTGACCCGATTTTTTTATCACGTCAGCTTAAAACGACGCCGTTTTTGCATTATTTGGTAATGTCGGCGTACAAAACGGTGTCGTTTTGGGCTCGGTTCGTCGAAAAAGTTGCCACGTCAGCATTTTGGTCGGATTTTGGTCGGATTGGCACTCAAGTGATCCATTTTACTTTGATTTTGGCACTTAAGTGTACCTTTCGTAAGTTTTGGCACTTAAGTGTCCCAAAGTTATGGCACTTGAGGGGTCCATACGTCTTTCTTTTTATGTAGAGAGTACTTTAATCAAAAGCAATCTGTAGTTTAATTAGGTTGTGCATGCATTCATTTCAGGTGTAGAAATAGACCCATCCTTATGTTCAGCATCCAAGATAAACTTTTAGAATAGAAAAGGAGTTAAAGTCAGGGAGTTTTTCCAAATTTGTTCGGAGTTGAAATTTCTAATAAATTGTCTCTAGAGAAAAAATGTTGACATAGGCACAATAAATAGAGGGAAAATTGTTAAAAAAATCATTGGTCTATTGTATAGTTAATCAATCATAAAATTTTTAATTTGGTTAATTTTGTCAATTTAATCCAAAAACTTTTGACAATTTTTCAATAGAGTCGTTTGGGCTAATTTGATTGGAATTGTTGATGGGATAGTCCGATGAACACTGTGTTGTGTATTGATGTGAATGCTTTTTTTAATTTTTATTTTATTTTTTTACATTTTTTTTGAAATTTTCTTTTCTTTTTTCCTTTATTTCCATTAGGGTGAGCATGGTCCGGGTTGGTCCGGGCCACCCCCTAACCCTAGGACCGACGTGCGGTGTCGGTTCTAAATTTTTAGAACCGAGAACTGACCCTATTGAGCCTAGGACCAAGGACCGGAACGACCCAATGGGTTCAGTTTGGTTCCAGGATCAACTCGGGACCGATCAATAATTTTTTTCGTCTTATTTTTTATACTCACTAAAAAAGCAAACCTACAAATTCAAATTACACATCCATCGACAATGCGGTATTGTGCAACTAAACTATAAATACCAATACATATTTAGCAAATTTAAGATTATACAATAATAAAAATTTCGTACCTGCTAATTGCTCATCGAGATATGGGACAAGATGGAAAGTTCTTGTAATCATCTATCTTTAATATTCATAACACAATATGCAAAAGCATTTTCCTACATTTAATCATGTAAAGTTCACTCAACCAAAAAATGAGCTTCACACCACTACTTGAGTAGCAAATCACTGTAGCAACTATAGTACTACTCTACTCTTCAAAAACTTATACCATTTGACACAAATTGAAAAGCAAAGTGCAGTTGAAATTCATTAGTAAAATACAATTAAACCATAAAAAGTTCAAAATACTTAATATAAACCATGAATATATAAATTCACATCTTGTTAATTCACTTGAACTTCTAAACACATGAAAACAAAACAAGCGACACATAATTAATATTCAACAAAAGTTTTAAATTGAAATTACTATTAGTGCTATTGATAAAACATCTCAATATAATATAATATAATATAACAGATATTTTACTTAGGTTTGAATATATAAAAGAATTATAAATAATATAATATAATATAATATAATATACGGGGTTCCGGGTTTGACCAACCCAAAACTCTTAGGACTGAGGACCAACCAGTACAGTATTGGTCCTGGAATTTCGAGACCAAGGACTGACTCAATTCCCTTGGGAACCGGATCAGGACTGGTAGGGTTGGGCCGGTCCAGGGTCGTTTAGGGTCAACCCTAGACCCCGCTCACCCTTAATTTCCATTGTTCATTTTCCACAGCAGTCCCTACCCGACTCTTCCGTGAAGATGAACAATGGAAAAAAGAAATAAAAGGAAATAAAAAAATAAAAAATCATATATTTAAAAAAATTACAAAAATTATCTATATTAGTGCCAATCATTTTACATAGAATGATTAATGTTCACATTAGTAATTTTCAATCAAAATTGACTAAAATGACTAAATTGGTCAAATTAAAAATTTTAAGATTAAATTGGCTAACATACAATAATTTTAATACTTTTTGGATGATTATTCCGATAAATGAAAGAAAGACGATGTTAAACTTTGTGTATTATATTTGTACCAAGAAAAGAGCTATTCTATGGCATAAAATTTTTTTATTGGATTTTCTCTGTTGGAGAATCTTGGTGTTGCTCTTGGTTTCTTATTCTCTTTTTGTAACTCGCATGCCCCACTCATGTCATTGTACATGTTTTGTACCCAAACGAAGTTTTCTTTGCATTTTGGTAACTATTCCCTGTAGGGATTATTTGAATGCAAATGAGTTGGGCTTGAGTCAAGCCAATTATGGGCGGCCCAAGCTTACAACCCAACATCTACAACTGGCACAGCGTGGGCTTGACGCAATCTCCATCCTTGTATATCTCTCATAGATATGATATCCATCATTTGAAAGTATTTCTCGAACAGCGAGTACACCTTCATTAAGCCTACTATGCACTGACCATGCTTACATAGAAGTCACAATGAACAATATTGTTGTGCCCTAGACACAATTCATTATGTCAGTCCAAGCACCTCTTATCCCTAAAAAAAGCGTGCTTTAATCTAGCATATATTCTCAATTGGGTAATCACTTACGATAAATATGATTGGCCAGTTACTGAGTATATCCAAGTAAACACATATCGATCTTCCTTTCCTACTCGAAGCTCTCCTTCTCAACCTAGTTGCTTTCCTAACGTGTCTCAAAGGCCGCATCATTCTTGATTGGAGGAAGTATGCTAAAGATTTTGGAACGCAGTAGAAAGTCTTAAAGGTATTATAAGAGGTTTTCATAACCCAAAAGTTCTCATATAGAGGAGCATAGCAATTAATTTCTATAATTATAGTAAAATCTTGATACTAGATAGAGCATTGAAAAACGTTACCGCCATAGGTAATTCATTTGGAACTTGATCAAACTTGTCTTGTTACATCCTGAACAAGTGCTTTTGTATCAATGAGACATTTATATTTGCATATAATACAAGGTTTCATAAGTTTTTGTATGTGCTGTTCATGCTTTTTTTTTTTTTAAAGACACATGCATTAAAGTTTTAAAACTTATTACTAAAGTGTAATTGAGTTCTAAAATTTTTAAAAAGTGTTAATAAGTCTTAAACTTGTTAAGAAATGCAATCGAGTTTTAAAATTTTCAAAAAGTGTAATCAAATTCCCAAACTTGTCAAATTGATCAAATTAAGTCCTTTAATTGATTGTACTTTTTAATAATTTTAAGATTCAATTGCACTTTTGTGACAAGTTTTAGGATTTACTTGCATTTTTTGAAAGTTTTAGAACACTTCAATGAAAAGTTTTAAGACTTCCGGTGCATTTATTCTTTTTTCCTTTTTTATTCCTGATATGTTGATGAGCAAGTCTGGTAGGTTCTCATACCACTTTGGTATAAAGAAACTAATTTTGTGATCCACACCAGGTCCACCAAAATTAAAAATTTCACAATTTCCCTGATGTTTCTAAAACCTATCTCTTATTGAAATCTTGAGTAGCAGTTGGTAAGAATAAATTAGAAAATAAAGTTGTGGAATTTCTTATATCTATTGATTATTCATAGACTTTACAATATGGCTATCTATAGTAATATGATATAATAATAAAAAATTACAATTCATCAAAATAATGAGATTATGATACGAGAGATACATAGAGTCAAAAAATATATTTCTAATATCTTATTAGTAGGGGTGATTGGTTCTAGGGTGGGCGGTTCCCACCTTGAGATTGAGAATTGCCCACTAAAGACCAGTTTCACAAAATGAGAAGCGAGAACTTTGCTTTGGACACTAAGTCCTTACGGGGTTTTGTTCTTTTTAGGACAGCTCATACAATCACAATAAAACATGTGTATACACTTAGAGGGCCCATTATCTTATAAGGCAACCCAAAACTGCCTTTCTAGGCGATGTGGAACAAGGGATGCTCCTCCTCCTTGCACACGTTTAGGGACCGAGATGTGGACACACTACCATCCCTTCTCACCGTGCACCGTCGCTTGGGCTGTCACAAGTGTAGTCTGGTAATACCTCAAAAATGCTGCATAATATAAATTTTGAAATCTGCAAACAGAAGGTAATAATTCACCTAGTAAACTTTCTAATGCCAAATGGCGCTCGTTGAGAGCTTTACAAGGACAATGTTCATGGAAGGGACAATGAGGGGGTTCGAATTCTGAGTTTGAAAAAGATTTGTGACGTCTCACGAAGCTTTGAGTTTTTCTAGTCATTGATGGATAATGTCATCCCATGTGCTCTTGTAAATAAGAGCAAGACGTTGAAGTTTAGCTTCTTGGTTGCTGCTAGTCATGTGCTTGTGGATATAGACACAGTGGCTGCTTGGCTCATGCTTTTGAATTTTGGACGCAGCTTGTTTACTGTACGTAATGATCTTAGGAGGATCAGTGCTCGTTACGGATCCCTCTGCTTTCCCTTTTACACAGCCCTTGGTTTTTTGGTTGTCCCTACGAACTACAGATCCTCTCTTCTTTTGCTTATATATATAGAAGTACTGGTTTGGTTTGAACGGTTCAGATGGGCGATTTCAAACTAGAACCAAGAAGCCACCGCCTGCCACTAGTTCCAATTTATTGGAATTGGGAATTGGACTAGACCTTTGGGAACCACCTAGAACAGGCTAGTTCGGTCTTGTTCTGGGTGATCCCTAATTCTTTTGCACACCCTTACTCATTAGATTGAAGGTAACATGAAAGAAGTCAATTGAAATTTGGAGGAAAGATCTTGAAAACATGCGGATAGATGTGCCTTAGTGAACAAATCAGCCATTTGATTAACTGATGAAATAGATATGAGCCGAATGATGCCGCGAAACACATGAGAGCATAATAATAGCAATAATAATATGCGGAAATATTCATCTCTTCTGCGTATTTTTATTATTAACTGCAGTCGGGCTGGACGAACTGTCGAAGTGTCAATCTAATTGCGGAGCCTACCTCCACGTAGGGTGTGACGTTAGTGCAATGCGAGCACTTCGATGGATGGGTCTTTGGAAATGCAGTCAACAATGTTCCGCACGCCATATTCGAAGAGACTGGGTCGCAAATTCTTTGCACACCGGTGGCTAGAGGTTTGATGGCTACCGGGGGCGGCGCGGTAAGGCTGGCAGCAGTGCGGCGACGATTGAGAGGAGTTGACATTCGCACGAAGAAGAAGAAAAAGGAAGATCAAGGAGAGAGAGGGGATATGTGGGTTGTAGAAAAACATGGGCCACTGTACAAGGATTACAATTGGCTGTGAAAGTGTAGATACAGAAGGAGAACAATATTAGAAAAATTGCTCTATCTCGCAGCATGAATGATACCGAAGTTTTGCATATCCCCAAGTATCTTCTTTGAATATGCTCTATTCCCAGAAATTTGATGGTTGATAGGACCAAAGTTCAGGTTAAGAACTTAAGCTGTATTTGATGGGTCAAATATACCACTAGATGGGATAACTTTGATCCTATCCTATGATTAAGGCCACTTAAATATGTCCGAGTATTGTTAGGTATAGTTTAGATAAAATAAACTCACCTAAAGAGTGGAATATATTTAAATAAGATGTCTCTCATCTCTCTCTCTCTCTCTCTCTTTTTTTTGTTCCCTCTATCCACCCTTAGCTGTCATCCACTGCCTCTACCACCCATAGCCTCCCACTGAGCCTCCTCTCGTTGCCGCCGATGAGGCTCTGACGAGCTCGACTCAATCTTGGCCACGGAGTAGCTCCATGACCAAATCTAGAGCATCATATACCGTTCACGGAGGAGTTCCTTGGCTAGATCGGAGCTTAACTGGACCATGACCAAGGTGGAGCTCGGCCTCAACCCTGGAATGCTACTTTCAATGATAAAGAGGAAACTTTAAGGACAAAAATCGCAATATGTTTACGATATTTCAGACACAGTGGGAAGAAAGAAACAAGATATATCTTTTATAGATGCAACAGAGAAGACAAGGATGAATGAAACAGATGAACCCAGAATCTGAAGATTGCAGGCCAGCGATGAAGATGGAGGAGGGATTGGTGGTCGCTAAAGATTCTGCATGATGGTGATGCCTAGGCAGCACCTTGAGGGTTTGGAGTTTCGAACAGTCGACATTCAATCTGGCAAAGGCAATGACGAGGAGGGTAGTGAGGAGATTGAAGTGGGATTTGTCGATGGCGAGAGTCATTACGTCGACATTCAATTCATTCGAACGGTTAAAATTCAATGCAGCTTGAATATGCGGATGCTTACCTAACACTGGATAAGTTATTAGAAATCCTATGTTTGTTTAATCAAACTTATATCCTGATAAAATAGTTCATATGTTACCAATAAAACGAAACATAGTTGATTTTGATAGTGGGTTAATATATATCCTCATGGTTGGTTTGCGGAGGAACATATCTAAAAACTCAAGTGTAATTCTTTCCTAAATGAAACTTTGGATTGATCTCCAAACAAAGAACACTAAAGTTATTGAAGTAGAGAAATATTGTGATTTGTGTAAGATCGCAATTGAACCTTATGGAATTCAGACAAATTCTTCTAATCATCATCCAAAGCATTTTCCAGGAAAATGACTGCGCATTTCTAAGGCAGTGATTATGCAGGTATGCCACCTTTTTTGTTATTATTATTTTTGGTCGGAGCCTTTTTGGTTAATTCACTTAAATGAAAATTGCTTATGCTTCCCGTGCATTATCTATTGATGATTTTCCCCTTTTGACTGTCAAAAGCGCTTAAGAAGCTCCGTGATTTGTTAACATTAGAAATAATAAATGAATTGGGGGGGAGAGAGAGAGAGAGAGAGAGAGAGAGAGAGACCCTAGTGGGTGTACTCCACTGCAGATATTGAACAGTCAAAATCAACACGCTACTGGCACAAAATTTTTAAATGCCCACTTTAAAAGTCCAGACCAGGTTGCTATTTGACGACATTCTTCTTCTCTTCCGCCAGTTTCCACTGTCTCTCCAACTCTCATCCATGGCTTCCATTCCTTTCCAGTTTCTTGTACTCTGTTCGATTATCCTATCAATCACATTCCCTATCCCTTCACAAGCCTCATTCAGGCCCAAGGCAGTAGTCCTTCCGGTCACCAAGGACTCCTCAACTCTCCAGTACCTCACCACCCTATACCAAAGAACCCCCTTGGTCCCTGTCAAACTGACCCTCGACCTTGGTGGCAAATTCCTCTGGGTCGACTGCAACCGAGGCTACTCGTCGTCCTCCTACAGCCCTGCTCGGTGCCGCTCTGCCCAGTGCTCCCTCGCAGGGTCCCAGATCTGCATCAGCTGCTTCACCGGGCCCTTGCCCGGATTCAACAACAACACGTGCGGCCTCTCCCCAGACAACACTGTGACCTGCACCTCCACTGACGGCGAGGTGGCCCGGGACGTCGTGGTGGTGCAGTCCACCGATGGGTCGATCCCGGGCCTAGTCGTCTCGGTGCCCAAATTCCTCTTCACCTGTGGGGCCACGTTTCTCCTACAAGGCCTGCCGAGCGGGGTACAGGGGATGGCAGGGTTAGGGAGGACTAGGATTTCACTCCCCTCTCAATTCTCTGCTTCCTTCAGCTTTGATAGAAAGTTTGCCATTTGCTTGAGCTCATCCTCAAGCTCCAGTGGAGTGGCCTTCTTTGGCGGTGGGCCCTACATGATGCTTCCCGGGATTGATGTCTCAAAGTCCCTCATCTACACTCCGTTGATCATCAACCCGGTGAGCACAGCATCATCTTACTTTGCGGGTGAGCCCTCAACAGAGTACTTCATTGGGGTCAAGTCCATAAAAGTCAACGGGAAACAAGTCCCCTTGAACGCATCCCTCTTGAGCATCGGCAAAGAAGGCAACGGCGGCACCAAGATCAGCACAGTGAACCCGTACACCGTGATGCAGACCTCGATCTATAAGGCTGTGGTTGGGGCTTTCGTGAAGGAACTCTCACAAGTTCGGAGGGTCACGCCAGTGAAGCCCTTCAGGGCGTGTTTTGACTCGAATAGCATTGGGAGCACGAGGGTCGGGCCGGGTGTTCCGCAGATTGACCTGGTGCTGCAAAGTAGCAGTGTGTATTGGAGGATTTTTGGGGCTAATTCAATGGTGCAAGTTAAGGAGGGGGTGTTGTGCTTGGGGTTTGTGGATGGAGGGTTGAGTCCAATGACTTCAATAGTGATAGGAGGGCATCAACTGGAGGACAACTTGCTGCAGTTTGATCTGGCCACATCAAGGCTTGGGTTCAGCTCTTCTCTCCTGTTCAGGCAAACCACCTGCTCAAACTTCAACTTCACAACTAAAGCTTAATGGTATGCCACCATGAAGGTTCCTTTTTTACTCTCTGTTTCTCTAATCAATAAAGGTCCGACTTGTGGGTGAAATACATATAATTATTTCTTTTTTTACACTTGGAAGTTGTAACTTGTATAATCATTTTGATTCATGAGATAAAGTGAGTAAATTATGTTTAGTGGTTGACGAGAGATCTGGAATATGCTGCCTCTGATATATGCTTGACAGCATATGCGGAGATTCGTTTAAAAGAGATGTCCTTCTCATGATGGTTGCATAATCATGACCAGTTTTCCCCTAGTGGCCACTAATCTATCAATTGATTGAATCGATGAATAGTCATTCAAGTTCGGCCTGGGGTGCGATTTTAGTTCTACCTTTGCATTTTTCCTATCATATACGACAAAATCTCCACAATATGACTCAAATCACGATTAATATCTTATTTGCGATTTGAGCAAAAAAAAAAAAAAAAATCCTATTCGCGATCTCCCGTGAAAATATTATTCTCGATGAAAAGGAGTCTGACATAGTCATAGAATGACTTGGGCTTATTCAATGACCTAGAAGTCCACTTAAAATGTATATGCAACAGTGAAAATATTTCATATTTTAAGAATAAAGATGCTATAAAGTCTAGAGCGACCACTATAAAAGGCATGCGTGGGAAGTGCTTTTGTTAAAGAAATATGTGTAACTTGCTCGTCTTTGTCCTTTTATGTTATCTTCTTTTGAAAGGAATCGACGTGTCAATCTGATCTGGATATGGATATTCATTAGACTTTCAGTCAACTTGAATCGGCTAAGATATTAGTTATGTAAAGTAAAAAAAGAAAAATGCCTTTAACGTCCCTAACGGCAAAGGATTATAGGCAATCTATTGCGGTGGCAATAGATATTTTCAATGAACGTCCGTATTTTATACACGGCATTTTCACATGAGATAAATCTACGTGAGTGTGTAAGAAGTTATCGAGACATTAAGGATGTGTAAGAAGTTATGGGGAGATTAAGGACAATTTCCATGAGTACTGATGACAATTGATATGATTTATTGCAATTTAGAGTAAATCAACGTTCGCAGATATTTGATGCTTGCAATGAGATCATATGTCAATGTGGCATGGTTGAGGACACCTAATTTAAATCTAAACATTACACGTGACATTGTCAATGTCTAAAAGGTCCATACTATATTGCCTTTATATGGTTCCTGCCACCCAGGTCCTCCATCTCCATCTCCTCTATTATTAGTCAAAGGGAAAAGAGCAATGGCACATTATCCAGACTGGGATGTTTTTTGCATGTCCCCATTTGTCTCTTTTGCGCAAGTAATTGTACTTTAGGACGGAAGCGCCATGTGGCCATTTTAAGACAACCCTCAAGGAAAAAATAGTGGCATCTATTAAAGAAAATCACGACATTATATGACAGAAAGTGGTACAGAACAGATAGATTTTCCCTCAAACTTTCAGGTTTCCCTTGGAAGTTCATACGAGTTACTAAATTCCGCTTGTTATCACCAAGACATTTTGAATGACTTTCTAAACCTCTCATTTTGAAATATACTTACATCCGGCTGAAATCAAGGCACTAAAAGAAATTATATTCTTCTTCAATTCATAACACGTCTCATTTTAGTTAATGTTCTTATGATACCAAGATCCATTTTGATTCCAACATTACAAACACCCACAATACCACAGTTGGCATTGTTCGTCAACTATACTATGGCACTATTCTTGCACTGATAAGCAGTAAACCAGTCTATTTAATGTATCATGAAACTAACGACCAAATTCCATAGTCCATCCATTGAACAAAGAATCTTCAATGATAGATAAGACACAATTATCAACTCCAATAGCCTTACCCTTCTCGCAAACCTTTCTTAGATGCCCCATGTTGCCTCAATTCCAACAAACAACACCAACTCTTCGAGGCATGCTATGTCTTTTCTAGTTTGCACTATCCTTGCTAACATGCAAACTAGTTTTCAAATACCTTCACCTATTAAACCAATAGACCTATTCACCAAATTGTCTCTTATGGATGTATTAACTTGAAATCAAATTGCAAACTTCATGAAACATCAAGCATCGTAATCAAGAGGAATTACTAACTATAGTAACAACAGTATTCCAACTATCAAATAATGATAGAATCAAAGCATGTACCTTATCATCAAAGTCAATCTCAATCAAGCTTAATTGACTAGCAACAATATTGAAATCATTGATATACTCAACTCTTGAACACTTTTGCACATCTTAAGTAAAACAGATTTTGCATTAAAGTAGACCTTATTGATGACAAAAGGCTACTTGTACATGTTCAACAAGGCATTCATCAAATCCAATATTAGGCGAATAATGCCCAATGACCATCTATCCAACCAATCCCAATTGGCTCGCTTCATAGAATCTAACTTCTTCTGAACATGGGGTAAGTGCAGATTTCTCTTGCACATATAAATCTCAACTTGCATATTTCCTTCTCATATGTTGATTTTGCTTTCCTTATTCTATCACAAACAATTTGCTTCAACCAATCAAGCATGACTCTAATACAAATTGTTGCTGGAAGAAGGCGATTGAACAATAAAATAAATAAAAGTAAATAATTTGACACTGGATTTACATGGTTTGGTTAATGCGGCCTACTCTGTAAGGAGAGTAACACAAACTTCCATTGTAAATTTAGTTATACACTGGAGGTTATGACTACAACAACACATGTCTCGAACCTTTACTTACACTTAGAAATGTTAAAAAGTGAGATTGAAAATGAAAGTTGAAAACTTGAAGAGTTTTGAGATGGGATTATATGATCAAAGAAAGAAATGTACTTGGAAGACTTGATAAGAGTTACCAAGAGATAAAAAGAAGTGACCAAGGTTAAAAGTAATGATGATCTTGGGTTAAAAATACTAAGTGCAAAAGAGAGAAAAGCTTTTTAATACAAAAGTTACAAGCAACTTAATGTGACTAAAAATAAATATATTTTTTTTTCTAACTTACAAGATATAAACATTTTAGTACAAAAACAATGAAATCAATATATGTTCTAAACACTAATAATTCTGAAAAATATTTTGAACCAACTAAAGCATTCAACAAAAGTTATTAGATGCTAGGAGAATCTCAACTCAAGAATTTTATAACTTGATGATTATTCAATGAGTGTTTTGGAGTATATCGGTCTCTATCAGCAATTACTAGGGCGATATGTCGTTTACAATCACTTTGTGTAATCAACCTATGTACAAATGCTCATTAATTTTATTCCTAATGGAATCTCTTTTCAAAAATCACGGAAATGGAAAATTCCTTTGGATCTTTTGCACATTACAAAGTTCATAATCCAACTTGAGATTTCATTCATGACATTCACTATCTTTATATCATAAATATTATTGACTAATGTAGGAAATTCCAAATGTCACAATGGATGTAGGCTTAGTTATAAGTCAAACCATTATACATCTATGTGTGCCTATTCTATTTATTGATGACTGCTTTGGAAAAATGCAGGCCATTGCTTTAAAATCTAAAGATTACGTGCTTGCAGCTTTTAAACAATTTCATATTAATGTGGAAAGAAAAACTGGGAAGAAGCCAAAATGTTCTAACTAACAATGGTTGTGAAAGTAAAGGCCCATTTGAACATTACTGTAGGGATTATGGTATCAAGCTAGAGAAGATTATTCCAAAAATATCACATCAAAATAGAGCAGTAGAGAAAATGAACTAGGCAATTAATGATCATATTTGGTGTACTCATGCGAGGTTACCAAAGTCATTCTAGGGCAAAGCGATGGGAACAATAGTGGACTTGACAAATCTTTCTCCACCAGTTCCACTTAAAGGGGATGTTTCGCAAAGTGTTTGGAGTGGGAAAGATGTTTTCTACAATCATCTTAAAAAGTGTTTGATTGCCGACCATTTGTTCATGATCGAGAGATGAAGGGTCGAAGCTTAATAACAAGTCTAAGTAGTGTATCTTCTTGGGTTATAGATATAAAGAATTTGGCTATAGGTTATTGGATCCAGATGCAAATAAAGTTATTAGAAGCTGAGATGTGGTTTTCTTTTAGCATCAACTCATTGAAGACATCGACAAGCTAGGGAGGTCAAAGAATGTAGCTCAACATTATGTTAGTTTCAGCCTAAATTCTCCTACCGTATTGGATGGATATCACATGAGAGAAGTGCATAGAAATCATGAAAATGGTAAATCCTCACAAAATGTTGATTCTTCAGCTGAAACAATTGAAATAATTAAGTAAGAATAATTGGTTGAGCAAGAACAGCCTATTGAGCCAGTGGAGCCAATTGAGCTGATAGCCGATCTTATCTCAAGTGAGAAGCTTTGAAAGAGAGCGTAAACCTTCACAGAAATATTAGCCACATGAGTATTTCTTACTTATTGATGCTGGAAAGTTAGAAACTTATGACAAAACCATGTTATGTGATCAAAAGAATTAAGTGGCATAAAGCCATATAAGATGAGCTCAAATCCTTACATAAGAACCACACATTTGAATTGGTAAAGTTGCCTAAGGGTAAAAGAATACTCATAAATAAGTGAATGTATAAGTTGAAAACAAAAGAAAGTAGTTTGCAATCACGATACGATGTTAGGCTTGTTGTGAAGGGCTTTCGTCAAAAAAGAAAAAGAAAAAGGAATTGACTTTGGAGAGATTTTCACCAATTGTAAAAGTGACTTCTCTTCAAGTTGTTCTTGGGTTAGCCACCAACTTAAATTTATAAATTGAATAGTTAGTTGTAAAGAAAGCTTTTCTTTTTGGAGTTATATATATATAATAAATTTTATTTTGGAGACTTAATATATATGGAGCAAACGAAGGGTTTTAAAACTAAAGGCGAGGAACATCTTGTATGCAAGTTGAGAAAAAAACTTATATGATCTCAAGCAATCACCAAGATAGTGGTACATGAAGTTTAAATTATTAATGGAAGAGCATGGATATGGTAAAACCAACTTTGATTCTTATGTTTTTATCAAAAGATTCTCATATAGTGATTTTCTTATCCTCCTAATCTAGGTGGATGACATGTTGATTGTTAGGCATGATGCTAAGAAAATCAAAAGCTTAAAAAATGAATTGAGTAAAGCTTTTGCAATGAAAGATTTGGGACTGGCTAAGCAAATCCTTAACATGAGAATTACTCGGATAGGAAGAACAAGAAACTTTGGTTATCTCAAAAGAAATACATTGAAAAGGTGTTGAAAAGATTCAACATGAACACATGTAAACCTGTAAGTACTCCAATTGTAGGCTATTCCAAGTTGAGTAGTGGATAGTGTCCTATAAGTTAGAAAGAGAATGAAGAACTGATGAAAGTTCCTTATGCATTGGTTATGGGTAGTTTGATGTATATGATAGATTGTACAAGACCATATATTATTCATTTAGTTAGTGTTGTGAGCAGGTTTCTCTCAAATTAAGGTATAGAGAATTGAACTATTGTTAAATTGATTTTGAGTTATTTGAAAGGCACTTCCAAATTCTTTTTGTGTCATGGAAATGGAAAGCTTGAGTTGAGTTGCTACTCAGACGCAAATTATGTTGGTGATGTTGATTCTCAAAAGTCCATATTAGGTTACATGGTGACTTTTGTAAGGCTAATTGTTTCTGATAGGGCTAGTAAGGACACATAGAGGGGGGTGAATAGGTGTTAAAAGAATTTTATGCAAGACTTAACAAATTAACTCGTCTTTAGAGGATAATATACTGAAGATGTAAAAGACTATAAACATTTATATAAAACCATGAATTAAAGTAAGGAGTTCAAGGAAAGAGAATTAAAACACAAGGTTTATAGTGGTTTAGCTTAGACCAGGCCTATGTCCACTCTTCCACATTGACAGCCCACTTGTTGGATTTCACTATGAACCAAAAGAGATTTTACAGTCTCACATCCTTGATTCCAAAGTGTAGAAACTCTACTACACTTTCTCAAGGTCTCACAAGTGTTTGATCTCTCTTTTGAATACAACTTAAGCTCAGCAATTGAAATAGCAAAGAATTAGGAGCTTCAAACTTTGGAATTTTTCTTTCATGCACACACTCGAATAACTTGAGTGTCTTCCTTATATACTTTTCTTATGCCTTTATAACTGTTGGCACTTTCCAAATGAGTTCTTCCAATCTACCTGTTGGACAGAATCAATCAAGGAGATCTCGAGTTATTTAAGGAATGTGATGATATCCCACCAATCCTACTCGTCCATACAATCAGGATTTAGGTTTCCATAAGTAGAACCTTCCAAGTATACTTTGCCTTTCAATATATCTAATTATTCGAATTTATTTCAATAAGAATAATCAATTACGAGGTGCTATCTCCAGCCGTAAGATCTTCTTCAATTGTACAAACCAAATCCTTAAAGATAAACTCGCATTTGGATAAGTCTTCTCTTCGTTAGTCTGGAAACTATCAATGAGGGTAGACTTTAAATCTTGAGTTTGAAGGTCTTCAGAATTTGACATTTGAGTTTGCAAGTCTTCAGACCAGACTGATGGAAACGTTTTGTTAAATTCAAAACAATAACGAAGTTTTCTCCAACAGTTTCATGACAATCAAGATTACAAAAAAAAAAAAAATGTTGTTTTGTCTACAACTAAAGCAGAGTATATCATTATCACCGAAAGAGGTAAAAAACTCTTATGGATGCAAAAATTCCAATTAGAGTTTGGCTTGAAGCAAGAGAAGTTTGTTATGTATTATGATAGTGTGAATGCTATTTGATGGTTTTATTAATTATTGTGATGGGCCTAAGTTGGCCCGTCCGCCCATGTTGGGCCTAAAAGCCCGGCCTACAATATTAGGGCCCATTAATAGAGGGATATGATGAAGGGGCACATTTCTTTTTGAAGGGGACGTATATAAAGGAGAAATATAGAGGGAGGAAGGTACCTTTTGGCATAACGTACGTTCCTCCTTCCCTCTCTTCCTTGAAACACCTCCAAAAGAAAAACAGTAAGCAAAATGCGACGCTCTCTTCCCTTCAAGGCAAATTCGCGTCATGGGATCGAACGAGATCAGTTTCTCTTCCTCATACGGCGTTGGTGTTTAATCTGTGGCTAACAAGGTACGTTCAATTCTGTGATGTGCCTTAGGATCAGTGATGCATGTATTTTTCCTGTGCTGTCTTACACACAAATTTAGGGGTTCGATTTAGTGTCGAATCCGGTTTTTGAAAATCCGATAATCCCAACATTGGTATCAGATCCATAGTTCTTGTTTCCCGATCATTTTCCATGTTTTTCCCGACCCCTTTCATGTTTATGGATGATTTCTTATTAATTTTCATGAAATTAATCGACCGACACCGATTGGGACGAAAAATCTCGACACCCGAGCACCGTTCACCCATTTTTTTCGATTTTACGTAAGTCGAAATTAGTTTCTGATGACGCCGGTTCGTTTCGGCTGCGCATGGGGCCGCATCTGTCGGCCTTTGGCGACGTTCCGCCACTCATCACGCTCGTCGTGCATGTCTGACAGCCTTGGCCTTTCGCAACGCACGTGCGCAGGAGTCGTCGAGGGCGCGTGTAGCCGACGTCATCGTGAAGTCATTTGGACGCGTGCCGCACGTGCCGGTCGATTTGCCCGATCGGTTCAACTAGTTTGTCCGGTCGACCGGTTCGATCGGCCCGCCCAACCTCCGGCGACCCGACCCCAGTTGATCGTTGACCGTTGACTTTGACCAAAGTGACCCAAAAAAAGAAAAGAAAAGGAAAAGCATGTATTTCTTTTTCCAATTAAGTCTATGTGGATTATATGTGATCCCTTATTTGTTCTGCATTTGTTGCAGGAACAATGCTTCCCCTTAGGTTGCGCACACCTGTTGGCGCAATTATCAATGAACAAAAGAAAAGACTTTCTAAGTTGATACCTGAGTTGACTGATCATCGATGGAAGAGTGGTGACTTAATTGATCACGTTCTTGAAGTCAACGGGAAAATTCAAAAGGTTATATGAAATGGTCGTCCTATGCCACAGCGATCGAGATAGTGCGATTTTTCATGAAGACTCTTTACCGAGAATGGCAAGGAGTGTTGAATCGCATATAAGATGTCAACAAAGCCGCTTCATATAGAAAAATTGTGATGGATTTTATGGATGATTATTACTGGATTGTTACAAGAGAAAAGATTAAGAAATTGAACAAAAGAGGATCTTTCCCAGTTCGTGTATTAACTTAATGTTAGATGTATTGGCTGGTCTTTATTTAGTGTGCTTTGTGGACATCTTATGCAATGTTTACTTCCTGAATGTTGTTGATGTAGCAACTGATATGTAAGTTGTATTGTGTGAAAGCAATATTATTCTATTGTATGTCAAATATTATTTGCTTTCTATTATTGTTGATTGTTGCGGGTAGTTCATAGAAGTTTTTGTAGCTTCATAGAATTTATTTTGCATAAGACAATTATATTAATGATAGTTTTAAGTTAGGATTTTTGGAGGATGATTGGAAACATAGTGACATTTTAATTCTGAAACCTTACTTGAAATTGTTCATTAATATGATGGGTTTGTGCAAAATGGATGCATAAATGATAGGCATTAATAATTCGTGCATAAATGTCTGATGTGTTCAGATCATTGGCTTCAGCCACAAAGAGCATAGTTGCCGAGCTGAACAAAGGTGAAAAGCTCAATGGCGACAATTATGAAATATGGCACCTGAAAATCCAATATGTGCTGGAAGAGCAAGAGGCACTAGAAGCTCTTAACTTGACCATGGTAGAACCTAAAGAAGGAAACACTGCACAGCACAAGAGAGATAAGGAAGCATTTGTTGCATGGAAAAAAAAAAAAGAACTCTCTTGCTCGCATTATGTTGCTGAGTAGCATGGAAAATGACGTCATGCGAGAGTTTAGGCGTTTTGAGAATGAAACAGCTCACTATTATGTTTGACTCTTATAAGAAGTCTCATGGTTAGACCATGAAGCAACATCTTAGAAAGATGTCAAACATGATTAATGAGCTGAAAGATGCTAGCCATGTCATGACTGATGAATAGAAAGTGCAAGCAGTGATTCGTTCCTTGCCTCAAAGTTGAGAGCATATAAAAGTGCACCTGACCCATAATGAAAATATCAAAACTTTTGAGGATGCAGTGCATCATCTTGAGTTGGAAGAGGACCACCTCTTGGCGGCTAAGCCGAAAGCTGAAATTTATCATGTTGGTTCTAGCTCACATGGAGCTTTGAGCTCCAAGCACAAATGTCCTAACTGGTTTGATAAAGGGAAATGCAAGGAAGTAGGTCCTTCAGGGAAGAAGCCTAAGTTTAACCAACATGAAAGAGGAAATTGTCCTCGAATGAAGAAGCTTACAAGGGTAAAGTGTTACGATTGTGACAAGAAGGGTCACTATGCTCATGACTGTCGTGAGCCAAAGAAGGTATATACCCCTTATATTTTTCAGAAATTTGCTTTTGTGTTGAGTTCTGTATTCTTAACTGAGTCTAATCTTTTGTGGATTGTAGATTCATGAGCGACAGACCATATAGTGAAGGATAGAGAATCCTTCATGGAATTTCGACGAGTACCAACTGAAACTAAGTGGATCTATGTGGGAAACAACTCCAAAGTTGAAGTAAAAGGAATTGGCACCTTCCAATTGAACATGTGTGGTGGACGCACTTTATTCCTATATGATGTATTGTGTGCTCCGAAAATTCGTCGGAATTTAGTATATGTTTTAGTGTTGGTCAAGCTAGGTTTTAATATGAACTTTCATAATAGAGGTGTGGATTTGTTTTTGGATACAAATTACTATGGTTGTAGTTATTTTTTGGATGGTTTCATTGTATTATAAATTAACTATGTTAATGTAAATGTTTGTTATTCCCTTCTCACGTCTCCTAATTCATATGATAATGATGTGAATGTATGGCATACTAGACTTTGTCATATTGGCCAACATATGAATAGACTAGCCCAAGAGGGCTTGTTGGGTAATATTGAAAAAGTCGATTTGCCCATATGTGAGCATTGTCTAGTAGGGAAAACGACAAGGAAACCATTTGGAAAGGTAAAAGAGCAGAATTTCCTCTGCATTTAATCTATTCTGATGTATGTGGTCCAATAAATGTGAGAGGAAGGCATTAAGCTGTTTATTTCATCACTTTTATAAATGTGATTGTTGCAGGAACAATGCCTCCCCTTAGGTTGCGCACACCTGTTGGCGCAATTATCGATGAACAAAAGAAAAGACTTTCTAAGTTGATACCTGAGTTGACTGATCATCGATGGAAGAGTGGTGACTTAATTGATCACGTTCTTGAAGTCAACGGGAAAATTCAAAAGGTCATATGGAATTGTCGTCATATGCCACAGTCTGAGATAGTACGATTTTTCATGAAGACTCTTTTACCAGAATGGCAAGGAGTGTTGAATCGCATATGGGATGTCAATAAAGCCGCTTCATATAGGAAAATTGTGATGGATTTTTGGACGATTATTACTGGATTGTTACAAGAGAAAAGATTAAGAAATTGAACAAAAGAGGATATTTCCCAGTTCGTGTATTAACTTAATGTTAGATGTATTGGCTGGTCTTTATTTAGTGTGCTTTGTGGACATCTTATGCAATGTTTACTACCTGAATGTTGTTGATGTAGCAATTGATATGTAAGTTGTATTATGTGAAAGCATTATTATTCTATTGTATATCAAATATTATTTGCTTTCTATTATTGTTGATTGCTGTGGGTAGTTCATAGAAGTTTTTGTAGCTTCATAGAATTTATTTTGCATAAGACAATTATATTAATGATAGTTTTAAGTTAGGATTTTTGGAGGATAATTGGAAATATAGTGACATTTTAATTCTGAAACCTTACTTGAAATTGTTCATTAATATGATGGGTTTGTGCAAAATGGATGCATAAATAATAGGCATTAATAATTCGTGCATAAATGTCTGATATGTTTAGATCAATGGCTTCAGCCACAAAGAGCATAGTTGCTGAGCTGAACAAAGGTGAAAAGCTCAATGGCTACGATTATGAAATATGGCATCTGAAAATCCAATATGTCTTTGGAAGAACAAGAGGCACTAGAAGCTCTTAACCTGACCATGGTAGAACCTGAAGAAGGAAACACTGTACAGCACAAGAGAGATAAGGAAGCATTTGTTGCATAGAAAAAAAAAGAACTCTCTTGCTCGCATTATGTTGCTGAGTAGCATGGAAAATGACATCATGCGAGAGTTTAGGCGTTTTGAGAATGCCAAGGAAATGTGGGAAGCATTGGCAACAAAATTTGGTCATACTTCGGTGACTAGACTGAAATAGCTCACTATTATGTTTGACTCTTATAAGAAGCCTCATGGTTAGACCATGAAGCAACATCTTAGAAAGATGTCAAACATGATTAATGAGCTGAAAAATGCTAGCCATGTCCTGACTGATGAACAGCAAGTGCAAGCAGTGATTCGTTCCTTGTCCCAGAGTTGGAAGCATTTGAAAGTGCACCTGACCCATAATGAAAATATCAAAACATTTGAGGATGCAGTGCGTCATCTTGAGCTGGAAGAGGACCACCTCTTGGCGGCTAAGCCGGAAGCTGAAATCTATCATGCTGGTTTTAGCTCACATGGAGCTTCGAGCTCAAGCGCAAACGTCCTAACCGGTTTGATAAAGGGAAAGACAAGGAAGTAGGTCCTTCAGGGAAGAAACCTAAGTTTAACCAACATGAAAGAGAAAATCGTCCTTGAATGAAGAAGCTTACAAGGGTAAAGTGTTATGATTGTGACAAGAAAGGTCATTATGCTCGCGACTGTCGTGAGCCAAAGAAGGTATACACCCCTTGTACTTTTCAGAACTTTGCTTTTGTGTCGAGTTCTGTATTCTTAAATGAGTCTAATCCTTTGTGGATTGTAAATTCAGGAGCGACAGACCATATAGCAAAGGATAGAGAATCCTTCGTAGAATTTCGACGAGTACCAACTGAAACTAAGTGGATCTATGTGGGAAACAACTCCAAAGCTGAAGTAAAAGGAATTGGCACCGGCCAATTGAACATGCGTGGTGGACGCACTTTATTCCTACATGATATATTGTATACTCTGGAAATTCGTCGGAATTTAGTATCTGTTTTAATATTGGTCAAGCTAGGTTTTAATATGAACTTTCATAATAGAGGTGTTGATTTGTTTTTGGATACAAATTACTATGGTTGTGGTTATTTTTTGGATGGTTTCATTGTATTAGAAATTGACTATGTTAATGTAAATGTTTGTTATTCCTTTCTCACGTCTCCTAATTCATATGATAATGATGTAAATGTGTGGCATACTAGACTTTGTCATATTGGCCAACAACGTATGAATAGACTAGCCGAAGAGGGCTTGTTGGGCAACATTGAAAAAGTTGATTTGCCCATATGTGAGCATTACCTAATAGGGAAAATGACAAGGAAACCATTTGGAAAAGTAAAAGAGCAGAATTTTGTTTGTATTTAATCTATTCTGACGTCTGTGGTCCAATAAATGTGAGAGGAAGGCATTAGGCTGTTTATTTCATCACTTTTATAGATGATTATACTCGATTCGGATATGTCTATTTGATTTCTCATAAATCTGAAGTATTAAGTTGTTTCAAAAGGTTTATGAACTTGGTAGAAAATCAATTAGATAAGAAAATAAAAGTATTAAGATCCGATCGAGGTCGAGAATATTTATCTGATGAGTTCAGAAAATTATGTGATGAAAAATGAATAGAAATACAGTTGTCTATTCCATATACTCCTCAACAAAATGGTGTTAAGGAAAGAAGAAATATGACCCTATTGGAAATGGTTAGGTCCATGATGGCGCATGCTAACTTACTTATAATTTTTTGGAGTGATGCGTTATTAACTTCTACCTATATACTTAACCGGATGCCTTCCAAATCAGTTACTTCCACTTCATATGATTTATGGACAGGTAGAAAATCGGACTTAAGTTTTCTTAAGTTATGGGGTTGTGCTGCATATACTCATGAGTCCTCTCATAAGTTTGGGAAATTGGGTCCCAGAAGAAAGAAGAGTATTTTCATAAGATACTCCGAACACTCGAAAGGGTATGTGTTCATAGGTGAACAGGAAAGTAGGAGTATAATTGAATTTGAATCACGGGATGTCACATTCTTAGAGGATGAATTTCCTAAGAAGGGCGAAATAGGGAAAGATTACTCCCTATTTGAAACCTTGGATCAAGATAATGATATTAGTGGAGTTCGTCCAAGTGGAAGTAATATGAGAAGTGATGAATTGAATTCAACTCATTCTTAATTGCAGCCATATGATGAGACGACATCATCATTATATGATCCTAGTGGAGCATAATGGGGAATGATGTGCAAAGTGTACAATCTCCTATACGGCGAACAAGTTGTCAAAGTATTTCCCGTCGACGTTTTGACATTGAAGGGGAAACTTTTATGATTGCTCCGCAAAATGAGGATGAGCCAAGAAATATTAATGAGGCTCTAAATTGCCCTAGTAAGGAAAAATAGATTCATGCAATGGAAGAAGAGATTGAGTCAATGAAGTCAAACCAAGTTTGGGAAGTTCGGACAAGGCGATGGAAACGTTTTGTCAATTTCAAAACAATAAGAAAGTTTTCTCCAACGGTTTCATGACAATCAAGATTACAAAAATATGTTGTTTTGTCTACAACTAAATAGAGTATATCATTATCACCGAAAGAGGTAAACAACTCTTATGGATGCAGAAGTTCCAATTAGAGCTTGGCTTGAAGCAAGAGAAGATTGTTATGTATTATGATAGCATGAATGCTATTTATCTCAACAAAAATTTAATGTTGCATTCAAGATTGAAGCATGTTGATATGAAGTATCATTGGATTCGAGAGAAATTAAAGATAATCTCTTTTTACTTGAAAAAGTTTACTTTGATTACTATGGATTCATCATGATAACCAAAGCTTGGCATATTGTGAAACTTGACTCTTATAGAAACAAAGCAAGCATGATGGAACTTCCCACATGAGGTGGAGGTGGAGATTTGTTGGTTAGGTCCGCCTTTGTAGGCCCATCTAACATTCATACAAAACAAAAAAAGGAGGAAAAGTCAAAAGGCAAAACAAAAAGAAAGAGAAAAAAATGCCTGTGTGTCAAGTGCAGCGAGGAAAGTCAAAAACAGAGAGAAGGAGTGAGACTAAGGGAGCATCAAAAGGAAAAGGAGAAGAAAAAGAAAGAGGACAAAGTTTTGTGATCTTGATTTGAAGGCCAAACATTGAGGAATTGGCTCAAATTTAAGTATGTTGTTCACGAGACTAAGGCTACAAGTTGATTGGTTTTGTTCCTTGAGAACCTCCACTGAATTCTCCAATCACAGTTATGGTTTTCTTGCTCCATTTATGTTAATCTACCTTTGTAGTAAGGAAATACGATTATAGTGTATGACTAGAGAAGAACACTTTGTGTATTCTACTATTTTTAGTGATTAGTAGAAGTTTTTGGGCGGTTTGTTATTTTTCCCACATTGGGGTTTCCATGTAAAAATCTTGGTGTTATTTTTGGCTTTGTCTCCTTATCATTTAAGTGTTATATTTACTTATTGTGATGTTGTATTGGCTGGTTGTTGCAGTGGTTAAGTCAATTTTATTGGTTTAGTTTTGAGGGAAAATTGATATTAGATTGGATTTAGTTCTTGGAGAATTGTTACCCCGGTACTCCCTAACACCTCTTTGCAACAAAGGCTACTCATAGTCCTCCTATAGCCCAGTTTGCTACCGCTCAACCTAATGCTCCCTCACCAACTTTGGTTTTTGCATTGGCTACTCCAATTAACCCTTGCTTGAATGGTATAACAACACACAACCTCTCCCCAAACAATATTGTGGCCCTGCACTACTACATACAGGGAACTGAGCTAGGATATTATGGTGGTGTAGTCCAATAATGGGTCAAACCCAAGTAAGCTTGGCCATCTTGATGTCCAAATTCCTCTTTACATGTGGGGCCCCATTGTTCCTAAAAGGCCTGGCTAGTGGGGCCTTGGGGATGATGGCAAGGTTAGGAAGGGTCCAGCATTTCACTCCATTCTCATTCTCATCATTCTTCAGCTATGACAGGAAGTTTGCCATTTGTTAGAGGTCATCCTCAAGTTCTAATGGAGTAGCCTCTTTGGCGGCACGCCCTACATGATCATTCTTGAGATTGATGTCTTAAAGTTTTCATCTACACTTCATGATCATCAACCTAGTGAGCATTGTAACAAACTACTATTCAAGTGAGCTCTCAATAGAGTACTTCATTAGGGTTAAGTCCATAAAATCAACGAAAAACAAGTCCCCTTGAATGCATCCCTATTGGGCTTCGACAAAGTAGGCAACGAAGGTGCCAATATCAACACTATAAACATGTACACTGTGATCCACTCCTCAATCTACAAGGCCATGGTTGGGGTTTTCATGAAGGAGCTCTCGCAAGCTCAGAGGGTCCCATGGGTGAAGCCCTTAAAAATTGCTTCGACTCTAATAGCATCAGGCATGATGGTTGGGCCGGGCATGCCACAAGTTGACCTAGGGCTGCAAAGTAGCAATGTGGTTTAGAGGATGTTTGGGGCTAATTCAATGGTGCAAGTGAAGGAGGGTGTGTTGTGTTTGGAGTTTGGGGAAAGAGGAAGAGTCCAAGGACGTCAATGGTGATTGGAGGACATCGATTTTTTTGAGCAACCCAACATGTTCGGGAGTCGATTTGAAATATTTGATATTACTCATCAAAAATGCCTAATAGGAAGGAGTCCTATAATGGTGGGACACTGAAAAATAAGAAATCTAAGTAAGGAGTCTTATTTAGGAAGAATATCAAGATCGAATCTATCCTTGTGATTTGCCCAAATCAGAGGAATTCTAATTATTTAGGGAGGATTCCTAATTTGGGTGGAGGTCTACCACTATAAACAAAAGGGTTTGGGTAGAGGTTTCTTAGTGTGCAAGAAAATGAAAAAAAAAAAAAAACTTCTAAAGAAATCTAATCAAGGAGTCTTCTATAAACAAAAGGGTTTGGGTAGAGGTTTCTTAGTGTGCAAGAAAATACTCTAGAGAGATCATAAGAGTCTTCAACAATGTGCGTAAACACGAGAAATCTCAAGAGTTTATCAAGTGAGAATATGTTTTATGACAACTATGAGGACTTATTGTGAGAGAAACACCATTAAAGTGTTAATTGTAATCCTTTGATTATAGTGGAGCGATTCTTTGATCAGTGTTCCGTGATTTTTCCTATTTTGGGTTTTCCACATAAAAAATTATGGTATATTGTTCTCCTTCTCTCTTGTTTGCTGTGATATTTAAGTTCTTCTGCAAAGAGGATATATAACCGCATATTACGCAATTCTGACAGTTATAATTATGCCGTGATCAGTTGTGATCCAACTTAATTGATAATACCGGGCAACTTGTTGCAATTTGATGCGTCCACATCAAGGCTTGGATTCAGCTCTTCTCTCCTGTTCCGGCAAACAACCATCTCATACTTCAACTTCATAGTTTAGCTTAAGGAAATGCCACCATGAAGTTTTTCAATCCTTTTGTGTTTTCATTTTAACGAAGGGCCACATTAATTGGCCTGAATTGCAGGTGATTTTTTTTTTTTTTTTTTTTTTCAGATGTGGAATTTATAACTTGAATAATCATCTTGATCCATGAGATAAAGATTAAAGAATGTTAATTGGTTGATGAGAGAGATCTGTCGTATGCAGCCTCTGATATGCTCGAGAGCATATGCCGAGATTCGTCTGAAAGCTGTTCTTCTAATAATGGTTGCATATGCTGCATGACCATTTTTCCCCCAATGTCCACTAATCCATCAATTTAGTGAATCAAAGCTGTCCTTCTCTTCGTATTTTTACTTTTACTAACAATGAAACCTCCCCAAAATGACTTGAATCATGATCTAAAAATCTTACGTGGCGATATCTCGTGACAACGTTATTCTTGATGAAAAGGACCCTGAAATGGTCATAGACCGACTTGGATTCATTTCAATGACCTAGAAGTCCCCTTAAAATAAATTAAAAATTCAACATATCTTGTACTCTAAAAGTAAAGATGCTCTAAATTTTAGAGCGACCTCTGCAAAAGGCACATACAACGTCAATACATGCTTTTTATGAAGAAAATTTGCAATGTGCCATTATCTTTGTCCTATATTATAACCTTCTTTCAAAAGGAACCCACGTGTCAATCTTATCCGGATATGGATATATAATTTAAGACTACCAATATATATATGTTTAACGTCCGCTAGGGCAAAGAAAGTATGCAATCCATTGTGATTCTGATAGATAATTCGAATGAATGCCCGTACTTTATAGTGGCACTTTCAAATGAGACAAGTTCCATGGCTACTTCTGATATAAACAATTGACACGATTCATTTTGCTCTTCTTCTCTAGTTTTTCTGTTATACATATTCAATATGTTCAATTTTATAGTCCGCATTTTGCATGTCCAATTTCGATGAATATTTTTATATATCATTTTCTACACTCAATGGTTGAGAAAAGTACTTAAAAAGTCATAAACATATTACATTGGTACCAATTCAGTCCTAAACCTTTTAATTGGACCAATTTAGTTCTAAACATTTTTTATATCGGTACCAATTCAGTCCATCCGGCTAATTTTGGTTGGCCGGCGCTGACATGGACATTGGTTGGTGACTAGATGCTAACATGGAAAATTTTAATATTTTTTGATATTTTTTGAATTTTTTTTCTTTTTCTTTTCTTATCTTCCTTCTTCCTCCTTGGACTGTTCCAGCAGTGGCTAGCGAGGGCCTCAAAGCCCTCACCTACCGCCGGCAAGGGTCATGGCCCTCGCCCAGCCTCTCCCAAGGCTATTAGTGAGGAGGCTTCGCTTGGATTTGGGTGAGGCCAGCCTTGCCGGCCCCTCGCCCGCAGTTGGAGAGGCTAGCCTCGCCCAGATCCAGGCAAAGCTGCTGACGGAGAGGCCAGGCAAGGGCCACGACCCTCGCTGGTGGTAGGTGAGGGCTTTGAGGCCCTTGCCCAGTGGCCTGCAAGCCTCACCGGCCACCATTGGAACAGTCCAAGGAGGAAGAAGGAAGAAAAGAAAAAGAAAAGAAAAGAAAAAGGAAAAAATTCAAAAAAGTATTTAAAAAATATTAAAAAATTTTCACGTTAGCATCCGATCACTAACCAATGTCCACATCAACACCGGCCGGGCAAAATTAGCCAGATGGATTGAATTGGTATCGATATAAAAAGGTTTACGACTGAATTGGTCCAAATTAAGAAGTTTAGAACTGAATTGATACAAATGCAAAAGGTTTAGAACTTTTTTGGAACACATAATATACTCTTCCAATGAAAAAAAAGAAGAGGATTTAAGTATTGTTATGTGCTTAATTCACGCGATTGCCCAAGATGGAAATGTGAAACATGTTAAAAGAGGTAAGGCCACTTCCCAAATCGCATGGTCTCTTGATTTGCAAATTATTATATCTTCCTTGATCGCCTTGCATAATGATGTTGATGTGTGCTGCAAATATCGGGTATCCATGGATAGTTTGTGATTTTCTTGCCTAAAACGAAGTTTGAGATGAATTTCTAATTGTACTTAAATATCAAGTAAATCGCGGATAATAATGGTCTCTGATTTCCTCCGAGTAATATCCATATATTATGGCCTTAACATTAGTATATATAGCTACCAAGGTGTCCCTTTCTTCTCTTAGGATACATCCATACATTTAGCAAGGTCCTAAGATTCGCGGGGGGCAATAGAAGCTAAGCGGATAGTAGGTAAATTCGGGCTCATGATATTGTCAGTTTCGCTTTGAGCTTTACCTGAATTTTTGCATATTTCTCCTCTCAAATGGCGATGTTATTGGATAAAAGGAACTAATTCTCATATTTTATTGTTTGTTATGTCATTGTTGGAAAAATAGCAGCATCGGACTAATGTTACTATGTTTTGAAGGGTTTTGGATTACTGACTGATGATTAATTTCATGCGCTTGAGGTAGGGTAACAACGATCCCGGAGATGGCATTGGTCAATATCATTCTCATGTTATTGACACTCGCATTTGTTCATCACCAAGTCGCAATCACGGAGGCCAGGCTCGATGTCGGCGTGAGCTATGGAATGAACGGGAACAACCTCCCTTCTCCGGCGGCTGTGGTCCAACTCTACCAGCGCTACAAGATCGGCAAGTTGCGGCTCTTTGATCCCAATCCTGACGCACTCACTGCGCTGAAAGATAGCGGGATAGAGGTAACGTTGGGCACAAAAAATCAGGATTTACAAAGCATAGCATCGAGCGTCGATGCGGCTAAGAAATGGTTTGACACCTACGTGCAACCGTTCGTCAATGGTGTCAAGATTGCATATCTAACGGCCGGTAACGAAGTGGTCCCTGGAGATTTAGCTCAGTATGTACTACCTGCGATTCAGAATCTACAGAGTGTTGTTAATAGCTATGGATACAGCGGAATAGGCGTAACTACTGTAGTCGCTGCTACTACCTTAGGGAATTCTTACCCGCCGTCGAGCACCACATTTTCTGATGCGGCTCGTACCTACATGGCCGGGATCGTAAAGTTTCTGTCAAGCAGTGGCTCGCCATTGATGATTAATGCTTATCCATACTTTGCATATGCCTCCGATCCAGCCAACGTGAGATTGGATTATGCTCAATTCACCGCGACCGGCACAGTGGTTCAGGATGGCTCCTTGAGTTACTCGAACTTGCTCGATGCGATCGTTGACGCCTTTTATTGGGCGATTGAGAAGGAAGGCGTGACCAATGTGAATTTGGTAATTTCAGAGAGCGGCTGGCCTTCGGCTGGAAATGGGGACTTCACCACTCCAGAGCTTGCACAAACTTATAATCAGAACCTTGTGAAGAGGTTTCTGGCCAATACTGGGACGCCTAAGCATTCGGACCGTAGCTTGGGAGGCTTCATCTTCGCCATGTTCAATGAGAATCAGAAACCTGCTGGCGTCGAGCAAAACTGGGGGCTGTTCAATCCCGACGAAACACCGGCTTACGATATAGTATTTAATTAATGCATCCCACGTAAGATAATTGATGAACACATATTTATCTCTATCTAGCAACAGCGAGGTGTTCTGCTAAATGCAGAATGCTACTATATTCAATCAACTATCTCTGGTTCATTATAAGTTTGCTCTCATGTTCATCTAATCTTGATTTTTCAAGTCATTAACTTTGATTATATTACACGTACATAGCAAAAGCATGGTTCAATACCCGCGGACAGCAAAAGTTCAAACTGGGCATGTAATGTAGCGACGTGCACATCAACTTTAAGTCTATTACGTCCTACTCTGGGCTTTTGATCCCTAGGAATAAATTCATAGGTATTTGTTCTAGTGATAGTCCTCAAGGCGCATCACATAAAGAGAGCTCGAAAGCATCATTCTTAATGTTTGTCTGAGAGGTCTATCGATCGAGAACACAAGTTCTCCCAAACCTATTCCTTGTTCATTTTAAGTGTTTTAGACAACCTAAAAAAACATTATCTGAGAGTTGCCACTAACCTCTTTGTTGGGAGCTGTCGCGACCAAATTTTTCGGGGTTTGAACCACCTAAGGTTTGGCTAATGGATTGTTAAGCCTAGACTTAATTCGGACTCTCCCAAGCCCACACAAATTTGCGACTTTCAGTTCAAGTTCTTAACATGTAATTTTTTAATTAGGAGTCGCCACTAATCTATTTTTTGGTGGGTCGATTAGAAACCCAAGTAAAGTAATGGGAGATTTACTTCACTCCTACAAACCAGAGATTATGAGTTCGGGGACTTGGTTACGCTAGATTTCTCTAACGCCCTTTCGGTACCTTTATTTTTTATTTTGAAAAATGTTTGGCAAGCAATTTGAATTAATTTTAGGCTATTTCCCTAACATGTGAAGCGATCATGCGGGTGCACAAACCACCAATTTATCACCCAAGTAAAGCAATAAATAAATTGTAGGACGTACCTCGTAGCAACGAAAGCATCTGCGTTGTTAGTTTAGAATTCACATCAGCAGTCCTAAATATGATTTCTAATTAACACGCAATTTCCTTTTTTTTTTTTTCACTTATTTAATGAAAATCATGCAATATGCAATGCATGCCACTAATTTAACATGAAATGATATGACATGGCAACATGACTTAGCTATATGACCTAAGCAATATGACATAACTAAGCATGTAGTCTATCCTAAGCATAAGATGGATTTATTCTAAATAATTTTTTTTTGTATTTTCTATGAGATTCGAAATTAAAGAAATGCAACATTTAAATATGCAATCTAAATTAATCTAATGACCTAATTCTAATGACGGGTAATTTCTAATTAAATGGACCTAACAAAAATCATTAAATGACATGCATTGTATGAACCTAATTCTATATGACATGCACATGATTTTTATTTTCCGAATAAGCATGCAATCTATCATAATATGCAATGACGTGCAAAGAATGCTCTAATTATAATTTTTGTTTATGAAATTCGAAATTAAAATTGCCAAATAATTAAACATGTAATTCAAATTTAAAACTAACATCCTAAATGAATGCATATTTTTTTTTATTTTTACTTTTAAAAATTCGAAATAAAATCTCTATCCTAAATATGCAAGATAACCCTAAAACAAGAAATATTCTAAAATGCATCTAATCTAACTCAAATATGTTTTTTTTTTTTGGGTTTTTCCTTTATGGAAGCAATCAAATAAGACATCAAGAACAGCACGGCAACAAGACCACCGGCCGCGGTGGCTCCACTGGATAAGACTCTGTTGATCCTCAACGAAGAGGTGAAGGGTTCAAAACCCAGGGGAGGCGCTTAGGTGTATTAAGTGTGATTTCGAGGGGTGGTGGGTCCTCCCGCTTAAGTGTCACTTGGGGTTTTACGGCGTGGCTATGGCTACAAGCTGGTTCCTCCAATACCAAAAAAAAAAAAAAAAACAGCACGGCAACAAATCAGGCAATACATCATCCATATCCATTTTGGAAATAAATTGACGAATCGTATCTCGCGCATGAGATCGGATTGGCCAATTTTTAAATAAAATCACGAATCGAATCTCGAGCGTGAGATCGGATTGGTGATTTTTCCGTACAATTGCGGGTCGTATTTCGAGCGTGAAATCGGACCGTCAATCATATGTACGTTGCGAAATTAGGAAGATTTCCTAATTTAGGAGGCTACTCGAGTTGTGAATATCATGGCATATCGGGAATTTCTACCATGCGCACCAATGAATATATCAAATAAGGAAACGAAATTTTGGAAATTAAAATAGACAATTTTTTTACCTAATCCGAATATTGGCTTCCAAATTCAAACGAGCAAGCGGATCACGATCGATGGTTTGGACAGCAATGACCGCGATTCAGGGTGATACGTGACTGAGGAGGGACTACTTCGCGGTGGTGCCTGGAAGACCTGCAATAAGAGAAATCGAAACAAAAGCAATAATGCTTGGACTCTTCGTGCACCGAGGGAGATTAAAGAAAATTTCTACTGAGTTGCATGTTCCATTCTTTTCTTCAGGTGTCCATCTTTTCCTTGACCGTGCGTTGAGATGTGAGCGTACTTGAGTGCTTGCCCAGATGTCCAGGTGCTCCGCTTCAATTTCACTTTGACCAAAGGAACAAATCCGCTCCCTTCGGTCTCCTAATTCCCGAGCTTTGACTTACTGAACCCCATGATCACGTTCTCTACTTGGCTTCGTGTTGCCTATCGATGCCCCAAAGCTTGCTTTCTCAATTGAAGGAGCAACGGCACACCGAGAATGGTGATGGTGGCGTTTTGGGATGCAAAGGTTGAACGTTTTCCGAAAGCTGGGACGTCGATTCAGGTTGCTCGAAGTGGACTCGGGGACAGCAAGTCCTAGCGAGTTCAGAACAAGCATGCGTGGTGATGCCGCGGATCGAAGAAGGAAACCACACGTCGCAGCCTCAACACGCGATGCAGGGCATCGCCAGAAAATTTGGCACCCGCTGAATAAAGCCCAGGAGACCTGTTGACGGGGACTGTTTTGGCGACAAGCCGGACCGTTCTTCTCTTTGCGCATGTCCTTCGTGTCTACGCGATGAGCATCCAGAGTTTCCTCCTTCAGGATTTGTCACCTATCCAGGGCTAGCCGACGGCCTCTCTCTCTCTCTCTCTCTCTCACGCTTTCTTCTCCTTCGGCTACGTACTTCAATTGTGTGTCGCCCCCACTCACGTTTTTCTCTCTGAATTTTTTTTCTTTCAATATGGCCGAATGTCTCAATTGCGTGGCCTCCCCCGCTGCTTGTCTATAGATGGTCCTTTTATAGGTAAGAATAACCTAGGCTTTCAAGGAAAGAGAATAAATCTACACATTATGTTTTAGTTCTTTCCTATTCTTGTGAGTTTTTCTGTGACCATGCCAGTGAAGAAGAAATTCCACTTTCCCCTTTTTTGTTTTGAATATATCCTCCCCCTTGGTGTGAAGATACGAAAAAACAATTTACCGATCCTTTTTGCTTATTCACTTCCCGCAATAGCCCTTTTTCAACCATAGAAAGAATAAATTTCAGCAAAACCTTTCTGGTTTCTCTCCATCTATGTTTGCCGATCCCCTCACTAGCAATCCCCCTCATTTCGTGTCCATCGAATCAACCAAATATCTCAAGGATTTTCACTTCTTTTCTCTTCTTCGACGGATAAATCGGTCAACTTTTGGACTTTACTTAAGCAAATGCGTGAGTGGGCAAGGAACCCACAATTGCGGATTTCCGTAACCGAATCCCATGAGGACCATTCTCATATCAGGCCAATTCTAACGTGGGTGCAGTGAATTGATGATAACCCTTCGAACATCTATATGCAATTGACTAATATTTTTTGTTTAGGGGCTAAAGTTTAGTCCCTAACTTTTATGTATAAACTAAATGATCGGATCACCAAAATTTGGGTGTCAACAGGAGCCGACTAGAAACCCAATCAAGGGAAGGGAGACTTAATTTGATTTCCACGGAACCCATAAATTTCATGGGCTCAGAAACTTGGGTTATGCCAATGGATGTCTATTAGTGTCCTTCCTAGTTGGATTGTTATTTAAGGTGGTCATGCAGTCTTTTTACATTTTCGTGCAAATTTGACTCTTAATGCTAAATGATCATATAAATGGATGGTTCATTCATGCCATTTTACACCAACTATCAAAATGAAAAGGAAAGAAATCAAGTAAGCTAAATTACAAGACAAGAAATAAACACCCAAAAAAATTTTGTAGGAAATCATCCTAGGTGCGAAAAAAAAAGAAAAAGAAAAAAGAAGGAAAGACAACTGGTCTGGTATTTATACAATTGAATGGAAAACCCGATATGTTGAGGGAATGAATAAGTACAATGCAAAGGAGTTGGATTGGATATCGACCATTCTACCTTTTTCAAGTCTTTTTGGCTGTCTTCCCTAGGAATCGCCTTTGAACTACTCTAATCCTAAGCTAATGCTAAACTAGCATTAAAAAATTCAATCAAATGCAATCACTTCATGTAGACAAGTTCAAGAAACTAGAAACAATTCATCACACAAAACATGGCCTCAGGGTTGGCCTTGAGGTTCATGCATATCCAGCCATCCTATGTTCACTAATTGATTAATTTTAGCTGTCTATACTTGGCCATCCCTTACGTTCATGAGTAGTGGTCAAGGTCGAATGATTCATAAATTTGGATGTAGATGTGCCCCTCTTGGTTTACCCCGCATGCATGCATTGATTGTAAATCATTCATTTAGAAATCACATGCAAAGAGAATAGAAATTCATACACTTTGGCCATGAGACCTTGGTTCTCAAACAATGATCCAAAGAAAGTGAACCAAAGAGGGTCACTTATTCATTCAAAGCAATTACAATCATCCAAGTATGTAAACAACATAGCCAATGAAATGAAACACAAACAAAGTAACTCAAAGAATTGAATCTTTCAAGAACTTGCAATTAAGGGCACAAGTTTTGAAATAGATGCAAACGAGTCCTTAAAGGGAGATTTTTGAGTTTTGAATTGTAACCAACAAACACATTAACTTTATTGGAATTTTGAAACAAATTTGATATTCTTAGGAAATAAATTTTGGAACCCGGGTGCAAAATCAGCAGCACATAAGTAAGCACGTTCGGTTTATAGCATGTCTTACCAAACTAATGATCTTCTTTTGACCTAAGAATTTTACACATCAAAGATCATAATATGAACAGAACTCAAGGAGGCGAAAAGTACAAAAAAAAGTCTTAAACATATTGCATTGGTACCAATTCAATTTTAAACATTTTAATATCGGTACTAATTCAGTCCATCCGGCTAATTTTTGCTGGCCGGCGCTGACGTGGATATCAATCAGTGACTGGACACTAATGTGGAAATTTTTTAATATCTTTTTAATATTGTTTGAATTTTTTTGAATTTTTTCCTTTTTTCTTTTTTCATTCCTTTTTCCTTTACTTTTCTTCATTCTTCATCCTTGGATTGTTCTAGTAGTGGCCGGCGAGGGCCTCAAATCCCTCACCCGGCCTCTCCCAAGGCCACCAGCGAGGTGGCTTTTGCTTGGATCTGGGCAAGGCTAGCCTCGCCTTGGCGTCGCCGGCCGTGGGCAAGGGGCTGGCGAGGCTGGCCTTGCCCAGATCTGAGCGAAGCCACCTCGCCTGCGAGCCTAGGCAAGGTCGAGCCGACGAGGGCTGTGGCCCTCGCTTGGCCTTGCCTAGGGCTGCGAGTGAGGTGACTTCACCTGGATCCGGGTGAGGATAGCCTTGCGTGCCCCTCGCCCACGATTGGCGAGGCTGACCTCACCTTGATCTGGGTGAAGCTATCGGCGGAGAGGCCAGGTGAGGGCTGCAACCCTTGCTGGCAGCGGGCGAGGGCTTCCACTTCGAGGCCCTCACCCGGTGGCTGGAATAGTCAAAGGAGGAAGAAGGAAGAAAAGAAAAAAGAAAAAAAAAAGAAAAAATTCAAAAAAATATTTTTAAAATATTAAAAAATTTCCACGTTAACATCCGGTCATTGATGGATGTTCACGTTAGCGACGGCCGGACCAAAATTAGCCGAATAGACTAAATTGGTACCGATATAAAAATGTTTAGGACTGAATTGGTATCAATGCAATATATTTAAGACTGTTTTGATATTTTTCCCCTCAATGGTTAATTACACTAAAAATTATATGTAAAAATTAATGGCACCAGAGCATATAAAAGAGCATATGTAAAGATGTGTTTACCATTTAGGCCACGTAATTGGTCATAACTTAAGTTATGGCCTATGTGAGCGACAATAAACGAAAATAAAAATAAAAATGTAAAAAAACCCAATACAAGCTACAAATACTAATTATGCGGACGTGCACAAGCTTTTTTTTTTTTGGTTAGAAATACTAAGCATATTATTTACGGAGGAAAAGCATTACAACCCATTGTGAGGGCATCGATACATAGCATATCCAGAAGTATTGGAGGAGGTGATGAGGCCCAGTTTGAGTTTAAAAAGCCATGGCCAAAGGCCTTAGCGGCCCAGTCAGCAAGGGAATTCACTTCCCGTCTACAGTAGGATAGACGCAAATGGGGAAATCGGGAAAGCAGAGCTTCTACTTCGACAATTAGGGTTCGGCAGTCCCATGGAGGTGAGCAGTGATTGTTCAGCATTTCTACCATAACCAAGCAGTCAGAATCAACCTGCAGGTGAGTATCTGTCATCCCTTTCTTGACCAGATAAAGAAGGGCTTGATGCAGGGCTCGAATCTCGGTTTGCAGAGGAGATGAGGCAGGAACGATTTGGGAGGAACCACCGATCAAATTACCTTTGTGGTTTCTGCAAATACAAGCCACCGAACCTGCGTGATCTGCTACAAGGAAAGCCCCGTCAATATTCACTTTGATTGTCCCTGGCGGTGGAGGATCCCAAATCCGAGAGGTAGGCGAAACCTGCTACCTTGTAGATGTTATGTCCTTCTGCTTGATGCGATTACTCTCTGCAGTTGTGAAAGTGAGATCTACAATTTGTTCGTGAGTTGAGCGTTTGCTGTGGAAGATGAAGTGGTTCCTCGCTTGCCAGATCTGCCAAAGGAGAGCTACTACTGTTGCCGGTTCAGGTACCTGTACATCCTGCAACAATATATCTGCTAGCCAAGTAGACATTGATTGTGTGCTGTTGGTTGAAATATTAATCCACACTTTTGGATGGGACCAAAGGCCCTGAATCTGTGGGCAATAAAGAAATAAATGTTCGGCAGTTTCAGGGAGATGAGTTTGACATAACTGACAATCTGGGTTGGGGAGGATGTGTCTTCTGTATAGGTTTTCCCTTGTAGCAAGTGCATTGTGGCAAAGGGACCACAGAAAGATTCTAAGTTTGGGGGCGGTCTGTAGGTGCCAAATCTTGCTCCAAACAGGGTTTGGGATGGGAGGGGATGTGGATGCAGAGTTGGTAAGATGTTTAGGAGCATGTTCTTTAATAAACTGATAGCCACTTTTAACCGTATAATCTCCTGTAAGTGTCCTTTTCCAAATAATCTTGTCAGAAACCATAGTTGAGCTAAGAGGAATGGTAAGAATCTCCTGAATAATTTGCTCATCAAAACTTTGTTGAAGAAGATTGACATTCCATGTGGTGGGATTCTGTTTTATAAAACTTTCAACCATTTTAGGCTCCCCTCTTTTTGCTGGCCCGCCTAGAGTTCCTCTAGCTAACCATTTTATCATTTTGAATGTTGATGCTTTGGCCGTTCCCGACTGACCATTGAATTTGATCTGAGATGGAGTCTCGACCTAAGAGCAAACTTTGCCAGCCCCATGACGAATTTGAACCTCTAGGTGCATGCCAAAAATCAGTAGATTGAAAGTATAAACCTTTAACCACTCGACTCCACAAGGAGGAAGGGCAGTGAGCTAGTTGCCAAGCCTGTTTACCAAGGAGTGCTTTGTTAAGAGTAAGTAGGTCTCGAAAACCCAGCACTCCACGTTCCTTTCATTCTTGAAGTAGTTCCCAACTTTTCTAGTGTATGCCCGATTTAGTACTACTATTTTGCCACCAAAACTGTGCTATTTTTTGCTCAATAGATTTGCATATAGAAACCAGAATTTTAAAGATTGACATAGCATAGTTTGGTAAGGCCTGCACCACAGATTTCAGCAGTATTTCCTTCCCCCCTATTGATAGAAGCTGTTTTTTCCACCCTGCCAACTTGGCACTAACCCTTCCTAGTATCCAAGCAAACATATCCTTCTTAGAAACTCCCCAATCAGAAGGTATCCCTAAGTACTTGCCAGTTTTTTCAATCAATGGCACCCTCAATGCACTAGCCAGATTTTGCTTTAAGGGTGCTAAGAAAAAGGCCAGATTTGTTTATGTTCACCACTTGTCCGGTAGCTAGACAGTATTGTTGCAGGATGTCGCGACCTACCCTCTTGGGGAGGGAACAGGTTTAGGGGTATTGCCTAAAGGACGGGCCTAAGGCCCATGATTAGGCGCGAGCTCTCCCAAGCCCATACCCCGCGTGATGTTGGGATATTCTTAAAAATTTTGCACAAAAGGAGTCGCCACTAGCCTATTGGGGTCGGCTAGAAACCAAGTGAGGCATGGGAGCGCGCCTCACTTCCTACGCAACCAGAGAATTTAGGTTCGGGGACTTGATTACACTAATTAACAAATTAGTGCCCTTTCGGTACCTAATCTTGTTTATTTTAACAAAATAATTTTTGGCAGGCAGCTTGAATTGGTTTTATGCTTATCCACTAACATGTGAGGTGATCATGCAGGCACGCAATCATTAAAGTAATAATCATAACTACCAAGATCCTAATTGCCATAAAATTAAGCACATGTCATCAAACATAATTAGATATGCAAATAAAACGTGCAACATAATTAATATACGAGCACATAAAAGTCTAATTACGCTAAAATGGCAATACATGGCAAATCCTAATCAAATCCCATCATTTTTGGATTTTTGAAATTTTTAATTTTATTTTTAATTTTATTTATTTTTTAAAATTTTTTAAATTTTTTAAAATTTTTTAGAACTATTTTAATTTTTTTTAAAATTTTTTTAAAATTTTTTAGAACTATTTTCAATATTTAATATTTTTTTTGGATTTTCCAAATTGTTTTTTAAATATTTTTAATTTCTTTTTAAATAATAAAATAAACTTAAAAATAAAATTCGGACCGGACCGGGTCGGGTCCGGTCTGACCCGACCCGAGTTCAGCCCGTTCGATGCGGGTCGGGTCCGGTCGATTTCGGCCTAGTCGGCGGCAACAGGCCCGAGTGGGCCCAAAATTCTTTTTTTTTTTTATACTTTAATCAAGGCCCAAAGAAAATTAAAAGACCCACCTATTTCCTAAGCCCGCGAGAGCCCGGCCCGGTTACACGAATCTAAAGCCCGGCCGAAAGATGCACCCAAGCCTGACCCACTTTAAAGACCAAACCCTACCCGGTTTGGAGGGTCGCTTGACCCGGTTTTGACCCGATTTGAGCCTCCTTCTCCAAGGCTTCTTGGCAAAGACCGACACGGCAGCGTGGCGGCGGCGACGGCGGCGGTAGCGAGCGGGTGGCGGCGCACGGTAGCAACAACGGTCTTGGTGCCGCGACGGAATCGAAGGAGAGGCGTTAGCGGCGGTGGGTAGCGGCGGCGTCGCGGCTTCAGGCGGAGGAGCGGCTTGGACGGCGTCGCAGGGGCGGCCAAAGGGCGGCAGGAGGAGGCTCTTGCAGCAGGGCCGCGGAAGCACGGGCTGCTAAGCTGCAGTTGGGGCGGTGGTGGTGGCGCGGCGGCAGATGATGCGGCGGAGGGGAAAGACTCCCGGATCTGATCGAGCGTGATCGATCACGGGCCTTTAGCGGATCCCCGCCGCGACGGGGCGGATTGGTGCTAGCTGCAGGAGCGGCGAGATCGGCGGAGGGCGCGGAACAGCGACGGCGGGGCGGAGCTTCGGTACGGTTGCGGGCGGCAACGGCGCAGCGACGGTTCGGATCCGCTAGCGTCGGGGCGCTAGCGCGCGTCAAGTGGGGGCGGGCGGGGACGCCGGAGGTGAGCTACTGCGGGAGTCGCTCGGAGGTGCTGCAGCGGCAAGTAGCGGAGCGGCGAGCACTGGACGGAGGTGGCGCGAGGTCGACGGGCGGCGCTCGGGCAGAGAGGGCGTCGGGCGCCTGGTGGAGGTGGCGCGAGCATCGGGTCGTCGCAGTTGCAGCAGGGGGTCACGGACGCGCGGGCTGCAGGCAGGTCGGGGCGCGGCGATGGTGGCGCGTGCTCGCGGACGAGCGGCTGCCGCCATGACGGCCGACGCAGTGAAGGCTTCGAGCGGTGCGGGGGCGGAGCCGCCGAGGCTCTCTTTTTCCTGCTCCCTCTCTCTCGAGCTCCCCTTTTTTCGTTTCCTTCTCTTTTCCTTGTGTTTCCCCCTTTTCTTTTCTGCTATTGCTAGGGTTTCATCCGAAAGTGGAGGAGGGAGAAAGCGGCATGGGCCGGGCCAAGGCGAAATCCGGCCCGGCCCCTTCCATGTCTTCTTTTTCTATTTTTTGTTATTTTTTGTTGTTTTCTTTTTTTTTTGTTTTCTTTTTTTTTTGTTTTGTTTTCATTTTTTTTAAACGACTAATTCCTAATTCTGTAGACAATTAAATCCTAAATGAAAAATGGGAAAATTTAGGTGTCAACACAGGATATTGGCTAAATTTTGACATTCGAGTAGACTTCCATCTAGGAAAAATATTGCATCATCGGCAAAAAATAGGTGAGAAGGGTAGGACAACACCTGTTGAACTGAATTCCTTTAAGATTTCCTATGTCGACAGCTTGTTTGATGAGGGTTGATAAAACATTAGCCACCAGGATGAATAGATATGGTGAGAGAGGATCGCCTTGGCGGAGGCCTCTCGTAGGTTGAAAATAGGGTAACGGTTGTCCATTGAATTTGACACTAAGAGAAGTCGTCGTTATGCACTGCATTACCCATTTCACCCAATTGGTATGGAAACCGAGCTTGCATAAATAGGCCTCCAAGAAATCCCATTCAACTTGATCGTATGCCTTTTTCATATCTAGCTTTAAAATAGCTTGAAACTTTCTCTTTCTTACCCTGGTTTTCAATTGGTGTAGGACTTCTTGAACAACCAAGATGTTATCCTGGATTTGTCTACCAGTTACAAAAGTGCTCTGTTCCATTGAGATCAACTCAGGTAACCAAGGTTTTAATCTATTTGCTAAGACCTTGGATATGATTTTGTAAATAAAATTACATAGGCTAATGGGACGATAATGATCTAACCTTTCAGGATGCGGGACTTTTGGAATTAGAGTAATGAGCGTTCTGTTTAAAACTGGGGGCAGCACTCTTGTTCTGAAGAAATTCTGCACAGAGGTAAATATATCATCTTAGAGTATGTCCCAATAAGTTTGGTAGAATAAACCATTAAAACCATCCGGTCCCGGGGCCTTTGTTGCCCCCAATTGAAAGGTAGCATTTTTCACTTCTTCCCGATAAACCTCAGTGATTAAAACCTGGTTCATTTCCATTGTAACTACTGAAGAAACCTGTGTCAGAATAGGGAGATAATCACGTGGGCCTACTGACTGATATAGATTTCGAAAGTAATCCATTGTCAAGTTCTTCAGTTGAGTAGGATCTTGAATCCATCTCTGAGTTTCATCCTAAAGCATAGTAATACGATTAAATTGCCTTCTTTGTACTGTCGTCGAATGGAAAAACTTTGCATTCCTGTCCCCCCACCTCAACCAGTTAATGTGCAACCTCATCGCCCAATATTGCTCTTCTTGCTGCCATAGAGATTGAATTTCTTCCTTTAGTTGCTTGATTGTTGCTTGATCATAGTTATGGCTTGGTCGATTCATAATTTGTTGGAGTTCTTGTTGTAACAGATTAATCCTGTCACGGCCATGCGAGAAGGTAGATTTACTCCATCTGGCAAGTACTGTAGAGAATAGTCGAAGCTTTCGATCAAGGGATGCATGCTGGAGTGGTGAAGACTCCCAAACATCTGCAATGACCTGTCTACTCTGCTGATGCTGGGTCCAAAAAGCTTCAAAAGTGAAGGACTTACAACGCTTCTGTCTGGGACCGTCAGTGATGAGTAAGAGGGGACTGTGGTCAGACGCAATTGCAGGAAGAGCAAAGACTTCAACTGTAGGGTAAGAAACCCTCCACTCCATTAATAATCTATCTAGAAGTTCTTTGACAGCATGATCCCCTGCCCTCTTATTCACCCAAGTAAAAGCATAGCCCTTACTGCCAACGTCCATTAATGAACAATTGTTGATAAATGATTGAAAGGATTGCATCCTATAGGAATCAGCTAGCTTTTTTCCAACCTTTTCCCAGTGGTACATTATCTCATTAAAATCGCCAATACACATCCATGGCAGGTTATTATAGGAGCTGATCTGTCTCCAATCTTCCCACAGCTGCTGTTGCGACTCATCATAAGGTATAGTGGGACAATACATGGCATAATGTCCGATAACCCCACATGAGTAACAAAAGTGGGATAATCGTTCATATCTGAAATCCAGCCATATATTCCTACCTTCTAATCGGATAAGCTTACCTGGTTGTAGGGGTTTTTGCAAATTAAGTTCGACACGAGCCCTACCTGCCCGTAGCATCGTATCTTCTCGGCCTTCAAGCTTCACCTGCTGCACTTTACCAAGATTCCGCATAATTCTGCTAACCATCTCCTCTGTACAACGCTCAATAGGAAGGCCAAAGATTTGCACCCAGAAGGCACAAGCATTGAAGTCATAGTAATTAAGTGGGGTATTTGGTAGCCAGGGCTTCAAGATAACAAGGTGATGTGAGAATAGCCACGGACTATTATCTAACACCCGCTGTTTTTCTGCTACCGATTTGAACTTAAACATATATACTCCCTCTTCGCGTTGAGTAATTTCGACTTTATCATTACGCCAAACTCGTTGCATAGTATTCTGAAAAGCTGGTAGATTGATAGATGGATTAGAGAGGATTTTACCAACCAAAATTAATTGACATTCTGCCAATGTTTCTGCAGGAGCAGCTTCGTCCCATACTTCGACCTCTTGCGGGGACCAAAGGCGACCTAATCTGGTACAGAGAGCAGCGAGGCGTGCATCTCCTTCCTGACTTGAGGATGCCATCTGCATGCATGTCTTGGAAAAGAAGAGATGAAGCTCTGCTAAGCACAATTGAAAGGAAAAAGGCCACTATCACAAGAAATGAACGATTTCCTGTAAAGTAGTTGGAAAGATGTGGTAAAGGTACTCAGATGGAAAGCGTCCATTGATGTCAAGCATGGAAAGGAAGATGAGATAACATATTGCGAGATGCCGATTGATGAAACGTACTGAAGGACAAACCGAAGAAATCAAATTTGGGTATGAGGGTTTGTTAGCGAAGAAGATCTACCACAAGGAAGTGGGAAACTCTACAAGGCGAGAGAGAAAACCTGACATTCGCAGGAAGAGCTAGCTTGGTCGGTCCTCCTTTTCGGACGTGCACAAGCTTGACAGTATAGAATATCATGTAGGTTTGATTTTTAGATGAAATGGGAGGACAGAGTCAATCATAAATAAAATGAACGAAACATTTTCATTTTAAACAATAATAATTTCCTCTATTATATCAAACCTTAAAAAAAATGGAAAAGACATTTTCAACCGACAAGAGGCGCGCGGCTTCCCTTCAATGAATCTCCCCAACGGGCAACTTCGAATTATCTCGCGATCGGACAAGAAGTCTGATTTATATCAGAGTTAGGCTCACGTGTCAATCTTATCCGGACATGGAAATGACCGATTGCATCAGCAACTTGTTGTACTTTTTTTTTTTGTCAAACAGCAACTTGTTGTACTTAAAAGATGGCAAAATGGGTCTAAAATCCATATTGTAATCCATACTTAGCAAAATTAGTTATAAATGGATTGCCTTAAGTTATAAAAATAGGCTTACGTGGATCATAAAAAAGTCATCTAATAACTTAATGGCTCTGAAATGGATTGATAACTAACTCATTTCTAACCCATATGAAAAATAGAAAAACAAACCCATTTCTAACACATATGAGGTATAGTTGGACTAAAGAGATGTAAAGACAATTTTTATAATTTTTATAATTTTCTTATTTTCTTTTCAATTTTTTCTTCTAAGTCCAACGAGAGTGGCTAGTTAACCCTCATCGGTCACTCGGCGTGGACTTAGAAGAAAAATGAAAAAAAATCAATTTTTTTTAAATTCGAATTTTTATAAAAATTTTCTGTTGAATTTGTATTCATGGAAATGTTTTAGCAATAAATTTATTTTAAAAAATCATAAGAAATCAGTTTTCCTCAAATTGAGTGTTTTAACAATATGATGAATTATTAGATTTATATTACATGGAAATAGGTTAAATCGAGTTAAATGAATCAATTTAATCGGATCATTTTCGATCCTACGCGTATAGATCTAATTGTAACATATGATATCGAACGAAACATCTTAAAACCTTTTCAATATCTTTCTTTGCACGTTAGACTCTGAGCGTCAAGGTATAATGCCTACCATTTCGTGCACTTTCAGTCCCACTCACATGCAGTGACTGGCTTTCAATCTTCTTGCGATTAGTGCAGCCAAGTGCAGCTTGCTCTAGCATGCTGCTTAGCCGTGTAATTATAGTCTTCGTCTGTTCAACAATGGCCTTTCCGAAGCAGAGCAAGGTTGTCGGGTCTCGCGGAATCGAATCTCGAATTTCAAGGAACGATCAGAGGATGTTGATATGGTTTTGGACAATAACGCACTGGATTTCCCTAGCCTTGAGAAGCTGCTTCTATGTATTCACCTACAAATCGTTACTTATTCGATTATTTTCTTGGTGTAGAAGCCGACCTATTTTTCTTGTTTGTTAGGTTACATAAGATTCAAATTTTAGGAAAATATTGGTGAATTCAAGCAAGGGACACTCTATGGGCGAGATTGCAGCGTTGTTCTTTGATTTTATTTCACGTAGTTATTTTGTGAACGATTATTATGTTGAGGTCTCCGTCTCATTAGAAAAGGAAACTGCAAATGTGGCTCTTTGTGGTTTTTTTTTTTTTAGGTCGTTAGAAGAATTCTACATTAAATTTTTCTTGAAATTGGGTTGTTTTTTAATCAATGAAAGCATAGGTTGGTGAAAAATGTTTGGTTACCCATTGCTGTCGGGATCTACTACTCCTACTATTAATAATAATAACAAAAGCAGTACTAAATAATAACAATAATAATACAGTGCTAGAGCATCTTGGTTCAACTCCGAGCGATGGCATGGCATCTTCTGAAACAAATATAATAAGTCCTATAATAAATTCAATTCCCGATTACACTTCCATAGATATATTATTGTTATTACTATACAATTTAGCAGCATTGTAAAAGTCACAATAAATATACTATTGTTATTGTCATACAATTTAGCCGTGATTATGCTTGACTTAAACAACAATTGCTACTATTGGTATTAGAACTTTTAGGATAAAATTACCAAAAAACTTCCAAACTTGTTACATTTGTGCCAATTTAGTATTTAACCATTTAATTGTGCCAATATAGTCTTAAACCTTTTTCAAGTTTTGCTAATTGAGTCCATACGGCTAATGTTGGCTGGAAAACAATGATGTGGATATTGACTTTCCTACTTGGTATGTCCGACGCTGATGTGAACATTTTTTTTCAATTTTTTTTAAGATCGTTTTCAAAATTTTTATTATTTTTTATTGTATTCTTTTCTTTTCCTTTTTTCTTTTTTACCATGGTCGACAAGGACCATCGGGCTCTCATTGACCACTGGTTGAAGGTAGCAAAGCCCTTACTAGCCATTGGTGAGGGCCGCGACACCCTCACTTGCCCAAAGGCCATCGCAACCTCAAGTGAGGCCAACCCTGCCTAGATTTGGGAGAGGCTAGGCAAGGGCCACGATCTTGCAGCCGATGACCCTTGACCATTGCAATAAAAAAAATAGCAATAAAGAAAAAGAGAAGAAAAATGAATGAATATTTTGAAAAATATTAAATTATTAATAAAAGTCTTTTACGCTATGACTCACGTGCCACATAGGATGATCAAGCATCCATATTAGTAATTTCTGATTAAAATTGGTCGGATGGACTCTATTGGAAAAAAAAGTGAAAATGTTTAGGACTTAATTGACATGTTTAAATTTTTGAAAACTGAATTAATAAAAGTGTAATAGGTTTGAGAATTTTTTGGTAATATTTCTAAACTTTTAGTGATACGGCCTGTGGTAGAGATTATGTGACCCTAAGTAAATCTTCTAGTGGCAATTACAACAATCGCTAAAATAGTAACTAATTGTTACTAAGGATTTGTTTGTTTTACAAAAACCATTTTCCTCATTTTCCAATGTTTGATTCATTTAGGAAAATGAGTTAACGGAAAAATATTTTTGTAATCAAATAAAATCTATAATTACATTAAGGAAAATAATTAGGTAATAGCACTTGGACTCGAACTTTTATATTTGAGCATAGAAACTCGAACATCGATTTTTGGACCCTAGCGTTCTAGATCAGGTCTCTAGTGCCTAAGCCTAGAATCCCAGTGTCCATGCTTGGATCCCCAGGGCCTATGCCTAGGTCCATTGAGGTTGAAACCCATTCCATCACGATCAAGCCCAAAGCTCTAATGCTTGTGCCTAATTGGTTGGGGTCCATCAAGGCCAGACATAGGACTCTAGTCCTAGTTCTTGATTCTCCATTGCCCATGCTTAAGTTACTAGTGCTCTAATAATATATATCTATTAAGAAAAATCAAAATAGATTTTCCATACCAAATTATGGAAAATATTTTTTAGTTCATTTTCAAATTTAAGCCAAATACCAAAAAAAATTATCATTTCCTAGAAAATGATCTTAGAAAACATTTTTTTAAAAACATCACATTTTTTGCAAAATAAATGGAGCTTAAATGTCAATTTTTTTTTTTTTTGGTGTAGTGTAGCTACAAAATGACACGTCACAAATTGTGGTGCGAGCTCGCACCTCTCTCCTGGTACATCGCTTTAACGCCTGTGAACATGTTAAGGGTCGTCCACTGGGCTGAGAGTTAACTTGTAGTTTCTGGATAAATCAATTTAAATTTGGATCTCATGTTGATGCTGCATATGTTACATTATGAAAAACTTTCTCGTTTATTCAAAGAAGGGCCATTTTTAATAACATTGCAGAAGCAAAGAGAATCCACCTTTTTCTTATATAGTCAAAGATAATCCACCTTAATATTAACAGAATGAGAAACCGAGCACAAGGACAGCATTAAACGGCGGAAAACGAGCACGACGATGGAATGCTAAAGTCTCTACTTCTTTAAACTGAAGAAGTAAAGTTGAAGTTGGCACAGGTAGTTTGCATGTACAAGAGCGAGGAGGTGAACCCCAACCTCCGTTTCACGAGATCGAATTGCAAGAGATTGTCCTCCAGTTGATGCCCTCCGATGACCACAGATGTTCTCGGGTTCAAGCCGCCGTCGACAAACCCCAAGCATAAGACGTCATCCTTCAATTGCACCATCGAATTCGCTCCGAAGATCCTCCAAGACACACTCTTGTGATGCAACCCCAGATCGATGGTGGGCACGGGCGGTCCAACTCTTGTACTCCCAAGGTTCTTGGAGCTTATGCAGTACTGGAAGGGCTTAACACCAGGAACCCTAGTCACGCCCTTGGTTTCTTCCATGAATACTTTGAGGACTGCCATAAAGATCGACCTCTCCATCACGGTGTACGGATCAAAGGTGCTGATCTTCGTACCCCCTTTGCCTTCTTTGTTGATGTGCAATAGTGACATGTTTAGTGGAACCGCTCGGCCGTTGATCTTGATGGAGGTGAGACGGATGAAGTAGTCCGTCGAAGGGTCATCCTTGGAGTAATATCTTCTCGTGCTCTTTGGGTTGCGTATTAGAGGAGTGTACATGAGGGACTTAGAGACCTCCTTCTTTGGTTGGAATTCGTATGGTCCGTCCCCGAAGATGATGACTCCATTTGATTGAGAGGATGAGCTTAAGCACATGGCGAAGATACGTTGGAATTTGAAAGCTGAAGCAAACAGCGAGGGGAGGGAAACTAGCGATCTTCCAAGCCCAGCTATCCCCTGAGCGAAACATCCTTAAGTCCGTGTTAGCATATACCTTAGCCACGATATTAATCAATAATATATAAGATTTGATGAAATATTATTTCACCAAACACATTTTCCTTTTTTCCTTTTTTTAGTTTTTAAATCGATTTTTAATTATTTTTTAAATTTTCTTTTTCTTTCTTTCTTTTTCTTCTTCCTTGGTTGGTTGTTGGCCATGCCTAATAGCCTCAAGTGAGCTCGGGCTCCACCAGATCTGGCGAGCCCCGCCTAGCTTGCCATGGTCAGTGATCAAAAGGAGAAGAAACATTATATATATATATATAAAGAATATAAATAAAAATAAATAATTGATTGAAAAAATAAAATAATAATAAAACATTATTGAAAAGAGTGCATGAAGAAAAATATTTTTCTTACTAAATGGTAGAAAATATTTTTTACTTCATTTTCAAGTTTTAGTTGAATACCGGAAAATATCATAATTTTCCTGAAAATTGACTTTTTGGAAAAACATTTTCCAGAAACGCTACATTTTTGGTGAAATAAATGAAGCCTTGCTAAAATGTCATAGACTGTCACATTTTATGTATGGACCGAATTTATTAAAAATAAGTACAACCTTAGGGATCATGTGTGGTCCACACGGGATTGAGATGGTGTGGCCCATCACTATTCAACATATGATTGAGATGGTCCAAATTAGACCGAATCTAGGTGACTACTTCAATTGCCATATGGCCTATTAGCTATAGTGCCTCATACCTCAGCCCCACTAGATAGGCCCTTTAGAAGCGAAGGAGAACGAAAGGTGCAACTGAAGACCAGCCCTGGGACGAAAACTATGGGCCCGGAGCTCCTCCCATCAGTGGACTGAATCAACACGGCATCAGCCGCCATCTCGCCGAGGGTGGAGATGCGGGTGTACGGGTTGTAAGAGAAGTGGCTGCAAGCGTTGTTGTTGCATCCCGGTCTGTGCGGAGGGGGCATTTAACTACACAAGCCCCAGATCGCGAGATCTTGCAGATTTTGGAGCTGCATGGGACATACCTATAAGAAGAGGAGACATATCCCTTCTCGCACTTCACCCACATGAAGTTGCCCCCAACATCAATGGTCAGCTTAATTGGCACGAGAGGGGTTCTTTGCTTGATTTGGGCGGTGTATTGTTGTAATGAGGAGTCCTTAGTCACAGGAAGGAGGAGGGCTTTGGGTTGAAAAGTTTTGGCTTAAGGTTGCGAGACTGTGAGGAAGAGGAAAAAGAAAAGGAAAAGCATTTCACTTGAAGAGGCCATGGATGCAAAGTGGCTTGAAGACGGATTTGATGGTTTGGATCGGATGGTCTCTTTCATAGGCGCTTAAATATTTTTGGCCTCGTGAATTGAGGTAGTAGTCAAGCGGCAGAGCCATGAGCGGGGCGCATTGGGACTGGAGACACGCATCTTCTGCGGATTTACGGCATGGAGAGGACTGACAGAGTGTAATTTGTTTGAGTTTTGAATTTAAAGTTTTTGACAACTATCTTTTTGTCGGTTTATCCATCATTAGTCGCGTGAATGATGTGAGCGTTGAGACTAGTAATAGAAGATAAGAAGAAAATGGAGATGATTCCATCGACATTTTGACTGAAGTCTAAGTTCAATTTCGTCAAGGGTTATAATACACTATCTTATTTCCTTTGAAATTGCGTAATTTAAATCCAATACGTTGAGTTTGTGACTGAAACTTTTTGGTCAAATCAGAGTTTGGATTGGAGCCAGGACATACAGATGGACTGAAGTCCCGTTTATACACCACAAGAAACTCACCTTTCAGTGGCATGACCGTGCCACTAATGCTCCAGCCATGTCCCTACAATTTTTAGGGTGCAACTACTCGATGCTGCAATGCACCTGTAGCAAACTGAAATAATGCGCTAAGGTGGGTGTGGTTGGATGTTTTAATTTAAGCAGTGTTGACACAAATTTTGGCAACCTCATATGGTCATTCATTTAATAGAAAATTAGAAGTCAGTCTCCACCCCTAAACGGAAATATTTTTAGTTTGCATGATAGGAGCATTTCATAAATTGCATTATAATAGGACTGCGGATAATGGTTTGAACACAGGAGATTTTGAGCTTAATTTATTTATCTGGTCTAAGCTCTTGAGAGCATAAAATTTGGGCAAGCCTATTGAAGATCTTAGTGGAGGAAATATGCATGTTGAGAGTGATACATAAAATTTATTTATATGGAGATAATGATATCTTAATTTTGTAAGATGTGACCCATTTGAGTTAAAATAGGAAAGTGATATCTTGAGAGAAAGTCTCAAACCAAGCCTATATAAATCTAAGTAATAAGTGCATTAGAAGTCCTAAAACTTATTAGGAAAATGTAATTGAGTTATAAACTTTTCAAAAAGTGCAATTAACTTTTAAAACATTAACAAAAAATGTAATCAAATTTTAAAAGTTGTCATATTGATCCAATTAAGTCTTACTGTTGATTGCATTTTTTAATTGCTGACCATAGTTAGAAAAAGAAAAAGAAAAAAAAAAGGAAAAGAGAACAACAATGAATAAATAAGAAGATGGATGAGAAAAAAAAAATTGAAATGCTAACAACCTTTGGCAACAATTGCCGGCCACAATTAAAAAAAGGAAAAAAAGAAGGAAAAGGAAAAATAATGAACAGAAGAAGATGAAAGAGAAATTAGAAAATAGGAAAAAATCGAAAATGCCCCCATCACACCTTTGAATGTGGCATGTGAGATGCACATGCTTGCTCAAACCTCATATAAAACTAAGTGACTACTCCAAGCCATTATCTGAGATAAGGTTCACTTGGAACCTTCTTTTGAGAAAATGAACCAATTTCAGACTTTTATTTGAAATATTCACTTTAAATTAGGTAATCTTATATTTTAGATGGTTTTCTTTTTTGATTTCAAAAGAAGATGAAAAAAAAATGTAGCATGAATATGTCATATAGAATAACTAGTATCACTTGCCATGTCATTGGCATGTCATCCTACTAAGTCATTGGATAACATGTCATCTTGCCACATCATCATTATATGCCATGTCATTGTTGGGACGTTATTTATGTCATGTCATTTAGTGGTTAGATGATTTGGGTGAATATAATTTAGATTGCATGTCATGTTGGAATAATAGCTCACTTGAATTTTACTTGTCATTAGAATTAGGTCATGTAGATTGCACATTCCATCTCATGTTAAATTAACTTCATATAAACATAATTTAGAGTTAAGCTTGCAATTCACGCGTTGAATATAGTTTAATTATAATAAATAAGAAAACCCAAAAAGAATTCGTTAATATTTCATTTAGAAATCATGTTTAGGCCAAGCATGCTTTTTTGCTATCACCTTGCAGACATTAGGAAATTAATTAGTAAGGTTATGCTTTGCATTAAGATATTTGAACTTTGGCATATTCTAGCAATTTATTTACTGCATTGGTTTATTGAGTGTTTCGTTATTGATTGCAAAGTTGTATGATGATTTTTCACATGTTAGTAGTTTAAGCTTTAAACCAACCAAGATTGCTTGTAGAATAATTTGAAAAAAAAAAGTACTGAAATAACATTAGATTAATTTAGCATAATCAAGTTCCCCAATCCATTTAATCTTTGGTTCACAAATGCAGAGTATTCACCCATATATTACTTGGGTTTTTAATTGAACCTAATTAATTAGTGGTGGCTCCAATCAGTAAGAAAATTGCGTGTTAAATTGAATATTGAGTTGCAATGGGTAAGGTTTGAAAGAGTCCATGCTAAGCCTTTGACTTGGTAATTCTTTTTCTATTGGTGATTTACCTTTGGAAAAGTCATGACAAAGTTGTAACATAACCAATTGCATTATTTTCCTGGAAACAATTGAGGAGATGATTCGGCAGGACGAATTTAAATTTCTCAATAGCAAGGGGCATATGATGACCCTTGATTATATAATTTAAAAGAATCGAATGATCTATGGCCAATATAACTCACATATCAGTTTTTCCACTATCGTTGTTAAGTTATGATTACGTGTATACCTTTTCCTAAAAATACACGAGTTTTTGGCTTCAATTTTAATAGTACTTTTGTTTAATAAACTCCACAGCTCCATCAAATAATATTATTCCTCATGTACTCTCAAAGAGCATGAGAAGCCCCTCGATTTAATTAAAAAGAAATTAATAAAATAAACTCAAGGGAAATGTTGATAATTAAATTTTGGCTATCATATCTATCATAATCGTTTAGTGGTCACTCAAAAGTAAGTCTAATCGCATGTTTAAATTGAAATACAAGTTACGTTTGATAATATGCATTAAGCAAAGATATTATCTCTTTAATAAGTAACCACTCGTGCCGGTCTAGTAATTTTTTTTTTTTTTTTTTGACAAGTGCCGGTCTAGTAATTTATTAGCTTTCGTTTGTTGGAGCACTTCAAGGAAGCTCGCGACAAGAGAGAGAATAGGATCGGAAGAAAAACTCTACAGGGCGTACTCAGCAGCAAGTATTGAAAAGTCAAAGTCAAGAATCTACTTCCATCTCACTACTCAGCGATCAGCACGCTGTTGTCGCACCTATGAAAATATTAAATGCCAAAAGTTCAGACCAAGATGCTATTTAACCACGTTCTTCTTCTCTTTCACCAAAAATCCACTCTCATATAAATCTTCCAATTTGCAAACTCTCTCTCCAACTCTCATCCGTGGCTTCTATTTCTTTCTGCTTTCTTATACTTCGTTCGATTATTCTATCAATTACCTTCCCTATCACTTCACAGGCTTCATTCGGGCACAAGGTACTAGTCCCTCCAGTCACCAAGGACGCCTTAACTCTCCAATACCTCACCATCCTACACCAAAGAACCCCTCTAGCCCCGGTCAAACTGACCCTTGACCTCGGTAGCAATTTTCTCTGAGTCGACTGCAACCGAGGCTAGTCATTGTCCTCCTACAGCCCGGCTCGGTGCCACTTGGTCTGGTGCTCCCTTGCAGGGTCCAAGACCTGCATCAGCTGCTTTGCGGGGCCCTTGCCCAGTTGTAACAACACATGCGGCCTCTTCCCAGACAACACTGTGACACGCACCTCCACAGATGGTGAGGTGGCCCAGGATGTCGTCATGGTGCAGTCCACTGACGGGTCGAACCTAGGTCCGGTAGTCTCGGTGCTCAAATTCCTCTTCACCTGTGAGCCACATTTCTCCTCCAAGGCCTGCCCAGGGGGGCACAGGGGATGGCAGGGTTAGGGAGGACTAGGGTTTCGCTCCCTTCTCAATTCTCTGCTTCCTTCAGTTTTGATAGGAAGTTTGCCATTTGCTTGAGCTCATCCTCAAGCTCTAGTGGAGTGGCCTTCTTTGGCAGTGAGCCCTACATGATGCTTCCTGGGTGGACGTCTCAAAGTTTCTCATCTACACTCCACTGATCATCAACCCAGCGAGCACTGCATCATCTTACTTTGCGGGTGAGCCCTCAACAAAGACTTCATTGGGGTCACGTCCATAAAAGTCAACAAGAAAAAGTGCCCTTAAACGCATCCCTCTTGAGCATGGACAAAGAAGGCAATGGGGGCACCGAATCAGCACTGTGAACCCGTACAATGTGATGCAGACCTCGATCTACAAGGCTGTGGTTGGGGCTTTCGTGAAGGAGCTCTCGCAAGTCCGAAGGGTCGCGCTGGTGAAGTCCTTTGGGGCATGCTTCAACTCGAATAGCATCGCAAGCACAATGGTTGGGCTGGCTGTGCCGCAGATCGACCTGGTGCTGCAGTGTAGCAGTGTGCTTTGGATGATGTTTGGGGCTAATTCAATGGTGCAAGCGAAGGAGTTGTGTTATGCTTGGGGTTTGTGGATGGAGGGTTGAGTCCAGTGACTTCAATAGCGATAGAATGGCATCAATTGGAGGACTTCTTGCTGCAGTTTGATCTGGCCACATCAAGGCTTGGGTTCAGCTCTTCTCTCCTGTTCAGGCGACCCACCTGCTCAAACTTCAACTTCACAACTAAAGCTTAGTGGGATGCCCCACGAAGGTTCCTGTTTTCTTTTCTCTTTCTTTAATTAATAATGGGCCAGATATATTGACCTGACTTGTGGGTGAAATACATTAAATAATTTTTCTTTTCAAATTGGGAATTTGTAACTTGTATAATCATTTTGATCCAGGAGGCAGAGACTAAACATGATTATTGGTTGATGAGAGATCTGGCATGGTGCTGCCTCTGATACGCTGAGAGCATATGCGGAGATTCTTTTAAAAGCTGGCCCTAATGATAGTCGCATTTCCTTACCTTTCTTCCACTAACTTCCACTGGTTCATCAATTTTGGGAATCAGAAACTGATCATTCAAGCTCGAACCAGGATGTGCTTTTAGTGCTCTATTCATATTCTTACTTTTACTTGCAATAAAGTCCTTCACAAAATGATTTGAATCACGATCGGAATCTCTCGTGAGAATATTATTCTTGATCATAAGGAGCGTAAAATAGCCACAGACTGACTTGGACGTATTCAATGACCTAGAAGTCCCCTTAAAATGAGTATAAAGCAATCATCATATCTTGTATTATAAGAGTGAAGATGCTCTGAAGTTTGGACCGGCCTCCGCAAAAAGCAACATACAAGTCATCCTTTATATGGAGAATATGTGTAGCGTGCCATTATCTGTCCTATCATATAAACTCCTTTTGAAAAAAAAAATTACGTATCAATCTTTGTTTGGACATGGGGATCAATCATTGGATTTCAGTCAACTCGAATTGGCTAAAATATTAGTCATTTAATTAAAGACTTTTGGTCAAAATAATTAAGTAGACCTTCGACGTCCCTTAGGGCAAAGAATTATGCAATCTATTGCGATGCTGATAGATATTTCCAATGAACGACCGTAATATATACCTGGCACTCTCAGATGAGACAAAACTGCGTGAGTGTGGAAGAAGTAATGGAGAGATTAAGGACAAATTCCACGAACACTTCTTGGGTAACCTCAGCCACCAAAAGACTATTCATTTCTGTAGAAACCACTGTCGGACATTGATCAATGATGGGCTGATAGTCCCGGTGGCCGATAGATTGACATGATTTGTTGCAATTTATAGTAAATATACCTCGGCAGGTATTAGACGTGTCTGATGACGTCATATTTCAATGTGGCATGATTGAGGACACATAAATTAATTATATTAATTACCCATGATATTGTCAATATATAAAAACCCAATATTTTGCTTTTACATTGACTTAAGATTTTGAGTAAAGATATGCCAAACTGGATATGTATATGGGCTCAAACCTGAGCTATCTTTCGAGCGATGACATGTGATGAAGGTCTCAGATTTTGTGTGTTCACACCATATATGGCTTAGCGGCACTAGCCAATTTCACAATGGAAAATAGTTGAAAGAATTTTGTTTGACATTTGGCGCCCATGGCCATCACCGGGATAATTCGTGCTACACCTTTGAACTATGGTGATTATGGCGGACTTTATCAACAATTTCTACAATCACCGCTAGAACTTTTAGCGACGTAGCCCCTAGTAGCAATTGTGTAATCTCTGGTAAATCTCTTACTGGCGCTTTCGACGGCTGCCAAAATACTAAATAATTATCATTAAAAGTCAAACTTCTTGTGGTACAATTGCAAAATGAAACGTGGCCAATCGTGCTGCAAGCGCGGTCTTTCGCTCTTGGTACATTGGATTATTGTTTTCAAAGATGTCAAGGGTCGTCCACTTGGCTCGAGTTAAGTTGCATTTTTGGAGAAACCGATGTAAATTTGGATGTCATGTTGATACTGAATATGTTATATTATAAAAAGATTTTGTATTAAGCTAAAGGAAGGACTATTTCTAATCACATTGCAGAATCACAGATAATCCACTTTTTTTTTTTTTTTTGATAATCAAAGACAATCCACTTTAGGATTAACAGGATGAGAAACCGAGTTCAAGGATACCAGTAAATGGTGAAAAACGAGCACGACGACGGGACGGTAGTAAAGTCTCCACTTCTTTAGGCAGAAGAAGTAAAGTTGAAGTTGGCACAGGTGGTTTGCATGAACAAGAGCGAGGAGGTGAATCCCAACCTCCGTCACGAGATTGAATTGCAAGAGATTGTCCTCCAATTGGCGCCCTCCGATGACCACAGAAGTTCTTGGGTTCAAGCCGTTGTCAACGAACCCCAAGCACAGCACGTCATTTTTCACTTGCACAATCGAATTCGCTCCTAAGATCCTCCAAGACACACTCTCATCATGCAAAACCAGATTGATGGTGGGCACGGGCGGTCCAACCCTCGTACTCCCCAGGCACTTGGAGCTTATACAGTATTTGAAAGGTATTGAGTTTTGACTTTCAAAGAGATAAGGGTATTTTAGATCATGCACCTTTATTTTAGGGATTTTTGAAAGGAGACTATAAAAGGAATGTGTTTAATAATACATCTCCAACCCTAGCATCTATATTATTTTCTATTTTGTTTTTTCTTATCTTCTTGTTGGATATTTATATCTTGTGGCTCACCAAGTGGTTTGAGAGTTTTTATTTTTTAGATTGTACTTTCATGCTTTTTGTTGAATATAGTGAAATCTCTCTCTCTCCTCGTGGTTTTTCCTGTGTTAGGTTTTCCACATAAAGCTCATGTCTCGTGTGAATTCGATTTTCTTTTATCCTTTGCTACTTGTTCTTAAATTGGTGCATCTTTGATTGGTGCTTTTTTAGCAACAAATTGGTATCATAGCAAAGGAATTTTAGTCTTTTTGTTTGAGATGGCATCTATCAAGTTTGAAGTGGCACTCTTCAATGGCCAAAACAATTTTAGATTATGACAGATCAAGATGAAGGCATTGATGCATTCAGAAGGTTCGGTCAGAGCCTTGGACAGAAATTATCCTGACGATATGACTATGACTGAGATTGAGGAGATGAAAGAAAAGGTGTGTAGCACCCTCCAATTGTCATTATCCAATAAGGTGATTTGCGAAGTCAAAGATGAAGAAACGGCTTTGGGATTGTGGAATAAGCTTGAGAGCCTCTATATGAAGAAATCTCTTATGACAAGATTATTTTTGAAGCAGCATCTTTACACGCTAAAGATGCAAGAAGGTACCCCTATAGATGAATTTAATAAAATCATTATGGATATGAAAAATCGTGATATGAAATCAAATGATGAAGATTAGGCCCTAATTATGTTATGTTCACTACCGAGCTCATATGATGATTTTGTGAATACTATATGGAAGCAAATCCATAACTCTTGAGGATGTAAAAGTCTCGTTGAATTCTGTGTATATGTGTACAAAATTGAATGCGAGTAATAGTGATGATAAAGCTGACAACTTAATTGTCTAGGGAAGGTTGAATCATCATGATAGACGCAGTTATAGTAAAAGGTGTTTGAAGTCTAGATCAAACATAGATAAGAGTAAGGTGGAGTGTTACTATTGTCACAAATTCGGACACTACAAAAGTGAGCATCTAGTGCAAAAAGCTAAGGGGAAGAAGTTGATTGGGAATTCCGATTAAGCTAGTCTAGTGAAAAATAATGAGTTAGCTAATGCAGACAATGTTCTTATTGTTTTGTCTTTAAATTGTTATTTTGATGATGAACGGATTTTGGATTCAGCATGTTCATACCACATGTATCCACATAGAAATTGGTTCCATATATATGAGAAAATCAATGGTGGTTCAGTTTTGATGGATAACAAGTTTGCAGAATTGTAGGTATTGGTATGGTGCAAATTAAATGCCATGACAATGTAATAGAACTTTGACAAACGTTAGGCATATCCCAAATTTGAAAAAAAACCTTATTTCATTGAGCACTTTAGATTCCATTGGATGCATGTGCACAAGTGAATGTGGATTCTTTAAATATAACATCCTCTTTAGATTTTGAAAAATCAATATTGTAGCATATGCGGTTGGGCCACATGAGCGAAAGAGGAATGACTATCTTGAGTAAACATGATTTACTTTGTGGGGATCATATGGTCTCATTTGACTTTTGCAAACATTTGTTTTCGAAAAGTAGCACAGAGTTAGTTTCAGTACTGAGGTGCACTCGACGAAAGACATAGTTAACTATATTCACTTCGATTTGTGGGGACCGGTATAGGTAACATCTAAGGGTGGTGCAATTTATTGATGATTTTTTTAAGGAAAATCTGGTTTTGTTTCTTGAAACGTAAAAGTGACGTTTTTGATACATCCAAGAAGTGGAAGATGTTAATAGAAAGTCAAACTAGGAAGAAGATAAAGCATCTTAGAACGGACAATAGTCTTGAGTTTTGCAGAGGTGATTTCAACAAGTATTGTGAAGATTCGGGAATTATTTGACATCAAACAGTTAGGCACATGCATCAATAGAATGGAGTGGCAGAGCACATGAACCGGACAATTTTATAGAGAGTTAGGTGTATGCTCTCTAATGTTGGACTTGGGAAAGATTTTTGAGCTGAGATTGCGAACACATCATGTTATTTATTGAATCATTCTCCTTCAATTGCAATTGAATGTAAGACTCCTAATGAGGTATGGTTAGGTAAACCTTTTGATTATTCTAATTTAAAAACTCAGATGTCTAGCTTATTATCATGTAAAAGAGGGTAAACTTGAACCTAGGGCCAAGAAGTGTATTTTCATTGGTTATGTAGATGGGGTTAAAGAATAGAGGTTATGGTATTCTAACCCTTAGTTATCAAAGTTTATAATTAGTAGGCATGTCACTTTTGATGGAAATTCTATGCTTGAATAGAAAAAAGTTGTTATTAAGTCTACAAGTATTTATGAGGAGAATGTTTAAAAAAAAGTGGAGCTTCACGTAGAGCATCCACATAAAATAGTTGAAGATACTTCTATTCAGCCAGAATGTTGTGATGAGCAACAAGATTCGGATTCTATCAAAGAAGAAGTAGAAGAAATTGAGTAACTTCAAAGTTTGGCTGCAGGGAGGGCTAAATGACAAATTAAGCTTCTCCAAAGGTATGGTTTCGCTAATTTGGTAGCATATGCTCTTACAATTGTTAAGAGCTTGGTATTGAAGAACTTTCTACATTCCATGAAACTACTATTTATTCTAAATCTGAAAAGTAGCTTGTTGCGATAAATGAAGAGAGATGGAGTCTCTTTGTCACGCCCCGAACCCCAAGCATGTGCCCATCCCTCTTTGGTCGATAATATTTCGCGACTTCCTATGATGAGTCGCCGACCCATTGATTTTTAAGTACATATGGAAGCGAAAATAAATCCCCTGACAATAATCATCTCGGGATAGAAAAGCAGGATATCAATTCACCAAAAGTACACTTTTATAAACAACGAGATTCAGGCACAAAATGAGTTTAGTCGAAAGCCTACAAAAAGGTCGACTCTCACAAGAGGTTGTCCTACGACATACTTATAGGACATATCCACCGATCCTCCATACTCCTTCTCCTCAGACTTCGAGACCTTGGTCTTCCGCGACCACCTTCTAAGGACCTGAAAATAGTTATTCAATAATCAGTGAGACAATGTCTCAGCAAGTCCACCTACTAAACCTATATTAGGAGAGAAATACACTTCAGGGTGCTCTAGTCACACAACCACACAATTAGAACAGGAAACTTACCTCGCCTCAGTTCTGTCCTGTAGGTCAGTGCAGTTCATATCGCAATGCATATAATTAATGCACATAACAATTGGAACACCTCATCAATTCAATTAATCACTAGGAACCCGTTCCATGCCACACAGTTTTGGTCTCATAATTAGGTGCATCAAACTCAACCATCATGCGTTCCAAGTGTTAATTACACCCCTTAAGGGTACGGCCAACTATAAATATGGCGGTCTTATGGCATTGCCAGGCGTCGTCAAATCTCCTTTGAGCACGGCGACGTCTCTTAATTAGACAGCTTCCCCGAAGGGGCATAGGTCCAGAATCTACTACGACCCGAGTTCCAATGAATAGGTAACATCCCGCTTAACAGTCCAGGACGGTTTCTCTTAACCAACACACGACCAATCAATCTCGGCCCAGGATATTGTGCATTGCACTCAAATGTCTCAATTAAAAAAGTGAACCTGGCTTATTTTCTTCATATTAAAAATATAGGGTAAACTAGTTGTGTGTAGGTACACGGTCAGATTAGACCTAGAAAATTCATGACATTCTTTTGAAAATCCCACTAGTTTATACAGTATATAAAACTATTTTTGGTGTTAAAACCCGACACCCGGGATTTTCTGAATAAATATTGAAATTCATAATTTTTGGAATTTAATACTCAAATTTCCAATCAGCACTCAATTTGCACAAATTATCATCCAATTACAAAAATTGAACACACCATTACAATCAACACGCAATTCCGGCCACCGGCTATCCCGGACTAATTTCCAGAAAATAATTAATAATTAAATAATTTCTAAAATTAATTAAATAAATCAATTTAAATACTAAAATGCCAACCTAGGCCAAAATCACTAAATTAAATACCAATACGGACCGAAAAAATTCCTGAACCCTTCTAGATAAATAACACAATTTATCTAGGCCTCATTTAATCTAATCTAACCACCTAACATGCATAATTGCATAATTAAATCACTAAATTAATCTAACTAACCACCTAATTCCTAATTAAATAAATCTAAACACCCCTTATACGTCATTAGCCTACTAAGAAAAGTTTAGTAAATAAACTCATTGGTTAATTATGGAAACCGATTCACCGCGACAACGACGCGACGGCAGCCGAAATCCGAATTTTTGGCTGTGTCAATGGACACTCAGATTGGGCCCAAAAGCCTTGCAAGCCCACAGCAAATTTATGGGCTTGGTCTGGGCTTGGGCTGACTTGCTTTGCGGGCTTGGGCTTCAAATGGGCCTAACCAAAATTGAAGTTGGGCTACTGAAATTCACTTGGGTTGAAATTGCATGAAGATGGGCTGAAGACACGGGCTTGAATTGAGCTGGACCAAAGGCTCAAATTGCGGGCTGCAGAGAGTTGGGCCAATCGTGCAGGCTTTTGGGCTCGAGTAGAGAAGGAGCTATTGGACTAACTTCCTCGGGCCGAGCACAAAAATTACATGGGCTTGTGGGATTGAAATCGTGTGGCTTCGCTGGTCTTCGAGCTGGGGGAAAAGACACGGCCACAAATATGCTTTGATGGATTTGGAAAACATAAGGTGGAGGGGTGTTGGATGATGGTGAATGATGATGGTGATGGGGGCAGAGATGTGGGCTTCATTTGGGGATGTCGCAAATCAAGGAAAGAAGACGTGGGGTCTTTGGCAGCAGCTTGAGGAACAAACGGGCAAAAGGGAGCGAAGAAATCGTGGTTGCTTCGATCGGGGTTGGACGAGTGAAAAAGGAAAGAAGAAGCAAGTGAGGAATCGGTGGAATAGCGAGTGAATGAATAAAAGAAAGAAATGAAAGAGAAACATATGTGCAAGGAGGAGGTCAGCGAAGAGTTGTGCAAGGAAAGCCAAGGTGGAGGGGCCCAAGGTCAAACATTTATCCCTTCCATTGATTACATGTCTCCCCTATTACTTTCCACCCAATTTTCCATCAAAATAGTCCAAATTGAAGTCAAAAATTTGAAGTCTCTTGCAAAGCTCCGAATTTCCATTTTTGGTCTTCAATTTCCTCACTCAATTCCCCAAATTGAGGTCCAATTTTGCCAAGGAAAAATCCTGAATAATTTTCTATAAGTCTTTGACACTCAAAGGCTTGGCTTGGAAGTCCCAATTTTCTTTAATTTGGCCCATCCGAACTTCCATTAATTTTCTACAGCGTTCGAATCAATTTTCCGTAAAAATCTCAGAATCTCTGAAAATTCTTTGGAGGATGAGTCAACATTTCTAAAATAGGTCGTGACATGACATAACTTTTGATTTCTAAAATCGGATTTAAGTTCGCAGTTAATTTTTATCCAGTGCGCTTTTAGCGTGACCTAGTCTATTGGGTAACTTTTAGGAATTTTTGGTGCAATTGACCCGTGATCGATTCATCTCAAGTCACATTGTACATCTTCGACACATTGGCGACTTTTGATTGTCATAAAAATCTCAAGATATCAATTATGGGCACCGAGTACCAAAACGATAGAAAAATCGGTCTAGTGCCGATCGATAAGTATTTTGCAATCAAGTGAAATCACCCACACTCGATTACATATCTCAATCGAATCGACCTATCTCCGATCTCTGATCGATTTCTGACAGTGCCATAATGACCCTTGCAGATCAACATGGTCGAGCAGTCAATTGCTAGTCGAATTCTCAAGTCTATTGCATCAAAATCCCATAATGGTTTCACCCGATATGCTAGTTATCTCGTGAGGGGCCCTCTCAAAGAATAAGGCCATAAGGGCATCGATGAAAAGTCCATTTCTTCTCATCGAAATCAGATTCGAAAATCAGGATGTCACACTCTTCATAAGAACCAAACTTGGGATCTTGTGAAATTGCTTGAAAGCAAAAGAGTTGTTGGCTGCACATGGGTCTTCAAAAGAAAAGAAGGAATTCCAAGGGTTCTAGATGAAAGATTTAAGGCATGTTTAGTAGAGAAACATTTCAATTAGAAGGAGGAGATCAACTTTAGTGAAGTGCTCTTTCTAGTTGTGAAACATAGTTCAATTTTGTCTGCTACTTGCGTTAGTAGCCCTTTATGATCTAGAACTTGAGGAACTTGATGTCAAGATCGCTTTTTTTGCATGGCGAGCTTGAGGAGATAATCTATATTTCTCAATTTGAGGCATTCATTATTGAGGTAAAGAAGATCATGTTTACATATTGAAATGGTCTTTGTATAGTCTCAAGCAATCCTTGTGATAATGGCACAAGAGGTTTGATAGCTTTATGTTGAGTCATGGCTACTTGTGAAGTACACATGCTAGTTGTGTGTATTATAAGAAATTGCATAATGGTTCTTTTATTTATTTACTATTATATGTAGATGACATGCTTATTGCAGTTAAGAACATATTATAGATACAAAATTTGAATAAGCAATTTAGTAGAGAATTTGAGATGAAAGATCTTGGAGTTGCTAAGAAAATTTTAGGTATGGAAATTCATAGAGATAGATAGGTTGGGAAGTTATACCTCTCGCAAAAGAAGTATATTGAGAAAGTACTTGAGCGCTTTGGCATGAAGAATGCTAAACTCGTAAGCACTCCTTTGCTATCTCATTTTAGGCTTTTGGCTTCTTTGTCACCTAAAACTAAAGAAGAGGAAGATGAGATGTCTTAAGTTTCATATTCTAGTGTTGTGGATAGTCTCATGTATGATATGGTTTGTACTCATTTGGATATGTCATAGGCCATTAGTGTTGTGAGTAGGTATATGGCACATTCGGGTAAAGCTCATTGGTAAGCCGTATAATGGATTTTTGGGTACATTCGGATTACCTCAAATGTGGGTTTGGTCTTTAATAGAGGTTGTGATATAGGACATTTGGCTATTGGCTTCGTTGATTTTGACTATGCAGGCAATCTCGATGAAAGGAGATCTTTAACAGGTTATGTTTTTACATTTGGTGGTTCTATAGTTAGTTGGAGGGTAACTTAATAGGACACGGTTGTTTTGTCTACCACTGTAGCAAAATACATGGCAATAGCGAAAGCAGTCTTGTGAAGTGTTTGGTTACAGAATTTGGTGTGAAGTAGGAGAGAGTCTCCATTATATTTTGCGATAACCAAAGTGCAATCCGGTTGATCAAGAACACAATGTATCTGTTGGAATTCTTGTCGGCGAAAGACGACTTACCCGATTCCGATGCGCAAACAGCAATTAACCCCAGAATGAACATTGAAATGCGGACGAATCACGAACGAAATTACTCCACGTTGGTTTGGATGCGATCACGAGTAAAGCATCCGATTTCCACATCGTAAATGCAAACTGTTCTCATAAAGGAGAAATGGAATGACTTTTTCTTTGATGGAAAGGGAGAGAAATTTTTGTGCGAATGATCTGCCAACACCACCAACAATTATGTTCGAGAGGCTTTTATGCGTCTTCCTTCGTACCCCTCCATTAGTGTCTTTCCATCGTAACGCATCAAGACAAAATAGTGCGTTCCAATTGCACCCGATCATGGATGTATCAGCTAAAGTACAACAGTATCAGAAGACGACAAAACATATCGACATATGGTATCGCTTTGTATGTGATGAGGTTGCTAAGGGTACAATTATGATGAAAAAAAACATCTTTGACCAAGCCAATTCATTTGATCAGGTTTAAGCATTGCTGGACTTGATTGGCATTTTCACCATTTGAGTTGCTTGGGTGGAGTTGGTGGTGTTTCATCCCTTATTTCCTACACTAACTATGCTCACATAGGCTTAGGGGTGTGCATCATCAATTCTGCCATTTTAGGGGTGGCCTTATGTGGTCACTTTTGGTGTTGAGGGAGAGAGGTCTTGGGGTGTTTGGTATAATGCTCTTTTGGAGATTTGAAGTCAAGGTGGAGATTTATTGAGTTTTGACTTTTAAATTAAGAGATAATGGTATTTTACATCATATACCTTTATTTTAAGGATTTTTGAAAGGAGAATATAAAAGTGATGTGTTTAATAACGCATCTCTAGCCCTAACATCTCTATTATTTCTTGTTTTGTTTTTTCCTATCCTCTTGTTGGATATTTAGATTTTCTTGGTTGGATATTTATATCTTATTGCTCAACAAGTGATTTGAGAGCTTGTTTTTTTTTTTTTTTTTTATAGATTGTATTGTCGTGCTCTTTGTTGAAGATAGTGAAACTTCTCTCTTTTCGTGGTTTTTCCCAGTTTGGTTTTTCTACATAAATCTTACATCTCATATGATTTCAATTTTCTTTTATCATTTACTACTTGTTCTTAGATTGGTGCATCTTTGATTGGTGTTTTTCCATAATAAAATGCATAACGCTAGTAACCCTAGTCATGCCCTTGGTTTCCTCCATGAACACTTGAGGACAGCCTAAAAGATTGACCTCTCTATCATGGTGTATGGATTGACAGTGCTAACCTTTGTTCCCTCGTTGCCTTCTTCATCGATGTTCAGTAGTGAAGCACTGAACTGGACTGCTTTCCCATTGATCTTGATGGAGGTGAGACGGATGAAGTAGTCCGTCGAAGGTTTGTCCTGAAGTACTCTCCCACGGTGCCTTTTTTGTTGAGTAGTAAGGGAGTGCACATGAGGGACCTAGAGACCTCTTTCTTAAATTGGAATTCGTATGGTCCGTCGCCAATGATGATGACTCCATTGGATTGCGAGGAGGAGCTCAAGCACATGGCAAAGACCTGATGGAATTTGAAAGCCGAAGCAAATAGTGAGGGGAGGGAAACTATCGATCTTCCAAGCCCGGCAATCCCCTGAGTAAAATATATTTAAGTCCGTGTTAGCATGTACCTTAGCTATGATGTTAATCAACATACACTAATAATGTACTTCTTTTATAGGATGGAATAAGTAATTCTTTTTAATGATATATATGAATCATGTGGTTTTCAAATAAAATGTGTCATGTCATATTTTACGTATGGACCCAATATATTAATCAATCACTTGCAACCTTAGGGATCATGTGCGGTCCACATGTGGCCTATCACTATCCTAACATGTGATCAAGATGGTCCAAGTTAGACCACATATAGGCAAGTACTTCAAATGTTATGTGGGTTCTTACATAGTGGGCAATACTTTAGCCCCAACAGAGAGGCCTTTGAGAAGTGAATGAGAGTTGCAACTAAAGACCAGTGCCGGGATGGAAACCATAGCCTTGGAGCTCCTCTTGTTAGTGGATTGAGTCAAGACAGCATCAGCCGCCATCTCACCGCCATTGGTGGTGTCGATGAACTGATTGTAAGGTAATGGAGCGAATCTATTCTGGCCAGAAATTGATTTCTGAAAGAGAAACAGATTTTTCTATTTCTATTTCTAGATGAGTTCCTAAGCAGAAATAACTGTTTGACAACGATATAAAATTTCTACTCTAAAAATAGAAATTCGTTTGATGACGATACAAAATTTCTTCCTTTCGGATCGGCGGCAATGACTGGCGACCGGCGACCGGCGACCGGCAGAGGGCGGCCAGCGACTGGCGATGGCAATGGCAGGTGACCAGCGACGGTGGCGGCGGGCGACCGACGATTAGTGATCGGCGACGGTGGCGGCCGGCGACCGATGATTAGTCGGCGATGACCAATGGACGGTAGTCAGCTGCAACGGATGAAGGAACGGTTGATGAACGATGAGAAAATTTTTTATTTCTCATTTCTATTCCAGAAATAGAGAAGTATAAAATTTCTATTTTTGATTTCTATTCCAAACATATTTCTAGAATAAAAATCTATTTTAGAAATAGAGAAATGGAATAAGTTTATCAAACGGATTTCTATTCCAAAAACAAGTCTAGAATAGAAAAATTGTTTTGGAACAGAAACGGGTGATTGTCATGCACCCCCTAAGTGACTACAAGTTTTTTTATTGTTGCATCCTGGTCTGGGTGGAGAGGGGCATATAAGGAGAAAGCCCCTAATTGCGAGATCTTACAAATTTTGGAGTGGCAAGCGATGTGCCTATAAGAAGAGGAGACATAACCCTTCTTACAATCCACCCTCATGAATCGGCCTCCAACATCAATGGTCGGCTTAATAGGGAGAAGGAGTTCTCTGCTTGATTTGGGTGGTGTGCTGGAGTGACAAGGAGTCCATAGTCACGGGAAGAAGGAGGGTTTTGGGTAGAAAAGTTTTGGACTTGTGTTTGTAGAATTGTGAGGAAGAGGGAAAACGAAAGAAAAAGCAAATTACTAGAAGCAGCCATGGATGCAAAGTGGAATGAAGATGGATTTGATGTTTTGGATTGTTAGGGTCTCTTTTATAGGCACTTGAATGTTTTTGGGCAATGCGCTTTTGAATCTCATGAATGAGGTCAACTGTATAAGGGTCGATGAGTGAGATGTGCTGGGACTAGAGACCTTACCTTCGACTTGAAGGCTTTGGAGGATTGATACAGTGCAACTTGTTTGACTTTGACTCTCTTGACTCCTAGCAATTGAGGTGGCATGCAAAGGAATTGGGAATCATTTGGACCATCTAGAACCAAATTAGACTGCTTAGGAACTAATGATTTCTAAGGAAATCAGTCTGGTTCCTGATTTTAGGTGTGAAATCGCTTACATAGACTAGACTAGTAATATATATATATATATATATATATATATATTGTATATGTAATTTTAATATGAAAAAATGAAAAATTCTAAATCCCTAGGCTACTTATTAGTTTTTATGTTGGATAAATGTCTGCTTTTGCTCACTTATAACAAGATTGGTGAGTGTACTCTCTTAATTATGCACTTTCTAACATACTAATATTGTTGGTTTATTGGCTTTATCTGGGAGATGATTTTACTATGTAATTCTTTGTTACATATTACAGTGCTAATGCATGAAGCTTGATGAGATCACCTCTATATATCCCCTTAGGAACTAGACTAGACTGGTGGTTTGTTTCCCAAGTGGATCCATGTAATTAACGAGCAGTTCAAAATTAAAATTTTAAGAACCGACCCTTAGTGGGTGGTTATCGAATCTAGGTGGAAATCGCCCACATAGACTATTGTCACGCCCCGATCCTCGGGCGTGTGCCAATCCCTCATCTGGTCAATTAATAACGACATCCCATGACACATTGCCGAACTCTTTCATTTTGTCGTGACCAATTTTTCAAGGGTAAACCACCTAGGGTTTGGCTAATGGATTGTTAAGCCTAGACTTAACTCGGGCTCTCCGAAGCCCATATCAATTCGCGAATTTTGGTTCAAATTCTTAACATGCAATTTATTTTCAATTAGGAGTCGCCACTAATCTATTTTTGGTGGGTCGATTAGAAACTCAAGTAAAGTAATGGGAGTTTTACATTACTCCTACGAACCAGAGACTATGGGTACGGGGATTTGGTTACACTAAATTCTTCTAATGCCCTTTCGGTACCTTTCTTTTTATTTTGAAAAAATGTTTGGCAAGCAATTTGGATTGATTTTAAATTATCTTCCTAACATGCAAGGTGATCATACAGGTGCGCAAACCACCAATTTAACATCCATATAAACAATAAATAAATTGCAAAAACTTACATCCAAGCAACGAAAACATCTATAATGTTAAATTAAAATCCACATCAACAACCCTAGATATAATTTCTAATTAACACACAATTTTTCTTATTTTCACTTAATTAATGAAAATCATGTAATATGTAATGCAATATTAACTAAATGACCTAATTCTAATGACATGTAATTTCTAATTGAATGGGCTTAGCAAAAATACTAAATGAGATACATCTCAATGAATCTAACCCTAATGACATGCATATGGCATTTTTTTTTCTTTTTCCTAAAAGAATGCATTTTATCCTAAATAATAAAACTAATTTAACCTATGACTTTTTTTGTATTTTTGATGAAATTCGAAATTTGGTGAAATGTGAAAATTACCTAACTAAATTAAGATCCTATTTAATTTATATTAGGAATTAGATTGAGCCATATCCTAATTTAAACTAAATTGTTATCTTAACCTAAATAACCCTAAAATGCAATATATCTAAAAAATTCCTAAACTTATAATAAATTTAAAAAAATTATCTAAAATTAAACTAAGTGCAATTTAACCCCAATATGCAATGACATACAAAATATACCCTAGTTCTACATGACATGTGCATGATGATTTTTTTTGTTGTTTTTTATTAATTTTCAAAATTAATAATTGCCCAATAATTAACCATGCAATTAAAATCTAGCAACCTAAATTGATTTTTTTTAATTTTGAATTTTATTCTTAAAATTTGAAATAAAGTTCCTATTCTAAACATGTAAACCCTAAAACATGCAATATTCTAACCTAAACATATCTCAAGATAAACAAGGCAATTAAGATGAGACAACTCATTCAAGATCATCAAAAATATCACGCATCATTCAGATCAAAGGATAATATTTCGCTAGTAAAATCGATAAATTGATCTTAAGCCTTAAAGATCAAAATATCAATTTTATTCTCACTTAATTAATTATTTCATCTAAAACCTTATAGATGAAATAAAAAACCTTGGCGTGGTTGCGAATCAGATGACATATTGGGATTTCCAATTATGCATGGATAGGTATTTCAACTAAAGAAAACAACACATAAAAAGATAATGATAAAAAAATAGAGAAAAACCTAAACTTGCTTAATAAAGTAAAGCAAAAATACCTAGTAAAATTTTTTCTTTTCTTTTCTTAAAAAAAAAAAAGAACTTTGGCCGCTGGTTTTGAAGGAAATCGCGGGCGAGGCTTTTCGGCGAGGACACCGGGAGTGGCACGACGGCGGCGAGGCAACAGGGAGCGTCGCGGGTCTAGGTGCGGGCGTCGCGGGCGAGGGACTCCGAGCGCAGGCTAAAGCGGGGCGAAGATGGCGTCGAGGCGGCGAGGCAGCAGGGAGCGTCGCAGGCGGCACGGCGAGATCGACGAGCAACGTCACGGGCGGAGCAGGAGGTTCGGATCTCCTGGCGTCAGTCACGAGCAAGGCGGAGAGCAACCCCGGGCCGTTAGGTCGTTGGATCCATGGCATCGGGTCACCGATTGCAGGCGGAGTGCGACGGAGCAGGGGGCTTCGGATCGACTTGGGCTCGTGGGGGGAGGTTCGGAGCGGCGGTTCGGCGTCGCGGGTGCTGCTGAGTCGCGGCAGCGGCGGCAGGCGAGATGGCGATGGTGCGAGCAGGCGGCGCCAGCAGGGACACCCCCACGAGGAAGATGAACAGTAGCATGGGGGCTTTTCTTTTTCTCTTTTTTTGGTTTGGTCTCTCTCTCTCTCACGTCACTTTTCAACTTTTCACTTTTTTGTGTCCTTTTCACCTCCAAGAAAAAGCCCCCTTTTTACTTTGCGCTCGGTGTATTTTATAGGTCCAAAAAAATGTATCCTCACGACATATATTTTTTCCTTTTTTGCTTGCGCACGATACCTCTAAATATGTCGTTGAAACATATATACTCCCCGCAATATTCCCTTTTGTATTTCTCGCATATTCTATCCAGAAAAATTCCCTTTTTTGCATAAAATACACCCTGAGTGTATATTACTTAAAAATATGAAAAATCTAAATGGAATATGTGAAAAATCTTCCCTTCACCGGTTGCCTAAAATAAAGTAAAACAAAAAATAAAAATAAAAATTTTATAAATTATATGCCATGTGTGTGTATGTGTGTGTGTGTGTTTTTTTTTTTTTTTAAATCAACATCAAAAATTTAGGTGTCAATAGCTGCCCTTCTTTGAAGGTGAGCTTGCAGAGGTTGCCTTCAAAAATAAATTGAGACCTAAATTTTAATCATGCACATACAATGAAAGATTTTTTTGTTGGAACATGAATTCCATTTTTTAATGCAATTTATATGATACATGGAAATACTAATGCAAATGATAGATGAACCTACCTGGAATAACTTACCTTCAAGGATGATAGAGTAATTCGAGGTAGTGGGTGTTACCTTTCCAAGACCCGTACCATTCTACGGTCGCCTAGAATAGTAACATGAATTTGTGAAGATGTTGCTCTCCTAGGACCCGCATCATTCTACGGTTGTCCAGTATGGTAGCAAGGTTTCCTAGGACCCGTACCTTTCTACGGTCGCCTAGTACGGCCATGTTTGGTTGTGTCTATGACTCATACCTTTCTACGGTCGCCTTGACAAGAGAAAATTAATTTTCCAGGACCCATACCTTTCTACGATCGCCTATTAGAGCAATAAATGTTGTCTAGGACCTGTACCTTTCTACGGTCGCCTAAATAAGGAATCATTTTCCAGGACCCGTACCTTTCTACGGTCACCTGAATTGAGGTAATTGCTTTTCCAGGACCCGTACCTTTCTATGATCGCCTAAACTGAGGTTTTGCTTGGCTAGAACTCGAACCTTTCTTCGGTCGTCTAACGTTGTAGCATATATCATTTGACCAGGACCCGAACCTTTCTTCAGTCGCCTTAATCAGACTGAATCTGGAGAAAAATTTTTGGGGGACAGCTCGATCGAGTGTCGGTGTTTTCAAAAAGAAATACCTACATAATGACAAGTCTTTAAGGTATGGATAGAGATATACTTACCTGGTATTATCTCTGTTCCTGGGGAAAATGTCTTCTGCAAAACATGGTCATAGGAAAAGCAATATGCATTTGTGATCACAAACATGCATTAATTTTGTTGGAGAAATCTTCTTGAAGTGTTTTGAAGCTGACAAAACGTTTCCATCAGTCTAGTCTGAAGGCTTGTAGACTCTGCTATTTAAAGTCTGAAGACCTCTAGACAGCCAGACTCAAGACTCAAAGTCTATCCTCATTGACAGCCTCTAATCCGTTGAAGAAAGGATATCCAGAACTGGATGTTTCATTAAGGATATGACCTTATCAACTGGAGAAGATCTCTTGGATGGAAAAGACACAACGGAATCCTTTAATTGATCGAGATTGACTCATTAAGGAACCGATGATTGCCTAAATATTCTTAGAATGTTCTATTTATGGAAACCGAGATCCTGATTGTATGGGTGAACAGGATTGATGGGCTATTGACACGTTCCTTTAATAGCTCGAATAATCTTCCTAATTGATTCCGTCCAATGGGTAGATTTAAGGAATTCCTTTGGTAAGTGCCAACGGGTATGATGGCATAAAGGAGTATATAAGGAAGACGTTCTAAGTTGTTCGAGGTGTGCACGATAGAAGAATTCCAAAGTCTAAAGCTCCTTGTTGTTTAGACAATTCCTTTGAGTGAAACCTTATATACAAAAGAGAGTCTATATTTGTGAGAAACCTTGAGGAGGTGTGATAGAACATCTACACTGTGGAATCAAGGAAAAGCTGTGCTGTAACTACTCTTTTGTTCATAGTGAAATCCCGCCGATGGGCTGTCAGTGCGGAAGAGTGGACGTAGGCTTGGAATAAGCCAAACCACTATAAACCTTGTGTTCAATTTTCTCTTCCTTACTCTCTTTACTTTGATCGTACTTCATTTTGTGAATCCTTTCTATCGGTTGCCTTGAATCGCTTTCGTATCTCGATAAATTGTTTGTGCACCTATTCACCCCCCTCTAGGTACTTATACTAGCTATTTCAATTGGTATCAGAGCTCGTGTACTCACTTTGTTTGAAGTGTTTTACTTCAGAGTTAAAGATCCATGGCTAGTATGTTGGCTCCAGGGGTGGTAGAAGGGCAAAGCAACACCTGGCCGCCTTACTTTGATGGAAATGACTACAACATATGGAAAAACAAGATGAAGGCGTTCTTAAGATCAAAGGATCCTCTGGAATGGGACGTTGTAGAAAAAGGAATCGTTCGTAAAGTTGCATTTGTCTCAGAAAGAGGAAAAGACACTGTTGAGTCTAGCGAAATGACTCAGGAAGAGATAATCAAGAGACAAGCTCTTGATGCAAAAGCAATTTATTCCTTATATTGTGCTTTATCACCTACTGAATATAACAAAATATCTTCTTGTGATACAGCCAAAGAAGTCTGGGATAGATTACACATTACCTATGAAGGAACCGATCGAGTGAAAGAGACTAGAATCAACATTCTTCTTGGTCAATACAAAGCCTTCAGAATGAAATCAGGAGAATCTATAACTGACATGTTTAGTCGTTTTACAGAAATCATGAATGGTCTTGAAAATCAAGGTCAACCAATTTCTGATCCCATGAAAGTAAACAAGCTACTGCGTGGACTCTCCAAGGATTGGAATCATATAAAGACCTCAATCGAGAGCTCCAAAGAATCATGCCACTGTACGTCGATGAGTTGGTTGGGACCCTTCGAGTCTTATGAAGTGGAACGAATCAATGAAGACGAAGATCCTAAAGGTAAGAAATCTATTGAATTAAAATCTAATGATGATTCTGATGTAACCGATTCTAAAGACGACATGGATGATGAAGAACTTGCTCTCATGATAAGAAGATTCAGAAAGCTGAATAGAAAAGGAAGAAGATTCAATGCAAAGAAACAAAGTTTTCAAAAGCAACAGACCAAGTCTGCTGAAGATGATGAATCAAACAAAGATGTAGTCTACTTTGAATGTAAGAAAAAGGGACACAGACCCAACTGTCCTCTTCTAAGGAAGAAGAAAGGAAAAACTGAAAAATATCGAAAAGCTCTCAAAGCTGAAACCTAGAGTGATACGAGTGCGAAGATAGTGATGATGATTATGCCAACATATGTCTAATGGCACAATCAGACTCGAATCAAACTCCGAGACCGATTGATTCGGAAAGTGAATTCGAGGTAAGTAACTTCAAAATCCCTATTAAAGTTTCAAAATACATTGATGAATTATGTTTTAGTCTTAAGACTTCTCTTAAAAGAATTTCCAAACTCAAAAGGAAAATTCTGCTTTAAAACAACAAGAGAATGTTTTGGAAGAAAAAGTGAAATGCTTAGACCAGAATGTTTCTTCGCTCAAAGAAAGTAAAGATAATCTTTTAAAAGAAAATGCATTTTTGAAAAATGATATTTCAAATATTTCCAAAAGATTTTCTCTAGGATTTGAAAAACTGGAGAAAATACTTTCTGTTCAAAGACCTTATTTCAATAAATCTGGTTTAGGAATGACTACTGAAACCATTCCTTTAATCGATTTTCCTAAAGTAAAAGAAAGAATTAAACAAAGACTCACAAGAAATGCTTACAAAAATCATTTTGAAAGGACCTTTGTAAAACAGTAGGTCGCAATGCTCTTAGATGTTCAAAATGCAATAGTGCAGATCATTTTGAGAAAGAATGTCCTATGGTTTGGAGACCTGTCAATAAAGTCTGGGCAAAAACCGTATATTAGACTAACTCAAAAGGACCCATGAAAATATGGGTACCAAAGAAAGCTTGAGTTTTTTTTTTAAATGCAGGTCACTATCAAGAAAAAATGTGAAATGGTATCTGGATAGTGGATGCTCGAGACACATGACAGGAGATTCAAATTGTTTCATAAAGCTTGTTCAAGTGAATGGTGGAAAAATCTCATTTGGAGAAAACAGCAAAGGAAAAATAGTGGAATTTGGAACTGTAAAGATTGAGAATCTCATAATAAGCAATGTTTCTTTAGTTGAAGGGCTAAACTACAATCTGCTCAATATCAGTCAGTTGTGTGATGCCGGTTTTAAAATCAATTTTCAAGAGGGTATTTGTTCAGGAACCAGTAAAGACTCTACTCAGTCATTCATGGGTCGAAGACATGGGAATATTTACCTCTTAGACGTGAAACCAGATGAATCGCAATGTCTAATCTCAATCCAAGACGAAGCAAACTTATGGCATAAAAAGCTTGGGCATATCAACATGAATCAGATAGCCAAAATCTCAGCAAAGAAACTTGTTCGTGGTCTACCCAATTTATCATACCAAAAGTCTTATCTATGTACACCATGTATATTGGGAAAACAGGTAAGAAATTCCTTTAAGCCAATAAATCAAGTTTCCACTAACTGTGTGCTACAGCTCTTGCATATGGATCTCTTTGGACCAACAAGAACGCAGAGCATTGGAGGTAAGAAATATTGCCTAATAATTGTGGATGACTACTCACGATTTACTTTAGTATACTTCTTGGCAAGTAAGTCTGAAAGTTTCTCTTACTTTGAAAAATTTGCTAAGAAGGTTCAAAATGAAAAGGGGTATGTCATTTCAAGTATAAAAACAGACCATGGAGGTGAATTTGAAAGTCAAGATTTTGCTAAATTTTGTGAAGAATCTAGTTTTCAGCATTTGTTCTCTTCTCCATATACTCCAGAGAAAAATGGAGTTGTGGAAAGGAAGAATAGATCTCTTCAAGAAATTGCTAGAACTCTCTTAATTGAAAGCAATATCTCTTTACGGTTTTGGGCTGAAGCAGTTTCAACATCATGTTATATTATCAATGGAGTTTTTCTAAGGCATATTCTAGAAAAAACTCCCTATGAACTATTCAAAGAAAAGAAGCTCATTGTTTCATATTTTCATGTATTCGAATGCAAATGTTTCATATTGAAAAATCCAAATGATCGAATTGGTAAGTTTGAAGAAAAGTCAGATGAAGGCATCTTCCTTGGATATTCAACCACAAGCAAAGCGTACAGAGTCTACAACAAAAAGACTCAAACCATGGAAGAATCAATGAATGTCAAATTCCAAGATTCTATACAAAATGAATCTATTCAGACTCATCTTGAAGAGACTAAATCTGCTCCAGACTCTACAAAGTCTAAATCTCAAGAAGCAGCTCAGACTTTGAAGGACCAGTAACAAGTGACTGTTGAAGATTCAAGTGAAGGAAGTGACCATCAATCTGATAAATTAACCAGCAACTGGAAACATAAGTCCAGTCACCCTAAAGATCTTATTATTGGCGATATCAATGAAGGAATTCGCACAAGATCCAAAAAGCGAGAAGAGTCTAGTGTTGTGGCTCTTATTTCTGAAATAGAACCCAAGAGCATAGAAGAAGCTTTATCCGATGAGAGCTGGATTGAAGCCATGCAAGAAGAACTCAGACAATTCAGAATTAGTGATGTATGGGAGTTGACTCCTAAACCAAAAGGTAAATCAATTATTGGAGCTAAATGAGTTTTCAGGAACAAGATGGACGAAAAAGGAAAAGTCATAAGAAATAAGGCTAGACTCGTGGCCAAAGGATACACACAAGAAGAAGAGATCGATTATGACAAGACTTACGCACCTGTAGCAAGGTTAGAAGTAATTCATTTATTACTTGCATTTGCTTGTTATAAGAATTTCAGGCTATTCCATATGGATGTCAAAAGTGCCTTTCTAAATGGATTCATCCATGAGGAAGTTTATGTGGAACAACGACCTAGGTTTGAAGACCCAAGGAAACCAGACTCGGTATTCAGACTCAAAAAGGCCTTATATGGCTTAAAGCAAGCGCCTCGAGCTTGGTACGACAGATTAAGTAAGTTTTTAATTCGAAATGGATTTGTTAAAGGTAAAGTAGACACTACTCTCTTTATTAAAAGAGAAAGCAAAAGTTTTCTGCTTGTTCAAATATATATCAATGATATTATCTTTGGATCCTCTAATGAAAGTCTGTGCAAGAAATTTTCTAAAACTATGTAGGATGAATTTGAAGTGAGCATGATGGGTGAGTTAACCTTCTTTCTTGGACTTCAAATAAAACAATTGGAGGAAGGCACTTTCATTCATCAAGAAAAGTATGCAAATGATCTTGTCAAAAATTTTGGACTGGATAATTGCAAAAAGGCTAGCATACCAATGTCAAGTTCTTTAAAGATAGACAAAGATGAAGAAGGAAAGAAAGTCGACCAAAAAGCTGTCTGGGGGAGTATCATCGGATCACTTCTTTATCTTATTGCTTCTAGACACGACATTTTGTTTGGTGTTTGCATTTGTGCCGATTTCAATCGAGACCCAAAAGAATCTCATTTGAATGCTGCGAAGCGTATTATCAAATATATTTCATCAACTTCAAGCTTTGGTCTCGGTATCCAAAAAGGGAGACTTTACTCTTCTTGGATATTCGACGCCAGACCTTGCTGGATGCGAGTCGATAAAAAGAACACCTCGGGTACTTGTCAACTACTTAGAGGCATGACAGTGTCTTGGTTTTCAAGAAAGCAAAGTACAGTAGCTCTCTCTACAGCAGAAGTAGAGTATATAGCTCTCGGAAGTTGTTGTTCGCAAATTCTGTGGATAAAACAACAGCTAAGAGACTTTGGAATTAAAGACTCATGCACAGAGATTAATTGCGACAACACCAGCGCTATAAATCTCACCAAAAATCCAATTCTCCACTCAAGAGCAAAGCATATAGAGATTTGACATCACTTTATTAGAGACCATGTTCAAAATGGAGATGTTTCAATTCAATTTGTTGACTCAAAGAACCAACTGGCGGATATATTCACAAAACTTTTGGAGAAAAATCAATTTGAAACTATCCGTTCCAGACTCAACATTTTGAGGTATGAGGAAATCAAAGTTTAAAGACTCTTAGACTCAGACATACAAGACTTTAACTGTAAGTTAATCTTGGTACGACCATCAGACTGTAAGTTAGTCTCTCTCTCTCTCTCTCTCTCTCTCTCTTTCTCTCTCTTGAATCTTATCTTGAAGAGGTACGATCGTCAGACTGTGTTTAAATTATTGCTATATTTAATCGGCGTAATTATTGTATCGTTTCCTTTTCAAAAAGGAAGTTATTTTTTAAATGACTATTTTCGCGGAAAAAGGACAGTTATTTTGAAAAGGTATCTTTTTATTTTCCTTTATGACGGTTCGTTTATCTTCCTTTTTAACCGATCGTGCACTGTTGATTGCTCTTCACTTTACTCTCAAAAACCCTAGAAAGCATCGATCCTCCATTCCTGTTTTTCTCCCTTGTTTAATCTTCGAAAAAGTTGTCATCTTTCTTGGGAAAGTCAAGCAAGGAATCTTCCAAAAACTGAGAAAGATGTCATATTCTAGAAAGTCTTCAAGAATCGCAAGCAGGGGACCACGACGAATGAGTGAGGGGCCTACGCACTTCGATCTTACTAAAGAAGAAGTGTCTCCAGAACAGCGACAGAGCCCACAACATTCTCAGCAGTGTCATTCTCCCCCATCTAGTCCTCAAGGCGTTGATCATCAACAAGAGGAAGAAATCATTGAGGATGCAGACCCTACAAAGGGTATGGAAATGAATATATCTTTTTGAGAAAAATGGAAAGTTTGGGAATTACTCGTAAAGGGGTGGCCGAAGAAACCCTTGCGAATATCTCAAGTGATCCTCATGATTGGGGATCGAATCCTATAGATGGGAATGATGATGACAAATTGTACAACCAATTTCAACCGAGAATGGGTGTTGCGGTTGAAAATTCAAGAAAAAAAGGAGATTTGTTCAGATCAAAGGAACAAAAGGATTTGTACTCAAAATTGTTGAAGCGTGGGGTAATAAACCCTAGGAGTGTGGATTTTGATTTTCTAGATGCTGTGAATGTGAACTTGAGGGAAAAGTTCGGTTATCTTCAACTTGAAAAGTTCTACTCCTACACTACAGAGGTCTATGCTGAACTAACCGCATATTTCTATTCAAATCTTAGCTTTTTAGATGCGAATAGATTCTCTTTCGTGTCAAAGATCAAGACTATGTTGTGGATATGGATATCTTTGGCAGATGTGTTAGGAGTTGAGAGAGGAAGATATCAACCGATCAAAGTTTCCATTGCTCGTGCTACATTGGAACTTGTTAAGGACAGGAGAACGGAGGAAAAGATTTCCTACTTAAGGATGAGTGCATTCAATATCTTACTTCACAAGATTGTGATCAATTGCCTCCAACCAAAATCAACTTCCAAGACTGATGTTTCAAGTTCAGAGGCAAAGCTGATGCATGCCATCCTCACTGGGAAAAGGTTTTCTCTTCCTCACACTGTTATGTTCCACATGTATAGAGCCATGATAAAGGACAAAGGTCAACCTCCTTACCCAAGTCTTGTGACGAAATTATTCAGATATCTGAATATTCAGCCTCCGCAAATCTTTTGTGTTCGATCGTGCGATCATATGGTGGTAGGACTAAAAATGGTGACCAAGATGCGTCTGAAGGAACTGAACAAGGCGTTGGAGAAATTTAAGGAGAAGACTCCAGTCAAAGCTCATCAAGCCTCTTCTTCATAAAAAAGAAAACGAAAGGAGCCATTGGTTGCTTCAAAACTGAAAAGAAGAGCTCTTATTGTTGAAGATGAAGATGATGATGAAAATCTCACTGTTTCTGCAATGGCTTTGAAGAATCTGAGTCGTTCTGTTCCAGAGAAAGAATCGGAACAAGGGACGAAAGAAGCAGAGACGAAAGAAACAGAGGAGAAGGATGCAGAGGAGAAGGAAGAAGAAGAAAGACAAGCTGAGAAGGAAAGAGTTGAGAAAGAAGAAGAAGAAAGAAGAGAAGAAGGAGAACCTGAGGAACACTATTCTCCACCGTAGGCATGGAAACGAGGGGGAGATCAAGAGAAAGGAGGGAAGTCCTCATATCCAGATGCAAGTGAAGGAGTCAGTCGCTCACCTGCAAACCCAGAGGACGTTTATGCCTCTCAATTTCCAGAAGAAGGTCATGAAGTTTCATCGCCAAACCTGCGAGATTATGCTAATCTACCATCGTCTGCATTTACTCCATCAGATCGAGCCGAAGCAAGTACTTAGACTGATAATGCAGCAAATTTTCGCAGAATCATGGATATTCTCTTGGAGATGCGATGTCAAATTTATGCCTTGGGATGCGAGGTTTACAACTTGCAAAATGGGGGTCAAGTTTCTTCATGTTCATTGAATGATAAAATCTAAGCCCTCACTATTCAGATTCAGGCCAATGCCAAGGGTGAGGAGATTGCACAACTAAAGAAAGACTTGAAAAGGTTGGAAGGCATCGTTCAGTCTATGGGAGATTTCCAGCTTCTCCGCGTTCCCAAGCAATCTTGACTTTATTCAATTTTCATCTCAACCTTTTTAATGTTGACAAAAAGGGGGAGAGATGCAAGATTTGAACAATTTGACTTTTAATCGTATGGTTTGTTGGACTGTTTGTTAGATTTTGTTGGATTGTTTTGATCTGTTTGACTTTGTTTTTGTGTCTGGATGAGAACTGAACTAGACTTGGACTTGACTGCTTCTATTAACTACTATTGATATCTTATGGATGGCTTTATCGCATATCAGACTAACCTATTTTCTGTGGTTGTAGATTCTAGTGTTATTCATTTAGCTATTTATCTCTATAAGATATGCATATGTGTTTGAGAAATGTTTTGCAGGTCAAAGTTATCCAAATCTGCAGGAAAGTTTTGTCACCATTAAAAAGTGGGAGATTGTTAGAGAAATCTTCTTGAAGTGTTTTGAAGCTGACAAAACGTTTCCATCGATCTAGTCGAAGGCTTGCGACTACGCTATTTAAAGTCCGAAGACCTCCCGGGATCAGATTCAAGACTCAAAGTCTATCCTCATTGATAGTCTCTAATCTGTTGAAGAAAGGATATCCAGAACTAGATGTTTCATTAAGGATATGACCTTATCAACTGGAGAAGATCTCTTGGCTGGAAAAGACACAACAGAATCCTTTGATTGATCGAGATTGACTTGAAGATTAAGGAGCCGATGATTGCCTAAATATTCTTGGAAGGTTCTATTTATGGAAACCGAGATCCTGATTGTATGGGCAAACATGATCGATGGGCTATCGACACGTTCCTTTAATAGCTCGAATAATCTTCCTAATTGATTCCGTCCAACGGGTAGATTTGAGGAATTCTTTTGGTAAGTGCCAACGGGTATGATGGCATAAAGGAGTATATAAGGAAGATGTTCTAAGTTGTTCGAGGTGTGCGCGATAGAAGAATTCCAAAGTCTGAAGCTCCTTGTTGTTTAGACAATTCCTTTGAGCGAAACCTTGTATACAAAAGAGAGTCTATATTTGTGAGAAACCTTGAGGAGGTGTGATAGAACATCTACACTGTGGAATCAAGAAAAAGCTATGCTGTAACTATTCTTTTGTTCATAGTGAAATCCAGCCGGTGGGCTGTCAGTGCGGAAGAATGGACGTAGGCTTGGAATAAGCCGAACCACTATAAACCTTGTGTTCAATTTTCTCTTCCTTACTCTCTTTACTTTGATCGTACTTCATTTTGTGAACTCCTTTCTATCGGTTGCCTAGAATCGCTTCCGTATCTCGATAAATTGTTTGTGCACCTATTCACCCCCATCTAGGTGCTTATACTAGCTATCTCAAATTTAAGGGAGGTGCATGCGCTGTGATTTATATCAAGCCTGCATCACCTAATTTCCATTAGGAAATATTTCACAAAGAATGTTACAATCTGAACACATGAGTGTCATGAATATGCCAAATAGGGGACCTCTTGGTCTGAAAGGACTTTTCACTCATCCTCATTAAAATGGGTTGTTTTATCCTGACCTTTGATGCAGGATTTTTGACAATCATTCTATCTTTCCATCATCATGCCAAACAAGGGTTCGAGCAATCTCGCAAGTGGTACGACCTTACCAATCTAAGAGGTCTTTAATAAGGACCATAATATAGGCTTGATCAACGGCTTAACAAAGGAGATTCTTTGAGCCGAGGCAATTGAAAAGTGACATTTCGCAATTGTCTTGGGGTCTTACAAGTCAAGAGACATACGAAATGAGGTAGAAATTATCTTATTCGCACTTCTTCAAGCAATGCTTTCAAACATTTAAACTTTTACGTTAATTCAAGTGCCATAAACAGTGCTTTTTCATGCCCCATTTTTTGCACTCTCTTTTTTGGACAAAATCTCCATTTTTGTCAGCATTCTAGTTCATGCTTACTTGAGTGTTTTTGTCTTGCCCTAGTGTGGGGGATGATCACCAACTGGGTTTAATATGAAATGAATTCATAAGCTCAAGTGGGCTATGCGATGGATAAAATTGTGTAGGATAGAGAAATGACTGCTCTTCATCATCCTAAGGCACTTTAAACTATCATACGAGTTACAACACGAAAGCAATACCTGAAGATTGATGCAAGTGTGAGTAAGAAAATTCCTATCATTCATTTCAAACTTTGTCCCAATGTGGGATGATCCTTGACAGGGATGATTTAAAAAATCTTCATGTGTGTGGGCTCGAAGGGCTAAACAATGGGTATACCTGTAGTGTTTCGGGTAGAAGAAGAAATTGCCTCTCATCACCTTGGTTAATGTACCCTTTGCGAGATCACTCTCTTTCTTGTGGACATGGAATTTCTTCACACAACTCACCGAGGATTAGTGTATGGGATAGTGTATAGAACAAGGTTTGCCTTTCATCATTCCAAAGTATCTCATTTGACACATTCAATTTATCTCACACAATTCATCAAGAAAGAAACATGCAAGATTTATGACAAATTTGAACAATTCAACTGATTGAAGCATATTATTCATCATAAAATACTTGCAATTCAAGACAAGATATGGCAAATTCTATCACGGATAATACTTCTTGACAGCATCAGCATTGACTGGAGTAGAAAACTCACGACCATCCATTTCTGCCAAAATCAGGGCACCTCCAAGAAGTACCTTCTTCACCACATACGAGCCGCCATAATTTGGAGCGAACTTGCCCCCAAGATCTGGAAAAATTGGTAACAGCTTTCTTAGAACCAGATCGTTTATCTTGAAATGTCTCGATCGTATCCTTCGGTTGAAGGATCTGGCCACTCTCTGCTGGTAAGTCTGGCCATGGCAAAGAGCCTTTAATCTTTTCTCATCTATCAAGTTTAACTACTCAAGTCTTTGCTGCGACCATTCTGCCTCAGATAATTCCACTTGGGATAATACTTTAAGGGAAGGAATCTCCACTTCCACAGGCAAAACTGCCTCCATGCCATATACCAAAGCAAAAGGAGTTGCCCTGGTAGAAGTACGAATTGATGTTCGGTATGCCATCAATGCGAAGGGTAATCTGTCATGCCAATCTCAATAATTCTCAGCTGTCTTAGCCAAGATCTCCTTAATATTCTTATCGGCTGCTTCAACAGCCCCATTCATTTGAGGGCGATAAGGGGATGAATTCAGATGCTTGATCTTAAACTCGTTAAACAACTCATCAACAAGCTTGTTGTTCAAATTTGTCCCGTTGTCAGTGATAATTGTTTCAGGGACACCATAGCGAGCAATTATGTCACGTTTGATGAACTTTGCAACATTACGGGCAATGACACTTGCAAATGACGTAGCTTCGATCCATTTGGAGAAATAGTCTATGGCCACTAAAATGAATCGATGCCCATTGGAAGCCTTTGGGTTTATTGGGCCGATCACATCAATGCCCCCACATTGAGAAGGGCCATGGTTCAAAAAATTGGTGCAGCTCAGTTGAAGGAACATTTATCTTATCACCATGGACTTGGCAACGATAACATCTTCAAACATGCTGAATACAGTCACCCTCTAGCGTGAGCCAATAATAGCCTAATCTCATGATCTTCTTAGCCAACATGTGCCCATTCATATGAGGGCCACACACCCCCTTGTGAACTTCTTGTATGATTTGAGTGGCTTCAGCTGCACCCACACACCGTAACAAGACTGAATCATAAGATCTTTTGTACGAATTCTCACCACTGACAAAGAACTTTGAGGCCATCTTCATGATGTACTTCCTATTAGCTGGAGTGCTTCCTTCGAGAAATTCCTACCTTTTAATGTAGCTCATGATATCGTAATACCATGGTTTTCCATCAGGTTTTTCAGTTATGATCATACAGTAAGACGGCTTCGGTAAAACCTCTATCTTCAAAGGCTCAACCTTTAACCCGTCAGTGACTTGCAACATAGACGACAAAGTCGCGAGTGCATCCGCAAATTGATTATGAGACCAAGTATTCAAATGAAATTCCGTCAAACTCCTTTACCAGATCTTCCAAGTACTTGTGGTACGGGAGCAGTTTAGCGTCTTTAGTCTTCCATTCACCTATGATCTGAAGTATGATCAGTGCCAAATCTCCAAATACCATTAACTTGGCCACACCCATCTCGATTGCGGCTTAAAGTCCGAGGATGGAAGCCTCATACTCGGCCACATTGTTAGTGCATGGGAATATCAATTTTGCAGCTACCGGATAGTACTGTCCATCCGGGGATATCAGAACTGCCCTAATACTACAACCAAACAAGTTTATAGCTCCATCAAAGAACATCTTCCATGAGTCTTCATTTACACTCAAGACATGGTCATCAAGGAAACTGTCATCATCATTAGAGACTCCTGAATTTCCAGCCAATAGATCGGCGATCACCCGACCCTTAATCGACTTTTGTGGCATGAATTGCACATCAAATTCGGAGATCAAAATTTGCCATTTGGCCAACCTACCCACCAAAGCTAGCCGATCAAGTAAATACTTGATGGGGTCGTTCTCAGTTACGAGGAATGTTTGATAATGTAGTGTGTATTGTCGCAATCTATGCAATACCCACACCAATGCCGCACAAGTCTTTTCAACATCAGTATTTTAGTTCCGATATAGTGAACTTCTTACTCAGATAATAAATGGCTCGTTCTTTTTTATCCACGTGACTCTCCTGAGCCAACATTGCACCCAATGACTCACTATGAATGGTGAGGTAGAGAATCAAGGGATGCCCCGGCGATGGTGGGAGAAGAACTGGTGGATTCATCAAGTACTGCTTCAGCTTGTTGAATGCTTCTCAACACTCATCATCCCAGTTGATTCATGCATTCTTCTTTAGGAGCTTGAAGAATGGCTTGGCAGTTTCAGAGAGTTAGGAAATGAACCGGGCTATGTAATTCAGTCTTCCCAAGAGGCTCCGAACTTTTTTCACTGTTGATGGAGGTTGCAATTCGCATATGGCCTTAGCTTTGGATGGGTCAATCTCAATCCCCTTACTGCTTACAATGAATTCGAGTAATTTACCGGATGTCACCCCAAACACGCATTTAGTAGGATTTAGTCGAAGCTTAAATTCACGGAGTCGATCAAACAACTTCTTTAAGGTTTCCACATGGCTTCTTCCGGGCCGAGTCTTTGTAATCATATCATCAACATAGATTTCAATCTCCTGATGCATCATATCATGGAATAGTGTTACCATGGCTCGCTGGTAAGTTGCCCCTGCGTTCTTGAGTCCAAAGGGCATGACTTTGTAATGAAAGGTCCCCCCACGGGCTAATAAATGCAGTCTTCTTCTTATCTTCCTCATTCATTCTTATCTGATTGTACCTCGAAAACCCATCCATAAACGAGAATAGTTCGAATCCGGCGGTATTATCCACGAGGACATCTATGTGAGGCGGCGGGAAATCATCTTTTGGGCTAGCCTTGTTCAGATCTCGATAGTCGACGCAAACTCGAACTCAACCATCCTTCTTCATCACCGGCACGATATTAGCCACCCATTCAGGGTATTGTGAGACTTCAATGAATCCCACCTTCAGAAGCTTCATCACCTCTTCCTCTATCTTCTTTGAGAGCTCGGGCTTAGTTCTCCGAAGTCTTTGCTTCTTAGGTGGTACGTCCGGATTAGTGGGCAAGCAATGCTCGACGATCGATGGGTCTAAACCAGGCATGTCAGCATAGGTCCATGCAAAGACATCATGATATTCCTTTAGTAGCTAAGTTAGGTGTTCGGCCTCATCTTTGGGGAGATTTGCCCCAATTTTAACTTCCTTGATTTCTTCAGTGTCACCTAAATTAATAGTGACAGTTTGCTCGGATGTGAGAGCCTTGGTTTTTCCATGTTGTTCCCAGCTTCGCTGCACCTCAATGGAATCTTCATTCAAGTCCTCAAGGTCATCAATGTTAACATTTGTTGTATTGGATTGGACCATTTCTGCACCTTTGTATGCCGTAAGGTTGCTCCTGAAACATGAAGTAACTAAATTAGAAAGAAAAACAGAGTAATCTATATTTTTCGTTTCTTTTTTTATATATTTATTTTAAAAAGCAAAAACATTTTTTTTTGAAATATTTTGACACGAGAAAGCATGATGAAGCCCAGGCCTCAGAATTCTCCTTGGATTTTCTTTTTCTTTTATCGGCTGGATATCATCACCGGGTTGGTTTGGTGTACCTCATCATGCCCTCAAAATAAAACTTGTAATTTTATTGATATTCATCAATCAATTACATTTATTGAATGGAAATGCGATTTTCAAGCCCTAAAAAAGAAAATCAAAAAGAAGAAATCAAAAACAAGCCCTATAAAGCAATAAAAATTCCCGCGCAGGGGAATGTGAGAAAGCAGTAAATGAGTTACTCTTGTGGGCTAGAGCCCATCTTCTCCGGAGGTCCTTCGTCAATGGTCCCTATGAAGACATCATCGAAGAGACTAGAGATTCCTTCCAATGCATCTTCGGGGTTTTCCGTCTCCGGGGGTATCGGATCATCCATGCCACCCCATCCATCTAGGACAATGTCGCGGGGATCAATGTAGAAACTAGGAGGAGCCGAATACTTTACAAGATAGTCGAATTTTCCGCTTGGTTGCCCTAAAGTGTCCATTATTTTTGCTTCATCTTGCATCATTATCGGAGGATCAGGGAATGTCTCGCGAATGTTCGGGGGTAATGGGTTTTGCCTTCCTCGCCCGTGGTCAAGGGGCGGGTTCCGCCTTTCCTGTCTTTGTCCTTCAGAACTTTCCCCACCTCTTCCATGGTACCCTAATCCAGCAGCACGGGACCTTTGAGGGGTTTCGATGGGGTTTTGAATGCCCTGGCCATTTCTTCCAAGACCGCTACCAGGAGTAAAACCATTTCCAACTATTACTCTTCCCACCATGAGAGCAGCATTTGAAACTTCAGGAATTGGTGGTAGTGAGTCTTGAGAAGCATGAATAGTGGATACCAACTCAAATGAGTGGTAACTCGATTCGAACTTAAAATCTGGCTCTACATAGGGGATAGCTGTCTCATGATAAATACGATGATCTTCTTCACCATAGACAGTGACTAGCTTCCCTTTGATTACGAATTTCACAGCTTGATGTAGACTTGACGGTACAGCTCTAGCAGTATGAATCCAGGGACGACCCAGCAGAAAATTAAAGGTGATAGGGATATCCATTACCTGTAAAGGAACATTGAAAACCACCGGCCCTATCTGCACATCGAGGTGAATATCCCCAAGCACCTCCCTCTTCGTACCATCAAAAGCTCGAACAAAAGTCTTTGCAGCATGTATCTTGGATGGGTCAACCTTGAGGCAATGAAGAGTGGCCAGTGGACATATGTTCAGGGCGGACCCATTATCAATGAGTACTTGGGACACATGAGAAGCCTTATGCTTGACAGATATATAGAGTGCCTTATTATGCCCTCTACCCTCGAGAGGGAATTCATCATCAGAAAAGGCAATCATGTCCTTAAGAAGGATCGATCCCACAAAATCTTTCAACTTTTCCGCCTCGACTGTTTTAGGTACACGAATTTCAGTTAGCACCTTCATCAGCGACTTTCTATGCACAGGGGATGTAAGCAGAAGTTCGAGCAAAGAAATCTGGGCGGGCATTTTTCATAACTGTTCGACCACCTTATACTCGCTTGCTTTAATCATGGCCAAAAACTCCTTAGCCTTTTCATCGGTGACAGGTTTCCTGGGTTGAGCATTGGCTTGAGGATAAGTTCGACCAGACCTTGTAACGAGGTCAACATCTAGAGCATAGGACCAAGGGACCGCCTTATTGTTGACATATTCATACAGTTGAGGTATTTCAATCACTATCTCATTGTCGGATGCATCTTCAAGTGGGGGCATGTCAACGAGTGAAGGATCAATTTCCTCCTTATCATCATTGAGCGCCGCTTGCTCCTCCTCCCAATCAATAATGATGGGGGAAATAGTGGAAACTATGCAATTATGGTCAGCATAAACGATGATTCCGTCATCCACCATCCTGGTGACTCTTTCCTTCATCAGCGATAGAGGAACATCCTCCTAATCTGAATAATATCCAGTTCTCACCAGTCCATTGTAGGCATCCTTCACGTGCACCCTTGAGTTTCTGATTCGACCGGCCTCAGATTCCAGGATAACATTCACCCTTCCCTCATGCTCCGGTAGCGGATTTTTCTGGACATTTGGCTGAGCAGTTTGAAATGAAAAGGCTTTTGTGTCCAAGAGGCTCTGGATCCGGTGCTTGAGGGTGAAACATTCATCAGTTGAATGTCCCAGTTCACCGTTATGATAGTCACACTTCTTTGTCGGGTCACAACCACGAAGGTTTTCGCAGTTGGGACGTTTTGGTTCATTAGTAAGCAAACCTTTCTTTCGGAGGATTGTTAGCACTTGGGATGGAGACCCAGGGAGAGGAGTGAATTGCCTTCTATTATTCGCTTGGGCAAATGATTGACGACCAGCGGTTTGTGGTTGTCTTTGATTCGTCTGGATAGCCGGGGTGTGATTGGTACTTTCTTGGCCATAAGCCACATTCACATCTACAGTAGCCTCCTTCTCTTTTTTGGCAAAGAATCTTCTACTCGATGGTTCAGTAAACCATCCTTCTCTTATCCCCATCTCGATTTGTTCCCCCACAGGAATAAGCTGATTGAAGTTTTCAACGTACGTGCTGGCCATCCGGATACGGAACTCAGATGGGAGAGTTTTGATAAACAACTTCATCAGCTCCTTGTCAGTAGGCTCAGAGGTGATTTGAGCTGCCAGATTTCGCCATCTCACGGCAAACTCTTTGAACGACCCGCTCTTCTTTTTTTCTATCCTCTCAAGATCCTTTCGGAAAGGTGCAATATCCATGTTGAATTTGTATTGTTTGAGAAATGCGTCAGCCACTTCATTCCAGGTGTCGAGAAGATTCACAGTCTTCATGACATACCAATTCAGTGCTGGCCCAATCAAACTCGCATGGAATGATTGGATCAAGAGGGGCTCGTTCTTGACATACTGGGCCATACGCACATGGTACATCTGCAGATAAGCTTTTGGGTAAGAAGTACCATCGTATTTCTCAAAATCTGGCATTTTGAACTTCTTTGGCATCTTGACTTTCTCGTACACGGACAAGTCGAACGGGAGCGAACTCTGTGACTCCTGCAATTGTTTCAACTTTTCTTCCAATTTTGCCAAGCGTTCATCCTGCTCCGTTTTAGGAACATTGACAAGCTTAGTCTTTTCTAGATTGATCGGGAATGGATCATCTTCTAGCTCAGGCATGTCATCCTCACCCATTTGGGTATTGTTTGCTTGCTTCGGGACAACTATCTCAGGGAGAGCGGGTGGAGGACTCGGGTTCACTTGGAGGGATTGAAGTTGAGCTGTTATAAGCTGCATGGAAGCGGCTAATTGTTTGAGTTGATCTTCCACGGAGGACATGCGATCGCGCATCTCGCTTTGGTCAGCCATTCTTGCTCTTAATCGTGTGATAATGGGTGAGCGTGGAGGATCCGTTGCCACCTAGTAAAATTTTTGAATACACATAAGCATTTCACATAAAACATGTCGGTCCATGACCAAAGTCTAATCGCTCTTATTCATTAATAAAATTGTTTGACATTGACAATGTAAAAACACTTGAAAAGCCCTAGACAAAAAGGTAAATGACTCAACTTCCTAAACATTAAGCTAAAGTAAAAAGACTAAATAGACTCAAGCCACTTTATTTGGCCCGATCCATAAACAAATGGGAAGCCAACGCTTGACGTAATTGCCTCTTCTCTTTGACATCCTTCTTGGCTTGCTTCTCAAGTTCTTCAATCTTCCTCTTGTGACGATTAAGCTCTGCTTGCCGAGTGGGCCTTTTAGTCACATCTGTGACCTTTGGAAGATACTCGGTTGGAATCTTGTGCTGACAGATGTATCAAGTAGTGGCATAGTAAGTCTTTTCCTTCCCTTCAAGCTCATCTTCAAGCAAGCTCAACTTTTGCTCATGACATGCAAGCCAAGCTTGTTCGATACAGCGGAGCCATTTTTTGTGATCACCATCCTTGGTAGTGAATCAGACTTGGAACAAACCAAGCTTGAGAGGAGGCGGTAGATCCTGCACGACTCGATATTGACGGGCCACTCGAAGTGGGTAGTAGGAAGTGGCACCGGTGATCCCCAATAGCGGGATCGGCTCATCATCACCATGAAAGAGACGTGCCTTGGAGACTTGGAACCATTTAGCATGCCATAGGAAAATCTTGGTATTGGGATTTTTCAACAATTTTACCCTTTTTGAGTAAGAAAGATTTGGAGTTCGATTCTGATGATTTTTCAATACCTCGATGGGATGATGGGAATTAGTGATATTAATAATATTCATGCAAATATTGATCTTACTCATATGAGAAAAGAACCAAATTTGTAAGAGTTCAATTGGTGCATGAAAGGTTTTATTTTCATTTTCCTTAAATCGGATGAGTGGCAAAAATGTTTCAGCTAGAATAGTGTTGACAAAACTAATCCGAGCACACACTTATTTAACCACCCATGTGACAACAGGATTAATGGCATCTTTACGAAGGGGAAAAATAATAAACCTGAAAAAGGCTAAAAGGAATATCTTGCTTTTTAAGAGAGTGTCAGCACTAGCAAAACTCCGATCTAGGAAGGATAAAGGACATGCAAGACAATTATCTTTCAGCACTCTTTTAATCTGATTCTTATCCATCCTAAGAAAGTCAGACAAAATTGATTTAGGTTCTATTCCAAGAGGTGGGTTTATTAGTTCCAACTCCAAAGGTTTTCCTATGGCAATGTTGTATTCCTCCAAAGTCAGGGCCAGCTCGTGCTTACCTAGTATGAACGTTGATGTTTGAGGGCACCAAAAATGAGCGAGTGCTTGCATGACGCCACTTTGAACATCAATGTCGAGGAGGGGAACAAGATGACCAAGTCTATTTTCCACATAGCTTTGACCATCGTGGCCTAGACGATCCCACCAAGATTTGAGTTTAGCTTTCGGTGCAGGCACGAATCGAATGTCGGATCTTCCCATTGTTTATAGACCAAGACTCGACCAACCTAACGTCATGGACCGACCAAGGACAGAAATAAGTAAATTGCAAGAGTAAAAGATAGAGAGCTTACTTTACCATACGATTAAAGCAACTACATAGACAAGCGCATGAAGTGTGAGGCTCGATTTCTATCTAGACGATTTAGCAAAATGGAGTTAAAAGGGTGGGATGACTTAGTTGCAACCTCGCATACTAAGTCAAGTCCTCCTAACTCTAGCTCAGTCAAGAATGATACCCCAATGCGACGCATCCTCGCGGGCAGAGGTAAATATTCTTGACACCAAGAAAAACTTTCGGGATTGAGTTGGGCAACCTCTACTACGCTGCCTCGCGGTCGAAGTCGTATTCAACTCAACACCATCCTAAATATCTTAGTGCGGCCTAGGTCTAGCAGTAGGTTGTGTGTGCAAAAATGTAGTGCTAAATGCAGGGCATGCACAACAATTTAAATCAAACAACACTTCAATAACTTGAATTTAAAACATTCATCCCCAACTCCAACCTACAAGATAAGGGTTAGCAAAGACTACTCTTATATCTCCCAATCTGCAAAAACATTTAACACCTTAAACGTTAGGGACGTACCTGGAATCCTCGCTGCCAAACAAAATATTTTTCAAAAGAAAAGAGAAATTGGCCTAAGTCCACTAAGAGTTTTAACTCAAGTTCCCAGCGGAGTCGCCAAGCTGTCGCGACCAATATTTTCGAGGGTGAACCACCTAGGGTTTGGCTAATGGATTGTTAAGCCTAGACTTAACTCGGGCTCTCCCAAGCCCATACCAATTCGCGACTTTTGGTTCAAATTCTTAACATGTAATTGATTTTCAATTAGGAGTCACCACTAATCTATTTTTGGTGGGTCAATTAGAAACCCAAGTAAAGTAATGGGAGTTTTACATTACTCCTACAAACTAGAGACTATGGGTACGGGGACTTGGTTACACTAGATTCTTCTAATGCCCTTTCGGTACCTTTCTTTTTTATTTTGAAAAATGTTTGGCAAGCAATTTGGATTGATTTTAAATTATCTCTCTAACATGCAAGGTGATCATACAGGTTCGCGAACCACCAATTTAACACCCATATAAACAATAAATAAATTGCAAAAACTTACCTCCAAGCAATGAAAACATCTATAATGTTAAATTAAAATCCATATCAACAACCCTAGATATGATTTCTAATTAACACGCAATTTTTCTTATTTTCACTTAATTAATGAAAATCATGTAATATATAATGTAATATTAACTAAATGACCTAATTCTAATGACATGTAATTTCTAATTAAATGGGCTTAGCAAAAATACTAAATGCGATACATCTCAATGAATCTAACCCTAATGACATGCATATGGCATTTTTTTTTCTTTTTCCTAAAAGAATGCATTTATCCTAAATAATAAAACTAATTTAACCTATGACTTTTTTTGTATTTTTGATGAAATTCGAAATTTGGTGAAATGTGAAAATTACCTAACTAAAATTAAGATCCTATTTAATTTATATTAGAAATTAGGTTGAGCCATATCCTAATTTAAACTAAATTGTGATCTTAACCAAAATAAGCCTAAAATGCAATATATCTAAAAAATGCCTAAACTTATAATAAATTTAAAAAAATTATCTAAAATTAAACTAAGTGCAATTTAACCCCAATATGCAATGACATACAAAATATGCCCTAGTTCTACATGACATGTGCATGATGATTTTTTTTGTTGTTTTTTTATTAATTTTGAAAATTAATAATTGCCCAATAATTAACCATGCAATTAAAATCTAGCAACCTAAATTGATTTTTTTATTTTGAATTTTATTTTTAAAATTTGAAATAAAGTTCCTATTCTAAACATGTAAACCCTAAAACATGCAATATTCTAACCTAAACATATCTCAAGATAAACAAGGCAATTAAGATGAGACAACTTATTTAAGATCATCAAAAATATCACGCATCGTTAAGATCAAAGGATAATATTTCGCTAGTAAAATCGATAAATTGATCTTAAGCCTTAAAAATCAAAATATCAATTTTATTCCCACTTGATTAATTATTTCATCTAAAGCCTTATAGAATAAAAAACCTTGGCGCGGTTGCGAATCATGTGACATTTGGGATCTCCAATTATGCATAGATAGGTATTTCAACAAAAGAAAACAACACATAAAAAGATAATGATAAAAAAAATAGAGAAAAACCTAAACTTGCTTAATAAAGTAAAGCAAAAATACCTAGTAAAATTTTTTCTTTTCTTTTCTCTCCTTTTTTAAAAAAAAAAAAAGAACTTTGGCCGCTGGTTTTGGGGGAAATCGCCGGTGAGGGTTTTCGGTGAGGACACCAGAAGCGGCGCAACGGTGGCGAGGCAATAGGGAGCATCACAGTGTCTGGGTGCGGGCGTCGCGGGGCAAGGGACTCGAGTGCGAGCTGAAGCTAGGCGGAGACGGCGTGGAGGCGGCGAGGCAGCAGGGAGCGTCGCGGGCGGCACGGCGAGATCGACGAGCAGGGTCGCGGGCGGAGCAGGAGGTTCGGATCTCCTGGCGTCGATCACAAGCAAGGCAGAGAGCAACCCCGGTCGTCAGGTCGCTGGATCCATGGCGTCGGGTCACCAATTGCAGGCGGAGCGCGATGGAGCAGAGAGCTTCGGATTGACGCGGGCTCGCGGGTGGAGGTTTGGAGCGGCGGTCCGACTTCGCAGGTGCGGCTAAGTCGCAGCAACGGCAGCAGGTGAGATGGCGACGATGCGAGCAGGCGGCGCCGGCAGGGACACCCCCATGAGGAAGATGAACAGTAGCGTGGGGGCTTTTCTTTTTCTCTCTTTTTGGTTTGGTCTTTCTCTCTCACGTCACTTTTCAACCTTTCACTTTTATGTGTACTTTTTCACCTTCAAGAAATAGCCCCCTTTTACTTTGCGCTAGGTGTATTTTATAGGTCCAAAAAATGTATCCTCACAACATATATTTTTTCCTTTTTTGCTTGCGCACGATACCTCTAAATATGTCGTTGAAACATATATACTCCGCTCAATATTCCCTTTTGTATTTCTCGCATATTCTATCCAGAAAAATTCCCTTTTTGCATAAAATACACCCTTAGTGTATATTACTTAAAAATATGAAAAATCTAAATGGAATATGTGAAAAATCTTCCCTTCACTAGTTGCCTAAAATAAAGTAAAACAAAAAACAAAATAAAAAGTTTCTAAATTATATGCCACGTGTGTGTGTGTTTTTTTTTTTTTTAAAATCAACCCCAAAAATTTAGGTGTCAACACATTTTAATACGCAAGTGGATAAAAAAGTAAGGCTATATTTTTCACAACTGAAAAACTACAACCACACTTATATACAAGCAAATCTTATAGTATATATTACAATACTATTCACAAGAGTCTAGTCTATCACATATCAGTTCACAAACTGGGTTTGCAAAATAGGGTGGGGGTTTCAATCCTCATCTAGGTCATACTTTGGATCATCCTCGGGATCCTCCTCGGGTTCCTCTTCAAGTTCACCTTCAAGGTCCTCCTCTTCAGGCTCTTCCTCAGGTTCCTCCTCCGGGTACTCCTTCTCTTCAAAGACTACTCCTTTTTCTATGCTCCAGTTAAAGTCTACTGCTGATTGCTCTGGAGAGTCGGGATCATCAACCAACTTAGGATCTTTCGCATCGATCACCGCTCCATCCTTGAGATCTGTAGTCCCCTTTCTAAATGCTGCCTCCAAGATGTACAAAGGCACATCACCTTTCGGTACTTCTCTTCGACCATCATGGTAGTGACAATACCACGATCGATACTCGCGGTGCACCAAGCCATTTCTACCCACATTAACCCAGACGGAGGATTTAACCAAAACATACTCTAGACCTTTCGGGTGGGGGTGTATCGGAAAGTGGTATCCTATCTTAGTGATCTTTTCGGGTATACCAAAATGGATGGGAGGACGAGGAGGTGGAGGTACTGCCATCTAGGGACCTAAAATGTTGTCTCACAATGGGAGGAGACTACGTCTCAACAAGTTCTACCCCCTAAGATCCGATTAGGAAGCCAATATGCTTTAAAGGCTGCCTAAGCACAACACGAGTAAGTGGACTCACCTTAGCCTTAGTTCCATCCTGCAATTCAACATTATTTACAAATGCATTACGTCACATCAACCAATCAATCAATCAATTCATAACATCAGATCAAATCATTGATCAATCGACCTAGTCAATTACTTGTCATCTTGATCCTTCTTGGTTGGCTTATCTCATACTATCTATAAAATCTGTTCATATTAGGACCGTTCATTACTAAGCTGATAAATAGATAGTATAGCTCACTTCTAAGATGATCGGGTATACTGCTCTCTGCTAAGCTGTCATATCACCCTTAGGCTGATATAGTATACCGACAGTGCTCAATCTAAGCTAATAAGGTATACTGCACTCTACTAAGCAGTCTTATCGCCCATAGGCTGATATAGTATACTGGTATACTGCTCTCTGCTAAGCTGACATATCACCTGTAAGCCGATATAGTATACCATCCCAATCATACAACCAATTCCATATTTTTATCATTCTCGATAAAATAGTCGTGTGTTGATACATAGTCGACTTTAGCCAAAATATAATAATTTTACCTTTTTAAACATCCCACCAGTTTCAACAGCCCATAACATATTTTTGCGCTGTAAATTGACGCTTCGATAATTTTCTCATTAATTACCAAAATTAATTAATTTAAGAATAAAATCCTAAAATCATAATTAAATCAATTCAGCATAAATTAACGCTCAGATAAATAAACATACTGTACCACAATAATAAGCATAAAATTTCGATCGTCGACTATCCCACCCTAATTTTCGAAAAATAAATAAATAAATAAATAAATAATTACTGAAATTATTAATTAAATGCAATAAATCCAATTTAGGCTCGTAATGCCTAATTGGAAGCCGAAACGAATCTAGAAAATTTCAGAGATTCGTTCAATAATAATAGAGCGTGTCTACTTGCTAACTACACTAACAAATTGTCTAATATGCATTGATAAGGCACTAATTTAATTACTATACTCTAATCTATCTGCCTAATCATACTTAATTAAATCTAAATAACCCTTAAGGATCATTAACCAACTAAGCAAGGTTTGGTGAGCAAAACTCACTTGTTTAATGAGCGGGTCGGATCAAACTGATGGGAACATCTCAGGAAATGATTCTTCTCAAAACGGACCTAAGTTTCGAAGCCTGGAACCACCTCAAAACAAGCTCGAGACGCCGTTGGATACCCACCAACAAACCTTCTATTCTATGTTGCAAAACAAAGAAAACAAGGTTGGTTTAGTGAAGCGAAGCTAGCAATGGACCAGCGACGGCTTGGCAAGGCAACCGGCGGCCAAACGGGGGTCTACGGTGGCCAAATGGCATTTGGCTTGGCTCGACCAGCAATTGAGATGGCAAAACAGATTGCTAGAAGGAGCAAGGGACATTGGCTGGGCGATGGCGCGTGTGGCACGCAGACAGGGCGGAAGCAGCGAACGGTGGTTGGCGATGGCGTTCTGGTGACGTGCGGCATAGATGGCAACTTCTTCAGTTGCTTTGGTCTTCACACAGCAATGAGAGAGAGAGAGAGAGAGAGAGAGAGAGAGAAAGAGGGGTTCGGCTGGCCAGACTATGAGAGGAAGAGAGGGGCAAGAGGGGGGCCACAATGGCCAAATTTTCCTAATGCTTGTCTCCTTCACCCATCTTACACCACCCACACCTTCCTTGGCTCTCATTTAGCTACACATGCCCATCTTACAACCTTGAAATGGTCCAAAACCAATGGCCTAGGAGGCATACAAATTTGACAAGCTTCTCCCTCAATTAGACTTCCAAAGTTTCACAATTCAATTCAATTCAGCTTTGATAATTTCAATTAGAACCTCAATGATCAAATTGATATTTTTCCTCACCAATTGATCCGTCTTGCATCTCAATTGTGTGATAAAAAACGATCCATATCTTTTTCTGAACGAAAACGGTTATATGCCGACTTTTTCCCAAAAAGTTCGGGTTGCAGAAAAATCATCTAAGATTGAGTCAACATTCCTAAAATTTATTGTAACATGACAGATTATTCAATTCCTAAAATTGGACTCAATTTCGTGATTAATTTCACTCATGCACGTTTTTAGTGTGACCTAGGTTATTGGGTAATTTTCAAAAATTTTTAGTGCAAATGACCCATGGTCAATTTTCTTAGAGCCACAATGAACCCACTCAGCACATTGGCGACTCTCGGTTGTCGTGAAAATCTTAAGGATTCAAATACAGACACATGGTACCAAAACGATAAAAAAATCAAACTAGTGCTAGTCGATGAGAATTTTTCAATTTAGTGGGATTACCCACGTTTAACTACTCATCTCAATCGAACCGATCTATCTCTGATCCCTGATCGATTTTTAACTATGTCGTAATGATCTCGGCAGATGAGCACAATCGAGCAACCGATTCCTAGTTGAATTCTCAAATCTATTGCATTAAAATTCTTCAATGGCTTCCTTGAATAGTCTAGTTATCTCCAGAGTGATCAGCTCTGAGAACAGCCCTATAGGCGCATTAATGAAATGCCCGATTTATTCAATAGAAAACAAGACTGAAAATCTAGGATGTCACAACCATGGTCACCCCTAATTAGGAGTCAAAAAAGGTTATCCACAACCTGCATTGTTTATGAGATAATTAATTTTATAGACTGGTTTCCCCTATTTAATCTCCACGATGCAGAGGACAAAACGAGATGGTCCCATCAATATTATGACCTAAGTTTAAGATGAATTATAACATACATGATCACTAAATGTATATCCACCAACTTGTTTCCTTTGAAATTGTGTAATTTACATTCCAATTGTTGAGTTTGAGGTTTAAGTTCTTGCCAAATCGGAGTCTGGATTGAAGTCGGGAGACAAAGATAGGTCAAGGTCATGGTTAAACACTACAATGAACTCACCTCCTAGTGGTGCAACCACCATCCAGCTAATGTCCCCGATCATGTTACTGAAACTTTTAGCCATGCCAAATTTGGATACAGCATCGCACTGCAAAAAGGCATGCCGTGAAGTGATGTAGTGAGGCCAAATTGTATGCCACTGAATATTTTAATTTTAGACTCTGTTCGTTTCATTGAAAATAACCTCTAGAAAAATAAATTCCGGATTTTCCGGTATTCGTTTAACGGAAAATGAACTAGTTAAGGAAAATATTTTCCACTATTGAAAAAAATACCTTCAACAATGGGGAAAATATTTTCCACTTTTCAAAAGTGGAACACATTTTCCATAACTTCTTCCACCTCACATTTTTTTTTTTCACCAAATACATTTTCATTTTATTTTTATATTTTTTTCTTTTTTTTTCTTTTTTTAAATGTAGTTTTTAAAATTTATTTTTGTTTTTTGTTTTTTCTTTTCTTTCTTCCTTTTCTTCTTCTTTCTTGGCCCTAGCCATTGCTAGCCAGAGGCCAACTTGAGCCTTGCCACAAACTAGTGAGGTAGGCAAGGCTGTGTGTCACTTGAGTCCAGCTCTAGTGAGGGCAAGGCTTGAGCTCACCTGGTTTGGCGAGCTCGATCTTGCCTCGATCGGTGGAGCTCGAGGTCATCTGGATCTAGTGAGCTTGAGGCTCGCTCATCATCTCAATGGAGCTCGTGTGAGCTTGAGGCTTGTCGCCGTCGACTATAAGCCTCTAGCCTTGCCTAGTTTGCCCTCACGTTCACTGATCTTGATCTGACAAGTCGAGAGTCCAATGACCTTGAGCTTCGTTGAGGTCGATGAGCTCAAGTCTCACCCAAGGCCAAATTCGGCAAGGGCAAGGCTCAAGGTCGTCGGATTTGGTGAGTCGCGAGCTCACCTAGATTGGTTGAGCTTCGAGCTCACCGTATCTAGTGATCCACATCTTAGTCAATCAGTAGGTAGTTGGCCATCATCAAGGCACGCAATAGGGGAGGATAGAGGAGGAAGAAGGAGGAAAAAAAAAAAGAAAAAAAGGAAATTTTCTTTTAAATAATAAAAATTTGATTTTTAAAAATTAAAATAATTCAAAATTGATTTTTAAAAATATATATAAATTTAAGAAATTGTCAATAAAAAAATTGGTAATTTTTTTTCCAAAAAATCAAATTAACAATGAAAAAGATTTTCCACTCTATTTTCAAGTTTTAGCCGAACGCCGGAAAATATAATCATATTCTTGGAAAAAGGTTTCCTGGAATTTTTTTTTTTTAAAATATGATATTATCCACAAAACAAATAGACCCTTAGTGGCATAATCCACGGCCACAAAAATAATAGGTGAACTTGTCACTGTTGCATGTTTGAAAAATTGGGAAAATTACCAAAAACTTCTTAAAACTTATCCTACTTATGCCAATTCATTCTTAAACATTTAAATTTGGTTAATTTAGTCTTAATTTTTTTATGATTTTCCAATTTAGTCCTAAATCTCTTTATGATTTTCCAATTGGATTAATTAGTCAACAATCATTGAGGTGGCAGTCTAATTAGCCTCGATCGTTCTACATGATTGGCCAGCATTGATATAAATAATTTTTGTAATTTTTAAATTTTTCTGAATTTTTTTATACTTTTTCTTTTTTTCTTTTTTGCATAGGCGAAGTAGACCTCCTAAAAGTGACAAAATCTCACCGCCTTAGATTGATCGCAGGCAATAAAAATTCATCGCTTTAGAGAAGATACTGCCGCATCTTGACTATCAAGAAGACGAAACCGCCATTGTGTTTTGTTGCCTGTGGTTAATTTTCCGTTATCAAGGGCAACCGAGCAAATGTGCAAATGCAGTAAATGAAAAGGTGACAAAATTAAGGCGAGAAGCAAACTTAATAAATGAGAGGCGACATTAGGTAAAGGCGAAAAAAAAAAAAATTGTGGTTGTAGGTCAATCTTTGGTAAGGGGCACGCGAACACTTTATGTTGGACCAAGTCATGTTCGACCGTACTAATAAAGTTGATGAAAAAAATTGCCTGATCATAGGCCAACCATATGTAGTGTTCAGTCTTCGCATTTTGGGATTGAAACTTTCCCGTAAGAGATCGTAATATTCTATTTTCCACATTGGATTTGATAGGAACCATAGTTGAATGGTTAAACTTAAAAGTATATAATTATCTAAAATGCCTTAAATCTATCATGACCATTCTAAATCTTTTTATTGTGCTAATTTAATTTTAAATGTTTTATTGATTTGCCAATTTAATCTGAAACCTTTTAAGAATTTGCCAATTAAGTCCTTTAGGACATAAATTATCTGTAAGGACTACATCAACAAATTGTTAAAAAGTTTATGACTAAATTGATAAATTGTTAAAATGATTAGGACTAAACTTGCATTATCAAAAGTTTTAGGACTAAATGGGCTGATGTATAATAGATTTATGACCAGATTAGTATAATTTAGAAGTTTTTTGTTTTGTTTTTTTTTTTTATGACCCAGGGAACCCCGTAAGCTGACAGCCGGCGGGCAAACCTTGAGGCGATGCTAGCGGATGACCCACCACCCCGACATCGCACTTAAAATCATGTGCGGCCAGTGGGATTCGAACTCCTCTCCTTCTCGCAAAAGATCATGGAAGCCTTATCCAACTGAGCCGCCACAGGCGGTGATGTATAATTTAGAAGTTTAGGACTAAATAGGCCACCAAACAATAGGTTTATGGCTTTTTAAACAATTTTTCCACCTTAAAAAATGAATGAGGCAACCAGGGCAGAGTTCAAAATCCATGAGTGGATTCGCAATACTACGTTGGTTTACTTTATTGATCTCTTCAAAATTCCACACCCAACTTAGGTAGAAAGCACGAAAACGAGCAGATTCCGAGTCACTTGGTTAAAGTGAAGTTGAAGTTGGAGCAGGCAATTTGCTTGAATAGGAGAGAGGAGCTAAATCCAAGCCTTGCTTTCTCCAAGTCAATTTGAACAAGATTATCCTCCAGTTGATATCCACCAATCACTATGGATGTTCTCGGTTCCAAACCGCCATCGACGAAACCCAAACATATGACATCTTCCTTCACTTGCACCATCGAATTTGCACCGAAGATCCTCCAATAAACACTGCTGGTGTGCATCACCAGATCTATAATCGGCACGGCCGGTCCCACTCTTGTGTACGGAGTGTTGTTGGTGCTAAAGCAGTACTTGAATGGCTTAACGGACGAAACTTTAGTCAAGTTCTTGGCTTCTTGTCTGAACACTTTCACGAAGGCCTTGAAGATTGATGTTTCCATCACCGTGTAAGGATTGACGGTGCTGATCTTTGTCCCTCCATTGCCATCGATGATGTTCAGTAATGCCGCGTTCAGCGGGACTGCTTTTCCATTGATCTTGATGGAGGTGAGGTTTATGAAGTAGTCGGTTGACGGGTTGCCCTCAAAATAAGATCCTCCAGTCCTTACTGGGTTGAGAATTAATGGGGTGTACATGAGTGACTTAGAGACCTCGACATTAGGGAGGAACTCATATGGGCCGTCGCCAAAGAATATGACACCATTGGAGCTTGATGAAGAGCTCAAGCACATAGCAAATTTTTTTGGAATATTAAAAGCGGAAGCAAATTGGACGGGGAGTGACACTTCGGATCGTCCGAGCCCAGCTATTCCCTGGAGTGCAATAGAGGTATCGATTAGTTATGGCCCATCTATTTGTACGTGGCAAAGTTTTTTCATGTCGTGTTCCCTTGTCGTATCCAAACCATTTTAATCATACGAAACTCACCAAAGCACCAGCGGAGAGGCCCTCGAGCAGCCAAGTAGAGCCACGCGTAAAGACTACCCCCGGCACAGTGAACGCCTTCCCGACCGTCTTCCCGTCAGTGGACTGGATGACCGTGGCGTCGGAGGCCATCTCGCCGCCACCGCCAGAGTGGGTAAATGGGTTGTTAGGAATGTGGCTGCAGGTGTTGTTGTTGCACCCAGGTCCAGGAGGAGAGTAACATTCAGTCACACAAGCACCCGACCCCGAAGCCTTGCATATCTGAGAGTCACATGAGACCGGCCTATAGGAAGATGACACATAACCGCTTTCACAATCCACCCATTGGAAAATCCCACCCACATCAATGGCCAGCTTAATGGGCACAAGTGGTGTTCTTTGCTTGATTTGGGTTGTGTATTGGAGCGTTGAGGAGTCTTTGGTCACAGGAATGACTAGTGCTTTTGGCTGAGAACTTGTAGTTGCTAGGGTTTGGGAAGAGACCAAGCACAGGAGAAAAGAACATAAAATGAACCTAGAGGAAGTGGCCATTGTGAATAGAAGAAGGAAGATTAGTGGATAATGTTGCTTTTTTCTTTCCTGATTGGTGGAGATAGAAGGAAAAGATCATGGCCTCTTATAGGAAGAGATTATGCCTCGAGGCCATTTGATCCTATCTGCATCCTAAATTAATTAATCTGGCACCGTCAAATAAACAATTTTAAGAAGACAATGGCTGAGACAAGTAGGCACCATGTGATCTTATTATAGATCTTATTTGCGGTGGAGAATTTTGTTTGATAGTGAGAAAGTAAAGTTGCTTCGTCGTCTTCTTCATAAATAATTTTATTGTCATAAGTTATTGGTGAGGCAACAAGTAGCCGTTGGCGCTCTCTATAATATGCACCCTGAAATAGGAAAAAACTTACTATATTTTATAGGTAAAATATAACAAACCATACATCGATAAAAATGTATCAAGTCGTTAAATTCGGTGATGAATTGACTGATATATTTATGATTTCATGCTTTGTAGATTTGCATAGATCGTAATGTTGGTATCTCGAACTCTAAGATATAAATCGAGAATCGTGAGATAGTAATGAGGGGAAACTACTGGACAATACTATTCTAAACTGCGGCGGTAGTTTACAATAGCTCCCAAACCTTCCATTGTCAGACCATGCCCTCTTGAAGTTTTATTGCAGTTGTTAGCTCTCGGTTATTTTTTCTATTGCAGTTGTTAGCTCTCGGTTATTTTTTCTAGTTAGCTTGCGCAATACACGACTTTTAAAGAGAAAGTATATTATCATATCATTTTTTAAAGGGAGTCTATCTTTTACCCTTAATTGTGGTAAACAATGAAAAAAAAAATGGAAAATTAAAGTAATAAATTATGTAAATAACAATACTTGAAAAAATAAATATCAATATTAATATAAAGAAAATTAGTTAATTTCTAATGAACATAGACACCTTTATAGAACTAAATAAAAGATTTTTGGGAAAAAGAACAAAAAACATATTAAATAGAAAAGAAAAAGGCCTGAATGATATGGACACCTCCCCAAAATGGGAGAGAGAAACTTTCAAATTTAAATTAGATTGGAAGAGAAAAACTCCCCAAACAGGAGAAAAGTGAGAAAAAAATAACAATCCAAGAAAAAGGGAGGATATGATAGATTTAGCTCAAAATTCCCCTCCATCTTTTTTCATTGATTGATTGTGCCAACCAGTTAACATTTTCTACTCTATTGCTTGTTCAAAAGATGAGATTCGATTTTCCTAACGCACCTACAAACTCTCGCCTTCGAATATTATGTAAATTCATCTCATTTGTTATGAAATATACTTTAAATTTATCAGATCTTTTCTTGATAATTTACATTTTTGGGAAAACGGTTCATTTCTAGCAAGTTTAAGTGTTCATTTTAATAGTCGTAGTTTATCAAAATTGATGAAAGCATTCTTTTCGCCGCCTTTCTCATTATACTATGCCAACGCCCACTTGTCGCGCACTAATCAATAATCATCATCCATGAACAAGACGACGAGGCGACGTTAGTTGTTTCTTATTAAACGAAAGTCCCGACGCGAATTTGACGAACTTGGGAGAGTCGAGTCGAGGAAATTGGACTCCGTTTCTCTAATATAAAACAGAGAGAGGTTCGGTGATGTCTCAGCCATGATTGCCTTTATTTTATCTACTCATCTGTCGGTACTTGAATACTTAATTCACGATATGGAATATAAACACATGGCATAAAGGAGGGCATACCTTTGCCCAAACAAAAACTTCACAGAAAAATAGATAAAGGGCATTCATTATTAGCACCAGTGGCGACGATGCAGAGTGACAAGTCCAGTCTTCACGTGCTGAGCTGCTCGAGCGCCTCTAACCTCGTGCTTTCGTGAATTTTATGCAACTGTACATATGGGTAGACGTGACATAAATATTCCATGATGTAAAACATAAAACTCAACATGTTTTCAAAATTGTTTCATAGGATTATAGACTATACAAATCCCTCCCGTTTGAAAAAAGGTGATTTACTTATCTATTATTATCTAACCGAATGAGTGATGAACCTTATAGATATAGCTTTAAGAGTAATCCGGAAGCGTGAACAAATGAAACAATTTGAGTAAGAATTAAAATAAATAAACAAAAGTTCAACAAAACAGAGTTACGTTGGTGTTTGGTGGTAGAGATAGAGGAGATGGTTCAAATCTAATTGGCAAAGTTAAAAGTACAATCGCTTAATCACACTTACTCATAAGCGTTATCAATCCTAACTTAAACTTGAAACTACAAGAGTTAATCATAAAAGGGAAGTTTTCTTATAATCTCATGGATGATAGCTCACAATTCTCTCTGTTTCAAATTAAAACTAATTCGTTTATCTCTAGTAAGTTTTCATACATATTAAGTATACTCAATATGCACAATAGACCAAACTTAGCAACAAATTACTTATGTGCCCCAAACTATGACCCCTCATTGACTTCAATTTCAAAAAGGAAAAGAAGTCTTGTGGCAAAATAATTTCCCTTTTCTGCATGACCTAGATGTTGTTGGCAAGAGTTTAATTCGGACTTTCCTAATATGGGCCAGGTTCCCTTGCAATTCAATTGTTGGCCAGATTCAAATTAAGTGGGATTAACTTTGACCATAATCAATAATTTCCACCTTGGGGAGAAGTCCAACTTCATCCCCATTGATCGCCATCTCCTGAGCCCCCTTGTGCTCCTTGCCCGCTGCAAACGTTGACCAAGTCCAAAAAGTATCGGAACTAGGTCAAGGGGACATGCATTGGTGATAAGTCTGGCCAATTATTTGCTATTTCTCAATGTGAAATCTTCTCAAAATATTTCTTCTGAGATAGCCGTAAAACTCCTACAGTCCTAACAAGCAAAATCTTTATACCTAATATCTTCTTTGTAAGACCTAAATCTTTTGTTTCACACTCAACACTCAATTGATGCTTCAACACATCAATATTAGACATAACCTTAGCTGCTATCAACATATTATCCATATGTTATAACAATAATTGAAAGAACCATCTTTCAATCTCTTATAGTAAACTCATCTATCCAACTAAGTTTTTTGATAGACATGACTAACTATGAAAGCATCAAATTGTTGGTACCACCGCTTTGGAGAAAATTTTAGTCCATACAAAGATTTCTTTTATAAGCAAACATGGTCTTGCTTACTTGGAATAACGAATCCCTCAAGTTGCCTCGTGTAAACTCACTCTGCTAACTCACCATGAAAAAATGTTGTTTTCACATCTAGTTGCTCTAGCTTGAGATTTTGAGCAATAACTAAAGCAATGATGACATAATAAAAATTGCCTTACCATGGGAGAGAACATCTCACTATAGCCAATGACCTTCCATTGTGTATATCGTTTCACAACAAGTCTTGCCCTACACCTTGCTGTCCCAATACTTGGACCATCCTTCTTTCATTTTGTAAATCCATTTGCGCCTGACAATCTTTTGGCAATTTCACATTTTTGACATATTTAGGGCTATTCAAGTTGTTGATTTTTGAAGTTGTTTTTTAGAGTTGTCAATTTTTCATGGTGTCGATATTTTTTACAAAAATTGCCAATGTTTTGGTTTGTCAATATTTTTCAAGTTGCAGATTTTTTTGACAAAACTATTTTTATCAACTCAGTTTGTCACTTGTCATGATAACTAGCAAATGGTCTTATTTTATATCACCAAAAAAGTAAATTAAATATCAATATGTCTTAAATAACATAAGAATGACCTTTCGAATTTGATTTAATTAATACAGCTTGATTAGGTGAAAATTGGAATATAGCTATAAAAATTTATAAAATGGGAAATTATATTGGGGGAATTATGTATTCTGGAAATCTGGATTTATTAGAAAATTTATCCCAATGATCTATGATATGCAAAATTTCTCTATTAAATGATGATGGCATTATGAAAAGATGATGAAGGTTTATAAGTTGAAACGTAAGTATTTATTAATTGTCATTATCAAAATATACATGGCATTTATTATGTACTAATGGATGGTGTGTGAATAATGTCATGTAACGAACATATATGCCATGGCCTATTCATTAGAGATCTAACTCCCTTTTATAAGTATTTGTTTAAAACTTTGGGAAGGGACAGATTCTCTACCATCTAAGATGGTCCTCTACAAGGTTGAGGGGACATGAAGTCTTATGGTTCATATACAAGATTATATTACTTGCATAGCATGATATGGCTTGAGTAGCTAGTTATGAGTTGACCATTATCATAAGGCGTACAATGGCACATTTATCATCACTTATGTAGAGGACACCCATAATGGATGGTTACGTGAGTTAATGATTTCATCCCCCATTAATTGGTGGTGACGATACCTCATTAGTCAAGATTAGTCTTGGTTAGAGGCAAGTAATGCTAGATACCTACCCATGTATATCAGGGAGCTATTATGTGGTAATTGCATATTAGAAAAAAAAATGTCATATGCTTGCATTTAGGTGAGTAATTTTATGCCACATGGTCCTATTATTTTCATTGCATATCATGACGGAAAGCTAGTGTATTCACTCACCTTAATTTTGTATATGCAAATATTTAGTACCAGTTTGAGTGATAAGATGATCTCTTACTTTTGACATATTTTATTTACTAGGTTTTGTCTCACCCCTTTATTTTACGGATCTGTAAAATAAATCCTCCACCGGCATTACGTTTTGCATATTTTAATTGTGACTAACAGAATTTACATGTACTGAGTTTTGAAATAATGTGTTCGAGTCGATGTATGGCTACTAGATTTGATCCCCATTGTTTTGTCGCATGATCTACTAACATTAATGGCGAGATGTGTAGACCATTGAGGGGATTTGATGGTCCACCTGGTCATGACGAAGGAAATGATGTGATGATGCTCGGAGTTTATGAACCCTCGAGTCTGGCAATGGATTGAATAATGTATAGGTAGGCTTTTGGTTAGTATGTATATATTGGCGCTATGTAATCCTGACCTATTCCCACGAATTATATAATGTGTTGTGCTTTTCTTTTGGATATTTGTATCAATATAAGGATGACCGATGCTAATGTAAAGATGCTTATGTATTTTAACTAAACTAGTTTGATTTCTTGTGTGGGATGATGCGTAGATATCTTATTATGTTCTGCATGTTAAAATAGAAAAATTATAGTATAAAATATAAATAAATAAGTAAATGAAAATCGGAAAGGATACATGTTGCAAGTGACTTTTTGGGGCTGCATAATTTGTCTCTAGCTCATCACCTATGGTCAATGCATAAATAATATGTATATAACCATAACGTACCAATGGTTTGATTTGCCTTCTTTGTCTGCTCCCAAGAATAATGTTATGTGGCTTTGCTGGTTGTTTAGTATCACTAATTTCAAGAACCTTGGCCTCATGTGTAGTTTCAACCTTTGTTACCTCTATGGTGTTCGGAGTCTCCACCTGTTGGCCCAACTTACTATTAGCATCGTGATCCATTTGCTCTACTGGTCGTGTCTTAGGATTCATTTTATCAAAGTGTAAAAATTCATCAAAGACCATGTCTCTATTAATTAGAAGACTAGGTGACCTAGAATTAGTGCACTACGGCTAGTAACCTTCCACCCCATGTCCATGATATTTAAAAAAAAAAAAAAGTACTTCTTGCCTTCTATTCAAGCTTACCATCACTTGCATTAGAATACATAACATATCCAAATGCTCATAATCCATAGTGGTTAACAGGTTTCCCTTGCTATACATCCTCATGGAATTTGATTAACCAAGTAACAAGCCATGTTTATTTCTTAGGCCAAAAATTCCTTGTCGAAATTTTACATTGTGAAAGTATCCATCGAGCTCACTTGATTAAAATTTCGATTTTATGTTTTGTGATGCCATTTTGCTATGGTGTTTTGGGCATTGTGCAGTGTCTCATAATTCCTTCTTTCTTGTAGAACTCGATAATTTTTATAATATAATTCCATGCTAATATTGATTCTCAAACACTTGATTTGTTCACCCAATTGCTTCTTAATTAGTGCCTTAACTTCTTGAATCGATCAAACATATCAAATTTGTATTTCATATAGTATACTTATACCTTTCTCAAACAATCCTTGATGAATGTTAGTATACATCGAGCATCTCCTCTTGAAGGAGTTGGAGACGAATCCTAGACATTTGAATAAATGTATTCAACAAGTTGTTTGCTTGAATGAATAGCTATACTAAATTTAATTTGGCGATACTTTCTAAACATGTGCTATTTATAAAAGTCTAGCTTATTTGTCTTCCTTTTGCCCACCATGAGCATACTTTTTGCACTTGATGTCATTGAGTATCCCTAGAGAAATAAGTTCTTTTTTAGCTCTGGTACATGCTTGAAGTCCGTTAGTCTGTAATCTATCCCATTGTGCATCCAAATATAAATTGTCCCTATTCCCATAATCCTGCAAGTTGCACATTCCCCATCCACTATCCCAACATTGTCATAATCAAGATGGCCTCCATATCATTGGTGTTCTCTTCAACAATATTTGTCACACTACTTATGACTACATATCAGCTCTATTTCTTAGTTTCAAACAATTTCTTATCATGTGTCCATCCTCATGTGTCTCAAAGCACTTCACATGACCCTTGTACCTTTCATGGTATGACTTGAACTTGTTTTTCCCTTTATTGCTGGACAATTGATGTTGATTTCTACCTCAATTTACTAGTATGCTAGCTACATCTGGCACTAGACCATTATCTCACAGCTTTCTTTGCCACTCATTAGAAAACAGGGCAACTTTTACCTCTTTTGAGATCATCATAGTATGCCCTATAGCAATGAAATGCTCCCATGACTGTAGTAGAGAAGTCAACAACATCATCCCCTATTTTCCATTAGTTTCGGCCTCTTTAATGTTCTTTAATCCATTGTGATTTTATTAAACTTGTCTAAGTGGCCCCTGATGAAAGTACCTTGAACATAATGGAACTAAAGTATCATTTTCAGCATATATAGGCGATTGTTTAAACTCTTGGTTATATAGAGGGCCTGAAGTTTACAATGTTGTAGCATCTTTCTTCCCAACTTTCTCTATTAACACATCATCTGATAAGTTCAATAGGATTATATTCTTTGTTCTCTCAATTAAATTAATATTATTAGCATATTTTATCTTTTTTGGCAACTTAGCCTTGCCATCTAATGCCTTAGCCAAATCTTGGGTTATTAAAAGTGCACTAATTTTAACACTCCACAGTCCAAAGTTGTTCCTCTTGTTAAACATCTCAATTTCTACTTTCACTTCAAACATAAATGCAACAACAGAATTTCCAAACAACGGTTTGACAAGCAAAAGTCCCAAATCAAATCCAAAAAATCCTATCCCCAACTTCAACACCAATTTATAGAAAATAATACGGAAGGTAACAAATGTTATAATTTAATAATGTGAGAAAATGAAATCACTAAAAGTAAATGACGAACAATAAAAAATATGAGATTTATGTAATCTAGTCAGAGTGTTGTTGCTTTCTCCATGGGAGAGTTAGTAGCGCATAGTCCACTAGATTATCGGAGAATTATTGAGTTACAATTATTCACACACTCAAGTATTTCCACTCTTAAATTACATCCTAAACTTAGTGTCGCGTTACGCGCGCGCGCACATGAACAACACTCCAAAATCACGAGTGAATTCTCTTTAGACGAGCAAAACCAATATCCCGCAAGCTAAAATATAATAATAAAGAAAGTGAGCCCAAATAAGCAAGTTCATCCGGGCATGAAGAAAACTTCCTTTTTTCTTTTTTAATTTCTGTGGGGATTTGGTTTGACTGGCAGCATCTTCCGGAATCTTATTTCCTTATTTTTCACGCACCAAAAAGAAAACACCAACTATCCAAGTCTTCTAATTATCATCAGGTCTGATTTTGTTGAATGGTTTAAATTCGACGTATATGTAGGACCAGTGGCCAAAAATAAATCATGTTTGACTGTACTGACAAAGTTGATGAAAAAAAATTGCCCGTCCGTAGACCAACTATATGTGTATAGTGTTAGCTCTTCGCATTTTAATATTAAAACTTACCCGTGAGAGTCTCATATGGATAAGCATAATTTCTGTTTTCCACATTAGATCTAGCATGTCATGCCTCGAACCCCGGACACGTGCACATCCCTCGGTAGTCGATTAAAAATGAGATATCCTAGGATGCATCGCCGACCCTTCTTTTTCTTTTTTTCTTTTTTTTTTGTCTTTCGGTTAAGCACATGCAAAAGTGAATTAAATAAACACCCAGCCAATAAACAAACATAGGGATAGTAAAACACAATCGTGATTTTCCCATAAAAATCACGACTTATTTATCCATTGTTGTCCCTAGAAAGTTTAATGATTTACAAGTCCTTACATTGGCAACTTCCAACCAACCCTCTCAAAATCCTCAGGGATCAAGGTCACCATAAACTTCGCTAATGGTGGGGTCAACCAAAAGGTGTCGCATCTCGCGCCCACTACATCCGCGCTCAACGGATTTCCATGCTACAGCCTTGAAAACTGTTAACCACAATCGGGTGAGATGAATCTTAGTGAGTCAAAACCCTAAACCTTGATTCTCAAAGGTAGTCCTAAGCACACACCATACAGAGCTTACCTTGCCTCGACGCGTACCTGCACGTTAGCTCAACATATATACCATCATCAGTGCAGCAAGCGTAGTTTAATAACCAGAGCATATCATTTCAATCACATGAGTTCCGATTATAAGGCCAAATCATTATGACATGTCTCATATTATGCCACACAATTTTGTCCCATAATTAGGTGCAACTATCATAACCATTCAAGCGTGTTTCAGTTATTATGACCCATCGGCCACAGCTAACTCGACAGTCAGCGGTCATCTGGCATAACCGGGCGTCGTCCTGCTCCGTCGGGCACGACATCATCCCGCGTATTCATACACATTAGGGAAAATTCCAAATAAGGACCCGAAGTTGACCAAATTTCTCAAATAAGGACCCGAAATGAATTTTGTGTCAGATAAAGACCTAAAATAGACCCATTGTCTCAAATAAGAACCCGAAGTGATTGAATCAATTCCAAATAAAAACCTTAGCTTGCTGGTCAACCAAATATTCGTCCGGAGTTAAATCAAGCATGTGACATTTCTAATGACCAAAGTTTGGGCAATTTTGTCCAAAAAAAAAGGGAAAATTAACAAATCCTAAAAAAGAAAAACCCCTAAGTTTTCTATGGTCTCCCTGTTCCTTGTACCCATCCTCTATAAAGTCAAAGACTGAAGTTCTCTCATTCCTTGTACCCATCCTCTGCAAAGTCGATGACCCAAATTCTCCACTGGTTAAGGCACAAATTCAAAAACAAGAAGAAAACTAGATGATTCTTTCTTTCTTTGCGGAGACCCAAATTCTCCACCGGTCGAGCAAGGCGAGGAGTGACAAGAATCGAGTCACAATGATGATCGAGCAGCGATTTGGTTGAGGAGCAATGGGGGAGAAGAAAGAAGAAAACGTAAATATCTAAATGAATAACCTAAACTTAATTAATTTAGAGTTTTCCCTTTTTTTCCAATGACAAATTTCTGACAAAATTGTCCCTATTTTAATCGCCAAAAAATGTCTGTTGGTGAACTAAGGTCCTCAATAGAGATTAATTTAATTACTTCAGGTCTTTATTTGACACAAAATTCACTTCAGATCCTTATTTGAAACAATGGGTCCACTTCGGGTCCTTATTTGGAATTTTCCCTACACATTAGGATGGCATTCCACATAGGAGCATCGGCTTGACCTCTATTGTGACCAGCATCCATTGACATGGGGCATTCGAACTTAATCAGGCATCGTTCCACATATTCATACCCATCAGGACAGGTTCATTATCCTGCATATTCATATGCATCAGGGTATTAGGTGATCACACGAGCACACCATCAATCAACCCAATTCTTATATTTTGTCAATTAGCCCAAAATACCAAATTCCTTTTTAAAACAATAAACCTTGCAATCCCCTTTTTTTTGTCCAAAACCTTCTAAAATAAATTCATACGCGGTCACATACTCAAAATCAATCCATCAAACTTTGCACACTTCTACTATAAAACCTCCTTGTCTTACTGAGCAAATAAAATCTAGTGTTCAAACCCGACACCTCATTTATTTTCTATTTTTTATTCCATCTTTTTTGGAACTAAAATTGGGTAATCCCCCCCCCCCTTTTTTTTTTGTTCAAAGCTTTTGGAAAGAAATTCATAGGTGCTTACGTACTTAAAATTAATCTGCCAAACTTTGTACGCACCTAATTCAAAACCTCATTGTTTTATTGAGCAAATAAGTTTTGGTGTCCAACTAGACACCTCATTGTTTTCCTAATTAAAAGCCCATAAGGTCATCTTTTGCATTACCAATAAAAACTCACCATAGCACAACCATTCACATATTATCATACATAAGTCCTCAACATGCCAAAAGTCAATTACATCACCAAATATACATCATCCAACAAGCACAACATCAAGAACAACCACAAAATCACAACTAGCCCTAACCGGTAGAAAGCAGGCCACTCGTGCGCCTCCAAGTTTAATTTCACAAACATAATTAAAAAAACTTAGAAAATTCTTAAATTTGAATATGTTCTAAGAGACACTTAAACAAACACTTTTTATCTAGACAACATAATCTAGATCATTCTAGAATGAGAACAGTAAATCTCCCAAACCATTACAAAAACTATGTCTATGTCCATAAATTATGTTTCCAAAATTAGTTTAGGTCAAGATCCAAAACTTGTCCGTTTGATTTGAAATTTGACTATATTAAACTATATGATGTGATGAACAACTTTTATGAACAAACTCTTTCAAATATCGAACCCTAAGAGTTGATAAAAATCCTTTGAACACTAAAAGTCACTATTTCCAGCATAATCCGAAACTCTGTTTTGCAAATAATGAAGCTGAAATCTCATTCTTTTAAATCCCTAAAATCTTGAGTAAAATATATGTCATAGCTAAGGATATCTAGAACATTTTTTTTTTTTAAAGAAAGAAGCAACCTTAAAATCATAGCACATTTTTCCCCATAAAAATGGCAAGCGGCGAGCATCCAGCAAATTGATATGGGAGAAATCCACTAAACCAAGCTAAATCACCATCATTAGTACTAATTTAACCAACTAGTTCAAATATTAATCCATCTTAAGGCTAATCTAACCAAACTAGATTAACATTGATCCATCTTAAGGCTAATTTAACTTAATACTAATTTAACTAAGCTAATTAGCAATAATCTAACCCCCTAAGTGCAATTAACAACTTAATCAAGGATTATGGAGTTAACTCATTGGATTAGGACGGTAGCGGGTTCATGGTGATGGCGGCATGACGGTAGTGAGATCCATAACTATTGGGTCTCCAATAGAGGCCAAACGGTGGCTGAAAACTACAGGGAGGTTCACAGCCAAAGCTGGTTTGGTTCTGTGGGCTGCTGGTCGGGGCTGGTCAGTGGAGCCACAAGTGCTTGCTGGTTGGGACGACGGTTGCTGGACACGGAGCTGTGGATTGTGGTGGCTAGTGATGTGAATGGTGGTGTGATGAGATGAAGTTGGCGGTGGGATGTTTGCTGTAATTCTGGCGTGAGTGCTACTGGTGGGAGCTGTGAAATGAAGATGGCATGATGGGATGAAGAAAGAAACGTGGGGATGAAGATGCTGAGGTGATGGTGCTGGCGTGAAGGGAATGGAGCAGGGGCTGGCGTTGGTGAGGAGTCACGACAGCAAAATTGAAGGGGAAAATGGAGAAGCAGAAGGGGAAGTGGGCTGTTCGGTTGGCTGAACAGGGGAGTTCACGCACAAGAAGAAAGAAGAAGAGTGGGGAGAGAGAGGAAGTGAAAGTCAAGAGGCTAGCCAATCAAACACCTTGAGAAATATCCAAATACTCAAGTGGTGCCCCAAAAGTCTTCAGCCCTTCAAAGTTCATTGCTCCTCCAATGAGAATTTAGTTCCAATTTCCACAAATAAAGTCAATTTGGAGGTTGAAAATGACCATTCTTCAGCCCATCCGAATTTCCTATTCTTTTCCGAATAGTCTGAAATCGATTTTTTCACAAAATTCCGGACTCAATAAAATTTCTCCGAAAGATGAGACAATATCCTAAAAATAAATTGTGACATGCTCGAACGTCCGATTCCTGAAATTGAATTCAATTTTGTGGTTAAACTCAACTGAACATGATTTTAGTACAACCTAATTTATCGGGTAGCTTTTAGAGATTTTAGCACGTTTGACCCGTGGTCGATATTTCTTGATCGACATTTGTGCATCTTTGACTCGTAGGTAACTGTCGGTTGTTGTGAAAATCACAAGGTTTCAATTACATGTCCCGAGTATAAAATCGATAGAAAATAGGATTAGTGTCGTTCGACGCGAATTTTGCAATCACGCGGAATCACTTGCAATTCAATTACTTGTTTTCGTCAAATCGACCTATATTCATTTGCTAATTGATTATAATTGTGTCGTATTGATCCTTACCGATTCTTATGGTCGAGCAATCGATTTTTGATCGAATTTTCTAGTCTGTCACATTTATATCTCTTAATGGCCTCATCTAATAGATTAATTAACTCAAGAATAATCGATTCCAAGTAAAATGACCATAGACGCGTCGACAAAATAACCATTTCATATATTTGAGAAGGGGTCAAATTTCAGGATGTCAAACAATATGTACTATAGTTCATTAGTTAAGTTTTAAAAGGTATGAGGCAAATATTGAGAAAAAAAGCTCTAGTCCTTTGACCATTTTGAACATGGCTAACTTAAGGATGATTCTTGGAAAGAAAGTGCAATGAACCATTTTTCCTTAGCAAAATGATGTTTGATCTGCGAGAGAACAAACCATTTTTCCTGAGCAAAGAGTTTTACAAAGGAAGCACGATGGGATAACTATGTCTGAGGCAATTTTATTATTGGCTGTGACAACCAACAATTTGCAGCTTATTAAAATTCTCAAGAATTAGGAGTACAACGTTCGTTTATATTATTGGTCTCTTCAAAATCCATCACGCAATATGCAGAGAAAGCACGTGAAACAAACAGATCCCCAATCACACGCTGGAAGTGAAGTTGAAGTTGGAACAGGTAGTTTGCTTGAATAGAGAGAGGAGCTAAATCCAAGCCTTGCTTTCTCCATGTCAATCTGGACAAGATTATCCTCCAATTGATACCCACCAATCACAATGGACGTTCTCGGGTTTGAACCGCCGTCAACGAAACCTAAGCATATGACATCTTCCTTCACTTGCACCATCGAGTTCGCTCCGAAGATCCTCCAATAAACACTGCTGTTGTGCATCACCAGATCAATAAGCGGTACAGCTGGTCCCACTCTTGTGCTTGGAGTGTTCTTGGAGCTAAAGCAGTACTTGAATGGCTTAACGGACGAGACCTTAGTCAAGTTCTTAGCTTCATGTCTGAACACCTTCACAAAGGCCTTGAAGATTGACGTTTCCATCACTGTGTATGGATTAACAGTGCTGATCTTTGTCCCTCCGTTGCCGTCAGTGATCTTCAGTAAGGCTGCATTCAGCGGGACTGCTTTTCCATTGATCTTGATGGAGGTGAGGTTTATGAAGTAGTCAGTTGACGGATTACCCTCGAAATAAGCTCCTGCAGTGCTTACTGGGTTGAGGATTAATGGGGTGTACATGAGTGACTTAGAGACATCGACGTTAGGGAGGAACACATAAGGCCCATCACCAAAGAATATGACACCATTGGAGCTTGAAGAAGAGCTCAAGCACATGGAAAATTTTTTGGGAAATTTGAAAGCAGAAGCAAATTGGACAGGGAGGGACACTTCAGATCGTCCAAGCCCGGCCATTCCCTGGAATGCAGAAAGTATCAATCAGTTTTGGCCTGTCATATTTGCGTGCTCTTCCATAGGTACTGGTAGTAGGCTAGAACAAAGATCAAGAAACTTTTGCCAAAATGTTCAACAATGTACACCGATGTTTCGTGATAAAAATTACATCAAAGATAGTTCCTCTGTTCTTTGATGTGTTGCAATTTGACTGATATATCTACTTTTAAAGCACAGATACCTTTATAATTACTTAAAGAGAGGTAAACAACTCGTCTGTGAACGTGGTAAGAAACCTCTTTGTTTATCCAACCAGTATTTCATATAAAATACATATGCGATTTGTCATGTTGTGTTCCCCTGTCGTGTATAGACAGTATAATCATAAAAACTCACCAGAGCACCAGCGGACAGGCCCTCGAGCAGTGAAGTAGTACCGCACGTGAAGACTACCCTCGGCACCACGACCGCCTTCCCCACCGTCCTCCCGTCGGTGGACTGGATGACGGTGGTGTCAGAGGCCATCTCGCCACCCCCAATGCCCATGCTGCTAATCGGGTTGTCAGGGATGTGGCTGCAGGTGTTGTTGTAGCACCCAGGTCCAGGAGGAGCGAGACATTCTGTCTCACAAGCAGCTGACCCTGAAGCCTTGCATATTGGAGAGTCACAAGGGATAGGCCTATAGGAAGAGAACACATACCCACCATCGCAATTCACCCATTCGAAATTCCCACCCACATCGATGGTCAGCTTAACGGGCACAAGCGGTGTTCTTTGCTTGATTTGGGTGGTGTATTGGAGCGTTGAGGAGTCCTTCGTCACAGGAATAACAAGTGCTTTAGGCTGAAAACTTGTGGTGGCTAGGGTTTGGGAAGAGACCCAGCACAGGAGCAGAGAACATAAAATGAAGCTGGAGGAAGTGGCCATTGTGAATAGAAGAAGAAAGATCAGTGGATAATGATGTTTGTTTCTTGATTGGTGGAGCTAGAAGGAAGTGATCTTGGCCTCTTATAGGGGTTTGAATAGAGGTATATGCCTTTAGCCATGTGATATTATCCTACATCACGAATTAATTAATCCGGCGCCAGCAAATAAGCAATTGATAAAGGCGATGCAGACACAATCCGTCGAACCCTTTCTTTGACTTGACCCTCAAAAGTTGGTCAAATACGTGGTGGACAATATTCAATTTAGTAATGAGCAAACTAATGTTGCTTCGTCGTCTTTTCCATGAATAATTCGTTGTCATTAACTGATAGTGAGGCGACCAGTAGGCTTTGACACCATCTAGCGAGAACGAGATGACGGCGTTCATAACATACGAATTTAAAAAAACCACCGGAATTGCCTGAAATTTCGCCTCTTTATCGATCTTTGTGGACATAATAACATAACCGACAATTTCCTTTCCTTAAGTCCGGTGACGTAGGCCTAAAATGAATAAAACCCTTTTCAACATAAGTTCATCTTTCTTTAAATTAGACGTAGTTTGACACAAAAACATGAGATTTCAAGTTTTCACGTAAATATGCAGTATGTGTGCCATATCATTTACTATTGTTATGAAGTTACAAATTTTCATTTTTCTTGTTATGAAAAGAGAAATGAATGAATGGCGGTTTTTGATTTAATATGAGAATAACATAATTATAAATTGTTGTAGGATTCACTTTATATAATATATATGACTTAGAACAAACTGTTATTCTCACAATCGCTCAAAAACTGTAATACTTGCAAAGCATGATAGGCTAATTGCTATACTTGATGGCATCTAGACCCGATATCCTATTTAGCATTTGTGTGCTTGGTTTGAATTTATCCAAAAGAATCTCATTTATCTACTATTAAGCGGATTATTCAATACATTTGATCGTTTCCAAAAATAGGTATTTGGTATCCCCAATATTCAGATTTTATATAGTCTGGGAAGCATGTCAATTTCTTAGTTCTCAATGAAGCAAAACTTAGTTGCTCTTTCAACACTGAAGTTGAGTACATTGCACTTTGAAGCTGCTGTGTTCAACTCATTTGAATGAAACAACAACCATGTGACTTTGGAGAAGAGAATGAAAATATTCTAATTGTCCTTGACAATACAAGTGCTATAAACTTGACGAATAATCCAACACTACACTAAAAGGATTAGCATATTGAGATAAGACATCATTTTGTTAGAAATCATGTCAATAATGACAATGTTAAATATCAACAAGCGGGCGATTTCACTAAGCGTTTGGAAAAACAAGCTTTTGAGTGTATAGAGGAGAGTTGGGCATTTGCAATCCACTTGAATAGCATTTTCTAGATAACATTTATTATATGCTCTCCTAATATTAAAAATGAAGAAAGCAACGAACATTAGGTACGTATTCTCAAATTGAAAATGTTACCATCATACTTTTTTCACTCTCTTCTAGATAGTCGTTCTGACACAATCAACTCATTTACTAATTGATATTTTCCTGCACTCAATGGAATGGCCGAGCTCAGACGATCTGAAGTGTCGCCATTCATCGGCCATGGCTAAGTATCGGGCACATGGCAGAGGGATGTGATGAAAAAGAAAAAGAAAAAAAATTAAAAAATTAAAAAAATTAATTAAAATTGAAAAATATTAATAATTAAAAAAATGTTTACTTCAGTGTTAGTTGTATCACATAAGACAATTACGTCTAAATCAGCAATTTTAGGCCTAAATTGGTTGGATAGGCTGAAGTGGTACCAAAATTGTAATGTTGAAAATTATTGGTCAAATCAAAAGGTTTAGGAATAAATCAATATAGATGTTATAGTATAAGGGCTTTTTTTGTACCTTTTCCTATAGGGAAGAGATCATGGCCTCTTATAGGAATATGAATAAGGGTATAGCCTTTAGGTCATGTGATTTATTCTAGATCACGAATTAAAATCAGCCAATAAAATAACAAGTAATTAATGAGCAACAAACATTACTTCTTACCCATCCGTGGATAACTGCGTTGATTGAGAGTTTCTCTCTCATCGCAGGAAAAAAAAAAAAAACATTGCTTCGTTGTCTTCTCCACGAAAAATTTGTTGTCATTGGTTGTTGCTGAGGCAACCAGTTGGCGCAGGCACTTTCTAATGAGTTCTAATGAGAAAAAGACAACGGTGTGAATAACATAAGAATTAATAAAACCCATCGTAGTTGCTTTGAAATATCAGCTCTTCATCGATCTTTCGTGGACATGATACCATCACCGACCATTTGTCTTCCTTTAGTCCGGCGACTAAAATATAAGGTTTTGTCTGAAATCTGGTTGACTCGGACTAAAATGTATAAAACCCTCTCCAACACAAGTTCATCTTTCGCTGGATTAGACAAAGTTTACATAGAATAAGAGAGTGCACATCATAAAGTAGAGCTCATTAAAACATCCAAAGCCAATTCGGAGGGAATCGCCAAAGGTCTCTATTAGTAATATACGGAATGAAAATTATACAGTTTAGAAGACGGCTAGACATATATCGTTCTTTTCCTTAAAAGCACATGCCCAAAAGTTTAAGAATCCTAAACTAATGTCATTATGTTTTACATCAAATGTATTATGGGAAGATTAGCTTACATATTTTAAGACTGTTTTGCTCGTCACTTGTTCTCCATTATTTTAGCAATGTATCTTTCAATAGTATTTCAGATTGATTGCATTTTATCAATAAGAATTAGGGTTTGATTATATTGATAAAATGATTTAGGACTGAATTGTTGTGAGATTTTGTGAGACCACTATCGACTATTCTAAAAACTTAAGTTGTTAGATGAATGCATTATTTATTACTTAAATATTCCAACACTCCCCTTCATGCTCAGTCTAGTCTTTGTAGACTAGTATAACCTGGAAATTTAATTAGAGAGGTAAATGAAATTTAGAAAGATTTAAACTCAAAACCTCTAACTCCGATATCATGTGAGATTTTGTGGGATTACTGTTGATTGTTCTAAAAGTTTAAGCCGTTAGATGAATGTATAATTTATTATTTAAATATTTCAACAATTACAATCGTATGTCAAGTCGAGAACTCCATTTATAAACTTAAAAAGGGTCACATTGGCGTAATCAGCACTGTACACACAAGTCATCTGAAAATTCCTATGGGCTTCTTTATATTTTATGAATACCTCGTTGACGGTCCATATCCTCCGTAGTCGATGGACAAATCCACGAGATCCAATCGGAGCATTTGGAGGTGATTCATATCGATTTAAGGCCTTTGCACGCGCTCTTTTAATATATATTTTTAGGCAATGTAGTACTTTTGTTTAAATTTATCCTTATTTCCCCTTGACACTTCTCAAAAGTCAATTAAATTATTTTTTATATAGCCCTCCTCCTCTAGACCTTAGATCAATGAACACCAATTCTCAACCGACCATTTCTCTTCCTTTAGTCCGGTTAGCAAAATATTTTGAAACTTTATTGACGGAGACCTCAAATAGGCAAAATCTTTTGTTAACATTGTTGCAATTAAGGCGAGCAATCGAACAATAATATTAATAGAAGAAAAAAATAAATCGGACATCAGATTTACGTAGTTCAGTCGTAAAGACCTATATCCATGGGGAGAGCAGCGGCGAATTTCACTATAAATCAAGCGATATAAAGAGATTACATACTCAAGTCACTCAGATACTCTCTCAGTATTTCCCAAACCCCAATTTAATCCCAAACCCAACTCACGGCACAAAATTACTGTGCATTTAAGCTCGAAACAAAACGCTCTACGTATGCCTGGTTTGTGTATGTACGAAATCGCATATGTCTTTAAGCTTCGTGCGACCTACAGCTTCCTTCTACATTAAGCTGTAGCGGCTCCTTCTTCTCGCTCGGCTTGAATGTGTAGTAGCTCTTCTACGTAGGTTTCGGCAGGCACTCTCCAGCAAAGAAGAAACCCTTTTATATGTGTGCCCAAAGTCGAGGGCCCACCACCGTTGGCTTCTTACGCGTGAGGATTCTTTCCTCTTTTATTTGCGTGTGTGCATGTGTGCCCAAAGTCAACACTTTGACTCTGGGCCCACCACTTCTTCGACGTGTAGAGAACTTCTTTTCCTTTAATTCAATCGGCTTCATAGATGAGGAAATTTGCATCTTCAATACGTGTGCCCACTTGGGCCCACGGCCTGATTCTCTCTTCGGTGACGTCTCACGCAAGTAAGATGAAGAACCCCTCCTATTTTCTTTATTGACAAATTCGGTTTTCGAATTCAAACTCGAGTCATATTTAATAATCTTCGCATTGGCTCAACGTATGAGCCAAATTACAATCGCTTTGTAAAAATTCAAATTCTATTGCTACTTTCCTAGAGCCTTCGATGGGCTCAACCGTCACAGATATTATCCAAGTCCAAGTCTTGCTTGAACTTCACGATAACTGAGGACCTCATCAAAATACCAACTCCACATGCACCTTTAACTACTCTGCAAAGATTTTCTTACACAACCTCCTCAACCGCAGATAAAGTAAAACTATTATTACATCAATATCTGTTAAGAGATCGAATACGTACCTTGTCAATATCAGCAGTTACAGCAACCGTCAGCTCTATAAGCTCCACCTCGCTATAAGCACCATTTGTGTTGATTACTTTGCTAGTACTCATACTTGCTACTTCAGGAATTTCTGGTTACAACTCCATCTCAAGCTGAACACCGTTCAGATCCGTATTAACACCGTCACAAACACTCCTAGCCAGAACTATCGGAGACTTGTCAAGGGTAATTTCTCTACTGTAAACAGGTGAATTTATATCCGGGCACCACAACTGATTGTCTCACTCATCTTGTGCATAGCCATGGAATATGCACCTTACCCTCCAATCAAGCTTACCATCACTCACTCGAAAATAACACGGGCAACCAAACATTCTAATAATAGAATAACCAGCAACGTTACCTGACCACACTTCTTTAGAAGTCCGCCTCTCAATAGTAGTTGATGGAGATCTATTTATCAGGTAGCATACCATACTTAGCACATCAACTAGGATTTTCCTAGCAATACCAGCACTAGAGATAATTTTTCGGGTCGTCTCTAGTAATGTTCTGCTAATCAATTCTGTAAATTGTTGTGATTTACTAACACTAGTGCGGTGTTTCACTATGCCTTCTTTCATGCATAATTTATTTGCTAGCTCTGAGAAAAACTCCATGCTATTGTCAGTCTGTACATGCTTGATCGACTTACCAATCTCTATCTCGATCAAAGCTTTTGACTGCGAGATCCTGACACTAGCATCAAACTTGTGCATTGGCACAAACCTCCAGATCTTCTTCGAGTAGTCAAAGACTCTCGAACAGATGCATCCGACGTCTCCGGGGCGAAACCTGTCATTGTCTCACCTTAAAGTTTATATAGGTCATCATGCTTGATTCATTTCATTATTACTAGGGCACCTTAAACAACCTTCAGAACTCTACCTTTTGAATAATACCTACAACCAGCTGAATCTATGACACCTAAGGAAATTAAGTTATTTTTCAATTTTGGAACATGTCTCACTCCAGTCAATGTCCTCATAATATCATCATGCATTATGATTTTAACATCACCAACACCCACAACATCGCACTCAGCGTTGTTCCCTAACTGGACTTATCACTACCCATGTACTGATAAGTGATAAACCAGTTTCTATTTGGTGTAACATGAAAAGAACAACCATAATCCATAAGTCATCCATCAAGCAACGAATCATTAGTGATAGATAAGACATAATCAGTATTATCTGCTACAGCTGCAACATTATCTACAGAATCAACCATAATTCCTTTACCCTTCTCATTATTCATCTTAAGGCAATCCCTTCTAAGATGCTCCCTCTTGCCACAGCTCCAACAGAAAATATTACCAGTCTTAGATTGATTGCGTCTGTTCATATTAATACCACTCTTACCCACATGTGTTACAAATCTTCCTCTATTTTCACCTACTAAAGCAATAGATACAGGTTCACCAGATTCTCTTTTACAAATATCCTCGTTTAGAATTAAATCTCGAACCCCATCAAACATCAAACTTGTTGACCCAGAGGAATTACTAACAGCAATAACAGTAGTATTCCAACTATCAGGCAATGGGGATAATAGAATCAAAACACGTACCTCATCTTCAAAGTCAATCTTAACTAAACTCAATTGACTAACAATCATATTGAATTCATTGATATGATTTGCAACTGACACACCTTCACTCATCTTCAAATTAAACAGACGTCGCATCAAACAAACCTTATTGATCGCAGAGGGCTTCTCGTACATATTCGATAAGGCTTGCATCAAATCAACAGTAGTCTTCTCCTTCAGGATGTTAAACGCGACGTTACGAGCCAACGTTAGCTGAATAACACCCATAGCTCGTCTATCCAGTAAATCTCAATCAGCTTGCTTCATCGTCTCTAGTTTCTCCCTAGATAAAGGCAAGTGTAGATTCATCTAGTAAAGATAATTTTCAATTTGCATCTTCTAGAAACTAAAATCCTTCCCATCTAATTTGTTGATTCTCACTTTTACTTCTTCTGTCACTATCAATTCACTTCAACTTATCCAAGTCTGGCTCTAATACCACTTGTTGTGATTAAGGCAAGCAATCGAACAATATATCAATAGAAGAAGAAAATAAATTGGACACCATATTTACGTGATTCAGTCGTAAAGACCTACATCCACGGGGAGAGTAGCAGCAAATTTCATTATATATTAAGCGATACAATGAGATTACACACTCAAGTCACTCAAACACTCTTTCGGTATTTCCCAAACTTTAATTTAACCCCAAACCCAACTCACGACACAAAATTACTGTGCGTTCAAGCTCGAAGCAAAACGCTCTACTTACGATTGGTTTGCGTACATACGAAATGGCGTATGTCTTGAAGCTTCGTGCGACTTGCGGCTTCCTTCTATGTTAAGCTGCAACGGCTCCTTCTTCTCGCTCGGCTTGAACGAGCAGCAGCTCTTCTACGTAGGTTTCGGTAGGCACTCTCCAGCAAAGAAGAAACCCTTTTATACGTGTGCCCAAAGTCGAGGGCCCACCACCGTTGGCTTCTTACGCGTGAGGATTCTTTCCTCTTTTATTTGCGTGTGTGCGCGTGTGCCTAGAGTCACTGGGCCCACACGTGTAGAGAACTTCTTTCCCTTTAATTCAATTGGCTTCACAGATGAGGAAATTCGCATCTTCAATACGTGTGCCCACTTGGGCCCACGGCCTGATTCTCTCTTCGGTGACGTCTCACGTAGGTAAGCCGAAGAACCCCTCCTATTTTCTTTATTGACAAATTTGGTTTCCAAATTTATACTCGAGTCATATTTAACAAACATAAACTCATTTTCGAAGGTATAGACAAAGTTTGACCGGGAAACATGGGATTTCGAATCTATATGTCTCATATTATATTTGACTACCCAAATAGTTGTCGAATGAGATATGAGTAGATAGAAAAATAGCACAAGATATTGTAGCATACGAAGAAAATAGCAAATTGCAAAATAACAAATCTAAGATAAAATTAGCAAAAGTATAAAAAAAAAACTCTTAAAACTATTGCATTTATACCAATTCACTCATGAATTATTCGATTGTATCAATTAAGTCATGAATCTTTTAACGATTTGTCCATGTAGTTCATCTAGTCATTTTGTTGAAATAGACATTGGCCATCTTATGTGGCACGATCGGCCCTAATGCAGATAAATTCTATAATTTTTAAATATTTTTTCTGAATTCTTTTATTTTTTCACTTCTCCTTTCTTTTCTTACTTTGTTTTTTCATTCAACTCGTGGCCGGCTGATCTAGGTGAGAACATCGCAGCCCTTGCCGGGCACTTATGGTGGGAATAGTGGTTTGAATAGTGGTTTGTGGAATCACCACATGAAAAGAATCTATAAAATATTGAATCATGAGTGTATCTGTGGAATCACCACATGAATTTACGAACTTGATAGATATCTACTGAGAATCTTCATAATTTGTTATATTTTACCTCTCAAATAAAGTAGGTTTAATCGAACATATAAATGAATAAATAAATTAGGTTTTCTACTATTTCACGGTGCATATTATATTTATTATAGTTTCATAACAAGAAAAATGAAAAAGTGTTAATTTCATACCAATATAAAAATGATATGGCACACAAACTAGATATTTAGTAAATATTTATATGTGCTACAATATCTTGTGTTATTTTTAACATGTACTCAAAATTAGAATATCCTTGCATTTGATCACAAAATTTACTTAGTACTTCTTGTTTTGTCTTTTTCTATTTACGTTGTATGCTACAATATCTTGTGATATTTTCTTATTTACTCATATCACAATATGGCATCTATTTGGATAATTAAATGAATTAAGGTTGTGTTTGGTCATCAGGAAAAGAAGGATTGTAACGATAGAAGTTTTGAAGGTTGAGAAGACGAAATTATATAGAAAAGAATCTGCTTGACTTTTGAAATGCGTCAAGGGGATGAAAGGATAAAGGGTAACAGAGTACTACATTGCCCAAAAAGAAATATTAAAAGAGCACGTGTAAAGGCCTTACATAATATCATTCACCTCCAAATGCCCCGATTGGAACTTGTGCATATATGCATTAATTGCGGGGAATATGGACCTTCAATGAGGTCTTCCTAAAATATAAGGAAGCTGTAGGAATTTTCAGATTGCTTGTGTGTAAAGTGTGACCCTTTTTTAGTTTATAAATGGGGCATATGCACCCTAAGTTTTCGGCTTCATGTACGAAAGCAATTCAGTCCGAATTTTTTAATCAATATGATCAAAACTTAATTCATTTCAGATGAACAATATTGAAAGTTGGACCGCTAAAAGAACGGAGAATACGCTGCCAGCAAAACTGTCTGACAATACGTGGGCTTTTCTTGCTATAGTACATTTGATGAAAAATCATGGTAACATTAAGTGCCTTGAGTCACCGGACTCAAGGAAGACAAATGGTCGGTGATGGTATCTTGTCCACGAAAGCTGACGGTCTCGTGTCCACGAAAGGTCGATAGAGAGCGGATATTTCAAAGCAACTGCGGTGGATTTTTTTAATTCTCATGTTATTCACACCGTCTTATGGTTCTCATTATAGAGTGCCTTGCGTTTCGTGTCGCCTCTGCAATATATAAATGACAATGAATTATTCATGGAGAAGACGACGAAGCACCGTTAGTTGCTCATTAATTAATCGTTTTTTTTCTTTTCTTTTGCTGACTGATTAATATATTCATGACCTAGAATCAAACCACATGGCCTAAAGGCTATACCACTATTCAAATTCCTATAAGAGGCCATGATCTCTCCCATAAAAGGAAAAAGTACCAAAAAAGTATAAATTTATTGTATTTATATCAATTTAGTCATAAATCTTTCAATTAGACCAATTTAGTTTTAAACATTTTCATAGTGATATATAAATTCAACTCATTCGGCCAATTTAGGCTTGAAATTGTTGATATGGATGCAACCGTCCTACATGATGCTGCTAACGCTAGCATGAACAATTTTTTTTTTTAAATTTTAAGATATATTTTTAAATTTTAATTAAATCTTTTAAATTCCCCCCCCTTTTTTTTCTTTTTCTCTTCCTTCACTTCCCCTTGCCCTACGGTTGGCAACCTGCCACAAGCAAGGATGTCGTGGCTTATGCCGAAGCTAGTGAAGGCTCAACCCTCATAGCTTGGGTGAGGGCTGCCTTTGCCAAATCTAGCAAGGGTTGGACCCTTGCGAATTGGGCAAGGGCCACCCTTGGGGCTCTTGCCTATGGTCGGTCATCAACCATGGCCAAGTAGCGGCCATAGGCCAAAGGAAAGAAAAACAAAAAAAAAAAAAAAAAAAGAAGGGAAAATAACAAAACAATAAAAAAAATTTGAAAAAAATATTTAAAATTTGAAAAAAAAAATTGTTTATATTAGTGCCAACCATACCACATAAAACAATTTGCATCCACATCAGCAATTTCTCGCCTAAATTGGCTAGATTGACTAAATTGTTATTAATATGAAATATTTATGAGTAAATTAGTTCAATTGAAAGGTTTATAAATGAATTAATATCAATACAATAGATTTATGACTTTCTTTTTTTTTGGTAATTTTCCCCCTCATATCTACACCAATCAACAAAGAAAAAGCATCATCGTGAGTGGGATTGGTCTTTTCCCAAATTCTAGCCACCCCAAGCTTTCGGCCTAGAGCCCTAATTATTCCCGTGACCGAAAGACTTCTCAAAGCTCCAGTACACAACCCAAAATCAAGCAAAGAACACCATTTCTGCCCATTAAGCTGACCATTCATGGATTTTCCAATGGGATTTTCCGATAGGCAGGTCTCTTGTGATTCTCAAAAATCAGGTGCTACAGCAACACCTGCAGACACATCCCTTACAACCCATTAAGCAGCTGGGGCATCGGAGGCGGTGAGATGGCCTCCGACACCGCTGTCGTCCACTCCACCAGCGGGAGGGCGGTCGGGAAGGCAGTCATGGTGCCAAGGGTGGTCTTCTCGTGCGGTAAAACTTGGTTTCTCAACATGAGGACGGCCTATTGTGACTCAATTTCCGATGGTTCTTTGGGGAGTATGGCATGATTATACAGTCTGGACACGACAAGGGAACACAACATGGCAAAGTGCATGATATACACCACATGAAGGGAAAATTGTCCAAAAAATCCTAAACTTATTACACTTTGTCTAACTCAATATTAAATATTTTAATTTTGTCAATTGAATTTTAAATATTTTTCTAGTTTTTTCAATTAAGTCCATCCAACAAATTTTATCTAGAAATCACCAATAAAGCCACATAAGATAGCTGATGCTAATATGTACAAATTTTTAGGGAAAAAGCCACGAAAAACCCTAAACTTTGCCCGGAGTGACACATTTACCCCAAACTTTTTTTTGTGTCGTGAAAAACCCCAAACTTTACCAACCGTGACACATTTACCTCAAACTTTTTTTTGTGACACAAAAAATCCTAAACTTTCGTTATGTGACACATTTACCCCAAAATTAAAGGGCATTTTGGTCTTTTCATTTATAAAAAATTTTTTCAATTTTTTTAATTTTTTTTTTCTTCACTCTTCCCTCCGCCGGCTGGCCGGCGAAGGGAAGCCGGCGTCCGGCGAGGGCTGCCCTCGCCGGCGTCGGGCGAGGGTCACCCTCGCCGGCCTCGGGCTAGGGCGGTCCTCACCGGCCTCGGGCTAGGGCCACCCTCGCTGCGTCGGGCGAGGGTGTCCCCGCCCTCGCCCGATGCGGACTCGCCGACGCCGGCGAGGGCCGCCCGCCTGTGTCGGGCAAGGACGGCCCTCGCTGCGTCGGCGAGGGTGTCTCGCCCTCGCCCGTCGCCGGCGAGGGCCGCCCTCGCTGCGCCGGCGAGGGTGTCCTCGCGATCCGGCGGGCGGGACTTGCCCGACGCCGGCGAGGGCCCGCCCGCTGCGTCGGGCGAGGGTGTCCTCGCCCGGATCGGGCGAGGGCGTGGACTCGCCGACGCCGCGAGGGTCGCCTCGCTGCGTCGGGCGAGGGTGTCCCCGCCGCGCCGTCGCCGGCGAGGGCCGCCCTCGTGTGTCGGGCGAGGGTGTCCCCGCCTTCGCCCGACGCCGGCTTCCCTCCGCCATGCCCGGCGGAGGGAAGAAGAAGAAAAAAAAGAAAAAAGAAAAAATAGAATAAAAAGACAAAAATGCCTTTGATGGGGTAAATGTGTCACAGTTTGAAAAGTTTGGGGTTTTTCACGTCGCAAAAAAAAGTTTGGGCTAAATGTGTCACTCCGAGCAAAGTTCAGGGTTTTTCGTGGTTTTTTCCCAAATTTTTATAATTTTTTTAAAATTGATTCTTATATATATATATATATATATATATATATATATTCCTTATTTTCCTACCAAGTCTAGCAAGAGTTCGGTAGACCTTCACCAACCATAGGAAAAGGCCACAAAGCCTCACCCAATCTGACAAAGGCTTTGCCGCCCTTGCTAGATTTGGGCAAAGAAAAAGAAACTTAAGAAAGAAAAGAAAACAAAAAAGAAGAAAATAAATAAGAAAAAAAACATAAAAAAATTCAGAACTTCTTTAAAAAGTTTAAAATTATCCATTTTAGTGCGGGTACCGAACGTTTGGTTGCAGTGATGGCCATTACATTACATGAGACCAAACAACGAATAAATAATACATACTAAAACCAAGCAGCGTAACAGCTATTAAACTTTTATTAAAAATAGGAGGTCTCTTCGCTTTATCCGATAGAACAGATGATCGTACAGTAAGGCTTTTATCACACGAGACTTTCCCAAACAAAGGACACTTTATTTTGGATAAAAGAAAAGGCACGTAACTCTTTCTTTGAGATCGAAAGTTCCTTGAGAAGCAAAGAAAAGGTCAAGGCCGAACTGTGAAATCGAAGTTACCGCATGAGCTCCCGAAGGAGGACAAGGAAGAACTGAATCCCAATCTAGACTGGGCCAAATCAAATTGCAACATTATGTTCTCCAATTGGTACGTCCCGATCACCACGGCATGCTCGGCCGTGTTTCCACCATTGACGATTGCCAAGCACGCTGCATTGGCGTCCACTTGTTTCAGCAGATTAGAATTGTGAATAGTCCAGTACCCTCCATCCCCTAGCACTAGATCGATTCGAGGAATGCTCTCGACCTTCGTTTGTGTCGTGACATTTGTCTTGAAGCAATACTCGAGCGGACTCACCTTCTTCGCTCGAGGGAAGCCATCCAAAGCCTTCTTGAATTCGCTCATAAAGACACTATAAATGTCACTCCTCAGGGTAGTGTAGGGCACTGTAGTACTGAGCTTCACACCTCCACTTACGTCGAGCGCAAACGTGTTCGCTGGAACACTAATGGCCTTTTGGTTGATCGATATCCCCGTCACGTTGATAAAATATCCCAGTGCTGAGGGATTCTTGATCAACGGAATGTAGGAAAGTATGCTTGAAGCATCAAAGTTTGCCGGAGGTTCGAGATAGTATGGACCGTCACCGAAGAAAATGACCCCTTGATCATCACTTGAGCTCGAGAGGCAAAGGGAGAATTTCGGGGTGACATCGTCGATGATGAATTGATATAGTAGAGAGAGAGTGGACTGCGACAATGAAGCAACACCGATTGCTTGTGCTGGAAGAGATTGCAAGAGAGACGAAGGAGCACACGAGATGAACCGATTGAAGTACTGAATCTTGTATGTAGAGAGAGATCTACCGGCGGTCCAATATACTGTGAGGACATTGCGACTCCCATTAGTTAAGGCACATGACCCGGTGATCGGGTTTACAGGTGTGTCGTAGCAAAGGCACTGATCGGAGCTATGTGTGTTATTCGTCTCAGGGCATAGCGGAGACATGTAACGGCGAGCGGTCAAGCAATCTGACTCGTCACAAAAGACCGGCAAGTGCAGCGAATCGCACTGGCTCCATATGAAAGGAGCGTCGAGGTCAACGAGATATTGCTCGGAAGGGTTCAGTGTGAGGGTAATGGTGTGGAGGGACGTGCTGGGGTCCTTGTGGAGGGACGTGACTAGAGTGTGAAAAGGTTGAGCCGAGACTTCCAGGGACGAAAGACTCAGCACGAAGATGAACAAAGCAAGTATAAGATTGCACATTTTGGTCAACTTTGGCATGCCAATTAGATGACACCTGAGATTGATGATTGAGAAGGGGAGATTTTATAGAAGAAAAGCATTGTCCTTTCAGCTTCATCAAGGGCTTCATAATGCTTAAGGGGAAGTTTAATTAAGGATAAAGATATGAATTTACTAGATTTGAGTAAAGTTCAGACATCAAATAACAAATGCACCTTGAATTTATTGGATCATGTGATTTAATACATAATGTACAGGAGACATGGTACCTTGGAGTAGATTTCCCCAAGATCGAGGAGGAGCTCGTTGGATTTTCGCCCTAGCCATGTGCGACATGGAGTTCTAAGTACTCGTGCATTACATCGACTCTCTCTATCGCTCATGTGCAAGATGGAGTTCTTAGTACTCATGCATTGCATTGACCACCCACTAAAGAGCAGAAAGTACAAATTAAAGGTTCAATTGCCCAAAATGACTAATTCCAAGCCGAAACTATTATTAATTGTGACACTCTATTCTAATTCCATATGCATGGAGTCGAGATAGAGCTAGCTCAGGCCAACAAACATTTCCGAAGATACCATTTGATAATTATTATTTTTTTCCGACTTTGATGATTTTGTGATGTAAAAGATGCATTTTAAGTCAAATTTGATGTGCATAACACGACAAATACCATATCCGAAGGTTATCCAAGACCAGCTGACTGGTTTGACGGCATGTGAGCCGGTCCAAATTTGGAAATGCTGCCAAGGTCCGATCGAACGACGCTTAATATTGATCGTAACCCGCGTTCATTCATTAAAGTTGCTATCAACTCCACTTGCTCTCATCTAATCACCTTTAGCACATATACAATAGGGTTAACACCACAAAAAACCTTAAGTAAATAAATATGTGACAATTTTACTCTAAACTTTTTAATACAAAATTCTAAAACCAGTATACCTATAACAAATTTGCCATCTTGTAGTTTTTGCTAAATTTTAACGTAAATTGCTGAATTAAATGACATGTGATAGTTGATAGGTATATCAATTTTGGATTTTATATTCATTTTCCATGAGTATATCAGTTTATGATTTCTTGTGATGTTAATCTAATTTGATGAAAACTAACAAATAATAAATTTATCACAAGTGTATTCTTTTAAAGTTTCTAGTGGTTAAAAAATTAATTTCAAGTAAATTTATTAGAAATGTAATAGTTGAGGTCAATTTATCATATAAGTATTGATTTTGGGATTTCCAGGATATTAACCTCATATATATCATTTACCAGATATTTAGCCTATAACGTTAAAACACATTTTCATCCATGTCGCTTGAGCACTTCGCTTCCGTTGCATACCTCCAAAAATTTCTCAGGTTCAATCGTCTTAATATGTATCTTAAAACATTTCATGAATCATTTGAGCTCACATAAGAAACTCAAAGCATAGCTAACAGACGGTGCCAAGTAATTTTGAAACCCATTGACTTGGAGAAAGTTTTATCATGACCCCGATTAGATTTGTGTCACGCACTCTTGTATTTTTTTATTAAAAAAATTATATTAATTACTCAAAATGATATAGAAGTACATAATTTTTGTACAAAACAAACTGAAATAGAGCATGAATACTGAAAAACAAAGTTAAATCCAGAACACAAGAGGGATCGACAAATAATAAGGTTAAGTACAAACCCGTTCCACACAAACGGATCTATTAAACCAAATTAGCAACCAATCATTGGACCTCGTGTCTTTGACAATGATGAGCACATGTTGGAAATTTCTTCTCCAATAATTATAACATTGCCAGTTAACAATGCGTATTTAGGTTCGGTTTTCTCTATACTATCGTCGTATAGAGATAACAAAAATATGTTATACAAATACAGATCTAACATGTGTAAGAGCAAATATTTAAAATTCAACAAGACGCCAAAACAACTACAATCATCATTGAGGTTGAAGGCAAAATAGAGGAGTATCGAATCCTCAAAAGCATATTTATTAGACTCTCATATCTAGATTGGAAGATGATAATATCCAAGTCTAGAACTAAATCGAGAGAAGTCAAATCTCAAATTGAGAATTAAATGGGGAGAAGAGAGCTCCCAAATCTAAATTGGGAGAGAAGGAAAAGCAAGCAAAAAATAATAAAATGCAAAAAAAAAAAAAAAAAAAAAGAGAACAACAGAGAGAGAAGAGGGTGAGACTAGTTCAAATCCTCTCCCATCGCTTGAAGAAAACAATGGGAAAAGAGAGAAGACAGAGAAAAAAATGATTTTTGGCTCCCGACTCTTACTCTTTTGTTTAAATGCCATAAATTCATCCTTTTCTGACCATTTCTTTTTTTTTTTCCTAGTACATTTCTCTCTTTTCTCTCCTCTTCCAATTGCGTTGTTATGTGGGACCTAGCCGGCAAGTGGTCTATGCCACGACAGCCGTCAACCTCCACCACTGCCTAATCCAGCCGCCTCACTGACAACTCCTGATCTCTTTTCTCTCTCTCTCTCTCTCTCTCTCAAACTGTGAATTAGGCCAGCGTCCTCCTTTGCAAAGGTCGCAGGTTGATAAATACGACTTCCAACAGTAAATAAACAGAAGTCATGTCATGGTCACAGCCTATGGAGGTCGCAATCTCATATAGAGAGAGAGAGAGACGGTTAATGTGAGTCTCCATAAACAATTACTGGAGAGGCTCCTAACCCTATACTCTATCCAGTGCCAATTCAGAAGAAATGCTCTGAAAGCAGTCTCATCTATGAGCCGCAACCGTCAAGTCAATGGGGAAGAAAACCACCTGGCGGAAATATATTATGCTGTTTCAATTTGCAAACTCAAAAATCTTTTTTCATGGTTCAATTGTAGTCATCTAAAATTCAAGAGTACTGAAAATACTGAAATTAATTTGGAGTTATAAAACATTTACATAAAGATACACTACATTTAAGATACGTTTGGTAATACTTTTGTTCTTGATAACAATTTTGTTCATGAATATATTTTTCTATTTTTATTTTCTAAACGAGTTTTTGGATGGAAGAACCTGTTTGATAACTTAATAAAGTTATATTCTCATAATAGAAAAAAAAAAATGTATTTGATGTGACCCTACAAATTTATATTCCCAATTTTTCATTTAATTATATAAATGTCCATGGAGATTTAACAATTCATTTTAGATAAAAACTAGACTTTTGAAAGAATTTAATTGATCAAGATATTCATAGATGGCATTGGAAAACCTAATGTTATAGTCAATAAAAAAAGGATGGCTGGAAATGATAATATAGAGTCCCACTAGTTTATAACTCACAATATGAGGAGATCGACACTAAAATTTTGGGCATTATAATAAATAGGTGCATAGAACTTTTGAGATTTTTAGCTACAAGAAAGAGAGTGAACATTGCCCAGTGGAATGGACAAGGGAAACAATTAAAGATAGAGGTGATCCTAATGTTGATGCACTTATTTGCCCAAACTCATTAAACCTTCAAGCAAATGATATTGGAAATTCATGGAGTGTAGATTTATTTGATTACTATGAACAAAAGACAAATGGTAATGCACAAGATTTAGTTAGAGCCATCTAATTTTCTATTAAAATAGAATTGCAGATGATTTTAAAGGATATTTCTAATAAAATCTTAAGGGAAAAAGATGACTTCTTTTAGTAGAGTCACTAAGTTGTCACGACCTAACATTGTCTCTAAAAGAAAATACCATTTAAAAATCCACACAATAAGAACGTATTCAGTTTTGAATCCAACTTTTATGAAAAACATTTTCACATTTTTATGCTAAATTAATTCTAAACTAGAATTAACACTAAAGACGAGTATTAGGTATCACCCAAACCTTGGGTCAATTGGGGACGAGTATTAGGTTACACTGAGCTTATTTTTCTAAAATGACCTTATTTCCCATTTTGTGTTTAGGAATGCAAAAATATTTCTTTTATCTTTTTTTGGTTCCAAATCTATTCCTTGACCACTGATCAAATTCAGGAAATTGAAAAATTAACTGACATAAACAAACCGATTTCGGTTGTTTTTCTGTTTCGTGGAACAAAAAGAACAAAAAAATAATAGATAAATACAAATATTACAAAACAGGCCATTGGTAACATAAGACGCATGAATTGACGGCAACTATGGAGTCCGTTGAATTCATAATATCATAAACGAACTATCTGATGCAAAAACGAGAGTCTCCCAACCAGAATGTAAACCAGGGCATGGGAGTTTATCTTGGACATGCTTTGTTTTACACAAACAAGTCTATGAAACTTTATTTTTACAAGGTGAACATTGGAGCATTCATCAACAAAGAGAGAAGTAGCTCAAACAATGTCTGCAACCGTGAATTGAAGCCGCCACATGTACTCCCGTGAGGCAACAAGGAAGAGCTGAAACCCAATCTGGACTGATCCAAATCAAATTGAAGCAAAGTTATTTTCCATTTAATACGTCCCGATCACGACAACTTGCTCCGTGGTTTCCCGTCCATCAACGAAAGCCAAGCACCTAACGTTGTCATCGACTTGCTTTATACGAGTTTGATGGATGGATGGTCCATTTCTATCCATTTCCTAGCATCAGATCAATCTGGGGAATAAGTAGCCGTTGATGCTCGATCGTATGGTGCTAGTATTGAAGCACAAACAAAACGGATCCACATTGGTCACTTGAACGATGCCTTTGGCAGCCTTATTAAAATCCCTAATAAAAGTCTTGTAAATGGTGCTGTTTAGTTTAGTGTATGGTACAATAGTACTAAGCTTCATGCTCTGATTGAAATCAAAGCCACTGTGTGGAACATTCATGTCCTTCCCGCTGATCGATATGCCAGTAAGGTTGATGAAATATCCTAGCAACGTCGGATCGCCTTGCAAAGGAGTATAGGTGAGTGTACTTTTACCACATCAAAGTCTGTCAAAGGACCCAGATGGTACGGACCGTCACCGAAGAATATCACCCCACGAGGTTCACTCTTGCTCGGGAGGCAAAGTGCGAACTTCCTTGCGACCAATTGGCAAGAGAATTAGTGAATTCAGACAGGAGAGCGAGAGAAGACCACGACAAGGCACCAACGCCAATCACTTCTTCGGGGAGAGACTGTAGATGAGATGGCGGCACACACGATACATACAAGCGATTGAAATCCATACCTATTATGAGAAATTCCCCATCTGTCCAATAAATGATGATATCTTTGTAGGTCGATTGCGACGGAGCACAGGACTTGGTGATGAGGTTCACGGGCGCGTGGTTGCAGAAACACTGACTATCTCTAAACGTGTTATCGACGGGAGATGAGAAAGAAATGCAACTCCGAGCAGTGGCACATTCGCCTGCGTTACAACCGACTGGATGCTGAGGGGATTGGCATTGGATGCTCCCCACCGTTGATCGTGATGCTGTAGAGAGAATTGTTTGTACCTGTATGTTGGAGGATGGGTGCTGCGAAAGCGTGAGGTTGAGCGAAAACTGCAGTGGATAATATCAACGCAAGAATTAACGAAGAAGAAGGGTGTTCATGTCCATCTTTTTTGGGATGTCGGAACGATACGAGATTTGAAGGTTGAGAGTAGCATAGGAAAGGATATGGTCGACTTTTGAGATGTTTGGAGGGGTGTATTGTGAAAATCAGAAACTTTCCAAGGATAAAGGATGTTGGAATATAATAAGCGGAAATGATAGGATTTTGCAATTTATATCAACATAAAATCACTAAAGAAATAAACAAGAAATAATAAGGATACTAAAAATTTACGTGATTCGATCTAAGTATTGGTATCTATATCCACGGAGAGAGCTAACAGAAAATAATTTATTAGAATCGGAAAATCACAGTTTACAATTGCTCACACGTTTGAATGTTTCCCACACCTATATTTAACCCCAAATCTAAAATGTTTATAAATAAACTACTCACTTGGATATAAACTCATTACACAAATCACCACGCAATCAAACTCAAAACAGAAACGCTCTACGTACACCAAAAATAGGAACTCCAGCATTTGTCTTTAGTCCACGTACATAAGTCTTCACATTCCTTTTCAAGGCTTCGTGTGGCTTCAAAACTTGTGGCTCCTCTCTCAAACGGATAATGGATGTGCTCTCTGGACGTGCTGCACCTTCTTCTTTGTAGGGCTTCACGTCCCTTTTTCAGTCTAAAAGTACATGCCCTTTTATATGTGTGTGCGCCCAAAGTTCTCATAAAGTACACGCCCTTCTATCAATTATATACCTTTGACTCTAAAATTAACCTAAGTTCTGATAAGTCGACATGCTGTCGGCACTGAGTTGTCGATAACAAAATCGATAAACACATTTGCCGCCAAACGATGTAATACCAATATGAGATCTTATTATTATTATTATTATTATTATTATTATTATTATTATTATTATTATTATTATTATTATTATCCTCTCTTTTCAAATTAATTTCCTTTTTATTTCTTCCCTCTCCTTCCATCATTCTCAAATAAAATTTTATTAAAAAGTAAATCATACTAATATATCTAAAATACTAAAACACCTAAAATACCTAAAATATGTAATATATATAAATATATATTTATATTTATATGTGGAATTTATATTATAAAACATAATTAAATTCAAATATATAAATAAAAATATGATTAAATTAAAATAACTAAATTTTTATTTTTTGTTATAAATAACTAAATTATTTATATTGAAATATAATTTTAATTTTGTTAATTAAATAAGATTGTCATACAAGAAAAATAACTTTCCTATTATGGATATTAGAAATCCTACCCATCTTTATCATATCTCTCCCATGGGATAATTTAATTTAGTCTATATCCCCCTTATATCCGATTTTATTCTTTCTTGAGCATGCACTAAATGCAGGATAGAATAAATTTCATCCTATCTTGATTTTTGTTCCTATTGTCAAACGCAACCTTAGATCGTATCCTATCCTAGTGTAAGAGATTAAAGTATGGACGCTAAAGTATACTACTGTGGTGTGAGGGAGGGGGGATCAATTATATCTTACAATTTTATAGTGATTTGATGTGCAAATTTTACGTAACTATATGAATCTACAAATTATTAAATCATGAGGGTATCTATGGATTAACCACGGGGATCTGCAAACTTGATTCATATCTATTGAGAATCTTCATAATTTGTTATATTTTATCTCTCAAATAAAGTGGGTTTTATCGGACAAAAAAATAATAAACTAGATTTATACTATTTCACGGTGCATGTTATATTTATTGTAGTTTCACAACAAGAAAATTGAAAAAGTGTTCATTTCATACCAAGATTAATGATAGGGCACACAAACTAGATATTTATTTTTTAATGTCATAGCTTTGAAGATGTATATGTGCGATAATATCTAGTGTTATTTTTAACAGGGAAAAGTACCAAAAAAGTTATAAACCTATTGCATTGATACCAATTCAGTCCTAAACATTTCAATTAAACCAATTTAATCCTAAACCTTTTACTATTAGTACCAATTCAGTCCATCCGGCCAATTTTGGCCGGCCGATGCTGATGTGGATGTCGGCCGGATGCTGACGTGGAAATTTTTATGATTTTTTAATTATTTTTTCGATTTTTAATTATTTTTTATTAAATTTTTTTTGTCTTCTTCCTAGCAGTGGCTGGTGAGCCTCCGGTGAGGCTCGCCGGCCACCGGGCGAGGTCATGAAGCCCTCGCCTACCGCCGGCGAGGGTCGCGCCCCTTGCCCGGCCTCTCCGTGGTCGGCGGTGCGGAGGCTTCGCTCGGATCTGGGCGAGCGCCGCTCGGCCTCGCCCAAGGCCGTGCAGGCGAGGCTGGCCTCACCTAGATCCGGGCGAAGCCGCCTCGCTGATAGCCAATCTAGGCAAGGCCAACCTCACCCGCAGCCCTGAGAGAGGCCGGGCGAGGCGGCGAGGGTCACAGCCCTCGCCCGGTGGCTGGTGAGCCTCATCGGAGGCTCGTCGGCCAACACAAGGAAGAAGAAAGAAAAAAAAAAGGAAAAAGAAAAGAAAAAAGAAAAAAATTATTAAAAAATCATAAAAATTACCACGTCGGCATCCAGCCACCGGTTGACGTCCACATCAGCGCCGGCTGGCCAAAATTGGTCGGATGGACTGAACTGGTACCAATAATAAAAGGTTTAGGACTGAATTGGTTTAATTGAAAAGTTTAGGACTAAATTGGTACCAATGCAATAGGTTTAAGACTTTTTTGGTACTTTTCTTATTCTTAACATGTACTCGAAATTAGAATGTCTTTCCATTTGATCACAAATTTTACTTAAAACTTGCTGTTTTGCATTTTTCTATTTACTTTTTGTGCTACAATATCTTGCGTTATTTTTTTAATTTACTAGTTCTCTCAATATGACAACTATTTGGGTAGTCGAATAAATTGAGGCCGTGTTTGGTTGTCAGGAGAAGAAGAAAGATTGGAATGATGGGAGATTTGACGGTTGAGAGGAGGAAGTTATATAGAAAATTATTTGCTTGACTTTAGAAGTGGAAGTACGCAATTTCAAGTTCCGTATAAGTTCTACCTAAAATTTGTAACCTACCCGTTGAAACAAGTTTATCATTTTTTAGAACATAAAACTTACTCTGAATATCCTGAAATCTAGAAACTACCTTGTCATAGTTTCCATCACCGATTCTAGGGTCTACTCAGGTTTCACTGTATTATTAATTAAACAATTACAATAAATTATTATAATAATGATCACCACTTACTACAATTAATTGATTACAACTTATATTTAGATATACGAAATATATGAAACATTGACAAAATAATAAATGTCAATTATAAAATGGAAGCTCGGACTTTTGGTTTCAAATATACACTTATCATTGAATACCATGTACTATCGCAATAAAACACAAAGACATGGACCAGGAAAAATACAAAAACTCGTTCTATATTTTAAATTACAGGTTTTAGGTTAGAGGTTCCATCAACTTAGAACCTGGAACCTACCAATCGAAATAGGTCCTCTAATTTTAGAAACTTAGAACCTACCCTGCATACATTAGGAGCTAGAATTGGAAATTTTTCACCGGTTCAGTTCTCAGGTTTTAAGTTCTATCCTGATACCATGCTCACTCGTAGATAAAAGGTAACAAAGTACCACATTGCCTAAAAAGATATATTAAAAGAGCACGTGTGAAGGCCTTAAATAATATCAATCACCTCCAACTGCTCCAATTGGATCTTCTGCATTTGTAAATAAATTATAGGGAATATGAACCTTCAATGAGGTCTTCCTAAAATATGAGGAAGCCGTAGGAATTTTCAGACTGCTTGTGTGTAAAGTAGATTGCTGATTACACATACTATAAAAACCTTGATTTCAACCCTTATTTTGGTCCTGACTAGTAGGCCAATGATCGGTACGCCAATGGCGAAACTAGGCTATGAGCCGGCATCAAGGTTGGTCATGAGTTAAATTGGCCCAATCGAGACTCAACAGCCAAAGGTCTTGATATGGAGTGTTCGACCATGGGATGGTGATTCGACCATAAGGATCAATTGTGGGATGATCACGTACCATCATGAATCGGTGAATGATCGTGGCTTGATTCCATGGTCTCGGGTGATTTCGCCCAGTTGCTGTCTTGGTCATGAACAACCATGGATTGATCCTATGTGACCGTGAGTTAAGATGAATTAATCGATCCCACTCAATTACATGACAATCAATAATTGACCATGAATCGAATAAACTCAATGTGGATCAATTTTGAACTGACCATGACTAGTGACGCAGGACCTTAGACAAGCCATAGGACCAGCTATAGGACTGGTCGGCTGGCCCAAGGACCCAAGGATTAATCGTAGGACTGGCCAGGAGAAACTAGCTCATAGATTGGCCAATGAACCCATCAAAGGATTGACATACTAGGCTAGGGCCTAGCCAGCGAACCCAATTGTGAGCCCTCTTTTTGATAAGGAGGAACTCGAGCTTGGTTTGGCCGATCAAGCTTGGTTGCATCCGGCTTTATTTGGGCATAGCTTAAGCACGAACCTCGGGCAAAATAACGTGATCAATCGCAGTCAAACTTGATTAATTCCCGCTCAATGACGAAGCCTTCAAAAACTTAGATATTTTTCCAAGTTGCAATTAATGCTTTCGTCGTGTAGTAATTTAAGAAATTTAGACACTTGGCATGTTGGGACTTTGCCTTGGAAGATAATTTTAGACTTGGACTTGGAATTGGACTCATTAATGAAGGGAACACCTAGGCCTTGGACAGCGCAAATTTTCTTAGAAAGTAAGTGTAAACAAATGTGAACATATACCACCGGCCGTGGTAGCTCCACTGGATAAGACTCTGCTGATCCTCAACGAAGAGGTGAAGGGTTCAAAACCCAGGGGAGGCGCTACGTGTATTAAGTGTGACTCAGGGGTGGTGGGTCCTCTTGCTTAAGTGTCACTTGGGGGTTTACGGCGCGACTGTTAGCTGCAAGCCGGTTCCTCCAATACCGAAAAAAAAAAAACAAATGTGAACATATGTGAACACATTTGATGAGTTGTGGGCTAAGCACGAACGTGTGCAAACGCATTTAATGAGTACGAGCTAAGTGCAAACACATGCGAACACATTTAATGCCCCCCCTTTGGACCATCTTAAGCCATCCTCACCCAAAGCCTTTCCTCCTTTCCTCTTCTCCCTCAACTGACCAACCTCTCCCTCTTCTCCTCCATTCAACCATCTTGCCCCCTAGGAGTCCTCGCCGCCACTGGTGGAAGCCGCTAGTCTAGAAAAAGTAAGTAGAACTTACTAATATTTGGTTAGGGCATTGTGTTATGCTATTTCGAGCATGTGACGAGTCATTGACTGAAATTGATTGGCTTGTTGTTGCTTAAACTTGTTTGATAATATTTCCGATCGTTCTTATATTACCGATATATTTTATGATGATGCTTGTGCCCGAAAGCCAAAGTGTATTCTAAACTACGAAAAGGAATCTTGTTGTTCTTGGACGTGTGTTAAGACACAATGGATCAGGACCTTACTTGGTCTTGGGTCGATATTGAGGCGTATTGATTCCGAGTCATGTTCAATCCTAGTTGTTGCAACCTCCCATTTCGGGCGTCCTCTTATGCGTGAGCACGTACAGAAGTTAATGGCTTGTTAAGTGTTAGGCTTAGCCCGAGCTCCCCCAATTCCACCAATTCATGACTTATGGTCTGAGTTTTTAACCTGCTAGTCAATTTTAAATACAAATCACCACTACTCGATTTTGAGTAGGTTGATCAGAAATCCAAGTGAAATATTGAGAGAAATATTTCACTCATGTGCAACAAGAGAAATTAGAATTGAGGACTTGATTACATTAGTTAATCACTAATGCCAAACTGATACCTAATCTTGTTTTAATATCAAGTAAAACATTTATGCAACATTTTGTATTGATCGTGAGTTTTAGGATTCAATTCCTAACCAGACTGAGGAAATAAAAATCTATTCATCATAAGAGCGTAATTGGAATAAGCCAATATCTATTTCCAAGAACTTAAATACAATTTCTTTTTTGGACTTTCTTTTATGGGTTTTCGCACATTTTAAAAACACTCAGACTTTTTTTTGCTTTTTTAATGATATTTTTGGAAAATAAAAGCTATTTTTTGGGATTTTCTGATTTTTCGGGAAATATAAACCATTTTTTCTGGTTTTTTTAAAATTTTTTATTAAAATATTTTAAAATTATATTATAATATAAACGACCCCGATTGGATCTCCGGTAGTACCAACTCGGGTTGCTGAAGCCACGGCCCGACTAGGCTCTTATGGCAAGCTTAATCCGACGACCGAAAAAAAAAAAAGGAAAAAGAAAAAACAAAGCCCAGCCCACAATTTAAACTAAACCCTAACCTGGAATTGGGGCCAACCGGGTCAATTGGATTCACATGTCAAGCCGACTCGTCCCTCCTTGGCTGCATCTTCTTTGTTGCGACAAGCATGCTAGTGCCAAGCGTTGACACTCATCTTGGCTCAGTCAAGGGCATGCCGGGGCTCTGAGGGTTGGGCGGCTGGCCAAGATACGTCCGGACACATCAAGATGACAACTGAGTGTGCGGCCATGGCGAGATCTCATGGGATGACCGGAACGGCCCCCCTCCCCCTTTGCTCTTTTCAACAATGGCAAAGGGGATGGAGCTTACGCATCGAACTGACCAAACAACCAACGCCTAAAAGCCTTATGTTTCCAGGATATCTCGACCGGATGAGATGATGCCTCGACAAATCAACACCAACTTGCAACAAAGACGCAAAAACTAGATCTAGTTCGAGCATTTCATCGAGCGGATGGAATGAACCATGGAAAAGAGAGATCTTCGGCTCAAACTCGAGTCGAAACCCTAATAAAAAAAACCATTCCAAGATGCGCACAACAAACAAAAGAAGGTCGGGGCCAAAGCTCATGAGTTGAACGACCGTGAGCTCTGGCCCGGCACAATCAAAGCAGGACACAAAAACAGGAACGGGGCCTACCAGAGCTTTGACACTTGAAAGCAGGCGCAATTGTGGGTCAACAGCCACGGCTCAGGTACGGTGGGCAGCGATCTCCCCCTCCGACTCTCTTTCCTTGCTCAAATCCTCAATCATGACTCTCAAACTCTCTCTCTCTCTCTCTCTCTCTTCATGTGTGTTTTTTAGCCTTCACCCAATGCCTTATTTATAGGCGGAGGGGGGCCAATCGACGGAGTCTGCCAAGACATCCCCTCCATCCGGGTTTTTCATTGGATTTCACATTGCTTTGATCGGTGGCATTAATGGTGTCTGCAAGACATTGCCGGCTACTCTATGCCTTGGTGGTAGGCAGTTCGCATGAGTTGCAAAGTAAGGGTGAGCATCGGTCCAAGATCCACCTTGGACTAGCCCAACACTACCAGTCCTGGTCTGGTTCCCAGGGAGACTGAGTTAGTCCTTAGTCCTAGAATTCCTAGACCAGCATTGTGCAAGTTGGTCTTTGGTCATAAGAGTTTCAAGTTGGTCCAACTCGGACCAACCTTGATTATATAAATATATAAATATAAAAATATATATAATTTATAATTTTTTTATATATAAAAAACCTTAAAATAAACAGCGTCAACAACATCAAATAGCTCTTTAGCGAGGAGTTCAAGTAATTTTACATTATTAATCAATAACTTAGATTTTTAATATCTTTTATGATGTTAATAGTCATAATTTACGAATAAGGAAAATGTTTTTGTGAGGAGTCCCCACAGTGTCCAAAAAGGCATGAACAGCTCCTTATGGCATCATTTTCTAGTATTCGTTCTCTTCTATCTTATTTGTCCTCTTAGTCTTCAATTTGACAAAATCAAAAGAAACAATTTCTCTACTCACCACTCGACACTCGCCTCATTCACTTTTGATTACTTGTGCCACTCGTCACTTGATGCTCACTCGGCTTGTTGCTCCCCACTCGACATTCAATGTTCATTCTGTTCAACGTTCATCCCACTTGACCCTCACCTCTTGCCTTTCTTAGCTAACCTCGCTCATCATTGAAACCAATGAGTCGACACGGTTCTTGGTTACCCTTTCAAGGAGTACAAAAAATGAAATAAAAAATTATTAGTTGGTCTTGGGTTGACCTTAAAACTGGACCGAACCCATAAAGTTAGTTTGATCCTCAATAACTTTTTTAAGGAGTACAAAAAATGAAATAAAAAATTATTGGTTGGTCCCAGATTGACCTTGGAATTGGACCAAACCCATTGGGTCGGTCTAGTCCTCGGTCCCAAGTTCAATAGGATCGGTCCTCTGTCCCAAAAATTGAGAACTGGCACTGTGCGGGTTGGTCCTAGGGTTAGGGGGTGGATCGGCCCAACTCGAACTATGCTCACCCCTATACAAAGGCGAAGAAGGAAGGAGGAAGGAAGGAGAGGTGCATAGGCCGGGCTAGGGAAAGAATAGGTGGGAATGGGCTGGTGTAGGGGAAAAAGAAGAGGAAGGGGCTAGGCGTGAAAGCCCAACTCCTGTGGGCCTTTTTTTTAAATATAATTAATTTATCCAAAAATAGGGTAAAAAAAGAAAATAAAATAGGAAATAAAACTTCATGGACGCAGATAAAAGCTGAGACTTAGGTGATGCAAAAAATCATTTTTGTTAGGGCCAGAATGGTCCCTAATTTTTTATGCAATTTATATTATAAATACTTAGCCAAAATTTAGATGTCAACACTAAGTCAGCTTCAATCAAGTCACGAGCCTTGAGTGGTAAGGAGAACTTACTAATATTTAGTTAGGGTATTGTGTTACACTAATCCAAGTTTGTAGCGAGTTCGTGTTTTATTTGTTTGGAACCTTGTTCTTGCTTGAGGTTCGGTTTTTGTTTGCTTGAATTGGTTTAAACTTCATTCCTTGATTAAGTTCGGTTCTTGTGCTTGGTTGTTATGCCTTGGCTTGGCCTTTGGCTTGACTTGAATTGAAAGTGGCTCGGTTCTTGTGTTTGTATGCCTTGGCTTTACTTTGATCTCGACCATTTTGAAAAATGTTTTTAGCGAAAGTTTGTTATTGCTTTACAAAATCCTTTTAAAACACTTTTAGAAGTGCATGTTTTAGTTCATGCCCTAAGCTCCAAAAAAGGGTTTTGTTAACCTTGATCGTGCGTGGGATCACGTTGGATTGGTCCTTTTTTGGTCTTGGTGTGATATTGAGGCGTATCATTCCCGAGCCAAATTTAGTACTAGGTCAGTGATATGTCATGACGAGCCGGTATTTTCTTAGTCTCGGTGTGATATTAAGGCGTATTGGTCCCGAGTCGGGTTTAGCACCGGGTCGATGAACATGTCACGATGGGCCAGTCCTTTCATGGCTTCAATGTGATATTGAGACATATTGTTCCCAAACCAAGTTTGGTACTTGAATGGTGTATCGCACATATCAAACCAAGCCATGATCCTTAATTTCCACTCAGCATGTTCAACAACTCAAATTCGGTAAGATATTTCACACACTCATGCATGGCACGCCTTCGGGCCTTAAACTAAAAGGGAAGATAAAAATCAGATTGTGATACTTGATGCATGGACACATGAGGGACTAAATTATGCCATCGATAGATGGATTTTGGCGACAATACCCGATGGATTTCAGAAGAACCGATGGATTTCGGTGACGATACCTAAGGGATTTTAGATGCTCGGTGAATTCCAAAATGGTCGATGGATTTCGATCATTAATCAATGAACCTCATGTGCATGAGTTCCTCATATTAGGAAATAGATCTTGATTTATACTTGCATTTGAGTGAGACATAAGTTCCTCATGTTATGAATGAATTTTGACTGATGCTAGCATACTGTTGTTGAGGATTTCTCATGTTACTAACCAAGATATAGCTTTTGTTTTACTATTGATTTGCCATCAACAATTGCTTAGGATAAGTTGTATGCTTGTTGATAGGTGAGGCATCCTCCTACCTGGAAAATAATGGGTCTTACTGAGTTCATGACTCACGCCTTTTTTTTTTTTTTAAAGTTGTGGGTATGGAGGACTAACACTAGTGCTGGAGTTGTAGTTGTTATAGATAAAGCCAAATATTTGTTTTTAGGGGCTTTTTTGTCTTTTCTATTAGATTTCCTTTTAGGTTAAAAGTGGTACCTATATATTAGCAATGGCAAAACCCTAGCCGTCAAGACGCTAAAAAAGGAAATAGAGAGGCAAGAAAAAAAGAGAAGAAAAAAGTGAGTTTTTTCTTGATGAGAGTTTTCAATTTCTTTGTGCCATGATCTTGAGAGAAGATCGTCATTGTATTCCAACTTTTTCCAAAGTCTAGTGGATTTGCAGAGTGCCTCTGCGCGGAGACATAGCCCAGGTTTGGGTGAACTTCGATAACAAATTTTCTGGCGTGTTCATCTAATTCTACTCTTTTATTACTATATTCTGTCTGGTGAATTATTTGCGAGCGTTATTTTTTTGGAATCGACGTGCGATTTCGTAACAACTGGTATCAGAGCCTGGGTTGGCTAATTGAGAAAATCAATGGTTTTTTCGGTGACGTTCGATTGAAAGCAAACAGGATGGCAGAAGATAAAATCAGAATCAATAAGTTCAATGGAGAGGATTTCGGATGGTGAAAACTACAAATAGAAGATTATCTTTATCAAAAAGATCTCTATGCACTACTTGAGGGTTGAAAACCCGAGATGGCAGAAGTGGATCCAACAGCAGAAGCCGGATGGAAAATTCTTGATCGAAATGCATTAGGTGCGATTCGTCTAGGGTTGACGAAAAAGACAGGATACTACATCGTGAAAGCAACAACTGCAAAAGAAGCCATGGATATTCTAACGAATATTTTTTAGAAGCCGTCCACATCAAATCAGGTATTTTTGCTGAAGAAACTGGTTAATATGAAGTTATATGATAGAGGTTTTATGGCAGAACATATTAATAGTTTCACGCAGGTCACGGGTCGATTGGAATCCACAGGCATAAATTCAAGCTTTATTATTTTTATGTTCTCTTCCAGAAAGCTACAATACCGCAGTGCAGGGAATTTCAAGCACCATGAAGGATGATTTAACACTTGATGATGCTGTGAGTAGTATCATGGATGAAGAGATGCGAAGGAAAGTCTCAGGTGGAGATAATTTTTCTGCATCTACATCTTCAACGGCACTTGCAGTGGAGAACCGTGGAAGAAGTAAAAGTAAAGGAAATTTCAGCGGTCGTGGCAGATCACAATCAAGGGGTAAGAGACAGGTTGCAAAAGATGAGTGTTGGTTTTGTCACAAAACCGGACACCGGAGGTTTCAGTGTGAAGCCTACAAAAAGAAGCAGCAAGATGAGAATCAAGGTGCTAATGTAGTTAGCGATAAATCTTTGCTAAATAACTTGTGTTTGTTTGCAAGGTTTGACTTGACAACAGATAAATGGTTTATTGATTCTGGCGCTTCTTTTCATTGCACCTCACAAAGAGACATATTTGATGATTATGCCAGTGGAGATTTTAGACAAGTGGTTGTGGGAAACGGCTACATGTGTCCAATTGTTGGGAAATGAACCGTGATCTGTGAACATTTCAGGTGGAGGACGTCTAGTTTTGTGTGAAACTAGGCATATTCGGAAATTAAAGAAAAATTTGATTCAACCAGTAAACTTGACCAAGAAGGTTTGGTAATAACCTTTGGCTGTGGAGAGTGGAAGATAACCTCAGGGGTAAGAGTAGTAGCAAAGGGAAAGCGTACGGGTACACTTTACCTACTCCAAGGAGACAATATCAATGATATGGTTGCAACTACAATGACTACAAGTAATTTATCTACTCTTTGGCATTATTGTTTGGGACATCTTGGTGAAAAAGGTGTAAAGCAGTTACACTCGAGGAAATTGCTTCCGAGTTTACAAAAAGTTGAGTTAGATTTTTGTGAGAGTTGCATTTATGGAAAAAAGAAGGTTGTTAGTTTTCAATTGAATGGGCGACAAAATAAAGGCCAGAAGCTAGAGTTGGTTCATACTGATATATGAGGACCTGCTCAAGAACTCTCTTATGGTGGTAAGAGATATTTTGTCACATTCATTGATGATGCAACAAGAAAGACTTTGGTCTATGCTCTTAAAGAAAAATTAGAAGTATTCGAGATGTTTAGAATGTGGAAGACCATGGTAGAAAAAGAAACAGGTTATCAGATTAAAGCTTTGAAATATGATAATGGTGGTGAATACACAATTAAAAAATTTGCAAATTATCTGAGTTGAGAAGGCATACACGGGCTAAAGACTATTCCTAGAACTCCTCAAGAGAACGGTGTAGCTGAAAGGATGAATAGGACTATTTTAGAACGTGCGAAATGCATGAGACTACACGTGGGTCTCCCGCTACACTTATGGGCTGCCACAGTTGATGCAGCTGTTTATTTTATCAACAGAAGTCCATCTAGTGCGTTGGATGGAGAAATACCACAAGAGTAATGGTCAGGTAAAAAGATTAATTATTCACATCTAAAGGTATTTGGTTGTATTGCATATGCTTTGATTGACAGGGAGGATAGGAAAAAGCTTGATGCTAAGTCCCAGAAGTGCGTCTTCATCGGATACGGTGGCGACGAGTATGGCTATAGACTTTGGGATTATGAGAATAACAAAGCTATCCGTAGTCACAATATGATATTCCATGAAAAAAAGATGTACAAGGATCGTCAGACAGAGACAGAGCATGAGAAGGTAGTACAACCAGAATATGTTGAATTAGACACAATGCCCGTGAAGATGTTTCCAGTAGATCAAAGTTCAACTGAAAGAGAGGTTCAAGATGAGCCTATTATCAGTAAAGAGGTAGTTCAAGAATAACGCAGTGATTCGGAGCAAACGAATGACCCTGAAGTACCTGTCTTGAGAAGGTCTACACGTGTGAGAAAGCCAAAGGTAATTTTTGATCCATCAGCTAATACCGTTCTGGGCCATGTCTTATATACAGATTCAGGAGAACCGGAGACTTATGATGAGGCAAAGGCAGACATGTCTCACTTGCAGTGGGAGTGTGCTATGAAAGACGAGATGAGCTCATTACTTCAGAACAAAACTTGGGAGTTGACCAAGTTACCCACCGGTAAAAAAGCTTTATTAAACAAATTGGTGTACAGGGTTAAGAATGAAGCCGATGGTAGTATTAGATATAATGCGAGACTTATAGTCAAAGGCTTTTCTCAAAAAGAAGGGATCGACTATTCTGAGATATTTTCACCTGTAGCGAAAATGACATCAATTAGAGTTCTGTTGAGTATAGTTGCAGTGGAGGATCTTCATCTTGAGCAGTTAGACGTAAAAACAGTGTTTTTACATGGTGATTTAAATGAAGAATTATACATGGCACAACCTAAGGGTTTTGAAGTCAAAGGTAAGGAGCACATGGTATGTCGCTTGAAGAAAAGCTTGTATGGCTTGAAACAAGCTCCGCGGCAATGGAACCTAAAATTTGATGGTTTCATGCAAGAAAAAGGATTTGCACACTGTGAGTCTGATCACTGTGTTTATTTTCGCAAATATGATGATGGTGACATTGTGTATCTGTCTTTATATGTGGATGATATGCTGGTGGCTAGTTCCAATATGAAGAGAATCGTAGAAGTGAAAAAGATGTTATCATCACAGTTTGCTATGAAAGACTTGGGAGATGTCAAGAATATTTTAGGCATGAAAATCATCAGGGACAGGAAAAACAAGAAATTATGGTTGTCGCAGGAAGACTATGTGAACAAGGTGTTAAAGAGATTTAACATAGACAAAGCAAAACCGGTTGCAAATCCTCTAGCGAGTCACTTCAAACTTTCCAAGGATATGTGTCCAAGCACTCAGGCTTTGAAAGATGAGATGGCGGTAGTTCCATATGCATCAGCAGTGGAGAGTTTGATGTATGCCATGGTGAGCACGAGACCAGACATTGCACAAGCAGTGGGAGTTGTGAGTCGATATATGCAGAACCCAAGCAGAGAGCATTGGAATGCAGTGAAATGGATATTGAGATATCTGGCAGGTACTTCCAATTACTCACTTTGTTATGGTGGTACATCTCTAGAGTTGCAGGGTTATGTAGATGTAGATCATTCGGGTGATCGAGATAGTGGTAAGAGTACCACTGGATATGTCTTTATAATTGCAGGTACAACAGTGAGTTAGGTATCTCAACTATAAAAGATAGTGGCTTTATCGACGACAGAGACAGAATATGTAACGATTACAAAAGCCTCCAAGGAAATCATGTGGTTACAAGATTATATGGAAGAGTTACATCGAAAACAGCCAGTCAATACATTGTGGAGTGATAGTCAAAGTGCAGTACACTTAGCAAAGAATGCAACTTATCACTCAAGGACTAGATATATCAAGAAGCGTTATCACTTTATCGGGTTAGTATTGAAAGATAATGAGTTAAAGTTACAGAAGATTGATGGTTTGAAGAATCTAGCTGACATGATGACCAAGGTAGTAGACAGAGAGAAGCATATTTTCTGTACTACTACTATTGGTATTACTCCATGTTGATTGATGAGAAGTATCGCAGAGGCACAAATTTTTCAACTATTATTTTTTGAAGAGGATGGATACAAAGTTGCTTGGTGCTTGGGTATATTTGTCTTCAAATGGGAGACTATTATAGATAAAGCAAAATATTTGTTTTTAGGGGCTTTTTTGTCTTTTCTATTAGATTCCCTTTTAGGTTAAAAGTGGTACCTATATATTAGCGATGGTAAAACCCTAGCCGTCAAGACGCTGAAAAAGGAAATAGAGAGGCAAGAAAAAGAGAGAAGAAAAAAGTGAGTTTTTTTCTTGATGAGAGTTCTCAATCTCTTTGTGCCCTGATCTTGAGAGAAGATCGTCGTTGTATTCCAACTTTTTCCAAAGTCTAGTGGATTCGCAGAGTGCCTTTGCGTGGAGATGTAGCCCAGGTTTGGGTGAACTTCACTAACAAATTTTCTTGCATGTTCATCTGATTCTGCTCTTTTATTACTATATTATGTCTGGTGAATTGTTTGCGAGCGTTATTTTTTTGGAATCGACATGTGATTTCGTAACAATAGTCTCACTAAAGGAGCTAAGGTTTACCTAGCCTTTGGAGTATAGAAAATGTAGTGATTGTAAATATAACGGCCCCTGATAAAAAAAATGAAAATATAACTGGTGTAATTGTATATTTCCAAGTAATTGTTTTACTGACTGTTTATTGTTGTCTAGGTGTTATTTGCAATGCTTCCGCATGTACTTAATGAAAAAATAAAAATAAACAGGACGGCGATGCACCTAGGACGTCGCGAAAATAACTCTCGTCGCTCGAGGCCCTTGAGGATGGAGTCAAGAGTCGTCACACATATATGAGCTTTTTTAGTTTATAAATAGGGTATGTGCACCCTAAGTTCTTGGCTTTTACAAAAGCAATTCAGTCCTAATTTTTTTTTATTGATATCATCAAACCCTAATTCATTTCAAATTTACAATATCAAAAGTTGTACTGCTAAAAAACTGTCTTACTATATGTAAGCTTTTCTTACTATAGTACATTTGATGTAAAGTCGTGATAACATTAGCATGGGATTCTGAACCTTTTGGACATGTAATTTTAAGAAAATGACCATATATATCTGTCTGTCTCCTTAACTATATAATTTACGTTCCGTACATTATTGACAGAGACCTCTCATGATTTGATGAACTACTTTATGATGTTCCCTCCCTTATTCTATAAACTTCATCTAATCCAGCGAAAGATGAACTTATGTTGGAAAGGTTTTTATTCATTTTACTCCAAGTCTATTAGGTTTCAGACAAAACTTATGTTTTGGTCACCAGACTAAAAGGAGACAAATCGTTGGAGATGGTATCATGTCCACGAAAGATCGATAAAGAGTTGATATTTCAATGCAACTGCAGTGGATTTTATTTTATTTTTTTGGAATTCTTATGTTATTCACATCGTGTTCAGGTTCTCATTGGAGAGTGCCTTGTGTCTTCTGATCACCTTAGCAATAATCAATGACAATGAATTGTTCATGGAGAAGACGATGCTTGTTAATTAATTATTTTTTTTTTTTGCTGACTGATTATTTAATTCATGACCTAGAGTAAAATCACATGGTCTAAAGGCTATACCACTATTCAAATTCCTATAAGAGGCCATGATCTCTTTCTTATAAGGAAAAGAACAAAAAATGTTGGAAACATATTACTTTTGTACCAATTTAGTCACAAACCTTTCAATTAGACTAAATTTAACCATAAATATTTTCATATTGATACCAATTCAGTTCATCCAGCTAATTTAGGCCTAAAATTGTTGATGTGGATGCAGCCGTCTTATGTGGTACAACTAATGCCAGCCTAGACAATTTTTTCTTTTGATTTTAACATATATTTTCAATTTTTTTTAATTAAAACTTTTAAATGTTTCCCTTTTTTTCTTTTTCTCTTCCTTCACTTCCCTTTGCCCTGTGGCTGGTACTCAGCCATGGCCGGCAATTGGCCACAAGCAAGGATGTCATGGCCTATGCCAGAGCTAGTGAAGGTTCAACCCATGTAGCCTAAGCGAGGGCCGCCCTTACCGAATCTAGCAAGGGTTGAACACTCTCGACTTAGGCAAGGGCCAACCTTGCAGCTTTCACTTGTGGCTAGTCATTAGCCATGGCTATGACATCCTAGATTTTTAATCCTGTTTTCAATTAAATTAATTGAGCATTTCATTGACGCGCCTATAAGGCTGTTCTCAGAGCTGATCACTCTCAAGATAACTAGACTATTTAGAGAAGCCATTAAGGAATTTTAATGTGATGAACCTAAGAATTCAACTAGGAATCGGCTACTCGACTGTGTTCATCTTTAGAGACCATTACGGCACAGTTAAAAATCGATTGAGGATCAAAGATGGGTTGGTTCAATTGAGATATGTGGCTAAATGTGGGTGACTCCACTAAATTGGAAAATTCCCGTTGGCCGACACTAGACTGATTTTTCTATCGTTATGATATCCTGTGTCTATATTTGAATTCTCAAAATTTTCACGATAATCGAGAGTCACCAATGTGTAAAGTGGATTCATTGTGGCTCGAAAAAAATCGACCACGGGTCATTTGCACTAAAAATTTATGAAAGCTACCCAATAGCCTATGTCATGCTAAAAATGCGCCAGATTGAAATTAACCGCAAATTTGAGTCCGATTTTAGAAAGTGAAAGTTCCGCCGTATCACAATTAATTCTAGAAGTATCGACTCTGTCTCAAAAGATTATTCTGAAAACTAGGACTTTTTGAGAAAAAGTCAAGGTAGAGCCATTTTTGTCCATAAAATGCCGGGGATCGTTTTTGGTTGCAAAATTGGGAAACATGTGGGATCAATTGGTAAGGAAAAATACCAATTGGATTGGTGAGGTGTCGAGGGAATTTATTGAGGCCGAATTGTGTTGAATTGAGTAAGAACGAGTGTCCAATTGGTGAGGAATTCAAGCAAATTCATATCTCCCCTTTGCCTATAGTTTTTTGACCATTTCAAAGGTTGCAAGAAGAGCCTTGGTGGCTGATTTGAGGCCAAGGACCAATTGGTGGATGAGGATGGCCAAGGGGACCAACAGTTGGAAAAATAAGGCCATGGTAGGGCCTTTGTTCCCTTTCTCCCTCAAGCTGCCATCCACAGCTCCCTTAGCCCTCCTCATTGCCATTTTCCACCACAGCAACTGAAGAAGACCGCCGAAGCCAGCTAGCAACCCCGGAGCCGCGCAACGCCATCGCCTTCGCCATTCACCGTCTCCACCCCCGTCTCGCATGCTACGCAACCCCGGCGTCCCCGTTGCTTCCAGCTACTTGTTCCGCTATCCAGAGTGCTGCTAGGGTTGTGTGGAGCTCCGCCGAAGCTGTTCCATCGTTGATCTACCCTCGCTTGGACCTGAAACCAACCCTTACTGCCTCCACCGACCGTGCCTCACCATTTCAGCCACCAAAGCTACACCAACCAGCCTTGGACAAAAGCAAGATCATTGGGTATTTCAGCAATTGTTGGGCCCATTTTGAGGTCATTATGGACCCCAAAAGTTAAGTCCGCTTTGGAGAAAAGTGAGCCACATTGCGTCCCCGACAATTTGAGCCGATCGAATTGCCAATCAAGTGAGTTTAACTCACAAATCCTCATTTAGTAGGTTAATCGTGCTTAAAGGTTGATTAGTTTAGGTTAAGATGGATTAGGGCTGCGCATGACAAAATTTCTGAAACAGAAATTGATTTCTGACCAGAAATCAATTTCTTAGGTTCTATTCCTCGGAAAAGTTTCTAAGCAAATAAACTCGTTTGATAACGACTCAAAATTTCTATTTCTAAAACAGAAATCCGTTTGATAACATAATAAAATTTCTATTTCTAGGAATAGAAATTGATTAGATAATAACATAGGAAATCTTTAAATACAAAATAATAGTCGAAATAATACTAAAACAACATAGGAAATCCTCAAATACAAAATAATAGTCGAAATAATACTAATACATTACAAAAGTTGAAAATACAACTTCATGGAATTTCTGGCATATTATTATTCCTTGTCATTTTATTAGCAATTATTTTCCTAAACGTATTTATTTGGTTTCCCTCCTCGGTTAATGTATCGTTTGCAAGCTCATCCTGCGTAGGTTCAAACAAGTACTATGGAAGCATGAATATGGGTGCCATCAATGGCGCCTATATAGCCTTGCCATTTTATCAAAAACTAGTATTATACAAGATTATCAACAAAATAAAATTAATGGTGTAAAGGAATATATAAGAATTCTATCTTAAAGTAACGTTTATAATTAGGAACCAATCGGGAGAAGGTCAGTTTATTTTGATTCTCGAATTGAATCAATCCAGTTGCTCATCTCATCCCTAATTTCTTTATTGTTGCTCAATGAACCTTTAATGGCCATTGCACAGCAAAGAGAGAGATTCTCTTGAATCTCTTGCCTTCGAATTAAAATTCAAGATTGTGTAACAATCTAATTATTTTGATTTTGCAAGAATTTTGAATCCATAAAAAAAAATAAGGTTAAATTTCTAGGCACGTTTTTTATTCATCTATTACGTAAGAATTTTTTCTTTAACTGGCTATGTGCGTGCTTTTTTTAGGAGGAAAGAGCCCCATTTTTTTAAGTAAGCATTTAAGAACTTTGGTCGTTTTTGAAAATTGGGCACCCATTCGATTGCCTTTCATCCTAAAGAGGAAGTTATAAAAAAATGCAAAAAAAAAAAAACACGAGCAAAATAAGAAAAAGAAAATTAGCAATAATTTGTGAAGTTGCGGTTATGAGTAAATTAAGTTAGCAAGAAAGCGCAAGATTATTTTATATGGTTTGATTTTAGTTTCTGATTTCTATTTCAGAAACTGAGAAGTTAAAAATTCCAGCTTATGATTTCTTCAATTTCTCTATTTCTGGAATAGAAATTTGTTTCAGAAATAGAGAAATCAAATTGCGTTACCAAACGGATTTCTGTTCCAAACTTATTCCGGGGAACAAAGAAATAAAGAAATCGAGAAACAGAAATTTTGTCATGCGCGCCCTAGGTGGTTAGATTAGATTATATTAGTGAATTTAATTACTTGCTGATGCATGTTAGGTGGTCAGTGCAATTAGCGAGTAAACACATTCTAGTATTTATTTAACAAACCTTGAAATTTTTCCAGATCCGTTGCGGCGTCCAATTAGGCATTACAAGCCTAAGTTGGATTTATTGGCATTTATTTAACATTTTCCGTAATTATTTAATTATTTATTTATTTTCCGAAAATTAGACCGGGATAGTTGGTGACCAAAATTTTATGCTGGTTATTGTGGTGTAATTTGTTTATTTATTAGAGCTTTAATTTGTGCTAAATTAATTATTTATTATTTATTTTCCGGAAATTAGATCGGGATAGCCGGTGACTGGAATTTTATGCTAGTTATTATGGTGCAATCCGTTTATTTATTAGAGCTTTGATTTGTGCTAAATTAATTTAATTGTGATTTTAAGATTTTATTCCTAAATTAATTAATTTCAGTAATTGATTGGAAAAAAACCAAGCGTCAGTTTACAATACCAAAAATATTTTGGTGGACTATATAAAATGGTGAGATTTGTGGAAGTGAAATTATGGTATTTTGGTTAAGACCGATCGTGTACTCACATACGGCTATTTTTATCAAATATAATAAAAATGAGAAATTGGCTATGTAATTGGAGTGGTATACTATTTTGGCCAAGGGACCCTAAATTTATCAGCTTTGGGTGAGTATATATAGTATACCATATTATCAGCTTTGGATGAGCATATATAGTACACTATGATGGTCTGGGGGCCCTAATCTATCAGTTTTGGGTGAGCATATATACAGTATACTATATTATCAGTTTTGAGTAAGCTATACTATCTATTTTCAACTTTGGGTAAGCAGTCCTGAATTAATAGGACCTTATAGATAATATTGAATGTATTGATCAGGAGAAGGTTGTGGTGACATGTAATCGACTAAGTCGATTGATCGATGATTTGATTTGATTTGATTGGATGGTGTAATATGTCAGTATTTATTGATTCAACTGACTTGTAGGAAGAGACTGAGGTCAAGGTAAATCCTTCGACCTATGTTGTGCTTAGGCAGCCCTTAAGGCGTATCTTCTTCCTAATCGAGTCTTAGGGGATAGAATTCGCTGAGACGTAGTCTCACCTCATTGTGGGACATCATTTTAGGTCCATAGATAACAGCACCTCTACCTCCTCCCGAGCATTTTGGTATACCAGAAGAAATCACTAAGATAGGTTAACACATTCCAATACACCATCATCCTGAAGGCTTGGAATATGTACTGGCGAAATCTACTGTCTGGATTGATGTGGGTGAACCCCAAAAGGTGCCCCACAAATACCAGTTGTGGTATCACCACTACAATGATGGATGAAGGGTGGACCCTATGCCAGAATCTGATGTACCTTTGTATATTTTAGAGGTAGCATTTGAAAAGGGGACAGTAGATCCCAAGGATGGATTGGTGATTGATGTGAAGGATTCCAAGCTCAAGGGCAATTCTGACTCACCGGTGAACTCAGTAGTGGTCTCCAACTGGAATATGGAAGAAGGTGAGATTGTCGAGGAGGACCCGAAGGAGAACCCAAAAGAGGATCTAGGAGAGGACTGAAACCCCACCCCCTGTCCGTAGACTTTGTTGGGGACTTGTTGTTTAGGACTTGGCTTAGTAGTTAATCTTGTATATATTTGCACTATGGTTTGCAATGTATATAAGTGTGGTTGTTTTAAAGTTAGTAATTTGGAGTCCTACTTTCCTATCCAATTGTTTTATTATCTGGGGTTTATTTATATGCTTCCACATGCGTACTAAAATGAAAGGGTCTGCGATACGTCCTAGGACGTTGCTATTTAATCGACCAAGGTAAGAGATAGGTGCGTGCCCGAGGATTGGGGCATGACAATGGCCAAGTAGTGGCCACAGGCCAAAGGGAAGAGAAGCAAAATAAAATGGAAGAAAAAGGGAAAATCTTAAAAAATAAAAAAATACGAAAAAAAATTGTCAACATCAGTGTGAGCCATGCCATGTAGAACGGTTGGCATCCACGTCAGTAATTTCTTACCTAAATTGACTGGATGGATTAAATTATTACCAATGTGAAAATATTTAGGATTAAATTAGTTCAATTGAAATGTTTAGAAATGAATTAATATCAATCCAATAGGTTTAGGATTTGTTTGTAGTACTTGTCCCCTTCCTTCTATATCCACCAATCAAGAAAGAAAAAAGCATTCTCGTGGGTGGGATTGGTCTCTTCCCAAACCCTAGCCACCCAAGTTTTAGGCCAAAGCCCTAATTATTCCTGTGACCAAAGACTCATCAAAATCCCAATACACAACCCAAATCAAGCAAAGAACACCACTTTTGCCCATTGAACCTGACCAATGTGGGTGGAATTTCCCAATGGGATTTTCCAATAGGCCGAGCTCTTGTGACTCTCAAATATGCAAGGCTGTGAGACACTCTCCTCCTGGACCCGGGTGCTACAACAACACCTGCAGCCATATCCCTTACAACCCATTAAGCAGCTGGGGCATTGAAGGCGGTGAGATGGCCTCCGACACTGCTGTCGTCCACTCCACCAACGGAAGGATGGTCGGGAAGGTAGTCGTGGCAAGGGTGGTCTTCACGTGCGGTAAAACCTGGCTGCTCCAGGGTGTTGGAAGGAGAATTTGATTTTATCCTTTGAGATTTCAATTGATATAGTAAATCATAGACATAGAATATTTTAGGAAAAACAATATTGTGCATATATTCTTACTTTGATTCTTTTCTTCTCTCTTGTATTACAAATACCGACACTTCTTGTACACTTGGATATACAGAATATACAGAATAGCATTTTCTCCATTGTTCCGCATTTCCTTTCATGGTATCGAGCAGCTTTTTCGATCCACCTTCCGCAACATTTTTTTTTCGAATTGCCTCCAATTGTCTTCTGTTTTTTGTTGCTGCAAATCATTATCTCGTAGAACAAAGACAGCACATTGAAAAGAGGAATTCAATATGCAGAACCCCAGCGACTCGAAATCCAAAACCCAGATCAACCCGAAACACAGATCAACTCGAAACACATCGAGGAATCGTTCGATCGAGCTGCATCTACTCCAGTCACCGGACAATTTCCTACACCAACATGGCCATATGTACCATGGGTTCCAGTTCAAGGACCATGGGCCACTGGGCCAAGTTCGGGCGATAGACCCGAATTCAATCCGGGTGGGTCGGGAATGAATCCCTACCCGAGTTTCCCACGGGTTTGCGCGCTGGTCCTTCCGCCCTTCGCCGGCCGTCCGTAACCCGGAGATGCATTGTACACGTCATCCGCGATGGCCCGGAGCTGCGACTCATCACCCTTCAACTCACCGGACCGGATCACTACTCAACATGGGCGCGGGATTTTCGGCGGGCTCGGTTACCAAGGACAAGGACGGATTCCTTGACGGATCCGTCCCCTTTCCTACCGATGAACGCCGCAGCGCCATTGGCGCAAATGCAACCAATTAGTGCGTACATGGATCGGAAATTGTGTGTCGCCGGAGGTCGCAGCTGGGCTTCCTCCGACCCGAAGACGCAAGATTAATGTGGAATAACATAAAGGAAATGTACGGGAAGCTCGACGGGGTGAAGGTTTTTCGCTCACTCAAGCCCTCGCCGAGTTGAAACAGGGGAATCTCTCGGTTACCGCTGTTTCAACCGGCTCTCGCCGCCCGGAACGAGCTTGAGGCGGCCGAGGAGCAGCTTGAAGGACCCGAGTCGACCCTCAAGCGGCACGGAGAAATCAAAGACCGTGAGAAGGTGACCCGGTTCTGTTAGCCCTAAATGAGAGCTACGTACCTTTCCGATCGCAGATCCTCGCCATGGAGACCGTCCCACCGCTCGGCCGCATCTTCGAGCTCGCTGTCCAGGAGGAGAATCAGCGAATGGCTACCGCCGGAACCGAAAAGGGAGAAGAAAGCATGGCCCTCACTGCACCGGCAAGGGTTTCCGGCCGTTTTCACGGCGGCCTCCGCGCGCCGCAGCCGAGTCCCGACTTCGGGAGGAAATCCTCGCTCGTTTGGGGAAAATGAAGAAGACGAAGGAAACCCTAACTTTAGGGCTTACAGAACGGACAGCCAAGATCAGAAGCTTGGATCTGATGGCCCTTATTTTTTCGGTAGATCCGACGGTAGAGATAAATAGGGGCGCGGATCTGACGGCCCAAATTTCACCCGCGGACGGCGTAGATCAAAGGCGAGGCCGCGGATCGACGGCTCTCATTTCATCTCACATGGGACCGAATCCGGTGGTCATTATAATGCCACGTCATCACAGAAGGGAGGAAGCCAAAATTATAAATTTAAAGGTAAATATTGTGAATATTGTCGGCGTCCTCATCATACCATTGAGACATGCTGGAAATTACATGGTAAACCCACTGACAAAGAAAAGAAAGGAAAAGAATTTTCTGCTTACCGGGTGTCAAAGCACAAGGATATGACAAAGCTCATCAACCTATTTCCCCAGGATCAATATCGAACATCATGAAGGCACTAAATCAGCTACAGACGGTTGACAAAAGTGCAAATTTCTCGGTACTTCATCAAACAAGACTAATAATATTCCGGTTGATGCATGGATTATTGATTCAGGCGCTAGTGATCACATAATTTGTCATGAATATTTGTTTTCTAGTACCTCTACAAAGCTTGATTCCATATATGTTCGACTTCCAAATGGAAATATTACTGATGTCAGAAAGATTGGTACTGTTCACCTTAGCCCAAACATTATCCTTAAAAATGTTCTCTATATCCCAGAATTTGAATTCAATCTCATAGCTGTTTCCAAAGTCTGTGAGGACAATAATTGTCGAGCCAATTTCAACTGTGAAAATTGTTCCTTTCAGGACCTTTCGACTGGGAAACTGATGGGCTTGGGTAAAATGGAACAAGGGCTGTACTTTTGGATCAATTTCCCCAAAGATTTTGATCTTTCCTCTTTGAATAAAGGCATTTCTTGTAATGCTATTACTGCAAATAAAATTCCACTTTTTCATAAGCGTCGGGTCATAGTGCTTCTTTTCCTTGTTCGATTGTGAAGTATGCCCCTTGGCAAAACAAACGAGACATCCATTCCCAACTAGTGTATCTCGAGCCACTAGTATTTTCTCATTATTACATATGGACATTTGGGGTCCTTATCATACATCACATCGTGATGGATCCCGATTCTTTCTTACTATCGTGGATGATTATTCTCGAGCCACTTGGGTATTTCTCATACAGTTCAAAAGTCAAGCTTTGTCATGTCTGTCGAAATTATTATCTATGGTTAAAAATCAGTTTGATACGCATGTTAAGAGGATTCGTACAGACAATGGAAGTGAATTCTTTTCCACTGAGTATCAATCTTTTCTGTCATCACAAGGAATTCTCCATGAGAGTTCTTGTGCTTACACTCCACAACAGAATGGAATTGTCGAACGTAAACATCGACATCTCCCGGAAGTTGCTCGTGCACTTTGAAATATCAAGCTTACATCCCTGAATCCTTTTGGGGAGATTGTGTGATCACGGCAGCCTATTTAATTAATCGCATGCCAACTAGAATATTAAAAGGTTGCACTCCTTTTGAAATGCTCTTTGGTAAGAAACCAGACATTAATCATCTTCGAGTGTTTGGTTGTCTTTGCTACATGACGAATGTTCGGTATCGACATAAATTGGATCCTCGTGCTCTTCGATGTGTCTTTATGGGATATGCCACCATGCAAAAGGGTTATCGGGTTATGGAGATATCTACGGGTCGTTTCTTTGTTAGTCGTGATGTTATATTTCACGAGGATATATTTCCTTTTCAAGAAATGGGACGTTCACATGAGGCATCCATGGCAGAATCCGGCCATCGACATTTTTATCAATGGAAGATATTCCTGTGCAGCCACAATGTATCTTGATTGGACCTGATCAATTGTTTCCCAACCCATGTTCTGCAACGACATGTCCTGGATCTTCTACTCTCGCTCCTGGATCTTCTGATTCTCCAACAAGACAAATCAGTAATGAATCTCCAGCAACATGTCATGGGCCTCCTTTGTCACAGCAACAGCATATTGAACCATCATCCCCAACAGTTGACAAGCCGAGGCGCTCGGGACGACCCGTTCGCCCTCCGACATGGACAAAGGACTATATCTGTTCTACCTTGAGAACTTCAGGTACGCAATATCCGGTCTCCTCCTATGTTTCTTTCAGTCGATTATCGCGGGAACACATGTGTTGCATCAGTCAAATATCTGAAGAACAAGAACCGTCTTCTTATGAGGAAGCAAGTGCGTGACATCCGTTGGCAAAGGGCCATGAAAGAAGAGATTGCTGCCCTCCAAGAGAATAACACTTGGGACATCGTCCCTCGCCTCCTCACGGAAGGCCCATTGGCTGCAAATGGGTTTATAAAATAAAATATAAGGCAGATGGTTCAATTGAGCGATACAAAGCTCGACTTGTTGCCAAGGGATTCACGCAGCGTGAAGGATTTGACTATCATGAGACCTTTTCTCCAGTTGCTAAAGAAGTAACAGTTCGCTCTTTTCTGGCAATTGCTGCATTACGTAATTGGGACTTACACCAAATGGATGTCAATAATGCCTTTCTTCATGGAGACCTTGATGAAGAAATTTACATGGAGGTTCCACAGGGATTACGTAGACAGGGGGAGTCTCGAGTATGTCGTCTCCGCAAATCCCTGTACGGGCTTAAACAAGCCTCTCGATAGTGGTATGCAAAATTCACTGCATCACTTACAAATGCAGGTTTTCAACACTCAAAGCATGATTATGCATTGTTCACATGGACCAAAGGTACTTCATCGATCTACCTATTGATTTATGTTGACGATATACTTATCATGGGAAACGATAATGTTGCAATCCAAAAGTTCAAAGAATACTTGCATTCAGCTTTCCATATTAAAGATTTGGGTCCTCCAAAATATTTTCTTGGTATCGAAATAGCTCGATCCAGTGAAGGAATTTGTCTCAGTCAGCGAAAATTCGTCCTGGAAATCATATCGATTCGGATTGTCGGGTGCAAACCAGCTGCTGTACCTATTGAGCAGAATATCAAGTTGACAACATATGAATATGATGTAAGTTCTTCTTCTTCAAATGAAGATCCACTGCTCAAGGATCCATCAGGATATCAACGACTTGTTGGCAAATTAATCTATCTCACCATGACCAGGCCTGATATATGTTATGCAGTACAAATACTTAGTCAATTTATGCACAACCCAAAGCAATCACATATGAATGCAGCTGAAGGTTGTAAAGTACTTGAAGGGATGTCCAGGACTTGGAATTCTACTATCTCATAATTGCAACATGAAGATGACAGCATATTGCGACACGGATTATGCTACTTGTCCTATGACAAGAAGATCCATCACTGGCTTTTGCATCAAGCTAGGAAAATCTTTGATTTCATGGAAAACGAAGAAACAGTCAACAGTTTCATTGTCATCAGCAGAATCAGAATATCGAGCCATGGCAAAGACTGTTTGCGAGATAGTTTGGATACGAGGATTACTTTTAGATCTTGGAGTGCAAGTCAAAGAAGCAAGTGAATTGTTTTGTGATAATGATGCTGCGCTGAAATTAGCGGCAAACCCAGTTTTCCACGAGAGAACGAAGCATATTGAGGTTGATTGTCATTTTACTCGGGAAAAATTCAAGAAGGCGTCATTACGACTCGAGGAATTGGGACTATAGAACAGCCAGCAGACATCTTCACTAAGCCATTATGCCAGAGACAGCATAGATACTTGTTGAGCAAGCTTGGCACCTTTGACATTTATAAGCCGCCAGCTTGAGGGGGAGTGTTGGAAGGAGAATTTGATTTTATCCTTTGAGATTTCAATTGATATAGTAAATCATAGACATAGAATATTTTAGGAAAAACAATATTGTGCATATATTCTTACTTTGATTCTTTTCTTCTCTCTTGTATTACAAATACCGACACTTCTTGTACACTTGGATATACAGAATATACAGAATAGCATTTTCTCCATTGTTCTGCATTTCCTTTCACAGGGCCTCTCCGACACCGCAGTCTGGACGCGACAAGGGAACACAACATGGCAAAGTGCTGATATACACCACATTAAGAAAACTTGTCCAAAAATCCTTAGCTTATTACACTTTGCCCAATTTAGTAATAAACCTTTCAATTTTGTCAATTGAATCTTAAACTTTTTAAGTTTTGCTAATTAAATCTATCCAATCAATTTTAACCGGAAATTGTTGTTCTAGATGCCGATAGTGCCATGTAAGATAGCTAGCCCTAACCGGAAATCGTTGTTGTGGATGCTGTTAGTGCCATATAAGATGGCTAGCCCTAACGTGGATAATTTATTCTAATTCCTTTTTTTTAAATTGATTATTTTACAGTTTTTTATTAGGCGAGGACCACAAAGCCCTCACCTATGATCAACGAGGACTTCACGATCCTTGCTAGAGCTAGGCAAGGGCCCTAACCTTCATTGGGCTTGGAAGAAGAAAAAGAAAAAAAAGAAAGAAAGAAAAAAAAAAAAAAAAAAGAAGTGAAACATAATATATATATATATATATATATATATATATATATAATCCATAATTTTTTTAAAAAGTTCAAAACTATCCATGTTAGTACCGATTGTCCTATAGCGCCAAGTGTTTGGTTGTTGTAATGGCTCTTACATTACATGAGAGGAAACGGTGAATGAATAGTACATACTTAAACCAAGCAGTGTAATAGCTATTACAGTTTTATTAAAAATAGGTCTCTTCGCTTTATATGATAGAACAATTGATCATACATAAAGGCTTTTATTACGCGGGACTTTCCCAGACAGAGAGTTGGTCTAGGACGTAGACACTTCATTTTGGATAAAAGAAAAGGCACGGAACTCTTTCTTTGAGATCGAAAGTTCCCTGAGAAGCAAAGAAAAGGGCAAGGCCGAACTGTGAAATCGAAGTTACCGCATGAGCTCCCGAAGGAGGACAAGGGAGAACTGAATCCCAATCTCGACTGGACCAAATCAAATTGCAACATTATGTTCTCCAATTGGTAAGTCCCGATCACCACGGCATGCTCCGCCGTATTTCCACCATCGACGATTGCCAAGCACGCTGCATCGGCATCCACTTGTTTCAGCAGATTAGATTTGTGAATAGTCCAGTACCTTTCATCTCCTAGCACTAGATCGATTCGAGGAATGCTCTGGACCTTTGTCGGTCTCGTGACGTTCGTCTTGAAGCAATACTCAAGCGGACTCACCTTCTTCCCTCGAGGGAAGCCATCCAAAGCCTTCTTGAATTCGCTCATAAAGACACTATAAATGTCACTCCTCAGGGTAGTGTAGGGCACTGTAGTACTGAGCTTCACACCTCCACTTACGTCGAGCGCAAACGTGTTCACTGGAACACTAATGGCCTTTTGGTTGATCGATATCCCCGTCACGTTGATAAAATATCCCAGTGCTGAGGGATTCTTGATCAACGGAGTGTAGGAAAGTACATTTGAAGCATCAAAGTTTGCCGGAGGTTCGAGATAGTATGGACCATCACCGAAGAAAATGGCCCCTTGATCATCACTTGAGCTCGAAAGGCAAAGGGAGAATTTCTGGGTGAGATCGTCGATGATGAATTGATATAGTAGAGAGAGAGGGGACCATGACAATGATGCAACACCGATTGCTTTTGCTGGAAGAGATTGCAAGAGAGACGAAGGAGCACACGAGACGTACAGGTTGCCGTACTGGATCCTGTATGAAGAGAGAGATCTACCGGCAGTCCAATATACTGTGAGCTCATTGAGACTCAAATAAGATGAGGCGCATAACCCGGTGATCGGGTTCACAGGTGTGTCATAGCAATAGCACTGGCCATTTGTGTTATTTGTCTCGGGGCACAACGGAGAAATGTAACTGCGAGCAGTCAAGCACGCGGGCTCGCCACAGGAGACCGTGGGTTGCGAAGAATCGCATCGGTTCCAGATGAAAGGGGCATCGAGGTCGATGAGATATTGCTCGGAAGGGTCCAGCGTGAGGGTGATGGTGTGGAGGGAAGTGTTGGGGTCCTTGTGAAGGGACGTCACTAGAGTGTGAAAAGGTTGAGCCGAGACTTCTAGGGACGAAAGACCCAACATGAAGATGAACAAAGCAAGTATAAGATTGCACATTTTGGTCAACTTTGGAATGTCAATTAGATGACACATGAGATTGATGCTTGAGAAGAGGAGATTTTATAGAAGAAAAGCATTGTCTTTTCAGCTTCATCAAGGGCTTTAGAATAAATATATGAATTTACTAGATTTGAGTAAAGTTCAAATATCAAATAACAAGTGCAACTTGAATTGATTGGATCTTGTGCTTTTGTTCACAAAGTCTGCGAGACATTGTAACTTGGACTAGATTTCCCCAAGATCGAGAAGGAACTCGTTGGATTTTTGCCCTAGCCATGTGCAATATGGAGTTCTTAGTACTCATGCATTACATCGACTCATTCTGGCTTTCCTTCATCGCTCTTGCGCAAGATGGAGTTCTTAGTACTCATGCATTGCATTGACCACCCCCTAAAGAGCAGAACGTACAAGTTTAACGTCCAATTGCCCAGAAAAAGACTAAATCCAAGTTGAAACTATTATTAATTGTGTCGATCTAATCTAAATCCAAATGCATGGAGTCACGATAGAGCTAGCCTAGACCAGCAAACATTTCCGCAGGTAACATTGACAATTTCGATTGCTTTTTTAACCAATTTTGATGATTTTGTGATGTAAAAGATGCAGTTTGAGTCAAATTCGATGTGCATGACAGGACAAATACCACATCCCCGAGGTAATCCAAGGCTAGCTGACCGGTTTGGAAATACTGCAAAGGTCTGATCAAATGAGTCTTAATATCGATCGTAACCTGCATACATTCATCAATGTTGCTGTCAACTTCATTTCTGCTTTTTTCATCTAGTTACTTTTTTCGTATATATTATATCATGTACCAGATATTACCCTATACCGGTAAAACACATCTCCATCTGTGTCTCTTAAGTCCTTCGCTTCCATTGCGTACCTCCAGAAATTCCTCAGCTTAAATTGTCTTAACAAGTATCTCGAAACATTTCAATGAATCCTTTAAGCTCACACGAAAAATTCAAAACATAATTAACAAACGATGACAAGTAATCTCGATACCCAGTGACTTGGAGAAAGATTTATCATGAGATCCGATTAGATTTGTGCCACGTACTCTCTTGTTAAAATGCCATAAATGCATCTTTTTCTAAACAATTCTTTTTTACCAACCCTTACTTTTCCTAATACATTTTGCTCTCCCTCTCCTCTTCCGATGGTGTTAAAATGTAGAACCTAGCCGGCAAGTCGCCTGCGGCCGTGGATCTCTCTCTCTCTCTCTCTCTCTCTCTCTCTCTCTCTCTGTGAACTGTGAATTAGGTCGGCGTCCTCCTTTGCAAACAGAAGTCATGTCATGGTCACAACCTGACCTTCGGCAGCAAGCTTCATGGCAGAGGTGGCGATATCTGCCATGAAGGTCGCAAACTCATATACATCGAGAGAGAGAGAGAAGAGGGGGGGGGGTGTTAACGTGAGTTTCAATAAACAATGGACTCATTTTTGTCAAAATTACTCCTTACTGGAGAGGCTCCTAACCCTATCTTTTATACGGTGCCAATGCAGTAGAAATTCTCCAAAAGCCGTCTTATCTATAAGCCCTAACCTTTAAGTCAATGGGGAGGAAAACCACCTGCAGATACATTTTCTGCTACTCCAGTTTGCAAACTTAGTCATCTAAAATTCATGGGTACTGAGAATATTGAAATTAATGATGAGTGATAAAATATTTGCAATGAGAAACTGCACTTGATAATCTTAAATGCATGAACTGATGACAACGATCAAGTCCGTTCAACTCATAATATCATAAACGAAGTCATTGATGCAGAAGCAAGAGTCTCCCAACCAGAAGGCAAAACAGGGCATGAGAGTTTATTTTGGACATGCCATATTTTCAATAAAAAGTCTATGAAACTTTTTTCAACATAGAGAACATTGTAACGTTCATCAAGAAAGAAAGAAGCGGCTCAAACAATGCCTGAAACTGTGAAATTGAAGCCACCACATGTAGCCCCGTAAGGCAGCAAGGAAGAGCTGAAACCCAATCTTGACTGATTGAAATCAAATTGAAGCAAGTTATTCTCAATTTGATACGTCCCGATCACGACAGCTTGCTCCGCAGTTTCCCCTCCATCAGCAAAAGCCAAGCACCCAACATTGTCATTGACTTGCTTTATCGAGTTTGGTGGATAGATGGTCCATTTCTCTCCTTTTCCTAGCATCAGATCGATCTGGGGAACGTGTAGCCCATTGTTGCTCGATCCCATAGTGCTAATATTGAAGCACAAATTAAACGGATCCACATTGGTCACTTGAACGATGCCTTTGGCCGCCTTCTTAAAATCCCTGATAAAAGTCTTGTAAATGTTGCTCTTTATTGTAGTGTATGGTACAATAGTACTAAGCCTCACGCTCTGATTGACATTGAAGCTTTTCTGTGGAACATTCATGGCCTTCCCATTGATCGATATGCCAGTGAGGTTGATATAATATCCTAGCAAAGTTGGATCAGCTTGCAAAGGAGTGTAGGTGAGTACTTTTGCCGCATCAAAGTCTGTCGAAGGACCAAGATTGTACGGACCATCACCGAAGAATATAGCCCCACTATCTTCACTCGAGCTTGGGAGGCAAAGTGCAAACTTCCTTGCGACCAACTGGTCAGGAAGATCGCTGAATGCATATGGCAGAGCGAGAGAAGACCACGACAAGGCACCAACGCCAATCACTTCTTCAGGTAGAGACTGCAGAAGAGACAGCGGAGCACATGATACATACAAGCGATTGAAATCCATAGCTCCCAGGAGAGATCTGCCATCTGTCCAATATAGGACCATATCTTTGTAGGTCATTTGCGACGGAGCACAGGACTTGGTGATCGGGTTCACGGGCGCATCGTTGCAGTAACACTGACTCTCTGTAAACGTGTTATTGACGGGACATGAGGGAGGGATGTAGCTCCGAGCAGTGGAGCATGCGCCGTAGTTACAACCGACTGGAAATTGAGGGGATTGGCATTGGTACCAGGTGAAAGGAGCGTCGAAATCAATGATATAATGTTCCCCACCGTTAAGCGTGATGCTGTAGAGAGAAGTGTTTGTGTCTGTGTGTTGGAGGATGGGTGCTACAAGAATGTGAGGCGGTTGAGCGAAAACTTCAGTGGATGATGTCCACGCGAGAATTAACAAAAGAAGAAGAGTGTTCATTTTCATCTTTTTTGGGACATGGGAATGATGAGAGATTTGAAGGTTGAGAGGAGGAGGGTTACATAAAGAAGAACATGGTTGACTTTTGAGATGGGGGTCAAGGGGTATCTTGTCAAATTCCGAAACTTTTTAGGGTTGAAGGGAAGCAAAGTACTCCATTGCCCGAAAAGATATATAAAAAAGCCGTCCAAATGCTCCAATTGGATCTCGGGCCGTTTGTACATAAATTGCGGGCAATGTGGATGCTCAATGAAGTATTCCTGAAATCTAGGGAATTCCATCGGACTTTCAGAGTGCTTGTACGTAAAGTAGAGTGTAAATTACATGTCTATGACCTTTTCTTAGTTTATATATGGGACGTGCACCATAAGCTCTCGATTTCTACGAAGGAAACCGACTAAGTCCTAAGTTTTTTAATCCATTTGATCAAATCCTAATTCTTCTTCAAAATGTGCAATCACATCATTTCAAACCAATGACTTGAAATATTGTGCTACTAACAAAAGGAAGAATCAGTTGAATGTACTTTTGGAGGGAAAAGTATAAAAGAGTTCTAAATTTATTATATTAATATAAATTTAATCATAAATCTTTTTACTTGGATCAATTTAGTCTTAAGTATGTTCATATTTATACCAATTAAGCCTAACTTGTCAATTTAGGCCGGAAATTACTAATTTAGATGTTGGCCATTCAATGTGATATAGTTGATACTAATATGGACATTTTTAAAAAAAGAAATCTTATTGATTATTTCTTTTCTTTTCTTTTTATCCTTCTTTCCTTTTTTATTTATCTCCCTTCGCAAGCTGCTAGCCATTTTCACCACTCCCCAACGAGGATAAGGCTTGGGACACCCTCATTGGCCACAAGCAAGGCCCCTAACAATTTGGGCAACCGGTGACCTTCGCCAGCCATCAAGAGGGCTAGCCACTAACGGAAGGAAATAATGAAAAAATAAAAAAAAAATAAAAAGAGAAAGGAAAGAAGAAAAGAAAAGAAAAAATTAATCAAAATTCAAAAAAAATATTTAAAAATTTTAAAAATGTCTATGCTAGCACTAGTTATGCCATATCAGAAGGCCAGTGTTCACATTAAAAGTTTCAAACCTAAATTGATCAAATGGATTTAATTAATAACAATATGAAAAGGTGTAGGATTATATTTAATTTAATTTAAAAGTTTAAATTGAATTGGTACCACTATAATTGGTTTTTGACTTTTCTTTTTTTATAATACTTTTCCATATTTGGCTGTCACTTAGTGGGTGCCAAATGATGGATTGGGTATAAGAAAAGCATGACATGGATAAGGTCGATAATTCGAGGCAGTGAACACTTTCAGACTTGCGTAAATGGACATCTGGATTCTCTTCGAATTAGTAAGAACAGAGTTGCATTTTCTTTACTTAAATGGATGTGCTGACTAGGGCTGCCCAATTGTACCAATGATCATGTGCAAGTCATTACTGAGGGTTGAAAATGGCATGCTTCTTTAAAATTTCTACGTATAATCTGATATATAATTTAATAAATCATTTTGGTGAATCTGTTTAAAATATCTAAAATCACTCATACATAAAGCCATAGCTTTAGCCAGCCTTTTAGCTAACATCAGTTCGAAAAAATTTGAGATGGTTCCTTTGGCTTTACTTGTCAATGATAAAAGTAAATCACAGCTTTGAAAGAATTCCCACATTTTCTATATTGCACAAGTTGAAAGCATCGATGTACCGACTGGATTATATTAGGTTCATCAAAAGCATCGAAAATGAAGGGCGAAGTATTAGAGCTGGTGATCATCAAGGGTGGATTTTTTTGACGTCATAGGGATCGTTTGCTGATTCGTCTATTCTCCAGTTTTTAGTAGTGCAATTTTCAATATCATTCAACCAAAAGGATTTGATTGTATTTTTTGACCAAAAAATATGATTTCAACATTCGATAGAAAAGTTAGGACTCAATTGTTTTATACATAAAATGGGAGCTTACTGTGCACGTCTCATCTATAAACTTGAAAAAGCTCATAGCCTCATACATGTGTAATTAGCACTCTACTTTACACACAACCACATTCCTATCCACTTCCCTAGATTTGAGGAATACCCCCATTGAAGGTTCATTGCCCGAACTCCGCGTACAAATGCACAAGATCCAGTCGAAGCATTTGAAGGTAATTGATATTGTATAAGGCCTTTGCACATGCACATGCTATTCTGATGCACCTTTTCAGGCAATGTTGTGCTTTGCTTCCCTTTATCCTTATTTCCCCTTGGAAGAGCATTGCGGAAGTCTCTCATTTCCACAATATATCCCTTGACGCATCGCAAAGGTCAACCAAATTCATTCCTATATAAGCCTCCTCCCACCCTTCAAATCTCACATTATTCCAAACCATATGCTTTGCTTTGATTGAAAGTTCAAGAGTGACATCATATATTAAATAAATGCTCAATGACTACTAATTTGCTTTAAGAAGCAAATTGAGATGTACCACGTACGAAAATGTTGGACTTCACTGCATTCTACTTATTCCTTAGCCCTCCATTCACGAAGTTCAATCAAATCGTATCAATTAATTAATTTTTCTTTTATGTGCAGTTAACCAAACTGTCTCGCTACGGATAATGCAGAAATCAGCACATCATCGTTGGCATTAATTGTACATATGCTCGAATATCAAGTGATATAATAGTCGATAGAATTAATTTTTTTTTTTTTTTGTGAAATGACAAACAAAAGTTGGTATGCAATAACAAAAGTTGATAAAATAAAATAAAATAATTAAACTTCTGTAAATAACTCAAATGAGAGTAAGTCATACCAATCACTATTAGGTAATTTAATTGGGAAAAAGTTGATATGTCACTCAAATAAGGATTACAAAATTTATCTAAGAATTAATAGATTTAAGATATTAGTAAGAAAGTAACCAATAAGATACGAAGAAATCAAGTAACCTAAATTTATGTCTTTTCAAATTGAGATGCTTAATTACGCAGTCATAGTTTTTTTTTTTTTTGATCGAAACATATAAGTATTATTTATGCATTCATCAAAGTACATCCCGACGCTATTGCATCAGCAGCAACAAGATCCTGCAAAATGTAAGGAGTAAAGATGTTCCAATTATGGGCTAGGTCAAGTCTGCCATGGGCCTTGGCAGCCCAATCGGCTGCTCCATTGGCCTCCCTGCGACAAAACTGCAGACGCATGCTAGGGTATTCCGGGAGCATAGCTGCAATTTCATTGAAGAGCATTCTTTCTTCCCACGGTGGCTTCTTCTTCCCGTGGACTATATCGATCAAGATCTGACAGTCAGATTCAATTACTATCTTTCCTGTGTAGATGCCTTGATTCCTCAGATGATGCAGAGTGAAGGTTAGCACTTGAACTTCCGATTGAAACGCCGAGGCTGCTGGAAACCACTTGGTGTAGACATCTGTTAGGATACCCTGATGATTGCGACTAACACATGCCATCGTTCCTTCTTGGCTACCTGGGTAGTAAGAACCGTCGATATTGCATTTAAGGAAGTCGCGTGCTGGAGGTTTCCACAGATGGACAGTGACAGCAGTAGCCGCCCCTGTTCTGGATCTGCTTGCAACTGAGGAGGATCGGAGGCTAGACAGTGCAAGGGCGTCATCCACTGCTCGATGGGGATCCGGTGGTCTGTGGCGAAAAATCCAGTTGTTGCGCATACACCATACTTGCCACAAGATCTGCGCTATTGTTGCCAAACCAGGTATGAGCCTTTGATTTGTTGCTCGTTCCGTGATCCATACATCAATCCTCTGTATTGTAGTAGATGAGACTGAAATGTTAACCTTAGGATGCTTCCATACATCGATTGTCCAGGGACAGAAAAAGAACAGGTGTTCAATCGTTTCAGGAGTCCTGAGATTACATAGACTACATATGGGAGTGGGAGAAATGTGTCGATGAAACAAATTTGCCTTAGTTGCAAGGGCATTATGACAAAGTGACCACATAAAAGTGCGAATTTTGGGCTCTTGTATTCATAGACCAGATCTTACGCCACAATATTTTTGGGTTCTGATGTGATGAAGATGCTTGGGGAACCGTTGATGTGCGAGTCATGCTAACCACTGATCTATAATTACTCTTAACTGTGTGATTTCCATCCTTGGTAGGCATCCATACTAACTTATCTTTAGCATAGACAGGTCGTATAGGAATTTTAACAATTTCGGTGCTTACCGGAGTATTAAATAGCTGTTGAATCAGAGGAAAATTCCATGTTTGGGTGAGGGGATCAATAAGATCGGCCACCCGCTCTGGCTCCTCCCTAGTAGCCGGTCCACCTATTGTGCCGATAGGTAGCCACTTATCTTCCCGAATCCTTATATTCGTGCCATCCCCAACCGACCAACAGAGATGAGGTAGGATGACCTCTCGACCGAGAAGAAGACTCTGCCATCCCCATGAAGGTCATGTACCTCTAGCTGCCTTTTGGAAATTCACCGAACGAAAATACAACCCCTTAAAAGTTGACCCCACAACGAGCGAGGTTGGTTGATAAATCGCCAAGCCTGCTTCCCAAGCATCACTTTGTTAAAAGCCATCAAATCTCGAAATCTAAGCCCTCCACCATCCTTATCATTTTTTAGCAAATCCCATTTCTTCCAATGCACACCAACCCTGTTTGGGTCAGTTTTCCACCAAAATCCGGAAATTTTCTGTTCAATAAGTTTACACAAAGATGTTGGCAGCTTGAAAATAGACATCGCATATTGAGGAATTGCTTGTACAACCGATTTAATTAGGATCTCCTTTCCGCCCTTGGACAGGAATCTTTCTTTCCAGCCCTCGAGTTTTTAATGTAGTCTCCCCAATATCCAACCAAACATCTCCCTTTTAGATTTACCCCACTCGGACGGAATACCTAAATATTTACCATACCGATATAATACCGGCATTCTGAAAATACCCGCCAAGTTTTCCTGTAAGGTGATCGGACAGTTTTTGCTGAAAAATAGGCCTGATTTGTTCCGATTTATAACTTGGCCCGTTGCCATACAATATTGGTTAAGAATATTAGCAAGATTCTGACATTCCATCAATGTGCCCTTAAGAAAGAAAACGAAATCATCTGCAAAAAAGAGGTGCGAGAGTGTCGGGCATGAGCTGTTCAACTTTATACCTGTAAGATGGCCAATGTGAATCGCTTGGTGAATGAGAGTGGATAGAAGATTCGTCAGTAATATGAATATATAAGGGGAAAGCGGGTCGCCTTGTCAAAGTCCTCTTGATGGCTCAAAATATGAAAGTTGTTCTCCATTAAAGCGAACACTAAAAGAGGCTGTTGTTATACATTGCATTAGTAGCTTCACCCATTGGGATTGAAATCCCAATTGTAGTAGATAGTCCTGTAGAAAATCCCATTCAACTTTGTCATAAACCTTTTGCATATCTATCTTGAGGAGTACATTAAAGTGTTTCTTCCTTTTCCTCGTTCGAAATTGATGTAGTACCTCTTGTACAATGAAGACATTATCCTGTATTTGTCTCCCACTAACAAAAGCAACTTGCTCTTCTGAGATGAGCTCACAAAGTCATGGTTTCAGTCGATTGGCCAAGACTTTGGATATAATCTTGTATGCGTAGTTACATAGGCTAATAGGTCTGAACTGGTCAAGGTTTTCAGGATGATTGGTCTTAGGAATGAGAGCAATGATGGTCTTGTTAATGTCTTTAGGCAACACCCCAGAGCGGAAGAATTCAGTGACTAAGTTAAACAAATCATCCTGGAGGATATCCCAATGGGTTTGGTAAAACAGGCCATTTAACCCATCAGGACCCGGTGATTTTGATTTCCCCAGCTGAAAGGCTGCTTGTTTCACCTCAGAGGCAGTGACTGGACTCATCAAATTATCATTCATATCAGCCGATACAATTTGTGGACACTGATCCAGAATTGGAGCATAGTTACGAGGGCCTCCTGTTGTATATAACTGTGAGAAGGAGGCATTGGTTAGCTCCTTCAGGGCCTGATTGTCCCTCAATTTCTTTTATTTTTGGATAGAGCTGCAATACGGTTTCCTCTTTGTTAATCTGATAATAACGATAAACTTCTTATTTCTGGTCATTAGAATCACAGATCAGTATCACCATACAAACGGCACTCCAGGACATGGACGTTTATTTTCAACTGCTTTATTTTATGCAAGCTTTTTCTACATTTCGAACTTTATCAGTTGTTTAGAGGAGTAAAGATTCATCACGAAATAGCAGTAAGTGCTCAAAAGTAGCTTCCAACCGTGAAATTGAAGCCACCACGTGAAGTCCCGTAAGGCAACAGGGAAGTGCTGAACCCTAATCTTGATTGATCCAAATCAAATAGCAAGAAATTATTCTCTATTTGATACGTCCCGATCACGACTGCTTGCTTTGCCGTCTTCCCTCCATCGACAAAAGCCAAGCACCCCACATCGTTATTGACTTGCTTTATTGAATTCGATCCGTGGATTGTCCATTGCACTCCATTTCCTAGCATCAAATTGATCTGAGGAATGCGTAGCCTGTGCCCTCTCGATCTGATGGCGGTAGTATCGAAGCACAAACTAAACGGACCGACCTTCTTTGCTTGAGAGATGCCTCCGGCGGCCTTCTCAATTTTTTTAAGAATTGCGTTGTTAATGTCGCTCCTAAGAGTAGTGTAAGGTACTGTGGAACTAAGCCTTGCGCTTCCACTGACGTGAAAATCAAAGGCATTCCGTGTATTATATGTGGCCTTTCCATTTATCGATACACCAGTAAGGTTGATAAAATATCCTAGCGATGGGGGATCTCCATGCGAAGGAGTGTAGGACAATAACCCTGCAGCATCAAAGTTCGTCAGAGGAAGAAGATAGTATGGACCATCACCGAAGAGTATCACGCCATGGGCACGGCTCGAGCTAGCGAGGCAAAGAGCAAATTTCCTTGCAACAGGGCCGGAGGGATAGGTGAATTAATACAACAGAGAGAGAAGACCATGAGAAGGCACCCACGCCGATTGCCTCTTTAGGGAGAGATTGTAGAAGAGACGGCGGAGCGGATGATGCATACCATTGACTGAAGCCCATACTTCCCGTGCGAAATTTTCCATTGGTCCAATATAAGCTGAAATCTTTATAGGTTAACTGAGACACGGCACAGGACATGGTGACCGGGTTCGCCGGTGTAACGAGGCAATGACATTGGTAGTCTCCGCCTATGTCATCAACGATGGGACATAAGGGAGAACAGTAACTCCAAGCAACGGCGCATGCGGGTGTGTCACAACTGAGCGAACGGGGTGACAGTTGGTCCTGATACCAGGTGAAAGGAGCATCGACATCAATGATGTAATGTCCGTAATTGTTAAGGGTGATAATGTTGAGGGTGATGCTATAGAGAAAAGTGTTTGCGTTTGTGTTTTTGAAGATGGGTGCTACAAGAGTGTGATAGGGTGGTCGAGCTAAAGCTTCTAAAGATAATGTCAAAACAAGAATGTGATGGAGTTGTGGAGTCTAATAGAGGAAAATAATGTTCAAGCACAAAAACAATTTATTTTAGGCGGTTACCAATTATTTAATGTTAAAGCAGTCAATAAGGCTTTTATTAACTGCTAATGATATATATATATATATATATATATATATATATATAATTTCTATATTAATTATGTATGCTCTAAAAATCTTGCTTCGTATAGGGCAATATCTTTTATAGTTTTAACGCTGAAACTTATAATCCTGAAGCTTTTAATACTGATACTAATAGTGGAAGATTGCCTAGTGTGACTCCATGGTTTTTCCCTTTTCCTGATTTTGGGAATTTTGTGAAAGGTTTTCCACATAATAATTATCGCTTGTTTTTCTTCTCTAGTTTTTATCTTCATATGTTCACATTCCTAACAACTGGTGTCAAAGCCTAGTTTTGGCGAAATAGTGGGAGCAAATAGGGATGAAGGGAAGGTGAAGATCGATTAGTTCAATGGCAAGGACTTTAGTTTCTGAAAGATGCAAATCGAGGATATTCTATACTAGACGAACTTGCATCAACCTTTGTTTGGAGAGAAACCAAACTCCGTGAATAAAGAAGAGTGGGAATTGTTAGATCGACAAGCTCTGGGTTTGATTCATCTCACATTGGCGTGAAACATTGCTTTCAACATTGCCAATGAGGCGACAACGTTGGATTTGATGGCAGCATTGTCCAATATGTACAAGAAGCCTTTCGAATCAAATAAGGTATATTTGATGCATCATCTTTTCAATCTGAAAATGGACGAGGATACTTCTATGATAGATCACATCAACGAATTCAACATGATCACGACTCAGTTGAGTTCAGTGGATATCAAATTCGATGACAAGGTAAATGCTTTAATTTTATTGTATTCTCTACCTAAAAGTTGGAGTGCAACTGTGACTGCAGTGAGCAGTTTGTTTGAAAAGAAAAAGTTGAAGCTTCAAGCAATCCAAGATTTGATTCTTAGTGAGGATATTCGCAAAAGAGAATAAGGTGAATTTTTTAATGCTACCTTAAATACTGAAGGTAGAGGAAGAAGCAATCAATGAGGGCAAAACTAGTACCGTGGTAGATCGAAGTCCAAAGGAAGAAGTAAATCAAGACCTCGTGGAGAAATAATTTACTGGAATTGTGAAAGGAAAGGCCATCTAAAACGAGATTGTAAAGTCCCAAGGAAGAAATTTCAGTATCAAGACCGAAATCAAGAGAAAGAAAAATCTATGAATGCAACTCCAGAAGAGACACATGATAGTGAAGCTTTAATTTTGAGCATTGACTGTCCAATTGAGTCTTGAATTATTGATTCGGGTGCATTGTTTCACTCCACTTCGTGCAAAGAATTAATGTACAATTTTATTGCTGGAAAATTTGGAAAAGTTGATCTCACTAATGATGAACCTTTGGATATTATGGGAATGGGTGATGTTTATATAAAAGCTACTAACGGATAACAATTGTATGATGTCAAATATGTTCCAGGATTTAAAATAAATCTAATCTCTATAAGTTAATTAGATAGCACATGATATAGAACTATTTTTGGGCATGGCTCTTGGAAAATAGTTAAAGGCACTTTGGTTGTAACATGGGGAACAAAGTTAGGAATGCTCTACATAACGGAAAGCAGTAGAGAAACCACAACGGTTGCTGAGTCCAAAGCTTATTCCAAATTATGGCACTACAAGCTTGGACACATGAACGAAAGGGGGATGAAATCATTAGCATCTAAAGGAAAAAAATCTAATCTAAAGTCCATAGATATTGATCTATGTGAAGATTGTGTTCTAGGCAAGTAGAAACATGTCAGCTTTTTGAAGATTGGGAGAGAACCAAAGAAAGGAAAATTACAATCGATGCATATAGATGTGTAGGGATCAGCTCTTGTGAATTCCCTTGGAGGCTTGCGCTATTATGTCATGTTCATTGATGACTCCACTAGGAAGGTATGGGCTTATTTTTTGAAAACAAATCTAATGTGTTTGCTACTTTTAAGATATGGAAAGGTGAAGTGGAGAATAAAACTAGCTTGAAGAATAAATGCCTAAAGTCCGATAATGGTGGTGAGTTTGATACCAAGGAGTTCGAGCAATTTTGTGCAGAGAACAATTAGAATGACAAGAACTATTCCCAAGAAATCGTAGCAAAATGGAGTCGCTGAAAAAATGAATAGAACTCTAAATGAGTGTACAAGGAGTATGAGGTTAGATGCGGGATTATCCAAGACATTTTAGGTGGATGCAATTAACACAGTAGCATATTTGATTAATAGAGGACATTCAGTTCCACTTGATTTTAAGTTACCAAAAGAAGAATGGAGTGGAAAGAACATAAATCACTTGCATCTAAAAGTTTTAGGTTGTGTTTCGTATGTCCACGTAAATTCTAAAAATAGAGAGAAGCTTGATGCAAAAGCTAAAAAAAAAAAAAAAAAAAATTCATTAGATATGGTTATGATTATTTTGTTATCAATTTTGGGATGAACAAAATAGAAAAATAATAAGACTTACTGATATTATATTCAATGAAAATATGTATACGAGGACAAATCTGCGCCAAAATCTAGTGTGAAAAAATAAATGATGGAGAATAGAGAGATTAAATTAGTGTAAAATAATAAGAATTGTTGATGTTATATTCAATGAAAATACGTTATATGAGGACAAATTTGGCCAAGAGTGTTTTGGTTGAAATTCCTAAAATTGTTGTAATTGACTCTAATTAAAAACTGGAACAAGAATTATGTACACCTGAATCCACTTTGCGAAGATCTAGTAGAACACCTAAACCTATACAAAGATATTCTCCGTCATTGCATTATTTGCTTTTGATTGACACAATGTAGGACGAGTTAGATTTACTCAAGAAAAATAGAACTTGGGTGTTAACTCAATTACCAAATGGGAAGAAAGCACTGTGACATCCTAAATTTCAAGTTCTGTTTTCGATTTAATAAGTTAGGCTTTTCATCGACGCGCCTATAGTTCTTTTTCCTAAGCTAATCACTCACGGGATAACTAGTCTATCAGGTGAAGCCGTTAAGGGATTTTAACGCAATAGATTTGAAAAAAATCGACTGCTTGACCATGCTAACCTACAAGGGTTATTACCGCATCGTCAAAATCGATTAAAGACCAGAGATAGATCGATTCGACAGAGGTATGTGATCTCACCTTATTGCAAATTTTTTGTCGAATGGCACTAGACCCATTTTTCTATTGTTTCTGTACCTTGGGTCCGTATTTGAAATCTCGAGCTTTTTACGACAACCGAGAGTCATCAATGTGTCGAAAATGTACAATGTGGCTCGAAAATAATCGACCATGGGCCAATTGCACTGAAAATTCCTAAAAGCTACCCAGTAAGTTAACTTACACTAAAATTGCATCAGATTGAAATTAACCGCGAATTTGAATCTAATTTTAGAAATTAATAGTTCTGTTATGTCACGATTTATTTTAAGAATATCGACTCATCCTCTGAAGAATTTTCAGTAAGTTCGGGATTTTTATGGAAAATCAATTCAGACAATTCAGAAAAGAAAGGAAATTCAGAGGGGCCAAATTAAATGGATGTTTAGCCTCCTTAGTGAGCTATTTGGTGAAGGGAAATTGTGGAAATTGTGTGGAATTCCTCCTTAGCAAAATTGGACATCAAATTGGGGAAATTGGTGAAGAAATTGAAATCCAAAGTGTGGAAATTCGGAGGCTTGGTGTGGGGGTTGCAACATTTGGCTTCAACTAGAGTTTTTAGGGAAAATTATACAAGAAAGTATTATGGGGGACCATAAGGATAAGCTTGTGGACTTTGGGGACCATTTCATGATGAAATTAGATATTTAATCTTGACTTTCCTTCCCCCCCCACCAACTTCTCTTGCACACCAAGCAACCGACCCCTTTCGCTACTTTTGCTTCTCCATTTTATTATTCCCTTTCGGCCTCTGCTTTTCTTTCATTTTTTTTTCCTTCAAAGACTCCCCCTCCTCCACTTGAATTCTGACTACCTCGAAGACCCCCCCGCTGCCACATGTCCGTTTCCCCTCCATCTTCCCTAGTAGCTTCTTTGTGTCCCCCTCCACCAAATCCAGTTGCACCCCTCCATTTCATCCCCACCGAGTCAACCCCCCCCAGCAAACCTCTCGAAGTTGACTCCTCCATCGTGGTCCACCTTCCACTGATTCTGCAACTTGTGGCCACACGCACTCCCCTCGCCGTCTTCTCCACTCACTAAACAGCCCAAAGACACCCCAAAGCAAACTTCGGTCGTTGACTCTAGTAGCTCCTTTGACACATCCCCTCTCCGCCAGTTCTACTCCTTCACCATTGCTCCTCACGCCATCAACGGCCCAGCCCATCTTCAATCGCTGCAACCCATAAGCCTAGTAGTCGTCCACAGCTCAAGTCCAAAATCAAGCAGCCTCCCTGCCTCCAGTTCAGCCCGCATCTCAGCCCCAAACCGAGCCAAGGCCAGCCCACTCAGCTCAACAAGTAACAACCATAACCCTTACTGGGCCTTTTTAGCCCTCTCTCGACTTCCTTTGGCATCGTTGTAAACCCAAGTTTCGGCCGCCATCGCGCCATTGTCGTGGTGAACTAGTTTTCGCGCTAGACCAGTGAGTTTATGCACTAAACTCTCATTAGGGTGCTAATGACGTTTAAGGGGTGTTTAAATTAAATTAAGATTGGGTTAGTGTAGTTATTAGCTTGTTTAGTTAATTTAGGTTAGTTAATTTAGTGAATTAGGTGGTTAGAAATTTTAGTTAGATAGTTTATTACGTGGCCTTGTAGTTAGAATGGTTAGTGTAAATTAATTAGTCCAATAGGTGGTTGGATTAGCAATTTTTAGCCTAAGTTTGTATTTATTAAATGAATATGTATTTATGTAATTAATTTTGAACATTATTTAATTATTTAATATTTTCTTGAAATTAGATTGAGATAGTCGGTGACCAAAATTTTGTGCTGATTGCAATGATGTATTCAGTTTATGCAATTGGGTGTTAATTTGTGCAAAATGAGTGCCAATTGGAATTTCGGTTATTATTCCAAAATTTGTGAATTTTGATATTTATTCAGAAAATCCCAGATGTCGAGTTTTGACACCGAAAATGGTTTTATATACTATATAAAATAGTGAGATTTTAAAAGAAAGGGTATCACTTTTTAAAGTTTGATCTAACCGTGTACCCACACACAACTATTTTCACTGGGTGTTTTTAATATGAAGAAAATGGGCCAAGTGCATTATCTTAATTAAGACGTTTGAGTGCAATGCACAATGTCCTTAGCCGTAATTGAGTGATCAGGTGTTAGTTAAGAGAACTGGTCCCGGGTTGTTAAGCTGGACGTTACCAGTAGCAACCATAACCCTTGCTGGGCCTTTTTAGCCCTCTCTCGACTTCCTTTGGCATCGTCGTAAGCCCAAGTTTCGGCCGCCATCGCGCCATTGTCATGGTGAACTAGTTTTCACGCTAGACCAGTGAGTTTATGCACTAAACTCTCATTAGGGTGCTAATGACGTTTAAGGGGTGTTTAAATTAAATTAAGATTGGGTTAGTGTAGTTATTAGCTTGTTTAGTTAATTTAGGTTAGTTAATTTAGTGAATTAGGTGGTTAGAAATTTTAGTTAGATAGTTTATTACGTGGCCTTGTAGTTAGAATGGTTAGTGTAAATTAATTAGTCCAATAGGTGGTTGGATTAGCAATTTTTAGCCTAAGTTTGTATTTATTAAATTAATATGTATTTATTTAATTAATTTTGAACATTATTTAATTATTTAATATTTTTTGGAAATTAGATTGAGATAGTCTATGACCAAAATTTTGTGCTGATTGCAATGATGTATTCAGTTTATGCAATTGGGTGTTAATTTGTGCAAAATGAGTGCCAATTGGAATTTCGGTTATTATTCCAAAATTTGTGAATTTTGATATTTATTCAGAAAATCCCGGATGTCGAGTTTTGACACCGAAAATGGTTTTATATACTATATAAAATAGTGGGATTTTAAAAGAAAGGGTATCACTTTTTAAAGTTTGATCTGATCGTGTACTCACACACAACTATTTTCACTAGGTGTTTTTAATACGAAGAAAATGGGCCAAGTGCATTATCTTAATTAAGACGTTTGAGTGCAATGCACAATGTCCTTAGCCGTAATTGAGTGATCATGTGTTAGGTAAGAGAACTCGTCCCGGGCTGTTAAGCTGGACGTTACCCCTATTTGGGACTCCTCTGGATGATGGAAGCCGGTCGTAGTAGATTCTAGACATATACTCCTTCAGGAAAGCTGTATAGGAAAGACGTAGCCATGCTAAATGGGGTGAGACGACACCTGGCTATGCCAAAAGACTGCCGAATAGCAAGTGGGCCGTGTTATAAGCCAAGATCAAAACTACGAATGTGTGATTAATTGAGTTGAACGTGTCGGATAATGGGACAAAATTGTGTGGCACGGTATAGAACGTGTTATAACGATTTGGCCCTATAATCAGGACCCCTATGCTTGTTTGAAATTTCAGTGTGGCGTTCCAGTTGATGAGCTTACTTGCTACTCATGTTTTTGTGGCTGCTTGTGATATGAATTTTGTTAACATGTAGGAAGGATCTAAGACGAGGTAAGTCTCTATGATTGTGTGATTGTGTGGTTAGGACGCCTTTAGGCGTATTACCCTCTTAATCGGGGTTTAGAGCGTGAGCTCCCTGATATTTATATATCACCTCGTCGTGGGCACAATTCTTTTCAGGATCATAAGGTGGAGGATCTGGAGCTGAGTAGAGGACATCTTATTGTTACTGTCTGCATGTGCAATAAAATAAATGGGTCAGCGACACGTCCTGGAACATCGCAAATTTATCGACCACCGAGGGATGGGCACATGCTTGAGGATCGGGGCGTGACAAGCATTGCAGAACAAGTGGGTGTATTAGGTCAAAGAAGAATTGATGGCAGCAAAAGGTACAAAGCATGATTAGTAGTAAAAGGGTTTCAACAAATGAATTGATTACATAAGGATTTTTTTCCTTTTGTTGTGAAATTGACTACTATTAAGTTAGTATTAAATATTGTTGTCATTGAGAATTTACATCTAGAGTAGTTAGATGTTAAGATTGCATTCCTCCATGGTAATTTGCAAGAGGATATTTGTATGATACAACCAAAAGGAATTCAAGTTCTTGGAAAAGAAAATTATGTCTGCAAATTGAAAAAAGGTCTATATGGCTTGAAATAGGCTCCTAGACAGTGGTATAAGAAATTTGACAATTTTATGTATGGTAACGGGTTCACTAGAAGTGATATGGATCACTATTGTTACTTCAAAAAATTTATTGACTGCTATATTATCTTGTTGTTGTATGTAGATGATATGCTCATTGCATAGGATCTAGCATGAAGAAGATCAATTTACTAAAGTAGCAATTGTCAAAAAAGTTTGAGATGAAGGACTTGGGCTTAGCAAATCAGATTCTTGGAATGATGATCACATGGGATAGATCCAAAGGAATTCTAAAATTATCTCAACAAAAGTACATTGAAAATGTGTTAGACAGATTCAGAGGTTAGAATGCAAAGCCTAGAAGTACATCTTTAGGAAGTCACTTCAAGCTCTCAAAGAAGCATCACCGAAGACAGATGAAGAGCTAGAGTACATGGCTAAGGTGCCTTATGCATCAGCTGTTGACAATTTAATGTACGCTATGGTATATACTCGACCAAACATAGCTCATGCAGTAGGAGTTGTGAGTAGATACATGGCAAATTCAGGAATAAAGCATTGAGAAACTGTAAAGTGATGATTAAGATACTTGAGAGTCACTTCAAGTATATCATTATGTTTATGAAAAATAGTGTAACTTTACAAGACTTTGTTGATGCAAATCTTAGTGGTGACTTGGACAATAGAAAGAGTACCTTGGGTTATATTTTGAACTTAGGTGGCACTACAATTAGTTGAATGTCTAGACTTTAGACATGTGTGTCTCTCTTAGCTATTGGAGCAAAGTATGTTTCTATATCTAAAGCTGATGAGGAAATGATTTGGTTGAAAAAATTTTTAAAGGATAGGCAAGGAGCAGGATAATATTGTTATTTTCAGTGACATTCATAATGTTATTTCTCTTGCAAAAAATCCGATATTTCATTCAAGAACAAAACACATTGAGTTAAAGTATCATCAAATTCGTCAGTTGATAGATGATAGGACTTTGTCATTGAAGAAGATTCTTGGTGTAGAAAATTTAGTAGACATGTTAATAAAGGTTACCACTATTGACAAATTAAGGCTGTGCATTGCCTCAATTGGCCTCCATGGCAAGTGATGACAAAGGCCGCCACACTAGGACAATTTAGGCTACAAAGATAAAGAATATGAAAGATTATTGCTGTTTTTTTTATATTAAAAAAAACAGATCAACCTCTAAGTGGGAGATTGATGGAGTTGTAGAGTTTAACGAAGGAAAATAATATTTAAGCACCAAAAAAATTTATTTTAGGCAAATATCAATCCTATAATGTTAAAGCAATCAATAAGGACTGATAATGGCATACATGTAATTTCCATACCCTAAGCTCCTATTATATATAGGGGAATATCTTTTATAGTAGTAAGGTTGAAACTTGTAATCCTAGAGCTTGTAATATCGATATTGATCTTGGAAGATTGCTTAGTGCGGCATTGTAGTTTTTCCCTTTTCTGATTTTGGAAAGAGTTTTCCATGTAAAAATTCTCACTTGTTTTTCTTTACAAATTTTTCTCTTTCATATATTCACATCCTAATAGAATGAATGAAAGGAGAATAGGATTGTGCATTTTTTTTTTCTCTATGTAGGAATGCAGATTATAAAGTGATGCGGTATTGAAGGTTGAGAGGGAGATTATTTAGAGAAGAAAGAGTTGACCATTGACTCTTCAGATGCATCAAGGACATTGCCAGTCATAATGCTCTTTCAAAGGGCAAAAGCCATCGCGAAATAAACAGTGGGTAGAACTCCGCAATATAAGAGTGGAAAAACGAATTACTAGATTATCAATATATATGTGTGTGTGTGTGTGTGTGTATGTTAAAAATCACAAGCAAAGGACTTTGGGTTTCCGTATCATCCATTTGGTCAGATTGGTTCATGTGCAGCCGTACAAATGGTACGTGGAGTACTACTTACCCTTTTTAAGTTTTAGACGAGTCAACGAATTCTTTGATAGTCCAATAAGGCAAGTGGACTGGCAGCCCTTTTGCAAAGCATATTATCCATGAGGATGGAGTATTTCCACCTTATACGATTAAATGTACCTCATTACCATTAAAGAGATAAAATTGCCCTTAATCATCTTACTGAAATTTAAGGTGGCAAGCCCTAAATTTATGTCATTTTAGATGCCATGACTAAGAAAATCAAGTTCTATATTCCTTTTATATTTAAATGGGTAGCACCGTGGATTGTAAAAACACTGTACTTTCTTTTTGTAATTCTAGATTTTACATATATTATCAAAACCTTAATTTTGACGATCTATTTAGGCATTTATCACAAAGAAAATTAGGGTTTGATCAGGACCCCTAAAACAAAAGTATATGTTAAATTGCATATGGGTATTAGGAGCATTTTAACCAAGCCTTGGGATTGGAGCTAAGGGACAAAAGCAAATGGGGACTAAAAGGAAAGGGATTATGAGTTTAATTGAACAAATTGAACAAAGCCTATGTCATGACCTACCCTTGAGGTGCACCACTTAGGGATTCGGTTAATAGATTACTAAGTCTAAACTTAACTCAAGCTTTTCCAAGCCCATATCAATTCACCGCTTAGGGTCCAAATTCTTAACATTCAAATGATTTTCAATAAGAAGTTGTCACTAATAAGTTTACGTTGAGTTAATTAAAAACCCAAATAAAGTAACGGGAGATTTAATTTACTTTTGCAAACTATAGATTTTGGCTATGGAGATTTGGTTACATCAAATTTCTCTAATACCATTTCGATACCATTCATCTTATAAAAAAGATTTAGTAAACATCTTAGATTGATTTTATTACTTCCTAACATGTGAGATGATTATGCAGATATGCAAACCACCAATGTAACACCTAATAATCAAAGCAGTAAATAAATTGCAAGGAGAAAGTATTTACCTCAGAGCAATAAAAGCATTTGTGATGTTAGTTAAAAAATCACATCAACAACATAGATATGATTTTCAATTAACATGCAATACACTCAACATTTTTAGGGTTTTTAATTATTTAAATAAAATCTAAAATATGTAGAATGCAATAATATTCTAAATGCAGTGACGTAAAAAGCCTATGTCACTCAATTTTAGTTGAATGACCTAACTCTAATGACAGGCAATAATTGATAGGGATAATATCCTAAAAAACCCCAAACTGGTACACTTGTGACAAATTTACGCCAAACTATTTTTTTGACCACCAAAAACCCCAAACTGGTATACTTGTGACAAATTTATCCCAAACTGGTACCCTTGTGACAAATTTATCCTATGTTAGTTTTCGTTAAATTTTATTCTCAAATTATTAAGTTAAATGACACGTGACAGTTAACCAGTATATCAATTTAGGATTTTACGTTCCGTTTGTCATAGTTTACAATTTTTATGATTTTTTTGTGGTATTAATCCAATTTAGCATAGGGTATATTTGTTACAAATTTACCAGTTTAGGGTTTTTTGTAGTCAAATAAATTAGTGTGGGGTAAATTTGTCATAAATGTACCAGTTTATAGTTTTTTATAATCAGTCGGGGTAAATTTGTCACAAGTTTACTAGTTTGGGGTTTTTCATGGTCAAAAAAATAGTTTGGGGTAAATTTGTCACAAGTGTACCAGTTTGGGGTTTTTTAAGGTATTATTCCTAATTGATATGCAGCTATACTAACATGTCATGCATTTCAATTTGATGACCTTAAAATGTAATTACCAAATGATGCGCACTCGATGAATCTAATTCTACATGACATGCACATGATAGTTTTTTTTTTAATTAAATTACGTAATAGAAAATACCCAATAGTTAAACATGCAATTTAAATTAAAAGAAGAAGAAGAAATCTAATCTATTCTAGGCAATGTTTTTTTTTTTTGTATTTTTTATTTGGAAAATTCAGAGTAAATAAATTACTTAATTTAAACATGCAATGTTATTAACAACAATCAAATTGATATCTTATCTTATTTTTGTTTGATTTTCTTTATGAAAGCAACCAAGTAAAGATTGGTTATTCAATCAAATTATGGAATCCACAAAGTTTATTTTATCTATTTAAATTTGAAATAGAATAAACTAGTGATCAGATCTAAGTGGTTAAGGATATTGATGGAAGATTTTTCACTTAAATTTGGAAAGTGTAAATCAACTATCTAAATAGTTATGAATAAGATGGAAGATTTTTCGTACCGCTGGGTATCATATCTCACACTTAGAGATCAGGTAACCATTCAAGGACGTTGTTAACTTGGGTGATCTTTTGGATTTTTTGGATATGCATATTTAAATTGAATATTTGATAGAAGATAGCAAGAGTAGGCAACCAAATAATTTCAAATCAATTAAGGATAAGATAATCCCTAATTTGAAGATTAACTTTCTAAATGTGAACTTGACTTAATTAGGCCGAAATCGTGATCATGAAGCTCAACGGTAGCGGTCAACGGCTCGAACAGCGACGGCCTGATCAACTGTGGCCGATTAGCACAACGGCAAAAACGACCCACAACCTACGACGGGAAAAGGGCAGGGTTGCCGCAACAGTGAGCAACGTCGGCGGCTTGGCATCGTCAGACTCCACAGTAAGGTAGTGAGCATTGTCGACGAGACAACAACTCAGCAAGCTGCACTGAGCTTGGCTCACGGCACAACACAACAGACCGTCGAGTCAGGAGCAGGGAGCTCGGCGCGGTGGTGGGGCTCAGGTCTCCGCGGCTCAGCACAACCGGGATGGTAGCAAGCCGTTGTTGGGGCAGTGGAAACTCGGCTCATAGGTTGTTGCAACGAAGGAGGCGGCAGCAATGTCGTGCGGGTGCACAGTCATGACCAAGAAAGGAGTTGGCTCAGTCACGGAGCATTAATCATCAGCATCTCATGTCTTGGCTTGGCACGCGACGTAACGGGTGGTGTCGTTGGGCAGGACGGCAAGGCTCGGCTCCGCAGGTGGCTTGCGGCAGGACACGGCGAGAGGCAAGGCAGCGCGTGGCATTGTCAACGGTGAGGGTGCGATGCCAGCGCACCCTGGCAAGGGTCTCAACCAAGGCTTGGCCGATGGCTCACCTTCTTTCTCTCTTTTTCTCAAATGTGTCTCAAATGCTTTGGTAATTGTGATTTTTCAACCTCGAATTATGAGGTATAACATCGTATTTATAATCAAACTTAGGTTTAAACTTGATTACACGAGCTTATTACAGGCTCTTTTCAATATAATGGGCTAAATTGGCTCAAGACCTATCATTAATTAATTCTCACAGGCTGAATTAGATTAAATTAAGCTCAATTTAGCCTTTTCCCCAAGTGAATTTTGCCCACCATGATCCTTCCTAGCTCTAGCCAAATTGTGCCCCACTTCGTACACTCCATAAATCAAATTTTAAGCTCAAAATCATCAACCGCCAATCTAATGCTAATTTGATGAAATAAAATATATAAAAAATGCTCCTACTATTATATGATATAAAATTTAATTCTAATATTTTTGTTTAGGGATTAAGGATTAATCCCTAATTTTCTATGCAATTAACTACTAAAGGATTAGTAAAAATTTAAGTCGCAATAGCCTATAAGGTGAAAAATCAAATTGAACCCATTGGGTCTTCATCATGGCCAAAATTGATTTGGATGACAAGTGAGTCTCAATTCAAACTAATAACATCGAGCAATATTGTATACATTTAGTTTAACACTAATATTTAGTGTTTGCACTAAGTTGCACAAGGAAAAGTAATAAAAAGATTTGACTACAGTCATGAGATCTGGTCTTACTATTTTGTGGACCAAAAAGTCCCTTCTGAAAAGCAGCAAGAGCATCACTAGAAAAGGCAGATGATTAAACATCGAGAGAGCACCTTGTCAACAAACGTGTTAGTGAACAGTATGTTATCGAGTTGTAATTGACCACCATCCGAGACAAACTTCAGCAAAAGAAAAACAACACACTTTTAAGTTCAGGATGTTTGATGTACTTGAGGGTCCCGATCAAGACTCAGTATAGCTACAGAGGGCCTATGTAAGAAATGACATGGTAAAAAAACATATGATTCCAATAAAAAGCAAAGAGGACATTATTCGATGTTGTTAATTGTCATAAAACAACAAAGGGACTACACAAGAGACCTATTATTTATAGACAAAATTGGGTACAACTTTCCTCATCCAATTCTCACAAATCCATTGCTACTCATCGCTCCAAATCATCACTCATTCTTTTTTATCATTTCTTGGAGAAGTAGTTCCACAAATGTCTTATTGTCGTCTCCTTGAAATCCAAAAAAGAAGATGGATACTCCCAACATCCTTCACATTTAAAGAAGATCCTCATTGATTTTTTGCTTATCATTATCCAAACCTTTAGTATGTGCAATGTGGCTAGCAATCATCTCCATCCTCTTGTTAGCCTTTTTTTAATAAAGCGCCAAAAGTGTTTGCAATCTCAACTAACTCAGTAGCCCATTTGTTACATGCTTTAGCCTTTTTTCCTTCTTAAATGATGAGATTCGTTTTGTGTTTGAGAAGATAATAGTGGCACTAAGTTTTGATTTGCACCATTAGTTGCAACATCATCATGATTCTCACCTTCTTCATGATCTACAGCCACAAGAGATTTTGGGTGCGTTTGGGAAGACTTTTGGGGAAAGTCTTTAGAAAAATGCTAAGACCTTTGAGTTGAAGGTGTTTTCCAAAATGCAAACTGTGTTTAATAAATTGTAATTTAAAAGTCCTTTGTGAAATACCTTTGAGCAAAATGGTGTTTGGGAGACAAAGGACTTTTGTGAAAAAAAATTATCAAAAGAAAAATAAAAAAATGAAACCGGCAAGGGCAAGTGGCATCTGGCGGCCGGCGGCGACCCCCGGCGACCTCCGGCGACCCCGAATCTAGGCCAGCGAGGTCGTGGGCATCACGCGACGCCGTTGCGACCTCCAGCGACCCCGGATTTGGGCCAGCGAGGTCTTGCGACGCTATTGCAACCTTCGGCGACCTCGAATCTGGGGCGGCGAGGTCACGCGACGCCGTCGCGACCTCCGGCGACCCCGGATCTAGGACAGCGAGGTTGCGTGACGCCATTGCGACCTCCGGCGACCCCGGATCTGGGGTCACGTGCATCGCACAACGTCGCCTGGACCTCCGAGAACCCCAATTGGCCGTCGCGAGGCTGTGCAACCCTCGCCCGAGGTCGAGGGACCTCGCGAGGCCGCGCCGGGTCGCGCAACCCCAATCGGCTGTCACCGAGGCTTCGCAACCCTCGCTCGAGGTCACGCGAGCTCGGCGAGGGCCGCGCTTGGGTCGCGCGACCCGAGCAGCTGCCGCCGGGGCCACACTCAATGGAGAAGATGAACACTGACCTGAGCAGCTACGGCTGGAGCCACCCTCGACGAAGAAGATGAACAGTGCTCCTCACAATGGCAAAAAACGGAAAAACAAAATGTTCATAAGGATAATTTTGGAAAAAAAAATATGAATAGTACCCCACCAGCTTACCGAGAAAGCTGAAATGCCTAAGATAGGGGTACCCCTACCTTGGGCTTTCAGCCTTCAAAAGGCAAGTTTGGAGCCAAAGGTGTTTGCAATTTTTTTTGCCAAATGCCCATTTTTAGCCCAAAGGGCTTTGGAAGCCTAAAGTGGCTTGGAAAAGCCACATCCAAATGCAGCCTTTGAAGGGTCATCCATGAGATTTTCCTTGGCACAATCTTTTTCAAATATAGTTACTAGTAGATCATATTGAGGGAATGACTTCCCTCTCAAAGAGGCAGCTCATGGATAAGTCTGAAGAGAAAATATATTATTTTGTTGAAAAAGAAACAAGTAGTAAAGAAGAAAAGTAAGAAGTGACAAAAACCTTGTAATATTTTTTTCCAACTATCCTTTGAATGAATATCAACACAATGCTTTTCATAAATGCACCAAAACCACTTTGATCCTTTAATTCATATATCTAATTGTAGACTCTTTCAAGTTTTTTTATCTTCGACTCTATGTGAAGATTACCCTTGATGCCAAAACTAGGGAACTTTTATTCGAACCACTTCTCTGACATAATCATGTAGCCACTCTTGAAACCGTTATCGATTTTCATTCCCCATGCAACTAGCTCTTGAAGACCATTTAGAAGTGTCGTTTTCTTCATCTATTTTCATATACATCGATCTCTTTGTTTCCCTTCCTTGAGTTTGACTAAAATCACTACCTTTCATTCCTAAACATCTTGTTTAAATTTTAGAAAATTTATTTATAGAGGATAGCACGGTAGAGAAAATATAATGATAGAGACATCATAGTACCAAAAATTTAAAATGATAAAGCCATAATTCAAAATCTACATATGAAAAATATGTCTTAGTAATGACAAACCAGCACCGCATTACATATGTCTAATAGAAATGGAAAAACAAAACATATTACAACACAAGTCTTGCAATAATGGGAAACAAATGAATTTTTTTTTAATTATATTTGTTGGAAAAAAAACTCATTTACTGTTTTGAAGTTGACAAAACATTTTCAAAAAGTTTAGTTTGAAGACATCCAGACTCTAGCGTCAAAGTCTAAAAACTACTAGACTTTAGATTTAAAGTCTACCCACATTGACAGTTTCTAGACTGAAGAATGAAGACTTGTCCAGATGCGAGATTATCTTTATTTCTTCAAAGATTCGATTTGTATAGTTTATGGATGACCTTATGGCTGGATTTAACACCTATATGATTGACTATTTTTATTGGAAACAACTCCGATAATCAAATCTTTCGGAAAGCAAACAAACTTGGAAAGTGCTCCTTATGGAAACCAAGATTCTGATTGTATGAGCAAATAGGATTGACGAGCTTTCATCACAAATCATCTAACGACTCGAGATCTCCTTGATTGATTCTGTCCAACGGGTAGATTGGAAGAATTCCTTTGGAAAGTGCCAACGATCGTGAAGGCATGAAGGAGTATTTAAGGCGGACTCTCTAAATTGTTCGATACAATCTGTGAAAGAAAAATTTTAAAATCTAAGACTTCCTAGTTCCTTGCTATTTCACTGAGCTCAAAGTTGTATACAAAAGAGAGAAACTCATAGTGAGACTTTGTGAGAGATCAGTAGAGACTTCACTGTGAAGTCGAGATCGAAAGACTGTAAAATCTCTTTTGAATTATTAGTGAAATCTAGCCAATAGGCTGTTAGCATGGGAAAGTGGATATAGGCTTGATCTAAGCCAAACCACTTGCTCCTAAGCAATCTTAGAAACATACTTGCACCCTAATGTATGTGCCAACTAATGCTACTAAGCAATCTTAGAAACATGAAATTAATGAAATAATCTTATCTTTAAAGTATTAAATTAATCCATGTAATAGCATAACAAATATACCTGAAACCATTTCCATCTCTAATCTATACATTTCTCTAGAACTGGCTCATGTGAGACAAGAAACACATTATGCATTCCTATCACTGCACTTAAAATTAAGTTAACATGCCTACTTATGTATCACTAGTCCTCATAAATTTGAACTTTATTCACATGATGGGCATGTATATGTAGGAACATGCCATTCGTCCTTTCATAGTTACAAGTCCATCTTCTTTTAACCCACCAATTGCATGTTCCAACTCACATAGTAGAGTAAATGCACGTCTATCTATTCGAAGTTGTTCCACATGATCTAAGTCACTGCTATTAATGAGGCGATCAAAGTGATCTAAATGAGCTTGGCCTCTAACAAATGTGTGATCCTTCAATATATGCTTATGATGCCTTTTAGTAGCAGCAGACACTAAATCATATACATCATACACAAAAGCAACTTCAACTATTATGATATTTTTTTTTGTGCCAAAAAAAAAAGAACTATTATGATTTTTACCTTTTAAATTTGTTACTTGAATAAGTGGACTCATAGGTAAAAGCTCACCCAAGCAAATACCAGATAGATGAAAAATAATGTTCTTTATTGAATGATTGCCATCATTTCTAAAATATATAAGCAAAAGTATATATGAAAACGTATGGTTCATTACTTTTTGAAACCCAATTGCTCATCCCCCAACACAATAGTCATAGACAAGACAACTATTATCAATCGATGATCACAAAGCCATCTTATAATCATCACCACCTGCTACTAGCGGTTTCAATAGCCTTGCGAATCGTCCCATCACCAATCACTATGACAATTGTCTACATAAACTTCCCTAGTTACCAATTGCCACCAATGACTAGTCATTGTCACAACTAGTAGCTAGTCGCGACTCTCGCTCGCGACAAATCATTTCTCCTACATTTGCCAACACACTGGCCTTGTTGGCTCTCGGTTACCATGGTGGTCGAGTGTCACAAATTATAGATCTTGAGAAGTGAGGGGTTAATCGTAGATTTTGAAATGGTATGGCGAAAAATGTCACTATCTGTGATCATTGCTATCATTTGACCCATTCAAAAATGTTGGGAATAACGAATCCCCGAAAACCGGATTCGACACAGAATCGAACCCCTAAATCAATGCGGAAGACGAAGCCCCGGAAAACACGTATCACTGATCGTAAAGTACACCACGGATTCGAGCGTACCTTGTTAGCCACAGATTAAACACCAATGCCGAAGACCGAGGAAGAAATTCTGATCCGATGATGGCAATTTGCCTTGAAAGGAAGGCGGTATCGCCGTAAGCATTTTTCTTCTTTTTGGAGGGAGAGTGGGAGAGAATGTACGTTGGAATTGTTATGCCAAAAGGTGTCTTCTCTCTCTCTCTTCTTCCTTTTATACCTTCCCCCATCCACGGGCCCTATTCCCGTGGGCCAGGCTTTTTGGGCCCAGCATGGGCGGACGGGCCTTAAGCCCATCACCAATTAAATCCATCATCTCCCACTCGCACATGGTGGTCCAAAACCAACATGGGCGGACAGGCCCTACTCAACCCCATCAGAGAAAAATCCATCATAGATTCTCACTTAACATGGTGGGCCGAACAGAATCCTCTTTTCCTCTCTTCAACATTCATACCGGTGAATAATCCGTGCGACCATCATACTTTGAGAGCTCGTTGCCATACATCTGTTAGGAATATATAGCAGCTCATAATGGGCATCACTTCCTGAGTAGATTTAGTATGCAGTACCCTAGATCGATCGATCACATTTATATCTCTCTTGATCTCTTTTAAACAATGATATATATATATATATATATATATATATATATATATATAGATATATTGTATTCACAATTATGATTATCACAAAGACAGTCATAATTGGTTAACCGGTGAATACAAAACTACAATGTGATTCTCCAAAATCGATCTTCCTCTTTCCTTCAAACTCTTAATTTCAGTTCAGCTTGCTTTTCTAGAAATGTCCCATTATATCGAATCACTCATGACCATTGGCAACATCCTAAGATAGCAAACACTAAATAGAAATCTTGAGAATAAGTAAGAGTCATGAGGGGATTAAGAAATTGAGGAACTCTCTTCCTCAAGAGTCTCACACGACATAAAAGTTGAGATCAAACTTTTGCCACTCTTATTGGTCGTCTCATGCATACGTAGTATGAAATACGTATTACGGTATTAACTCCTTTCCCATGGAGCATATGTTTACACCTTCAATACCGTACAGATGATAGTTCAGACATACCCAATGTCTAACTTGAGTTCACGTATCTACTCATTTACAAAATTCATCAGAACTCACATCTGGCATCTTAGACAGATAAATTAAAATATGTGGGGTATATTACTTTCGGACATAGTAAGTATTATATCCTCATCTTAACACCTAGTTAAGGCGACATACGTGTTTTAAGCTTGAGCTTTCGATTATCACCTAGATAATAAGCTTAAAAATAGTCTCATCTCTATTTATTACACAGTAAATAGAGGCGATTACCCGTGTGAGTGGGCTAATCTTATATCTGTCCGACATACTTCTCAACTTAAAGTAATGCACTAAGCATTAAGATGCATAAAGATTAAACAAAGATTCATAGGCATTAATGATGAAAACACAAATTCATCAAATGTGAACACTTAGGGAAATTACAATATTCAGTACATTAGCCTCTACGCAATCCTAGAGATTTCATATAGCCACAAAACACATCTCTAGGTATTGGCTTTGTCATAGGATCTGCTACCATTCCATGCGTAGTATGTACTCTAAGTTCACATCTTTTTGTGCAACCATATCCTTGACAAGATTATACTTGGTATCTATATGTTTGGTCTTGCCATGATATTTTGGATCTTTGGTGTATGCTTTTGCTGCTTGGCTATCAAAGTTAACCAACAATTAATCTGCAGCACTTTCAATAACACCTAAATGATCCAAAAAAAATCTCTTAAGCCAAACACTTTCTTACACTGCTGCTGATAATGCCACGAACTCAACTTATATCGTGGACAAGGCTATACATTTTTGTTTCTTACTGCTCCAACATATGGTGCCATTATTCGGTAAGAAAACAAAGCCAGAGGTAGATTTTCTTTCATCTAAATCTCCTCCTCAAACAGCATCAAAATAGCCTTAGAGTCGCAGATCCATTCCTTAATAATTCAATGTATTATCAGCAGTCCCCTTTAGATACATCAGTATTCTCTTAATGGCTTTTCAATGTGCTTGACCTGGATTGGATTGGTAACTACTCACCATTCCAACTGTAAAACATATGCCATGTTTTGTACACATCATAAAGTACATCAAGCTCCCAACAGCACTAGCATAAGGAACATGTTTCATTTGTTCCTTCTCTTGTGGAGTCCTTGGACACAGTTTATGGCTCAATCCTTCACCTTTTGCAATAGGAGTGTCTATGGGTTTACAATCCCATATCCTTCAATTCAAAATTGGAAGACAACCAACTTTTGACAGTATTGACAAACTCCATATTACTTCCAGCAATTAGTATATCATCAAAATATAATGATATGATCACAAATTGATCATTTTATATTTTGATATATACACAATGATCATCATCTATCATTATAAAGTCATATGCCATTATGGCATTATGAAAACGTATATATCATTGTCTTGACGACTGCTTAAGGCCATATATCGACCCCCAAAGTCGACATACCTTTTCTTCTTGGCCTTTCACTATGAAACCAGCAAGTTGTTCCATATATGTTCCTTCCTCTAATTCTCCATTGAGGAAAGCAGTATTTACATCCATTTGATGTAACTCAAGATCCATACTAGTCACTATTGCCAGAATAATGCGAATCAAGGTAAATCTCACTATAGGAGAAAATGTATTTTCATCATCAATTCCTTCCTGTTGATTATATCCCTTCGCCACAAGGCGAGCCTTATGCCTTTCTATTGAACCATCAGCCTTTCGCTTTATTTTGAGAACCCACTTGTTCCCAATAGCTCTGCACCCCTTTTGGAAGATCAACCAGTTCTCAGACTTGGTTTGACTTCATTCACTCCATCTCCTCTTTCATTGCATGAATACATTTTTTCCTTACTAGGGCATTTCAGAGCCTCATTAATATTTCTTGGCTCATCCTTATCTCGTAGAGCAATTATAAAAGTTTCCCTTTCAATGTCAAAACATCGACGGGGAATACTTTGGCGACTTGTTCACCGTTTGGGAGATTGTATACTTAGCACATCATTCCCCATCATGCTCCCACTTGGATTAGGTAATGATGATGTCGTCACATCAGGTGGTTGCAATTGAGAATGAATTGAATTCAATTCATCACATCTCATATTACTCCCACTTGGACGAACTCCACTGACATCATTATCTTGATCCAAGGTTTCAAATAAGGAGTAATTTTCCCTTATTTCGCCACTCTTAGGAAATTCATCCACTAAGGATGTGACATCCCGTGATTCAAATTCAGTTATACTCCCACTTACCTGCTCACTCATTTTGAGTGTTCGCAGTATCTCATGAAAATACTCTTATTTTCTTTGGGACCCAATTTCTTAAACTTGTGAGAGGACTCATGAATATAGGTAGCACAACTCCATGGCTTAAGAAAACTTAAGTCCGGTTTTCTACCTGTCCATAACTCATATGAAGTGGAAATAACTAATTTGGAAGGCATCCGGTTAAGTATATTGGTAGCAGTTAACAACGCGTCACTCCAAAAAGTGATAGGTAAGTTAGCATGCGCCATCTTGGACCTAACCATTCCAGTAGGGTTCTGTTTCTTCTCTCCGCAACACCATTTTGTTGAGGAGTATATGGAATAGACAACTATATTTCTATTCCTTTTTCATCACATAATTTTCTGAACTTATCAGATAAATATTCTCAACCTCGATCGAATCTAAATACCTTTATTTTCTTGTCTAATTGATTTTCGCGGGTTCATAAACCTTGAAACAACTTATGCTTCAGATTCATGAGAAATCAAATAGACATATCCGACTCGAGTATAATCATCTATAAAAAAAAAAAAAAGTGATGAAATAAACAGCCCATTGCCTTCCTCTCACATTCATTGAACCACAGACGCCCAAATGGATTAAATGCAGAGGAAATTCAACTCTTTTACCTTTTCCAAATGATTTCCTTGTCATTTTCCCTACTAGGCAATGCTCACATATAGACAAATCGACTTTTTCAATATTGCCCAACAAGCCCTCTTTGGCTAATCTATTCATATGTTGTTGGCCCATATGACCAAGTCTAGCATGCCACCATATTCACATCATTATCATATAAGGTAGAAGACGTGAAACAAGGGAATAACATATTGACATCATCTCAGTCGACATTTAGTACAATAAAATCATTCAGTAAGTGACCACAACTATAGTAGTTTGTATCTAAACACAAATCTACACCTTTATTATGGAAATTCATACCAAAACCAAGCTTAACCAACACTAAGACAGACACTAAATTTCAACAAATCTCCAGTGCATATAGAACATCAAGATGCGTCCACCATGTATGTTCAATTGGCAGGTGCCAATCCCTTTAACTTCAGCTCTAGAGTTATTTCCAATATAGATCCACTTAGTTCTAGTTGGTATCGTCGGAATTCCACGAAAGATCCTCTATCCTTCGCTACATGGTCTGTCGCTCCTGAATCTACAGTCCACAAAGGATTAGACTCAGTCAAGAATACAGAACTCGACACAAAAGTAAAGTTCTGAAAAATACAAAGGGTGTTTACTTTCTTTGGCTCACGACAGTTGCGAGCATAGTGACCCTTCTTTTCACAATTGTAACACCTCACTCTTGACATTTTCTTCACTTGAGGACGTTTTCCTCTCTTGTGTTGGTTAACTCTTGATTTCTTGTAATAAGGACTTGATCCTTTGCATTCCCACATATTGAACAAATCAATACGCTTGCACTTAGAGCACAAAGCCCTTTCTGAGCTAGAACTAGCATAGCAAATGTCTATTTTCGGCTCAAATACCGTTAGACGGTCCTCTATTAGCTCAAGGTGGCGCATGGCATCCTTAAGGTCTTCCATAACATGGTCAAGAGCTTCTAGTGCTTCTTGCTTTTCCAGCACATATTGATCTTCTTATTCAATATTTCACAATTGTTACCATTCATATTAGCAATCACGTCCTTTTTTGCTGAAACCATCGATTTGAACACATCAGACATATATGCATGAATAATTAATGCCTATCATTTATGCATCCCTATTTGCATAGACCCATCATATTAATGAATAATTTCAAGTAAGGCTTTAGAATCAAAAGGTCACTATGTTTCCAATCATCCTCCAAAAAATCCTAACTTAAAATTATTATTAATATAATTATCTTATGCAAATAAATTTTATAAAGTTACAAAAACTTCTATTACTACCCACAGCTAATTACCCACAGCAACCAGTAATAGCAGAAAGCAAATAAAATCTTAACATCCAATAAAATAACAATACTTTCACATGATACAACTAATATATCGGTTGTTACATCAACAACAATCAGGTAGTAAACATTACATAATTAATCAAAGAAATAAATAGGGAATGTCCCTTCTAATCTATCAGCCATAATATCTGAGAAATTTGAAGGCACATTTGCCAACCATGGAAAAACTTTTGAAGAGCTTTCATGTCGCCTCCAAGGCGCATTCACTCGGCGCCATGTAGCGCTCAATCTAAGGGTTGAAGTTTTGGCTAACTCAATCCTATAGTGCTCTCTTACAAAAGCTTCCACCAGCCTCCTATAACCCGAGACCACGTTGACCTCCTATAGCCGGTCCAACACTACTTGCCATTCAGGTGGAAGAGTGTTCATCAAAGCCGGCACCTTCTCAAAATTCGGCATAAGATAACCATTCCAGATGATTTCCTATATCATCTGATTGACCCTGACCACATGTGATACTAAATCACCATCATGCCACCGATAATTAGCTAATTCTGACATCAGCATTTTAAGTCTTGCATTTCCCTCCTCCGTTCTCGGGATTGCAGGTATCCTTGTATAACGCATCATAGTTCCTGCAACAAATGCAGAACTAAAAATGGATCACTTATAATCCATAATAAATATAAGGGAAAAATACATAATTTTCCAAAATTCATGCAAAAAATGCAGAATTAAAAATGGATTACTTATAACCCACATAGGCATAACTGAAAAAAAAAAAAAATCCTTTTTTTTTTTTTTTTTTGGTCATCGGTCAACGGTCAACGGTCAAAGTCAACGGTCAACGGTCGGTCAACGGTCAACGGTCGTCGGACGGTCAACGGTCAACGGGTCGGGTCAACGGGCGCGCGGGTCGTCGGACGGTCGGACCGCTCGCGCGGACCGACCGCACGTGCCTCGCAGCGTGCGGGGATGACGTCACGTAGACGTCATTCGGCACATCTTTGGGTGCGTGCCTACGTCCGCGAAGTCGGGTCGGGTCGCCGCCGATGACCGCCCGGCGAAACTTCGTCGGCAATGACGTCATAGGTGACGTCATCCGAGCGATTACCGCCGTTGGATGACATCATGATGACGTCGTCAAGTGACGTCCGCATGCGTCGGTCCGCGGACCGGCGCGTGCGTTCGCCGGTCGCCGACGCGCACATCCGGTTCGTCACCGCGCGTGTGGCGCACGCGCTGGCCATTGCCAGCGCTTCGGGCTCGTTGCGCCCACGCGCAGCGGCTTCTGGCCGGGCGTGTGGGTGCGTGCGGCGTCTTACGGCGGCATGCGACATGTCGCGGACTCGTCTCGACATCGCCTTTCTCCCCATATGTTTAGAAAACGATTTCGACTTACAAAAACTCAGAAAAATGGCGAACAACGCTCGGGTGTCGGGATTTCTCGCCCCGATCCGTACAACCGAAAAGTTTTTGCGAAAAATCAATCAAAAAACATCAAATTGATCGGGAAAACGTGAACTAAGGCTCGATACCAATGTTGGGAATAACGAATCTCGAAAACCGGATTCGACATCGAATCGAACCCCTAAATCAATGCGGAAGACGAAGCCCGGAAAACACGTATCACCGATCGTAAAGACACCACGGATTCGAGCGTACCTTGTTAGCCACAGATTAAACACCAATGCCGAAGACCAAGGAAGAAATTCTGATCCGATGATGGCAATTTGCCTTGAAAGGAAGACGGTATCGCCGTAAGCATTTTTCTTCTTTTTGGAGGGAGAGTGGGAGAGAATGTACGTTGGAATTGTTATGCCAAAAGGTGTCTTCTCTCTCTCTCTCTCCTTCCTTTTATACCTTCCCCCATCCACGGGCCCTATTCCCGTGGGCTAGGCTTTTTGGGCCCAGCATGGGCGGACGGGCCTTAAGCCCATCACCAATTAAATCCATCAAGAAATTATTTCTTAAATAAGCTCCTTTTCTACATGTCAAATAATGGAAAAACGTTATCAAATAAATTTTGTCAAGTTAGAAAAAGCAGTTATTGTTGATTTTGTAAGGGTAGCACTATTTCCATCTCTTCTATGATTAAGTCCACCTCACTTACATTAGAAAGATTAAATTGCTCTCAATCATTCAATCACAATCTTTCAATCGCAATTTAAAGCAATGGTCTCATTCCTAATTTTTTTCTATTTTTTCTATTTCAATTAAGGATCTAGTTACCATAATTATGCATTTCACATGTTTTAATTTTTAGTGTATTCTTATATTTTACTTATTATAACGTTTTACATAGCACTAGCAATGGAGAAAGATATTATTTGTTAGAGTAAAAATCTTGAAAGTTTCTTCTTCATCATTGCTCTTATAAAAATTTATTTATTATTTCTCCCTCCTAAATTGAAAGCTCACTTTCTCATTGAATTTTTTTATTTTTTAATTTCATTAGTCTAATATATCAAGTCTCTTTATTAACTATATTAAAAACTTATCTTTTTTCCATACTATTGATGAGATGCTTTTACACAAATGTAAGGTGTTATGGAATATACTAAAAATATTATGCACAATAAGTTATCGTTGTATTAGCACACAATCTGTGGACGATATTAATTTATATTAATTTAAAATAATGAGATTTCACTAGCATTAAAAAGCTCCTTATTTTATGCAATTTTTTTATATAATTAAATTTCATCTTTTAAAGTTTTCGATTAGAGAATGTAATTGTGATTTCATTTTGGAAAATTTCCAAATAGGTTTTTTTCTTTCATCACAACAATCCATTATATATATATATATATATATATATATATATATATTTATATATATATATATATTTATATATATATTTATATATATATATATTATTTTTAATTTTTTTAATTAGAAAAAACCTTAAAATAAACGGTGTGGAAGTAAAATCTAACAATGGAAAAAAACATTGAACAACTCTTTAGTAAGGAGTTCAAGTAATTTTACATTGTTATATAATAAATTAGATTTTTAATGTCTTTTACAACGTTAATTGTCATAATTTATAAAGGAGAAAAATGTTTTTGTGAGGAATTTTTACAGCGTCAAAAAGGGCATAAACAACTCCTTACGACATCTTCCTCTAGTACTCATTCTCTTATGTTCATCTTAGTCTTCAATTTGCCAAAATTAAAAGAAACAACTTCTTTGCTCACAACTCGACACTCGCCTTGCTCGCTTTGGGTCACTTGTGTTGCTCGCGGCTTGATGCTCACTTGGCTCGTTGCTCCTCGCTCGACACTCAATGCTCACCCTATTCAACGCACACTTTACTTGACCCTCACCGTTTGCCTTTCTTGGTTGACCTCGCTCGTTATTGAACCCATTGGGTCAATTCGGTCATCGGTTATCCTTTCAAAGAGTACAAAAAATGAAATAAAAAATTATTTGTTGATCTTGGATTGACCTTGGAACAATACCGCACCCATTAGGTCAGTCCAATCTTCATTTTTTTTTAAATAGTACAAAAAATGAAATGAAAAAAATATCGATTGGTCTCTGGTTAACCCTGAAACCGGATCGAACCCATTAGGTCGGTCCGATACTTAGTTCCAAACTCAATAAAATAGGTCCTCGGTCTCAAAAATTTAGGATCAGTATTATGCGAGTTGGTATTAAGGTTAGGGGGTGAACCAGCCCAACCTGGATCATGCTCACCCCCTAAATGGCTTTAATATATATGGGCTACCTACAATAAAAAAATACTAAACATGTGAAGTTATCAATTATGGTAACTTGATCTTGCATAGAAATAGAAGAATTATATACATTAAAAAAAAAAGGTAATAATTTCGGGGCCACCACTTAAATCGCGATTAAACAAGTAAGGATAATTTTAATTTTTTTGGGGCTGAAAAGTAGGTGGATTTAAGATGGAAATACTGCCGCTCTTCTGCGATCCAATAAATAAATAAAAATCAAACAAGCGAGACTCCTTGGTCAACTTGCCATTTCCACATCTTTTAGCATTTCTACATCCTGATCCTCCTTGGTTCGCACTACGTAACGCTTTTTCCATCGCCTCGTCCGCTGCTCCTCGGAGTAAAAACCTCAGCTCCGCTCAAAACCTCTCGACCAGGACTGCTGCGGCAGATCGAGAGAGAGAGAGAGGATGCACACATTTGGGTACAGAGCGAACGCTCTGCTGACTCTTGGAGTCACGATCTTGGCGCTGATGTGCGCCATGGCTTCTTTCTCCGACAACTTCAGCCTCCCGTCTCCCTCGGCCCATGTTCAGGTACCGTCGCTTCGAGTTCCCTTTGCTTATGTTTTGAAATTTGAGCAGCTCAATATGGTGGGTTTTTTTTTTTTTTTTTTTTTTTTTGGCTCCGTTGTAGGTGCTCAATGTCAATTGGTTTCAGAAGCAGCGGAACGGGAACGATGAGGTAAATTTTCCGTCTTTCGCCCTTATTCCGACCCCTTGGTTGATCTGTGTTCTTGGTTTTATCTTCTTGGAATTCGGGGTGTCGATTTTCGTGGTTGTTTTGGATGGTTTTGGCCGATTTACCGAACCCTAGGAGCGTGAATTTTTTCAGGGATCTTGTGATTGTTGGTTCCTCTCTAATCATACATGATGAAAGGAAAGACGATTTTCAATGCCTGTGTATGTTGCTTATTGGAATTTCGAAGTGCCACTGTGGGTTCTGCTGCTTAAAACTGCTGCTTAAAACTGTAGTTGGTCCTGACTTTTCCAGTATAATGAGTATAATGCTGTTTTTAATATTGCGCAATCAGAAAACTTATTTTGTTTGAATCTGCTTGTGTAAAAGCATCTTAGATCTATCTTTTTAATTCAGTACCTTTCTTTTGAATCCTGCAGGTTAGCTTGACATTGAACATCTCGGCTGACTTGCAGTCGGCATTTACATGGAACACAAAACAGGTTAAGCAACTGAAACCTTCACTTGCTTTACGTTTGTGCAGATGACATTGTGTGTTTTTGCGAAAAAGAGGAAATATTTTGACATCCTTTTAGAGTAGACTACTGTGTGATCTTTTGACAACTATTGGGATTTGACTTTTTGTGTTTTGAAACTGCAATGCAGTTGAGTGGTCATTGTCATCTTCTTGTGGTGGAACAATGTTAGTGTGTGAGTCAGCTTCTGGTTGTAAGGTCTTTGCTGTGGCATATACATCAGTACGACATTAAACTGCTTGTGTGCTTTCTTTTTAGATTTTGATGCTTTAAATGAGGAGCATTATAGGGAATGGGTTTTGGAATTATGACTAATTCAGTATCTTGTATTTTTTTTTTTGGTCATCCTCTCTTACTTTGGAAACTGGCTCCTTTTTTGTGCTATGAAAAAATGCTTTGCAAATTGGTTTACTTGCCTTGGTACATCAAGGAAACTTCCATTTTACTTATCAAGGAGAAGAATGAGTTGGAGTTTTATTCTGGGAATGCAATTATATTGCCTCTGACCTCTTCCTAAATTGTTAATATGCAAATATTTGAGCAAAACAACGTTGAAATTTCAAAATTTAGGGATTAGTTTGATAAATAAATGGATGTTCTGATCCTCTATCCGAATTGACAACCCATCCTTAACAATCTCCCAACAGTCCTCCCTAGGATCCCAATCCTGACAACCTTTCTCTGTTGATGATTCTCAAATTATTTGTCAGTTAGATACTTGTTGATGATTGCTTGTTCCATCTAGTTGGGCCAATAAATGGAAAACTGAGACTCTCTTATTCTAGGTCATCAAGTCATTATTTACTGCTCTTTAAATTATTTGTGGAAAAAATTGCAGGTATTTGTCTTCCTAGCAGCTGAGTATGATACAACTAAAAATTCTCTAAATCAGGTAGGTGTGATATTATACATAAGTCATTTTCTTGATTTTCACATGTTGAATTCTTATGTTGGCACTCTCCCTGCACATTGTATTCATGGTGGAAAAATACGGATCTTGTCCCTCATGCCTCTTTTATGGGGTGGGTGATATTTCCACTGAGAAAGATTATGGGTTTTAAAATGCTTTTACTAGACATGATTTTCCTGCCATGGGATTAGCGTGTGGTGGTGATTTTGCGGTTCACTTTTAATCCTCTTAAGGATAACTGGTTTTCATAGACTTTTGCATCATCTGGATATCATAGTGGCTGATAGGAGACAGAGTACATTACCACTTCATTATGGGTATTGTAATTTGAGTTTTCTTTTGTTGGTGGCAATTTGGTGGTACTCTGCCGATGTAAAATGAAACAATTTTTTAAAAGTTGAAGTTCGGCTTGACTAGACTAGTCTTGATATTGCAAAGTACTGATCATGCTTATGTCAGTATCCTTCTCAACATCCTTATATGCTGTCCATCATTATAAACTAGTCTGAAATGGAGACCTAGAGGAAGTTATTTCAACAGTAAATCATGATAGCAATCTTGATTGCAGGACTCAATGGGTTAATTCTTGGGAAATTGTTGTCAGTGCATCAGATGGATGCTGCTTTTGTGGTTTTGCTTGTGACAGCTATTAAATAAACTGAGTGTACAGGCTGTTTGGGTGTCATAGTGTCATTTAGTTCTGCAAACTGGTACTGAAACGTGTAGGAGGTCATGATGCCTTTTTCTGTCAAGAAATCCAACTTTCCCGTGGCTCGCTCACCATAACTGATCTTAACCTGCAATGCAAGGCCTTTATGACTATAGAATTTTTTTATTTTTTTAATTTTTTTATCACATATGATGCTTGTTAGTTGAATATACTGTATAATCTAGAAAATTTGTCAGTGTTTGGCTTCACTGAGCTTGCTTCTTCAAGGAATCTAAGTAAATGTTGCTTTTACTGCTTAACAGATCTCACTTTGGGATGCAATCATACCATCTAAAGAACATGCGAAGTTCTCTATTCACACAACCAACAAGTACCGACTGACAGATCAGGTGAACTCATTACTCTTCTCTGCTCTGCTTTGTCTCCCCTGTTAATGGCCATGGCCAATTCAGTGATAGGGCTTCTGGGTTCTCATCATCATGCATAATTTCCTAGAGAGTGCTCTATGAACCTTATGTTTGAAGCCCGTTATTGTGTCACAGACACATACTGCAAGATACTGATCTACATCTTGATCATCTATATACTTTTAAGACCTTACTTATTGAAAAAATTCTCATGTTTTAGGAGCTTGCTTGTTTGTGGAAGGAATGAAAGAAATGAGAAAATGTTCTATGTCTAAGTTATGCAATTCTCCTTCCCACGATAATGGTATCCTTTCCTCCACTTTCAGGGAAGCAATTTACGGGGCAAAGAATTCAACTTGACATTGCATTGGCACGTCATGCCCAAGACCGGCAAGATGTTTGCAGACAAGATAGTTATGACAGGATATCACCTGCCCGAGGATTACAGATAATGCCTCTGTGCCTCTAATAGTGTGCTTTAGTGTCACTGTAGTCTCTTTACTTGAGGGATACAAAAAGGATGTCTTGGTTTATTGTTCTCGGTGAAGAGTCGAGACGTGCAACTAATTGGATTTCCATGGACAGACTTGGTTTTTCTTATGTGACAATTCAATTGAGAGATCAAAGAATGAGTCATACAATTTTTGAAGCTGTGTGGTCAGTTGACGTAGCAACAAATTTTATGACGGTGTTTCACCTGGGTAGACAAAGTTGATGAGATTTTATACGCGGAAAAATAGCTATCGTTTGGATCGTACTGCCCGTTTGTCCTATTTCCTCCATCAACTGAAGCACGTTCCTTGCCCCAGATTAGTTGTAACATGGTAGCTCATGTAAAAAATAAACTCACTTACCTGGCTATATAATTAACAGGATGACTACCTTTGTATGAAATTTTGAAAGTTCAGTGGTCATATTGGAGAAAAAAAAAAATTTAAGGACCATATAGAATATTAAAGAAATGTTTAGAAACCACCCGTATCATTATCCTTTTTTTTTTTTTTATTGAATTCTAGTTTGAGTTAATTTATCATATCGTGGAATCCGTTGAAATTTTTATTCAAGGACCATCTATTTTCATGAAACAACTAATTAATTGAGCGCTTTGTCCTTTAATTTTATAGAGGATAGTCAATCATTTCCTAAATTTTCGTATGCTTAACATTGGCCCTGAATCACGTAATTTGGCAATTGACCATTTGGAAGACAATGTAACAACTCGGTCCAATGAAGGCAAGGAGTGGTCGTCAAGGACTTGAACAAAGAGCGGCTCCTAGCAAGCTTCTGAGATGGCAAAGTAGGCAAAAATGAATTGAAATATCCATCGAATAGGGGAGAGTGATTCTAAGAAATATATGTGAAAGAATGAATTAATTCGGAAGCACATTTTAACATAGTAGTAAACTTGCTTTCAAACTCTAAAATTAAGCACGCCTAGGCTATAGCATTACCAACATTAGTGACTTTTTAGGTAAGATTATGCTTGTATGCTAAAGGACAAAATGGTAATGCTTAATATGAGATAGCTCAAAGTAGACAATACCTCAATTGAGGGCTCCCTTCAAGTAGAAGTTTAGTTTAGGAATAAATCAGGCAAAAGCTAGTGGGCCTGTACTAACCTAGTTTGATGAAGAGTTGTCGCCATGGTTAGAGGGCCTGAACAAAAAGCGGCACTTCGAGGATGGCAAAGAGAGGAAGAATAAATTGAACTATACACTGAATAGAGAGAAAGCGATTTTGACACACACGTGCTTGCAAATTTGAATTAACTCACAAAGGTCCTTTTATAACATAATGGCAAGCTTTGCTTTGAGAAATCCAAAGTTAAGCCTAAATTAGAGCACTATAAGATATGTTAAAGTTTCTGTCTATATGCTTAAGGACAAAATTATGAGGTTCAGTATGAGACGGGTTAAAACAGATAATAACTCAAGTAAGTTAACATGGGATGTCACACAAAATAGTCCAAAGGAGAACTTTCCTGCTCTCCTTTTCTTGTTCAACTCATTATTCAAAACCTGAAGGAAAAAGTAACAGGAACTGCAAAATGAGAGTACCGTCAAACCGACGCTTAACATGACATCGACTTCACTGAGCAATTCAACAATATGCTTTCCCATCGGACGCATGGTATCAAGTTTCACAACAATAATGAATGCAGAATCTCATACCAATTCCTCAGTGAAGAGCACATCAACATATTCATTTATATATCAAGATGATTCCAATGCATGGAGACTTTACAAAAGTTTTGTGCATCCATGCACACAGAGAACTATCCAACTAGGCGGCTAGCAACTCAGAGCCCCTCATCATTTCTTTGTTTACTATGTATATCCACACAACAGTGCAACAACCAGATAGGTTATTCAAGCCATTCAATAAGATAAACACGGATCCCTGGAAAGATGAATTGGATAGAGGAAATGCATCTGAGAATTTTATCTTCCTTCAACCAAAGTAATGTTGATGGTATTCCTGGACAAGATGTTTCCTTCTTGTGATTGAAGGTGAACTTCGGCAGTCGTTGAGCTATGAAATGTAATTGTGGGTTGCTTTGGCTCTGGAAGATCAGACTGCCCACTTAGCATTAAAATCACGGCCGACATGTTGGGTCTGTCTGTGGCATGGTCCTGCACACAGAGAAGCCCTAACTGAATGCACCTCATCGCTTCCGATGGTGAAAATGCGTTGGCAATGGCTTCATCCATTAGGTCCAATCCTCTGCCTTCGCACCACAAGTGCCAAGCCTGTAACATCTGGTTGTTCGTTAGAGATTGTCCCAAGGACTACCAATAGTAGAAATGTGAAATGGAGACATATTAGTTCGAAGATTGATTCATCATTTACGTAAGTGAGGAGACTAAGATGCTGTCCAAGGTAATCTAAACCTGTGTTCTTCTTGCTGCTGATAATCTCCAACATCAGTACTCCGAAGCTATAAACGTCGGATTTCTCAGAAAACATCCCACCCATGGCATACTTAGGAGACATATAGCCGCTGAATAACTTGGACATGTCATAATCTCGTACATAGGATGCCATAATCATAATAAAGTTATACAAAATCATGTAAGTGGACGGTTCACGAGATGCAGTTTAAACGAAAAATCATAACTCAAGGTCGATGGCATGATAGGTCAGAAAATTGGAGCTTGATAGACTTCCAACTCTGCAAATACTGTTTTTCTCATACCTTTTACCATTGTTGTCTTGTCTATAATTTACCTCGGAGCGAACTAACTTACTGGAACCATAGAATATACACGGAAGAGTTTTCTCGGTCATATTAGAGGACAACAGCAGGAACATGCTCTTTACAAAAAAAAAAAAAAAAACAGCAGGAACATGCATGAAGGGAAAAGTGAGCGTATTATACTCCACTAATGTGCTGCCCATGGGGACAAATTGCCTCATAAGTAGGTACTTTTAAGAGTGATAATAGAAAGCTTACAAGGTTCCCGCAACTTTGCCAGTATTTACCAAAACTTGAGTGCCCTCAAACATCCGTGCCAGCCCAAAATCTGATATCTTGGGATTCATCTCTTCGTCTAAGAGAATATTGCTCACTTTCAGATCTCGATGTATAACCCTCAGGTAGGAATCCCGGTGGAGGTAGAGCAACCCTCTTGCGACCCCCTGGATAATGCGGAAGCGCATGGCCCAACTAAGTTTTGCCTTCTCTTGTGAATCTAAACAAGAAAACAGTAACGGTATCTAGTTTCAGTACCGGGTTTGAAGAAAAGCGGAATGAAGTTCTTCAGAGAGTGAGACAAACCAAAAAGAAAGGTGTCCAAGCTCTTGTTTGGTAAGTACTCATACACTAGTATCTTTTCATCTCCTTCAGTGCAGCAACCAAAGAGTCTCACGAGATTTCGGTGTTGAAGCTTGGATGTTAGAAGGATCTCATTCTTGAACTCCGCTATGCCTTGGCCTGAGTTGCTTAAAAGTCTCTTCACAGCTATTTCCCTACCATCATTCAGCTTTCCCTGTTTCCAAACGGAGAGAACTATCAGATCTTGGATGATCTGTGTATTTCTCTTGGAGAAGGCTTTTCTTTTACCTTATAAACAAGGCCAAACCCTCCCTGCCCAAGTTTGTTTTTGGCATTAAAGTTGTCTGTCGCAAGGCGTATGCTATCAAGATCATAAACCACCAATTTGGATGCATCATCTTGCTTCTTTTGCTCTTTCCGTGCTGCTATCAATTCTTCTGATTTGTTGGCTGTAACCCCCGACCTAAGGAGCCTTCGGATTTTCAATTTCCTGAACTTCTCTGCATTTAATAAACACAACAAAAACAACTGAAGGCACGCATGAGAACACGAGAAGCAGAGCAGTGTTTTTAGGAGTAACTGCCTAGCTTCTGAAGCCTTGGTTATACCAATCATACAAAATTCATATGTTGCAGTTAACGCAAAATCACCCTTAAGACAGCAATAAACTGCATATCTTTTATTACCTCTCCACCTGGAGGGACCACAGACTAAAAACCCAGCTCCAAATAGCATGATGACAGAAACAGAACTTAGGCTGATGATCAGTATTGTCAGCGTAGGTATACCTGAAATGGGAAAATATATTATAGGAATCACGGGCAATGCAAACTGAAGTGCATACTAATTCAACCTATGCAACCTGTGTCGGCAGATGCAAGTCAAATAAATAGATCTTCGCCTGCCGTGGAGAATTGCTGAAGATCTAGGAGATTTCTACTCCAAACCATACATCCTATAGTGTCCACATAGGAAAAGGCCAAGCACGAGCAGTTTCCTTGGCACCAACTTTGACATCCTTCGTTATCGGCTACACTCAACAAATACTCAGCGGAATCAGGCACTTTCATCTGTTTCATTTGCCCGAACACATCTTTTTCCGCAGTTGTTGAAGCTGCTGCCCTTGCGGATTTCTGACAATTCAATTCTGTTTTCCTAAGGCACCCTCCAGTCCAGTTTCCTCTTTTCCATTCTTCATCTGACCTGGGTTTAAAACCTTTTAAGCATCTGCACATAGTTGAACCAAGTGAGTCACAAACTCCAAAAGGGCCACATGTTCCATAAATATCACAATGGTTGGTTGTTGCTGGTGCCTCCCAGAATGTTGACCATCCATTCTTCCATGAAACAAACTCTATAGATCCTTCTGATGAGATGAAAAAATATCCAAAGTAGGAGTTGCTGTGATTATTGAAGTAAAAATGAGATGTTCCCTGGTCAATATTTTGCTGGAGGTCATAGTTGTTCAGGTATGTGCTGTTCATGATCGGTATTCCGATGAACTTGGATTTATCCCACGGTCCGCTTCTCCAGTAAGGACTTGATCCATTCCAAGCAAAACCCTGAGGTGGGGTCTCCGATGTAATTCCAAGGACAAAGCTTCCACTTGAGGGATCATCCTCACCTTTCCAGGAAACCAAGTTTTGTGTCTTTCCTGTTTTCAGGTTTACTCTGATCTTCATGTTTGGCAGGAGAGTGTCGGTTGGCTCATCAAAGCTTTGCCACATTTCATTCGTACTCCTGTCTTGAAGAACAAGGTTTCCGCTATCCCAAAGCACTGCTGCAGAATAATTTGACTTTGCGGTGACACTAGTAGACCAGACAGTGCTCTGTTGCCCATCAAGAAGCTTCAGATTTCCATCTCTGCTAATCACTAAACTTGCAGATTGATCTGTGTCCTCAAGTGGCTTGTCCCTGTTGGCCACCCAGACAACTCTGGAGGGAGTCATGTTCTTGTACCATATCCCTACGTACTGCTTTCTGGATCCATTAGGCATGAAGAACCCGAGCTCGAAAATTTGACTAGGAGAGACAAGGGTTTGGTTCTGACCGAGTGGACTTGACGCAGTTATACTGAAAATTGTGCTGCTTTGAACTGCTTGAAACAGGGAGAAGACGAGCAAAAGACACAAGCGCTCGCATTGCAAACAATAATGAACAGATATGGGAAGCATTTGCGAAAAATTGCCCTGCAGAACTGCTAATCAAATCAAAATGGACAAACGGGTCACCGCTAATCAAGGCCAGTGAACCAAGCTTATAGCGTTTAGATTCTTTTAGAGTCTGCTTCAAATAGGTCCATGTTATAGAAAACGTTATTTTTCAGTTAGAGCATGATAGATAGTGGCTTCCTCAGTTGAGGTGCATCCAAGAATGGCAACTTTCCATTGGGATTAAAATATTTTATCACCAGAAGTGTTTCATTTGGCAATTATAAGATGGTTTGAGTCAGACATATGACTTTCAACAGCAATCATTTTTTTTCGACCCAAAAAAAAAAAAAAAAGGTTGGGCTTTTCCACTCCCCAGCCAAAGTTGACGAGGCTTCGCCGGTAACATTCGGATCCTCTATTTGCCGCTTGTTTTCCATTTTCCTTACAAGAGATGAAGATATCGAGACATTCAGTTGGGAGAATGAAATCAACGGCTGAACTTTAATGTACGTGTAAAATGCGTGGACTTTTACTTGGTGAAAGTCCGAGAAAAAAGGAAAATTTTGACTAGTCAACAAATAAGGAAAATTGCTCAGCTTCTTACATGGACAGACGGCCCGCGCAGATCGGAAAGAAAAGCGAAAGAAGAAAAGAAAGAAGGGGAAGAAGAAAAAGAAAGGAAAAGGAAAAGGAAAAGAAAAAGAGGGTTTTGCTTGTGCATGTCATGTCACGGGGACATTATATAGCCAGATTTACTTGGTTTCGTAGCACCCACTAAGAATTTAAGCCCTGTGTTCATTTAGTCAAAATAGTTTTCGAAATTAAGGTACAAATTCAGAATTATGTTAAATTTGAATTGCATTGTTCAATTTAAGAGTTGTTAAGCTGTGTAATTACATGAAAATTGTGGATTAGGACCTTGTGAAGCTGTAGGGTTTGATAGAAGTTGATTTGAAGTAACAATTTAGTCAATGTGAAATTTTAGAATTTCCTGTATGAGCTCCGCATTGCTGATAGCTATGAATGCTTGCTTTGGGCGGGCGATTCATTGATGCATGAGTAATTTTGTTCATGATTAACTTAATTTTACCAATTTGTAAATTCATGTTAAATTGATAGGATCACAAAATCGTCAACTCATAGCTGTGTTGTTTGGTCTAAGTAAATGGTGCTATCTCTTTTTCGAATCTGATAATTTGATAATCTTTATAAAAGGTATTTGTGGCGGATGATTTGAATTGTGAAAGATGAAATGATTTGATTTGTGAAATCAATTTGTAATGTAAATTTTGGATTGGCTTTGTGGATTTTGGAGGATGTTGTGCGTTTGTATTGATGTTCAGTGTCTCTATGAGCCTATTGAGGAGTATGTTGGTATGCATACTATGACATCCTTGATTCGGACCCCTATCTTGAGAGTAAGGAATAGACTAAAGATCAATATGTAAAAAATGAGAATAGACTGTGAGTCAATTCTAGGTATTGTTTGCGAGCCAACTAGTTTATTAGGGGCAAGTCAACTTAGGTTTAGGGTTACGTTAGACCAGAGCGTTCAATCATAAAAAGACCATTCAACTATAAGGATCAATGTGGACGATCATGTGCCGTCACGAGTCGATCAATGGACAAATATAGATTAATTAAGCTTGAGTATATACCGGTCGTGCTAACTCTGCACAGTCATTGTGCCGTTCATGAATCACCCTAATCCAATTTTGTGCGATCATGAGCCAAGGCAAGTCGATCAATCCTACATGATTACATGACAACCGAGAGTCATTCATGAATCCACCAAGCTCAAACATACGTCACACAAAAAACCTCCAACAGACATTGAGCTTAGTTCTGGTCTAGCCGCATGAGCATTGTTGGTGCCGTTTAATTAGTGTAGGTCGTATTAGGGCCATTTCCAATCGAAACTTAATGACAAACCCGATCCAATTACATACGTTGATCGTAGGTGACCTCAAGATATTCTTGTCCCATTAAGACAGTAATTATATAGTCTTTTTAATTATATCTTGTCCTGTTGAATTTAGATCAATTAAAAGAAATTGGGCTAATTTGGTTGTTTTCTTTTTGTTCGGAGGATTTGAATGATTGACTGGGAGCTTATCTGCGCTCTTTGATGTTGTTGGAGGTATCAAGATTGAATGAGACGGTGGAATGTCATTTCAAGATTGTGGAGGATAAAAGTGCAAAAAAAAAAAAAAAAGAGGAGGAAAAACCGAAATCTCAAATCAATTCGAACAAAACCAGGTTTTCGATTTGGGTCATATTCGGTTTCAATTCGGTTCAAATGCGCACCTTGCCAGTTCAGTTTCGTTCAGCTTTACAAGATATTCAAACCGAACCGAATCATGAGGTCACATTAATGGTTCTCTATGGTAAAAGGATTCTGCACCTTGGGATTGATGACATGATGTCAATTTTCCATAATTCTTTAGCATGTGAAAGATAACTATTGTATTTTTTGACAAAATTTCTAAGCAAATCTACACATTTGATGATAATATAAAATTTATGCTCCTGAAACAAAATTTTATTTGATAATGATACAATATCTTTCCCTCCTAGGCGACCGATGGGCGATAGCAAGAGAACAACGGCAGAGGATGGCGGTCGGCGCAACAAATGGTGGATGGTGAGGGTAGTGGTGAATGCCGAACGGCATATGATGGTTAGCTGGGTTGGCAGAGGACAATGGGCGGTGGCCAACAGACGGGGGTGGATGGTCAACTAGTAGCAAGGATAAGCGATAATAAGAGTTTTTATTTCTCATTTATGTTCCAGAAATATAATAGGAAAAAAAAAAAAAACTACTTCTCATTTCTATTACAAATATATTTCTAAACTAAAAACTTGTTCCACATATGAAAAAATGAAATTGCATTACCAAACATAGTTATGTTCTAACCTTATTTTCGAAAATAGAAAAATACATACGATATATACAATGGTTATCATGCGCCGATTTCTTCTCTCAAGTTGTGGGAATATCTTTTCTCTCCATGGATCGGGCCTGCACATGAACTTCGGGTGATCAAGGCTGGGTCCCTTAAACAGACAATATCTTTTCTCTCAAGTTTGATTGGCCTTTATGGTCTCCCAAAGAGTCTTACAAATTTCCAAACTTGTTGAGAAGTCTTCGACACCTTTACCGGTGTCCACTTTGCTAGTGCAGAACGTTTGGTGGGAAATAGACAATTAAATTTGATTTTAAAGTGAGCCGGCCGACTATTTAATGTATTGGCACTCACTTGCCTCGTTCAGATACCAAACCTCAGCTCATTTTTTTTGCTAGACGACCCCACACCATTCCTCTTTAGGTGAGAAAGGTATCTAGGAAATAACAAACATCTTATAAATCGCAATCTCTGAGGCCCGATCAAGTGGTGATGTTGCACCAGCATTAGAAGATGAGTATAATGTATTTCTAAATTTTAGAGTAGAGGACACTCATCATTATTTTATTGACTTCAGCTACGACCTGTTTGGTAGATGCTGAAGTCAACATATTCAGGGATGAAGAAAAGGTCTCCATCGATGAAGTGATTGATCCCCACACCATTCCTCTTTAGGTGAGAAAGGTATCTGAGAAATAACAAACATCTTATCAATCGCAATCTTTGAGGCCCGATCGAGTGGTGATGCTGCACCAGCATTAGGAGATGAGTATAATGTATTCCTAAATTTTAGAGGAGAGGACACTCATCATTATTTTATTGACTTCCGCTACAACCTGTTTGGTAGATGCTGGAGTCAATGTATTCAGGGATGAAGAAAAAGTCTCCATCGATGAAATGATTGATCCCCACACCATTCATCTTTAGGTGAGAAAGGTATCTGGAGAATAACAAACATCTTACCAATCGCAATCTTTGAGGCCCGATCGAGTGATGATGCTGCACCAGCATTAGAAGATGAGTATAATGTATTCCTGAATTTCAGATGAGAGGACACTCATCATTATTTTATTGTCATGCCCCAATCCTTGAGCGCGTGCCCATCCCTTGGTGGTCAATTAAATTGCGACGTCCCAAGATGTGTCACCGACTCATTCATTTTAATGCGCATGCAGAAGCGTATAAATAAATCCTTAGACAGCACAAAGATGGGATAGAAAAACAGGACCACAATTGCATAACCACAACACACATTTATACACAGCTGACTAGTTTATTTACAATACTAGTCTATAGACAAAAGTCTACAAAAGCATAAAGTCTACAAGTCCTCTTGGGACCTTGGGTAGATGCTGGAGTCAACATATTTAGGGATGAAGAAAAAGTCTCCATCGATGAAGTGATTGATCCCCACACCATTCCTCTTTAGGTAAGAAAGGTATCTGGGAAATAACAAACATCTTATCAATCGCAATCTTTGAGGCCCAATCGAGTGGTGATGCTAAACCAGCATTAGAAGATGAGTATAATGTATTCCTGAATTTCAGAGGAGAGGACACTCATCATTATTTTATTGACTTCCGCTACGAGCTGTTTGGTAGATGTTGGAGTCAACGTATTCAAGGATGAAGAAAAAGTCTCCATCGATGAAATAATTGATCCCCACACCATTCCTCTTTAGGTGAGAAAGGTATCTAGGAAATAACAAACATCTTATCGATCGCAATCTCTGAGGCCCGATCGAGTGGTGATGCTACACTAGCATTAGAAGATGAGTGTAATGTATTCTTGAAGATGAGTATAATGTATTCCTGAATTTCAATGGAGAGGACACTCATCATTAATTTATTGACTTCTGCTACGGCCTATTTGGTAGATGCTGGAGTCAACGTATCCAAGGATGAAGAAAAAGTCTCCATCGATGAATTGATTAATCCCCACACCATTCCTCTTTAGGTGAGAAAGGTATCTAGGAAATAACAAACATCTTATCAATCGCAATCTCTGAGGCTCGATCGAGTGGTGATGCTGCACCAGCATTAGAAGATGAGTATAATGTATTCCTAAATTTCAGAGGAGAGGACACTCATCTTTATTTTATTGACTTCCACTATGACCTGTTTGGTGGATGCTATAGTCAACATATTCAAGGATGAAGAAAAAGTCTTTATCTCTGAAATGATTGATCCCCACACCATTCCTCTTTTGGTGAGAAAGGTATCTAGAGAATAACAAACATCTTATCAATCGTAATCTTTGAGGCCCAATCGAGTGGTGATGTTGCACCAGCATTAGAAGATGAGTAATGTATTCCTGAATTTCAAAGGAGAGGACACTCATTATTATTTTATTGACTCATGCTACGAGCTATTTGGTAGATGTTAGAGTCAACGTATTCAGGGATGAAGAAAAAGTCTCCATCGATGAAATGATTGATCCCCACACCATTCCTCTTTAGGTGAGAAAGGTATCTGGGAAATAACAAACATTTATCAATCACAATCTTTGAGGCCTAATCAAGTGGTGATGCTGCACAAGCATTAGAAGATGAGTATAATGTATTCCTGAATTTTAGAGGAGAGGACACTCATCATTATTTTATTGACTTCCACTACGACTTGTTTGGTAGATGCTGGAGTCAATGTATTCAGGGATGAAGAAAAAGTCTCCATTGATGAAATGATTGATCCCCACACCATTCCTCTTTAGGTGAGAAAGGTATCTGGGAAATAACAAACATCTTATCAATCGCAATCTCTGAGGCCCGATCAAGTTGTGATGCTGCACCAGCATTAGAAGATGATTATAATGTATTCATGAATTTCAGAGGAGATGACACTCATCATTATTTTATTGACTTCTGCTACAACCTATTTGGTAAATGCTGGAGTCAACGTATTCAGGGATGAAGAAAAAGTCTCCGTTGATGAAATGATTGATCCCCACACCATTCCTCTTTAGGTGAGAAAGGTATCTGGAGAATAACAAACATCTTATCAATCGCAATCTTTGAGACCCTATCGAGTGGTGATGCTACACCAGCATTAGAAGATGAGTATAATGTATTCCTGAATTTCAAAGGAGAGGACACTCATCATTATTTTATTGTCACGCCTCAATCATCGAGCGTGTGCCCATCCTTTGATGGTAGATTAAATTGCGAAGTCCCAAGACACGTCACCGACCCATTCATTTTAATGCGCATGCGGATGCGAATAAATAAATCCCTAGACAGCACAAAGATAGGATAGAAAAGCAGGACCACAATTGCATAACCACAACACACATTTATACACAGCTGACTAGTTTATTTACAATACTAGTCTATAGACAAAAGTCTACAAAAGCATAAAGTCTACAAGTCCTCTTGGGAACTTGGGTAGATGCTAGAGTCAACATATTCAAGGATGAAGAAAAAGTCTCCATCGATGAACTGATTGATCCCCACACCATTCCTCTTTAGGTAAGAAAGGTATCTGGGAAATAACAAACATCTTATCAATCACAATCTCTGAGGCCCGATCGAGTGGTGATGTTGTACCAACATTAGAAGATGAGTATAATGTATTCTTGAAGATGATTATAATGTATTCCTGAATTTTAGAAGAGAAGACACTCATCATTATTTTATTGACTTCCGCTACGACCTGTTTGGTAGATGCTAGAGTCAACATATTCACGGATGAAGAAAAGTCTCCATCGATGAAGTGATTGATCCCCACACTATTCATCTTTAGGTGAGAAAGGTATCTAGGAAATAACAAACATCTTATCTATCGTAATCTCTGAGGCCCGATCAAGTGGTGATGCTGCACTAGCATTAAAAGTTGAGTATAATGTATTCCTGAATTTCAGAGGAGAGGACACTCATCATTATCTTATTGACTTCCCACTACGACCTGTTTGGTAGATGCTAGGGTTAGCGTATTCAAGGATGAAAATAAAGTCTCCATCGATGAAGTGATTGATGACAACCTTTTATGCACTATCAACAACTGCACACTTTGCTTACCCATTTTTTCTTATGCTTTTAATAAATGGTGCCTTCATCAACTTGTGCCCCTGTGGTCAAGGTGTCTGACTCCAGGAGTCCTAAAAGTATCCTTCCCATTTTATTTTATATTTTTTGTGGAGCCTGAGTATCTTGAACTTAAGACTTCACTGTATGAGGTTATTTTCTTGCAACATAAGAAGAAGTTCCTTGACAAATTCGAGGCATTGAAAGAGACTCTTGCAAATGTAGATGAAACCAAGGGAGCGTGAGAAAGGACCAAAGCTAAAACCTTTTTAAGATCCCTACCTATTTCTTCATTATTAGGAATTGTTTTTTCTGTTCTAAGGGGATATAACGTTGCTCTGTCAAATGATTTCTATTATTTTTTAAGGAAAATATTGAAAACATCCTCTAATTGTTGCTCTCATTCAATAATTTCATCGACATGGACCAACATATTCCATTTTAAACATTTTTTCCTCTTCACTGTCTCGTAAGTCTCCGAAATATTCAAGAGCATCCATTTGCATTTGCAATTTGGGATAATTACCAAAATCAACTTCAGATTTCGCACCCACATTAATCTGCACTCTCACAAGTTTCAAAATATATTCACCCTCGTAATAAGAATATTGCTTTCCATTATCCGAAGAGGAAAAAAATCAGAGATCGCATCTGGTGCCAGCTTATACTTTACATATCTCTCGATAATCCTCAAGAAACACCAATTAGACGAGGAAACTAAGATTTAGTGAAGAAAGTTCATGCCTGCATATACAATTGAAGCGAGATCATTATGAGAACATGTAAAGAATGGCCAAGCAACCTCGATTTGGATTGGGGCCGGAGACGATGACCGTGGCTGACCTCTGATCTGAGGTCGGCAACAGCGGAGGCCGTCGAGTGGTGCGGCAGTGCGCACAGAGGGGAGAGAGAGAGAAGTGACACATGGCTCGAACATGACGGGTGGCGACATGAGCTAGAGTAAAGGAGGAAATGTATACTGGGCCACATGGCTCGAACATGAGCTACTGATGAGTTGGGGCGTAATGTCGTGGCTCTACGGGGCATTCATTTCTTGTTTTGGGGGGTCATCGCATGACATTTATATTAACAACTTTCTATTAGGGGTTTGTAAAATGGATCACCCAAATCAGGAATCGCTCAAACCTAACTGAACCAGTCATTTAGGTCCGGTTCTTAGGAATGTCGGTCTAATTTCCGATTTCAAGGGGGAGTCGGACCAGACAAACTACATGTACTCTTTTTTTATTATTATTTCTTCATAATATAAGGTATCAAGTACTAGGGGAAAAAAGTGACTAGTTCCATCGGACTGGACCGATGGTCTCATCCGGTCTCCGGTTCCCAATTGATAGACTTAGATGAAAAATATGGTAATACATGACTATATCTTTGTCCAGAATACTTTGGTTTATGATATGAGATTATGTTTATTAACAAAGTAAAAATACATTAAAATTACAAATGAGAGTGCGAACAAAGGAATCAAAATCACTAAGAAATAAACTTTACTAAAATTGGAGAATCCTCAAAATTACACACACGTTGATGTGATCTGGGCCAAAATTGATGAGGACGTCAATTCTTAAAGTCGGGGAGCTAAAGAAATTGTAAGTGATGCAACTCTCCAATCTATGCTCTCTTAATAGGATTTCTCTCGAAATGTAGAGTTTTTCTTCATCTAACCCTTAATCCATCCCTTTCTCCATCGAATCCTCCCCTTCATCTCATCTTCCTTGAGCTTTGTCCCAATTTCCGCATGGGTTTCACCCAACAGAGACCCTCATCTTAACTTTGAAGTCTCCGCCACTTCATTTTTCGAACCTAGCCTTCTTACTAGTGTAGTGCCATTTACCCTTTCGTCGCCCTTCTTCACCTAATTCGACCATCAGAGTGATTCCCTGCAATTTCACAATTTCCTTTTATCTCCGTACTCCCGTTTGATTCCTCAGCGTTATCTTGGTGGCTGCGCTCTGTTCAGTTCCATTTTCATCAGTCTTTGCATGTGGAGTCCTACCACCTCTCTACTTCCCCTTTTCGGTATGCTTGTTGATGGATAAAACAGGACAAGAAGAGGATGCCCATCTCGCCGCACTCTGCAACAAACTTGGTCAACTCTGGTCCGAACAGGAAGTGGACGTTTGGGATGAAGAAGTCCCAGCAGAGAAGCTCCAAGAATGCAAGCTCACATTAGTGGGTAAAATCCTATCAAACCCCTACGTTAACTTTCAAGTGTTTCAAAATACTTTAAAAAGAGCGTGGCGCAATGACCAAGTTGAAATTTCTCAACGTGAAGCAGGACTTTATGTATTTAAATTCAATTCAGAAAGGGAAAAGTAGTGAATCCTAGATAATGGCCCTTGGCTGTTTGCGAATCACCTGGTTATTGTGAAGCCTTGGGTGCCAAATACACCCCTGCATTGCTATGACTTTACCACTTGCGCATTATGGGTGCAAGCTTTTGGGCTTCCCCTGGAAAGATGCACCGAAAACATGATTAGTAAGCGGTGAAACATCTCGGCAAGGTGCAGGAGGTTAAAATTGAGACCAAAGAGGGCTCCACACTTAGATCAGGGAGAGCTAGAGTGGAATTAAATCTACAAGAACCGCTTAAATCTCGTAAAGTTATCAGATTAGAAGGAAAGAACATTTGGCTTGATTTTCGATATACGCGTCTCTCCCATTACTGCTATTCATGTTGCATCCTAGGCCACTACGCAACGTACTGTAAAGACATCCCATTTGATGAAGCAAAATTGGAGGGGAAAGATAATCTATCTTATGATCAATGGCTAAGGGCAGAAGTCAGAGAACACAGTCCATTTTGACAAGCATTTTATGAGCAACAACCAAAAACAGGATGATGTCGAAGAGATCATACCAGAAACTCCACAGCTTTCGCCTCTCTTACTCCCTACTGTACCTCAGAGTCCTAATCAACAACCTGCAAATATGGAGGCCAGCCCAACACCTACCCTGCAGCATCCTACCCTTGCTGATTGTCCAAAAGGCAATGTAGAGCCTAAATTGAAGTCCCCTGCAGTGGAGCAATGTACATTACACATAGCTATAGCTGAAGGTTCTTCCAATAGTAAGAAACTAAAGAGTCCCAGAATGAACACTAAACCAAGTCCTCTCAAGAAAGCCAAGTGATATAATCCTTTTGGAGCACGCCCTAATGTTAATGAAAGTCTTGATGAATCACATCTTATGGATACCGCTATATTTGAAGTTGAAGGGGTTGGAAGTTAAGCTGTGGTGGCTTGCCCAAATAAGCCACCAAGCGACAAATGAGGATTATAACTTGGAACTGTCAGGGCTGGGCAACCCCCTGACAGTTCAAGCATTAAGGGCACTAGTGGCCCATGAAAGGCCCGATGTTGTTTTTTTGATGGAAACCAAAAATCAGGACATGGTGATCCAGAATATTCGGAGAAAGTTGAAATTTCCAAGCTATTTTGTGGTGAATCCGATGGGATTAGCTGGAGGAATGGTGGTTTTCTAAAATGATCAGGTTTCTTTACGCGTGGAGCAACATACTATACACTTCATTGACATGATTTGTATTGATGCACAGAGTGTAAATACAATGAGACTTACCTATCTTCATGTGCCTATGGTGTAAAAACACAGACAGCAATTGTGGGTAGATTTAAGACAACTTAGCTTTTCAAATACCCTGCCGTGGGTGTGTATTGGTGATTTTAATGAGATCATATATCATTGGGAGAAAGCGGGTAAGAAGATAGCTGAGCTTTATATGTTGCATTCCTTTAGAGAATTTTTAAATGACTATGTGCTACTGGATATAGAAAGCAAGGGTTGTGCTTTCACATGGGTGAACAATAAAAATGGCGATGAGGTGGTTAAGGAAACACTTGATAGGGCGCTATGTACAATAGACTGGCGATTAACTTACTCGGAAGTTGAAGTCTTTGCTTTTCCTGCTCTAGGCTCATATCATAGCCCTCTCCTACTAACTACTAAACCCATTCCTTCAAGGTGGAGGAAGACTTTCACTTTTGAAGCCTTCTGGCTTCAAAATAAGGACCGTCGCACGGTCATCAAAGATGCTTGGGCCTCTTCATCACTACCAGACTCCTCTCTAGCCGAAAGCTCTAAGACACTTCTTTGGCACTCACAAGGTAGAGCAAATCAAAATTTTGCAATGGCCAACAAATTCACATGTTAAAGCAACAAATTCAAAATCATATTAATCAACCCAGTCATTACTATGACAAGGCACTTGTATCTTGCTTGAAAGATGAAGTACAACACATATGGCAACAGGAGAAGCAATATTGGGCAATGAGATCAAGGATTCAATGGCTGCGATGGGGGGATAAAAATACTAAGTTTTTCCATGCGACTACTATACAACGCAGACAACGTAACCGAATTAGCATGTTGTAGGATGGATATCATGGGTGGACCCGTGATCCTAATCATATGAAGAATATGATGCTAACTTACTTTCAAAATCTCTATTGCTCAGTTGGTTATCAAGATTATGGCCCTATACTCACCCAATGTTCCCAAGTGGTCACAGTAGAAATGAATATCAATTTAACAGCAATGGTCACTCGGGAGGAAATCAAGCAAGCAGCTTTCCAATTAAGGGTTACTAAAGCCTCGGGACCCGATGGCTTGAACGGATTGTTCTATCAAACCTACTAGGATATTCTTCAAGATGATATCTTTACATCGATGCAAGATTTCTTCAACTTAGGAGTGCTGCCCCCTGCTTTCAACAGAACACTCATTTCACTGATCCCAAAGGTACCACACCCCGAAAGGTTAGATTAATATAGACTCATGAGTCTCTGCAACTTTATATATAAAATCATTTCAAAAGTGCTAGCGAATCGATTGAAGATATGGCTACCTAGGTTGATTTCTACGAAACAAAGTGCTTTTGTCACGGGTAGACAAATACAAGATAACATTCCGGCAATGCAGGAGGTCCTTCACCAACTTAAAGTCAGGGACAGAAAGAAAAAATTTCAGGCAGTGTTAAAACTGGACATGCAGAAAGCATATGATCGAGTTGAGTGGGATTTTCTAGAGGCCTATCTTAAAAAAAAAAAAAAAAAAAAAAAAAAAGGATTTCGTGATCAATGGGTATAGTGAGTGATGCAATGCATTACCACGGCCTCCCTTAGTGTAAAGTTCAATGGTGAACCATTGCCATATTTTCATCCAACAAGGGGGCTTTGACAGGGAGATCCACTCTCTCCATACTTATTCATCCTTCTGGCTAACATCTTATCTACTCTTATTCAGCAAGCTATCAACTCGGGGACCCTCAAGGGGATCAAACTTAACAGGTGGTGCCCTACACTTTCTCATATATTTTTTGCGGATAATGCAATATTCTTCTTAGATGATCGAACCGTAGAATGTCAGAATCTAGCAAATATACTGCGCTAGTACTGTGTTGCTACGGGCCAAGCAGTGAATAGAAATAAATCAAGACTATTATGTAGTCGACATTGCCTAGAGAATTGAGAGTACCTATGATTGAAAAAATAGGAAAATATTTTGGTATACCTTCTGACTAGGGGGTTACCAAAAAAGACATGTTTGCTTGGATATTGGGCCGAGTCAATGCAAAGCTGGAAGGGTGGAAAGAGAATTTCATTTCTAAAGGAGGAAAGGAAATCCTAGTAAAAATGATAGTGCAGGCACTCCTGCAGTATGCCATGTCCATATTCAAAATTCCTATTTCTATTTGTCAGTCCTTCGAACGAAGAATAGCAAAGTTCTTGTGGCAAAATAATAGTACTAGATCAGGAATACACCAAAGGGCTTGGGATCTACTTAAAGAACGGAAGAGGCTTGGATTTCGAGACTTACTTACCTTCAACAAAGCCCTTTTGGGAAAGCAAGCTTGGAGACTATTCCAAAACCCATCATCCTTATGGGGTAGAGTTTTCAAGGGACTTTATTTTCCTTATGGTGATTTCTGGTATGCAGAAAAAGGCACTAAACATTCATGGGACTGGTAAAGCTTACTTTTAGGCAGAGGTGCTATCCTAAACCAACTTCAGTGGTTTGTCGGAGATGGGCAGAAGATACACATACGTGAGGACAAATGGCTCACTAGAGGAATTATTGGTGGACCAGTGCCAAGAGGCGAGCCTGGGAAGGTAGCTGGATTTATAATACTAGAAACAAACAACTAGAGCATCCTTCTACTTAGAAACGGTTTTGACTACCAAACAATTGAGGATATTGTTGACATCCAGTTAAGCCTTACTTCAACCACAGATCAACTTATATGGATAGGAACCCATACAAGCATTTATACAGTGAAAAGTGGTTATCATAACCTCAAACACACAGCTTATAGTAGGGACAAGACTCGTGTATCCTCATCTTACTAGCCATCGCCCCAACTATGGTGACAAATCTGAAAATTAAAGACAACCCCAAAAATTTGGATTTTCACTTATTTAGGCGACACATTATTCCAAACCTGGTTTGTCAACTATGCTCATCACATACACCCGAAACAACTTAACATATTTTCTTATTCTACCCATGGACAAAGGATATTTGGTCTCATTCCATCATACAGATTGATATCTCAGCATACATAATGCATAGAATGGATGCATGGCTAGAAGATCTACTTGTGCATAAGGGTAACTTACCTCCTATGGAGACCATTGCATCCATTCTTTGGAAAATCTGGAAAGCACGCAATCTTTTCACTTTCCGGCACCAGAGGACCAATCCCGATCAACTTATGGACCTGGCTCTTTCGAATGCAAAGCTTCTTAGCAATACTGTGCAACCAGCGATTGACACGGCTCATCCTCTTCTGAACCCTAATCGGGTGTGGACTCCTCCGGATCTAGGCAGTATCAAAGTCAATATAGATGGGGCTCTTCCTACGGCAAACAACAGGAGTGTCATCGCGTGCCTTTGCAGAGATCACTCGGGTATTTTGATTGACGGATTCACAAGTAATGTCCCCGTGTCTTCTCCACTACAAAGCGAGATCCAAGCCCTAGTTACCACACTTACTTATTTGCTATAGAAAGGAAAGGCTAACACTCACCTACTGATCAAATTGGATTGTCTTGCGCTTGTGGAAATCGTCAACCATTGTTATTTACCACCATGGGACTATCGTGCGCTATGCGCCGAAGCTGCATCTTTGATCCCCTGTTTCCCCCATCTACGAATACAACACTATAGAAGGGAAGCCAATTCCATAGCTGATTGGGCCACCAATGCCCATGGCCGCAATATCCTTTCTCCAAATTGGGCTTCTTCACCCCCCCCCAACTTTTACTGGATCTGCTATGTACTAACGCCCTATGGGTGCATTTGGAAGGGCATTTAGAAAGCCCATTCGAGCCCCAAAGCCCTTTCACCCTAAATAGAGGCGTTTGGCAACCACTCCTCAAGGGGTTTCAAGTGAAAGTCAACCCTTGGGAATGTTGGAGGCTTCATTTAATGAAAATATTATGTTGCCTATTTTACCCTCAAAATTTTCTTGAAAACCCATCATTGCCCATTTTGAAAACAAGAAAACCCTAGATCTCATTCGCACTCCTCCCTTCCATCGCTCTGACCCTTCCGTCGCTCTCTCCCTCACGACAACCTCTTCTTGCTCGACTGCCCTTTTCTTTTGCTCATCCTCTGTTGTTTGTCTCTCCTCTCTCCCCCTCGTTCCTAAAGCCCGGTGTTCCCGGTGAGGAAGGAGGGAGGTCTCGGACTGCGGTTAGCGAAGGAGCTCCTGCGGGTACCGCAAATCGCCGAGTGGGTCCAGCGTTTCTCATGGTTCGTATGTTTTTTCCTTCATTTCTCGTGGTTTTTTCTCCCCTCCCCTATCGTTGAGTGCATTTTTTTGCCCGGCTCTGGTGGCTAAGGACTGGAGATGCCATGCTTCGGGTTTGCCTTTTTCTGTCTTTTACCGTCTATCATGACATTCACGGTCGCTGGAATTGCTGATTTGCGCTTAGTCGTTAGGTCCAATCTGATGCTTCATTGCGTGCGTTAGCTTGCGCTGATGATTTTTTCCTATTTTAGGTTGTTTGTTTTTTAACGTCTTTTCGACTTGGATCGCATGCTTGAGCGCAGAGCCTAATTGTGGATGATGGTGTGCGATTTCCTATTTTGAGAGTTTGGGCACCTCTAGACTGTTGATGCGCTGTTACTAATCCCAACTTGCTGCTCACCATGTGTTCGTTAGAATGACCGAACCAAGTTAACGTATATGGATGGCAAGGATGGGGAGAGGGATGCGGTGGGGGGAAGGATTTAAGGAAAAGGTTGTTAACCGTTGAGGGAAAGGAGGGGTTGTTGGGGACAAGGAACCATGAAACCGCCAAACCTTTGACATAACAACTTCATGAGTCGCAACAAGAAAAAGCGTTTGTTTCAGTTTATGTTCTTATTGCCCCTACCCCAATTGATTGCATAATCATCATCATCTTCTCCTCCCTTGCATGAGAGAGAGATGGGAGTTGGGATCTGGGGAGATATTTTGGGGAGAGGGGAGAGGAGTTATTAAACTTCCTCCAAATTTCAACTAATTCCCACTTTAACGGCTAATGTAGGCAAATTACACATTTCAGTTGGGTTTTGGTTTGTTATCATCCTAATATTTGTTTTTGTTCTATCCTTCCAATATTCATTGGATTTGCACCATTTGTTTTCGGTTTCATAATTATGAGTGCGATAAAAAAAATATAATGATTGTTATCTAAGTTCGATCGCTTGATGACTTATCTCATTAACATTGTCTCATAATCTTTTATTACCTTCAAGCGCCATGGCTGTCTCCTTACAAGCTTCTAACTCATCTGATTCTTTGATTCTTAATTTAGTTATGGGGTTGATGCTTGCTCCTCAAATGAGTATGATGGGAACACCTAAACTTGTCATCACCTTTCTTGCAGCATTCTCATTCTGTTCAAGATTCATTTTTTGAAATTGCACCGACCTTTACTATCCATTTTTGTCATTCGAGACATCAATTTTGCTGACTCTGCGAGTCCTACTTATTTTAGCATGATCTCCAATAATAACTCTTTCACGTGGCAACACTCCCTTTCGTATCTCATAACACTGGCTCAATTGAGTTTGATGCTCTTCTGATCTTCCTTATCACCTTTATTGATTTTCTTCTTTTCGATATTTATATTCTTCTTCCCATGGATCCTTATCACCTTTATTACTTTTATGTTGTTATTGCTAGCCCGGATACTTGTAATTTGAACTCAATTGCATACTTTTCAAAAAAACAGATACACTACTCAAGAGGTGGAGATAAGCTCATCTAGGAATCTGAACAGCAATCTCTTCTTCTAAAGCCAAAAAGGTTAGTCCCAATTCGATCTTTTTCTTCTGGGGTTTCTACAGGGTTCTGAAGAGCAATCTGTTGTAGTTCAAAAGTGGCATCAGTGAATGATTTTAGCTATATTTAAATACTCTTGTTCCTGAAATCCATTTCTTTTTTTTTTTTTTGGTTTTCATGTCTGCACAACTTCTAGGGTTTCTACAGGGTTCTGAACAGCGATCTTTTTCGTTTGATGTGTGGTGTTGCAGCCACATGATCAATATCTATGCTGTGTATTCATGTTCCTTGATGTTAGTGTTGGTTTTACTTGCTGTTTGGTGATTGAACTATACCATTTGTTTTTCATTGACACCGCAGACCGTCATGGACTGTTGGTATCAATGAGAGAAAGCTATCTTAAATGGTAAACTAAGTATGAAGTCCACACCACATGTCTCACCTTCATTTGTTTATATTGCATTTATTAGAAGATGGCAAGTTCATCAAAGGAAAATGCATTTTGGAGACCTGAAGATAATGAAATGTTTTGTAAGTTGAGCGTTGAACAAATTGACAATGGCAATCGTCCTGCAAACAACAAAAGGGATGGATGGACGGTTATAATTAAGAAGTTTGAGGACCTAAGAGGCAAAAAGTATGATAAAGGTCAAATGAAGAGTAAGTGAGATAATCTTAAGGAAGATTAGACAAGATGGAGGACATTGGTCCTTAAGGAAACTGGATTAGGATGGGATCCAAAAACGAATACCATTGATGCAAGTGATGAATGGTGGGAAAAGAAAATTCATGTTTTTTCCCTTCTTTTATTAATTTTTTTTTAAGTTCGTCTTTCTTCAATAAAACTCATGAAAATGTTTATTACAACAGGAAAATCCTAAGGTTAAAACTTTTAGAATGAAAGGCATACATCTGGATCTTCAAGTTTTATTGGATAGAATGTTTGGAGATACTGTTGCCACTGGAAGCATCACATGGAATCCTGCACAAAGCTTATGTATTGATAAGGATATTGTGGCCACACAATTTGACATTGGTGGTTCAGCAGGAGTAGGATTTACTGATGATAATATAGAGGACGATGTGGGTGGAAAGAGTAGTGAACAACATCGAAGTGAAAAAAGAACGTCGCAGAGTTCGGTGAGACAATCTCAAGGAAAGAAACAAAAGAAAAATACGGCTGATAAGCTAGTAACGCAAATGGAGAGGATTTGTTTAGCTATTGAAAGTAGAAGTTATGCCAAAGAGTTTGATCCATACAAGGAACTCATGGAGACGTTGAAAGCTATACCCGAGATAAAACAAGATCGAGAGTTATATTTTTTTGCACTAGATTATTTTTCAGAAAAGAAAGACAATAGGCAAATCTTTATGAACTTAGATGATGATCAAGAAAAAGTCATATGACTCAAGTATATAAGGACTCATTAGGATATTTGCTATTTATATTTTTCATGTGTAATGTTATTGGCATATTTGCACTACTTATTTGTATTAGTTGGTGGATATTTTGCTATATTAAACTTGTTTTTAATTGATGTTCTTTTTATCGAATGGAGTTTGCATATATATATATCATAAGTGTTTTTTGTTAATGAATGATTTATCATTATACTTACTAATTTTATTTTGTTAATAGTTATGGATGACTCTTTTCAAAAAATATTGGCAACTTTGTGCAGCTGACCTCGGGGTCAGTGTTTATCATATACAGAAAATGCATGGTTGAGAGAGTTGATGGACATAAATGCTAATCCTGAAAGGTTTTATCAAATGTTTAGAATGGATAGAATTGTGTTTAAGAATTTAATAAATGATTTAGTGACACAATATGGTTTGCAAGAAACTAGAAATATTGATGTTGCAAAAATGCTAGGATTGTTTCTTCATATTTTAGGACATAATATAGATAATAGATTAGCACAAGAGCGCTTTCAGCATTCTGGGGAAACCATATCCAGGTTATTTAGCTTAGTTTTGGATAAAGTATGTAAAATGGGAGCAGATTTGATCCAACCATCCGATCGACAATTTAAAGAAGTTCCAAAGAAGATCAGGAATAATACAAGATTTTTTCCACATTTTAAGGTAAGTTATGATTATACAATAGAAAATATAAATTAAATATAAATCAAATAATATTGTTCTTCTTGTTTTAGGATTGTATTGGAGCTATATATGGTACTCATATTTCAGCGGTGGTACCTACGAGTGAGCGGCTTCATTTTATTGGTCGAAAAGGAACACCGACGCAAAATGTAATGGCCATGTGTAATTTTAACATGGAATTTACTTATGTGTGGGCCAATTGGGAGGGAACAGCTCATGATACTCGTATATTTTATGAAGCCATTAGGAGACATGATTTGCAATTTCCTCATCCTCCAAAAGGTTTATTAATTAATGGTTTTTATGTATTAATATATGTATGTGTTATATGTTGATTAAATTTACAATTTTTTGTGTAGGTAAATATTATTTGGTTGATGCTGGATATCCAAATCCCACGGGTTATTTTGGGCCATATAAAGAAGTTAGATATCATTTACCTGAGTTTCAACGAGGTCCTCAATCGACAGGTTATAAAAAGTGTTCAATCATGCTCACTCTTCACTACAATCAGAAATTGAGCGAGCTTTTGGCGTATTGAAGAAGTGGAAGATTTTAAAGAATATGCCAAGTTATCCATATACAAAGCTGCCAAGTTATCCATATACAAAGCAAATGAAAATTATGATAGCAACAATGCTTTTACACAATTATATATGAAGAAATGCCCTAAATGATACACATTTTGCTAGAGTAGATTTGGATCTCAATTTATATACAACGGATCCTGATGATGTAAATGGGGAGGGTAATGCTGCAAATGATGATGTAGCATCTAATATGGCACGTTTACGTGATCAAATAGCTATGAATTTATGAAGTAATTAAGGATATTTGTAATTTTTAAGGATAATGAGCTTCTTTCCTCAAAACATATGTTATCATGTTTTTATTGTAATGAAAGTATTCTTATTGTAATTGAGAAAGAGAACACGTAAATTTTTTTCCATTTGATATTTTTTAGCAAAAAAAAAGAATTTTAATTTTAATAAAATTGTTTACAAAACATCTTTAATATTGTTGTCAAATATAAATTAAAAAATTCATAAAAAATATTTTTTTAATTTTAAAAAATAAAAATTAAAATATTTAGATTAATCACCAAATGGGCTTTTCATATGTGTTTTCTACCAAACAGTATTTCTCTCAAAGTTACTTTTCAAAGCAGAATTTACCAAACAGTCTTTACATTTCATTCAAAGCCCTTTAGGCCAACCTGCTTTGCATTTTCCCAATGAGCTTTCCAAATGCTGAACCAAACACACCCTATATACGGGTTGTAACTTTATACATCCTTGAATGAAATGCTTCATCTTCAAATCCAAAAAAAAAAAAAAAGTGGAGGAGCTTGTGTAATATTTCACAATTTGGGAAAATTTTGCTAGATAAAATAAAGAAAATGAAATGACTGCACTAGACATGTATCAATTGGTGAACCATGTGGCACTAAAACCTTGGATCACCTCACTTGACCTCACTAACCCTTTGTTTGCTCTCGCTTGTACTCTCACACTCAAGCGACTAAATTCTAGGGAGAGAAAGTGCTAGAGAGGAAACTATCAAGAACCAAATGAAATGGATGATAGAAACAAGGGGGAGAAAGCAGCTAAAGCTGTCGGAGCTGTGAAACACCGAGTCAGCAATGCGAACATCACACTTCTGTGTAGGAATGGATATTTTGTCCGTTTCTCAGCGTAATAATACATGATAAGCACGTTTTCCATTTCATCCAATATCAAGATATCATAAATTCAAGGTTAGCTAGGGCAATTTGAAGATTCCATTTTGACTGGACATAACCCCTCGACTGGACACAACTCCTCCCCATCGGCTATCACGACCCTCCATTTTGACCGCATTTTCCGGGATGGGTTCGATCTGGGCCGGTGATTGAGCCCATCAGTTGGAAACTATGGGCCCGTCAACAGCCCAATCCTATCTCCGGCTCCGGTGGACCCCGCCATCATCCGTTTCTGTAATCTTCCCGTCCTCTTGACGGTGACCCTTGGGAGATGCGAGTTGAGGGATGATGGGAGTTGAGGGATTGATCCAACGCTCACGATAGCCTAGACCAGATGTTCAAAAAGCAGCCAAGGAAATGACCTTCAGGTCCCCCACATGCAGCTTTCCTCAGTCTAATTTTTGTTGACATCCGAACGCAGAAAGCTCCACATGGCCCGTGGCTTTTGGATATTGGAAGCCCGTCAGGTTTGATGAGAAAGACATAAAAAGTCAAAAAGAAAAGAAAAAAATCTCATTCTGAGGTGAAATGAGTGGTTGTTGAGTTTTGATTTGATCAAAAAGTTATGGCCTCAATTCATGACTTGGACGTTCATTAGATTTAACCGGACAATTCATGACAAATGAAGATCATACCCGCGTGGCTTTTATACGAAGACATTAATGTCAAACTCAATTACACATCTTACAAAAAAAAGGACAAAATTTCATGTCGTGCACTCTTTCATCCTATTGATTTTTGACATGACAAGTTCCTTTGATTGGATTGATGCACCACAATCAAGTTTTTCATTAGGAAAACCCTCTAATGCATTTTTAAAGATTTTGTATAATGAGTGAAGTAAAGGAAAATATGAAAAATCATGGTCACTTTCTACATTTTCTATTTTAAAAAATGTCTTCGGATTTTTTTACTAAATTCGAACGCGGTAAATGACTAAACTGCCCTACTTGAAAGATATTCGTCTCTCAATTCCCCATACCCTAATGCATCCACTCAATAATAGACCCCAATTTCACCACTTTTCATCGCCTTGCTACTGTCGGCCTACTCTGAGCTTCCTTCAACCACCGTTCTCGTCCTCTGCGGCTGCACCATCCCCCTCCAAGCTTACCCTCCGAGAGTAAAACAATGAGTAACCAATGGTGACATGATTAGTAGATGTTGGATTATGGTTTGGGAAATGTGTGTTCAGGTGAATGGATGCACATAGACTACGCATTAGGAGCATTTTTGGGTATGAAAACTGTATTATGGTAAATGCATATTTGTTGGGAGATGGAAAGTGATACCTAAGCATAAAAGTGAGGATGCAAACATGTAAATTTTAATTAGAGAATGCAAAGAGATTTCTAGGTGATAAATTTAAATGTTTGTTTGTACATTCCCAAAAACCAAACCCACTGAGCCATACCTTTCCATGAGTGCTAAAGATAACATTAAGGCAACGTTTGGTATCTGTCACCCTTAGGCAGCACTAGATTTGGGGTTGTCCAAGGCTAAAGATGCTAGATCTAGGCTTGGAGACGCTGGATTTGGCCTCAGCAACGGTGAATACGACATTCGGATCTTGGTTCAACTCACAACGGATGGTAGGAGCTCAGAGGACATGGCTTGACCGTGGCTTTTGTTAGAGCTTAAGAGGGCTAGCAACAATGAGGACGACAGCCAAAACTCAAGGAAGAAGCTAAGGGTGTCCAAGGTTGACGGGTACAATAGGAATAGTAAGATTTTAGAGCAAGCAAGTTTGGAAGAAAAAACTATATCAAACCTCTCTTGAAAAAACATCTCAAAGTGATTTTGATTATATCCAAACTATCATCAGTATAATATTTATTATGGTATATGCAAATATTTTTGACAAAAAACACTACACAATATTCATGATGTGATCCAGTTGGCATTTGTGTAAATAGTAATGGTGGACCTAAAATTCATCTGATGGTGATATTTCTATCGCAGCTGCAAATATTAGGTCATTAGTGATGTAACAATTATGAACATCTAGTGAAGTTCGTTGAGTCAGACAACTAGCCATTATGATTGAGGATTTGCATAGCAAACAAAGTTAAAACAAGTAGTCGAGAAGTTAGGTCGTCTGAAAAGTTTGTCAAAGGTTGTAATGATGAGACGGCAATAATGCTACTCAATGTTCGAGGGACTGCATGGGTGGTTTTATTCTTGGGCAGTAGCTTATCAGCAACTCCAATGGCTTCTTACTCCTTTGATCATTTTTTGATAGATAGATTGGAGATAGATATAAAAGAGAAGATCCAAGAAGCTAAGAAAGAGGGAGCGAGAGAACAACATTATTAAAAGATTTGGATTTAGCTATGTTCCAAACAATACGCTCTTGTTTAAGTGTTTCACTAAGTATTGTATTCATGCTATTTGAGTAATTGTGCTCTAAATTAAGTATATAAGAGTAAGAGTAACAACTAAACGCTAATAGTGTAACCTATCTTATAATAAGACCAATGCTTGCCTATTGTAACTTTTTAAGTAGATTACTAATGCAATTCAGCCCAACTTATGGCTGTTGGTCTGAAGAGTGGACGTAGGTTTGAGGATAAAGCCAAATCACTAAATATCAATGTGTGCCACTCTTTTACTCTCTTTTACCCTCACTAGCACAGAGGACAATTACGATCTTTGAAACATCTACTTGACTTGATCTTAACTTAGCATTAATTAATTTCCGCGAAAGATTGTCAAGTTTTCTAAAACAACCTATTCACTCCCCTCTTGATTGTATTGTTAGACCCCAACAACCTCTTAAGTAGAATTTTGAAAATGCTAAAGCCCAAAATCAAGGGACTTGCCTAAAGCTTTTTGGGCATTTTCGGGACTCAACTTTGTACCAAATGCTCTTGAAATTGTGTTACCAAAAACTGAAACATTGGGACTCTAAAGATCATCAAGCCCAAGTTTTTGGCCTTGTTATAATTTAGGATGATCAGTTCCAGGTTTCATACAAGTTTTACTTGAAATTTGAAACCTATCCGTTGAAATTGGTTCCTTGTTTTACTAGAATCTAGAATCTACTTGCATACACTGAAACCTTTTCTATCATAGGTATCAAGTCGATTCTAAGGTCTACCTAAGTTGTACCTACATAATTAATTAAACAATTGTAGTGAATCATCATTTTTAATGATCATCATTTGTTACTATAATCCATTAACCATAACTTATCATATTATCAATTAAACGATTGCAGTAAATCATCATTTTTAATGACTACAACTTGTTGTTATAATCCATTTATAACAACTTTTATATAGATACACGAAAAATATGAAACATTAACAAAATAAAAATTTCAATCATAAAATAAAAGTTTAGACACATAGTTATAGATCGTATACTAATAATTGAATGCCATGAAATATCACAAAATAGTGCGAAGACATAGATCAAGAAAAAAACGCAAACTTATTCTAGGTATCAGGTTTCAACTTCTACCTACCTATAACCTAGAACATATTCATTGAAATCTGAAACCTACCCATAAAAATGGACATAGCGATTTGGTTCTTCGTTTCCCAAAATCTATTTGATTCTTCGATTTCAGGTCACCGCTAATTATATCTCATTAGGTCCTTTCTCGTTTATGATCAAAAAGAACACGGAACCTACCATCGTCACAGGTTAGTTCCAACGGGTTCTTTTTTTTTTTTTTTTTTTCATTTTTTAGTTTATATAGATCAAAGAAAATATAACACGAACATAATCTATAATATTCTAAAATGTGAACTATTTCTCTTTTGCAAAGTCTAGCGGTTTTCAAAGTCCCTTACTTCAAAATAAACCTATCCCCATTGTTTTACAATAACCTTTAGTAACAAACATATTCATTGAAATCCGATAAATTTTTTATAATGGATGAAACCGATTATTGATTTACCTGCATCAAACAGCAAACTAATCAAAGAACCCATAAAAATGGACATAGCAATATGGATATAGACTTTGATCTCCTGCTTAAGTAAAAGATATTTGGTTCTTCGTTTCCGTATAACAAAAGCTTCAAAATCTTTTTTTATTTTTTTGCTGGTGTAATAGTAGATATTTTGCTTAAAATTAATTCTTCGATTTCTGTTGAACAGGAAAACCAATATGAGCATCTCAGAATAACATAAGACAAATTGAACAAGTCACCGATAATAAATTCGAAATGTTCATTCCAGACTGGATTCAAGTCATTGTTCTGAAAAAATAGTTCTTCCACTATTCTATTATATCTCATTAAGGACAAAACATTGAGATTTTGCAACCTCAGGCACTATCTTCTCCAAGATCATGTGCAAGCTCCATAGAAGAAGATACTATTTGAAGAACTAGAAATGGTTCGATCCACATCGTTTATGATAGCTTGTAAGGGATGTCCCAACTTCTATTCTAATCATTCCTCTCATAAGGAGACCTGCTATTTGAATGCATTTCTAACTACACTAAATCCACTTCATATCTTGACAAGTCCTCATGAGGTTCATCATTCTACCGAAGAAAAATGAGTCAATGAACCAAACTTGTAGTTCAGTAAATTTCTTCTATATCTCAATTTGCTTCACATTTACTGGGATTTCCCATATTCACCTCTTTCTTAATCTGACAAGTCACAACCAAGTTACTAACATAGAACTTATCTCATCACAATGAAATGCTGCTGATAGCAGGAGAGTTGAGTAAAGGTTCACCAATATCTTCGCAGAACAATGACCATAACCAAACCTACAGACTTGCACTGGAAATGATAAACTGATAACTGAGGCTGTGAAGGAGGGAAAACAATTCATGCATATATTTCCACATCTAAGTGAAGTCACGTCCTAATTAAACCAAAAAGGAGGGAAAACAATTCATGGCAGGAGAAGGAGATGCAAAGACTAGCTTCCAAATGACTTGGCTGCACTATGCCTTGTTAAATCAGTAACTAAGCAACCACCTCAAACACAGACAGGGCGTACAGATCATGACATAAGAATGAAAAGGCAATCAACGCACTTAACAGATACAAATTGTCTAATGCGTTCCAATTATATGTTATTGCAGAAGAACTATGTGTACCAAATTGAGGTACATACAAATGCCCCCATGCAGTTTTGTAAATGTTGAGGCGGCATCTGCAAGCCTATGGACACATACACCAATGAGAAAGCACGGATACACAAGCATATGCTCCTACTTAAAGGCACACATGCAGACACCAACATCTCTGTACTTCAACAAAACTTTGGAGCCATATCAATTGTTTCCCATCATATACAAACTAAAATTACATCAACTTTTTCCAGTAATATTTGGTGGTTTATTTCACACAAATAGGACCATCATCAAAACTTTCCAGGAGCAACTATAACCATAAAAAGCATGTTTCAAGTGTTCAAAGAGGGAAATTCCAAGAATCCAAGATCCATAAAAGAACGGCAAAGCATATGTTCAACTTAGTGGTGAAACAGATGATAAAGCACAGGCTGAAAAGCATTAAGTTTCAAATCAGACGAACTTGCAAAGACTTAATAGTTGAATCTTGCTGCTGTATCTGCAGCTTCTGAGCCTGCTCCAACTGTGCCAGTTGAGCAAGTTGATTTCTGAGCTGCGCATTCTGCTACTTTTCAATCTTATGCTTATCTGCCAGCATTATGTTCTCAGACTGCATCAGAAAAAGTTATGATTTCAATAAATAATCCTAATGAAAACCACAGATGAAAATCATTTCGAAATTAAAACACAACATTTTCCTGGATTTATATTGAACTGCTTATGCACTTACTACAGACAAGGAAGAAGTTAATTATGGGTGTTAATATCATTAAATATTTCCCAGAAACTTCATTATAACTACAAATTTGATAAAAATTTCACACTACAACACTTATTGAAAACCAAATGCAACACTGCATGGGAATCCATCATTAAAAATGTATTTCAAAAGGATAAAAGATGTAGATAGAGAGCAATATGTCTATCAACCATTAGCATCCATTGAACTAACGTTACAAGAAAAAGTTTTCTTTGGAGAATAGTATCTAATTCCCTTGGGAAAAGGTGGTCATTTGGAGGACAACTACATGGAAATCTTGCCCTAAAGAAAGACATTTGTTCAAAGAGGTTGCTCAAATAAATCTGGGACACATTTTTCCTCAAAGAAGCCAGCATTAATCAGGGGTCACGGCATCGAGGGAGCAGGAGGCAAGGGCGAGACGAGCGCGGGGCGACTGGCGTCCAGCGGCGGCGTTGAGGGCGAACGGCGTCCGGCGGCGGCGTCCGGCGGCAGAGCGTGGCCATCTACTTAATCGCGTCACCAAAAAGACAAAGCAAAAAGGTTGCAGAGGGTCCCACGACGCCCATTCAAATCAGACGCACAAGAATCACTAACCATCTTAATTTCAAAAAAGAAAAATCAAAAACCAAAAAACCCACCAACCACTCTGAAAATTACGACAATGCCATTCCATGATCCTGATAAAACACCAACCTCCTCTGCCATTTGCCCATCCTTTGACCCATTGGGATGCACGAACAGTGCAAACATAAATATCCAATTTTACGTTTTCTCAGTTTCATTTGCATTTCCTAGAGAGAGAGAGAGAGAGAGAGAGAGAGAAAGAGCAACAAAAGCAGAAGAGATGTTGGGCGTGTTCAGCAGCAGCGTGATGTCTCCGCCGGAGGAGCTGGCGGCTGCGGGCCAGCGGACCCCGTCGCCAAAGACAACGGCTGCAGCGCTGGCGGAGCGGTTCCTCGAAGCCAACCCTTCAGCCGCATCGGCACGGATCGGAGACCACGTCTGGCTGGCCTACACTCACCATAAAGAGTCTCCGTTGTTTCCCAGGTAAATGAACTCCATGAAAATTTTGTCGGATTTTCTCTCCAAATTTTGTTTCGCCTGTGCTCACAAAATATAGCATTAAAAATATGTTTTCAAAAATAAATTAATGTTTAGCATATTAATTTGTATGCATGTATTGGTTGGTAAGCTTATGATGGTTTCCATCTCCTTTAGTATTCTCTCAGATCTTACGTCCAGATTTTCTTCTTTTATCCAAAAAAAATTGTTTTATTATAGGCTTAATTTGCTAGAGTAGAATTGAAGAAAACGATTTTCTTGTGAGAAAGGCCATGGAAAGATGTGTTGACGTCATTTTTCAACGTCCCTCCTTTACTAGCTGCTAGAAATACTATGATGCTATCTTCTTTGATTTAATATTTAAACTTTCTTGATGGAGTTTATTCTCACTTTCATTTTAGGTGATTAAATTCCTAGTCTATGAAATATCCCGTTAATTTAATGAAATAAATTTCATCTACCATAGAGACATAGGTGAAAAGAAACATGTTCTTATGTCTCATTTTTCTGACTGGTGAAATAAAAGAACTTAACTGCTAATTGACTTACTTGGTTGAGGCATTAGAAAATTTACTTATTTAAATGGCATGATCTGGGTGCAAGCTGTACTATTTAAACGCTGCATCTTAAGATTAAAGATCTGAATTTAACGGTTAATGAATATTGTAAGGTAATTTGTAATCTTTTTAGATGGTGCCTTTGCGATGGCGTTTGATTAGACTGCAACAAGTTTTTTCTATTTGTCATAAGAGGTTTCTTGCGTGAACTCCACGTTAGGAAGTAATTATGTAGGGATTCTCTCATCTTTTTGAGCTTCTTTGGCAGTTTGCGACCTCAGGATCAGTTTTCAATTTGGTGTAGAAAGAGGGAAATGGGGGGACCTTGTTTTGGAGGGCTTGGGGAAAATGGGAAGAAGATTTTTGGAAGTACGATGTGGACAACTTTTAATGGGGCCGCCAAAAATATGTACGCTTTGGGGAGGAATGATGGAGAATTGATTAAATTTAGACATTAAAAAAATAGGTTTAGAAAATTTAGGTTAAGAAAGAGTAGGTGAAGAAAAGGATTTTGCTTGGTTTTGGAAAGAGTAGAAGGTAAGATAAAAAGATGTGAAGAAACAAGTTTTTTGTATATAATATTAATGTGTTTTTTGGTAAAAAAATAATTTTTTTGGTAAAATTAATGTGTTTATGGTCAAAGAATTTACAAAATTAGAAATGCATTTTCATCATAATTTATTGTGAAAGAATGGAATTAGAAAGAGTAGGTGAAGAAAAAGGATTTTTCTTGGCTTTGGAAAGAGTAGAAGGGAGGATATAAAGATGTGGAAAAACAACTTTTGCAACGCTTTAAAATTCAAAACTCTCAAAACTTTCGCAATACTTTAAAATTAATAGTTGATACATAGATTTACATATAATTTTTCACAATTTTCTGAAATTTGAATAAATTTTTACAAGGTAAAAATAATACTTTGTGCTTCTTTTTATCTCAATGGAGATTAATAGGTCCGACTGATGTTATTTGGGATAGAGAAGAGAAGTAGGTGCCCTTCTATCTTTTTGCATATTCATAAAAAATTTCTTGCCAATTTAGAAATTGAATTTCTTCAAAGATGAGATTTAAAATAAGGTAAACTTATTTATTTTATAATAGCAAAAATATCACCAAAAAAAATCCAAACTATGCCTACTGGGACACAAATATCCTCAATTTATTTGTGTCACAAAAAAAATCCAAACTTATATAATTCTATCTAGGATATACTTGTTATACTAATATAAATTCGAGATTTTTAGTAACACAAAAAAAAAAATTACGGTATTTGTATTAGAGTAAGTAAATTTAGGATTTTTAGTGACATAAAAAATAATGTATAATTGTGTCACAGTGACTACAGTTTGGACTTTTTTATGATATTAGCCATTTATAACATGAGAAAGTATCTCAAATACCACTTTTAATTTGACGTTTGGTTATATTAAATACCCATTTTATTTTCTTGATCAGTAGGTGAAATTTTGCTTGGACCAACTACAACCGTAGCCAGAGTTCTAAGCTATAACTATATAAAATTGTTTAAATTGACCCATCAATGTAGAATCGAGCATTTAAATGCCTTAAAGACCAAGTATGTCTCTTCCATGACTTCGAGTATAAATCAATTTAACTCTAGTAAATTCGAATTCACTTTCATGGCTGTTGGATGCACCACCACAGGAGGAGGTGAAATGGGCCAATTTTTCCGGAGTGAACCACAGCCGTGGGCTTTCGCGGCCCAGTCCGCTAGGGCATTAGATTCTCGCCTGCAGTGCTGCACGGTAAGATTGGGGAAAGAAAGGAGTCGATTGGCGATCGCAGCAAAAGTGGCGCGGTACTCCCATGGCGGAAGGCGATCCCGGTTGAGCACTTCTACAATAGTGAGGCAGTCCGTCTCCAACAACAGGTTAGTATTTGTTCTTCCTTGCTGTGATAATTCCTCAAGGGCATACAAAAGCGCTTGACATTCTGTTTCAAGTGCAGATGTTGCGGGGACATCCTGGATTTACGCCGCCGATCGGTCGGCCGGTGTGATCTCGGATGATACAAGCGATCGCGCCCATATTCGTAGTTGTAGGGAATGCTCCGTCAATGTTTACCTTGAGGACACCTTGCTGAGGTGGGATCCATGTGCGATGATTACTCATCCGAGCGCCTATGCGGGACTCCTTCTGCTGAGCACTAAGATGGAGTTGGGCAAAGGCAAGAGCTGTGTCAACCAGGTGGTTCGGGTGCGTTCTTTGGTGGCGAAAGACGACGTGATTACGAGCGAGCCAAATGAACCATAACGGGCTGCAATCTGTTCAAAAAGCGGTATGTCCACCTCTCGGTCTATTAAGTCCGCTAGCCATGCATCTATTCTATGTGTGCGATCGTGAAAGGTTAAGCGCACCGAGGGATGGTTCCAAATGTACGGGTCCACGGGCGGGACAGAAAAATATGTTCTGTTGTCTCGGGGGATTGGAAAAGGCAGAGGGTGCATAGTGGGTCGGGTGTGATTTTTCGTCGGTATAGGTTTTCTTTGGTAGGTAAAGCATTTTGGCTTAAAGACCAAAGGAATATACGTATTTTAGGGGCTGTGTTGGTTTTCCAAATTTTTTGCCATAGTTTTCGAGGTGGATTGTATGAAGAGGATGGTCGAGAGTGTACCGTAGAGGTTGCGTGCGCTTGATGACATTGTAGGCGCTCTTGACGGTGTATTGACCATCTGTTGCAGTCCAGTAGATTTTATCTTCTGTCAAGGCCGGGCATAGTTTAATTCGCAATATCTCTTGGACAATGGATTCATCAAAAGCCGGTTTAAGGAGTTCGGTATTCACGCATGCTGGTGAGGTATAATGAAACTGCCCTTTGTCTCAGTTCTTCTCTCGGTCTTGGGCCACCTAGAATTCCCATAGGTAACCAACAATCCTCTCTCACTCGTATCATTTGGCCATTGCCTACCGACCAACGTAACTTCGGAACAATAGAATCTCGACCCAATAGAACGCTCCGCCAACCCCATGAAGGTCTGGAACCCCTTTCAGCATGCCAGAAAGTAGTCTGGGGGAAATATAAAGCCTTAAATAGTTTACCCCACAAAGATTGAGGATTTTGAAAGAGCCGCCATGCTTGTTTGCCGAGAAGGGCCTTGTTGAAAGATAACAAATCCCTAAAGCCGAGGCCACCGTTGTCTTTTCTCTCCTTAAGAATTTCCCAGCTTTTCCAATGAATCGCAGCTTTTGTACTACTTGTTTTGCCACCAAAACCGAGCTACTTTTTGTTCAATTGATTTGCGAGATAGATACAGGAACCTTAAATATTGACATAGCATACTGTGGTAAAGTTTGAACCACTGATTTTAACAAAATCTCTTTCCCACCCTTAGAAAGTAACTGCTCTTTCCACCCCTCCAGCTTGGAGTTGACTCGTCCTAGGATCCAAGCAAACATATCTCGTCTGGATGAGCCCCAATCAGAAGGTATGCCAAGATATTTACCCGTCTTTTCTAGAAGTGGCACCCTTAATTCACTAGCCATATTCAACTTTAGAGAGTCGGGACAATTCTTGCTAACAAACAAGCCTGATTTATTTCGTTAATATCTTGACTTTGTTGCTAGACAAATGCGGCTTAGAATAGTAGCTAGGTTTTGACATTCCTGGGTTCGACCGTCTAGGAAAAAGATGGCGTCATCAGCAAAAAATAAATGTGAGAGGGTTGGACACCACCTATTAAGTTTGATGCCCCGTAGATTACCCATAGCAACTGCTTGTTGGATGAGGGTGGATAGCAGATTAGCTATAAGAATGAATAAATAGGGTGAAAGAGGGTCGCCTTGCCTGATTCCCCTTGAAGGCATAAAATAAGGTAGAAATTCACCGTTGAGCTTGACACTAAGAGAGGTTGTCTTGACACATTGCATTATCCAAAGCACCCACTGAGGATGAAAACCGATATGACGTAAATAGTCTTCCAAGAAATCCCACTCTACCCTATCATAGGCTTTACGCATGTCTATCTTGAGGATTGCTTGAAATTTTTCTTTCGTTATGAATTCCCGAATTGATGGAGGACCTCTTGCACTATCGGTATATTGTCCGAATACGCCTCGCGGACACAAAGGCGCTACGTTCGTAGAGATCAACTCGGGTGTGCAAGATTTCAAACGGTTTGCTAGTATTTTTGAGATAATCTTGTATATAAAATTGCATAAAGCGATGGGGCGGAAATGATCTAACCTCTCGGGTTACGTACCTTGGGAATCAAACATATGGCTGTTCTTGTTAAACTCAAGAGGCATGACTCCGGTAGTAAAAAAGTGTTGCACCGATTTAAAAATCTCGTCTGTATAATATCCCAATAGCTCCAATAGAATAGGCCGGTCAAGCCGTCCGGTCTGGTGCTTTGGTGGCACCTAATTGAAACGTTCTTTGCCTTGACTTCCTCCATTGTGACTTCAGCTATTAATTTTTGGTTCATTTCAGCTGTCCTTGCTTGTGGACATTGATTTAGAATAGGTGTGTAGTCTCGGTGTCCTACCGAAGTGTAAAGATTTTGAAAATATTGAAGCGTTTGTTGCCTTACCCGAGCTGGTTCTCTAGTCCATTCCTCATTTTGATCTTTCAGCATGCTGATTTTATTCCTTTTCCGTCGCTGAATTGTTGTGGCGTGAAAAAATTTAGTGTTTCGGTCCCCCCACTTCATCCAATTAATTCTAGATCGCATGGCCCAATAGTGTTCTTCTTGCGTCCATATATCCTGAATTTGCTTCTGTAATGAAATGACCTGTTCTTTTTGATCACTACTAACAGGATGATTGATGCAGTGTTGAAGTTGTCTCTTCAAAAGAGAGATCTTATGATGACCAGCAGTGAATTTGGATCGACTCCATTGAGCTAGTGCCTGCGTTGTCGTTCGGAGCTTCTGAGATAGAGTGATATTATGCACTGACTCAGCTGTCCAAGCTTCAGTAATCACCCTGCGACAATCAATATCTTGCAGCCAATATGACTCGAAGGTAAAAGTCTTGCACCTTTTGATCGCTCTAAGTGTCGTGTTTAAAAGTAACGGACAATGATCCGAGCCTAATGCTGGTAAGGCATGAACTTCGGCTTCTGGGTAGGCCACTCGCCAATCCATAGTACATAACGCTCGATCAAGTCTTTCTTTGATCATTTCAACACCACTGCGATTATTAAACCACGTATAGGCACAACCCTTGGATTCAAGATCCATTAGAGCACAATCATATAGAAGTTCTCGGAAGGAATGTAGTCGATAGGACTCAGTTGATTTCTTGCCCAATTTCTCCCATGGATGTAGTATTTCATTAAAATCGCCGATGCATAGCCAGGGTAAGGTATGTAGATGACTGAGATGCCTCAACTCTGTCCATAGCTGCAGCCGTTGATGATAAACTGCCGGTGCATGTAGGTAAGTTACTCCCATAGGTGTGGTTCTCGATTCTTCAGAACATATAGTGTCGATAAGATGCGAGTTATGTGAATGGATACTAAGTGTGATATGTTCTGCCCAAAAAAGAACCATTCCCCCGGCCAAACCTTGAGGATTGACCACAAAACTATTCTTATATTGCAACCTCTGTTGTATTCTTCTTATCACATGTTCTTGGTTATTCGTTTCCATCAAAAAAAGGATGTCGGAGCTGTCTTGAGCCACAAGGGCCCTCGGAGCTTGATGCAGCACCACCATACTTTGTGGAATATTCTCGCAATCCTTGCCGTAGTATTTGGTAATGATGGTGTTTTACAAGCCGCTCCAGCGAAACCAACACACAAATTTGGGCTCAAACTGAAGGAGCATTCGAAGGGTTAGGGTTTGGGATGGAATGGGAAAGCTACCACACGTGTCCAACTGTTCCCCGGTTACTAAAGAGAGGACTAGTCTAAAAGCTATCTTGATTGAGTTAATGGTGAAACCATTAAGCTAAAAGACCAAGTGTCCGCCAACCTTGAGGACTTATTGGCCGCCACATGCCAAGACATAACACAATGGTTTTGATGTATTGCCATTGGTCATCACCAACTAACACTTGTCATAGTTTGATCACCATGTGTCGACGCCACCTAAACCGGTGGAGTCGAAAGACTCATAAACAGCTATTTGGAAAGTGAGAAATAGGTCCGAAACTCGTGAGTATGATCTAAACTTCTTCCAAGTACATTCTCCTCCAAACTCTAACTTAAGCATCAATAAGCCAAATTGGGCAATAAACCTAGACACCCTAACTCGTAAACATGGTTTTAGGTTCAGTTAGAGGTGAAAGTCTAAATCAATCTTTAGATACTAAGTTGTGCGTCAACAATATTTTAGTCTTTAATCATCGCCTAATGATCATCCACTGGCATTGGAGTAAGATAATTACTTCAATCTAATGAATTTACAGGCATAGCCGAATGTGCAGGCAAGCAATATACTCCACAACAAGACTGAAAATCTTGAGCATTTGGTCCATCTTAAAACTTTGTGTTTCATGTAAATAACGAAAATATGCTGCAGATCATTTGCGGTTAAAGATGAAATCTTCTGCTTGTTTGAGGGAGCGCTTCACAACCTGGGGAGCTTAAGGCAACAGTATGGGCTCGCAAAACTGGCCAACGAAGCAACACTCGTGATCGAGGCTTACAAGGCTTTGCGCGACCGGGCGCCGTACCCTCCCAACCACATGGTCGGGCACCTAAACGGCGATTTCGCCTTCATCGTGTTCGACAGTTCCACCTCCACTGTGTTTGTTGCCTCTGTAAGTGACCTCAAAACATATACAATGGATTACTCAAATGAAAGGAAGGAAAAAGAAAATCAGATTTGAGTGAGTTGATGAAACTTATTAGTTGACAAAATACCATGTTGCTTCTGTTTCTGTGCATTTGACAGGATCAAGTTGGGAAGGTCCCTCTCTATTGGGGGATAACTGCTGATGGGTATGTGGCTTTTGCTGATGATGCTGAATTGCTCAGAGGGGCTTGTGGAAAATCACTTGCTTCCTTCCCTCAAGGTAAGATTTTTCTAATTGCCCCCATAAGAGAATGACATTGAACTGTGTGGATGAATATAAATAACTCAGAAATCGATTACCTAACTGACACGATGCAACAAACCAATCACTTTACAAACATCATATACATCGAATCCAATTATGCATTTGTATCCTTCAAATCCCACGTACGATTAGCTTGCTTTTCTCGTGTACCCTCCTCGCAAATTAGTACTGCGCTTACACTAAGTTTGGTGAGGGGATGGCGAGAGAAGAGAAAGGACTTTTAGAAGTGCGGAAAAGAGAGAGGAAAATGGAAAGAAGTCATTATAGGGAATTGATGTAAGTAATTTCATGCAGTGTTGAAATCCCTCCAAATCCATCTGTTTGAGGGATTGTTAATAAACAAGACATGCTCATTCCCTACCTATACCTTATTTTCATTCCTTTCAGCATCCAGACAATATTTTAATTCAATCTCTACATTTCGTTTCTCTTGTTTAGTCACCCCTATATGAATCAGAAGTCCTCACGTCTCCACTCCTCTCTGAACCAAGAACTTCCATGAATTGGACTGAGGCTAATTAATTTTTTGCGCTGCGAACGCCAGCATAAAATATTGATTCAGCTTAAGGGAAGAAGTTCTGAATATAATCATATAAGCATACACGTTTCCAAAGAACAATTTGTCATATGCAAGTGCGGAAAATTTATCTTCTTTGGCGTTTCGCATCTTGCAGGATGTTTCTTCTCCACAGCAGTTGGGGAGCTAAGAAGCTACGAGAATCCGAAGAACAAAATCACCGCCGTGCCCGCGAACGATGAAGAGATCTGGGGCGCAACATTTAAGGTACAACTGTGGATCTCGCTCATTCTCTTGTCGACTGTACATACAGAATACGTAAAGAAAAAGGTGCTTTGAGTTCGAAATTCAAAGGATGTTTCTGCAGCAACGATTTCCGTTCTCTCTGAGAAGACACCACAGTCAAGCTGCTTTTGCATTACTTTGAATTTCATAGAAATGATCTCCCGTGAATTTTCCGCATACCCAATCGTGTGGATGGAACATTGGCCGCACTAGACTGGTCCAATCTATGCGGGCAACTCTCCCTATCCTCTATGAACAACTTATCGAACTTTATTGAAGATTCTCTACTCCGTTTCAATGTAATTCAGCTGACATTGTCGCTCTCTTCTGGGTCCGGGTATCAGGTGGAAGGACCGGCAGTTCTGGCAGCCGCAGATAGAGGAGTTCGCAGCTAAACAATGCAAATTCTCATTTGGGCAGAGACAATTTCATGTGGCTGTGACAGTGGAGACCATGGAAATGATCCCGAATCTAGCTATCTTAGTGGTTGTGGCCATGTATAAGTTGCATTCTCAGTAATGTCTCTGTTTTAATTTCAGGTGTACTAAAATTATCCGAACAGCAGCAACTTTCTTTTGCAATAAAAAGCCAATGTAACCCTTTGAATTTGATCAACAACATCGAAAAAAGCATCCATGAACAGTGAATTTTCTTCAAGTTCAATCAGCATCCGTTCTGCTTCCATCTCACAAAATCCTGATACTGACATGAGAAAGCACAGACCCTTAGCTTGATATCAAATTGGGTTTTGGTGAAATCCCAAACCTACACTCTTGACCCAAGTCTACCCCATTCAGCATTATATTATCCTATTAAAATACATAAAAACGTGGAAATTTCCTGTATTGACACATGCATTTTAATAGATGGTAGATTAAAATGTAGAGAACCGGTTTAGGAATTTTTGCAAGACAAAATTTAATTTGAAGTAAACGTGTCATAAAGGTATGAATTTGAGATTTTTAATCCCTTTGTTTATTGAAAAAGTTCCGTTCAAGAAAGTTGATCTTTCGCCCTGGCTTTGACAATCAGGAGACAAATCTCTTAGATTGTGAGTTTCCCTTTCAACTGTTTGTATTTGCTTCTTTGATTCTCTCGTTGGTAGAATACCTTGTTAGGGGATTTTCCCCTAAATCACAACTGACAACCGAAGACTGAGAGCGATTCGTGAAGACTCAGCATCAACATGAAAGCAATGTGAACTAGACTTGAAAAGGCAATACTCAAGTGTTAACGACTAGGAGTCGAAAAAGTAATCAAATTATCAAACATGAAAGCCATGTAAACTAGACTTCAAAAGGCAACACTCAAGTATCAACTCACTCAACCTGAATTCCAAATTGAGTCCCACTCCAAACGCTAGCCGCCTGAATGGTTTTAAGAAGCAAGATGGTTCTCCACCCAAATAGTGCACAAACACAGAACTCATATAGACATTATTCTAATAAAAAAAGGATTATTTGTAAACATAGATACGCCCCAAGATGATGCAGAGACCATAACTTGGGTCGCTGAGCCCCAGGGGGGACTCTAGGAAAATGAACCGGCAAAGAAAAGATATATATATAAAGAACTGTACTTGTAAGAGCAGAGGCACAAAGAGGCACAGCAAGAAATATTTGAGGAGGCCATCACTGCTGCGACTTCACTATTGTCAAGATCAACATGCTGGTGAAATTTCCTCCAAACTGCGAGAATGGAAGTTTCTGCATAAAAATTCTGTTTATTTTGATACAGTTAAAGACTCAGATCAAGGAGCCAAGCACTACCTTCTTCCCAATAGCTCAATGATATCACTGGTAAGAGTGGACCTTCTCTTGCTTGCGAAAGCAAGTGATGCGGCCTTCCTCAACAAAACAGATCCCGCCATGCAACCCATCACAGTTGGATTCATTTGGCTACAAGAGACAAGCATTCAAAGAGAATATTTAGAATGAGATTGTGATTATTGGAAATGAAATCTGTGAGTAAGATTGCTATATACCTGGTCGAACCCATTCCAGCACCTGAACTGTGTTGATGAGCCCAAGATACAAATACTGCAACACTGACATTACAAGCATTTGGAAATCATCAATAATCCACAATAAAAACTTACTCCTTACTCTTGGGAAGAAAGTTGAGTCGAAATGAATAATTGATATTGTATCTATAGACAATAGAACATGATGTGGACGAGGCAACAGAAATAAGTCGGAACCGCAGCATATTTTTGAATAAGAAGTTACTGAAGTGAAAGAGATTACGCACCTTCCAGAGAGTATATCACCCTGGCCACCACAGCGTCGAGGTGAACCATACTGACTCACTGATTTAACTGCAAACACCAACAGGGGATATCGTAAACCTTGCCCAAATAAAATTAAAATAAATGCTAGAGAAGAAACAAAAGTTACTGCTTACTGCTTAAAATTTTAAAATTTCCAAAATTCAAGATCTACACTCCATTTTGTCATCGTGTATGAAGCTCTGGATGATAAGATCACACTCAATTTCGAAGCTTTCACAACAATAATGATATGTTTTCAAGTCTTTAAGTTAAAGGATCCAGGTGTAACGGCACATCAAACTAGGCAAGGTATGTTCACATTTTCTATCCTCTAAAACAATCATATATTATTTAATTGAGCAAATCAAAATCTCATACTTTCTACAAAAAAGGGGGGAAGAAAAAGGTACCACTTGTAGCTAGCTTATCTGCTTACACAATATGCAGCATATTAGCAAGGATACACCAGTCCTTATGAACTTATGGATATATAAAGTAAAGGTTTTCCAATCCTAGCAGGAAAGGAAGGGATACAGATACTCAATTTTAAATGAGAAAACAGAATTCCTTGTTATTTTAGGAATGCATGGACAAGTTCCAGAAACCAGGCTACCAAACAGCTTATTGTCCCTTTACTCGTTGAGTTCCAAAAAGGCTAGATCATATCAAAAAAATAATATATTGGATAGCTTTAATCAATTCAAGGTGTAGTTATGTTGCACGTGCTTGGAGTGTCCAGAAAGAATACTTAATGAATAAATGATCTAGGATTTCTTACAGCATTCAAAGCAATAATAACAGAGGACCTATAAACGCACCCAAAAGACTGCAAAATATCACACCAAGAAGAATTATGGCATATGGTTCATCCTATACCTATGTCACCATCACTTATCAGATCAGATTTCCCCTTTCGCATGATAGTAACACCGCCTATCCTGAAAGAATAAACACTAATATTAGTTCATTTTTCAGAACATAAAAATTTTAAAATACAATCATAAATATTTGAAATTTTCACAAACCCAGCAAAACAACCACAACATGGCAGTATCACTGCATCATATATAAAGAGATTACTACATATATTAGTTAATTTTCTCACAACTAACATGTGCCCACATAAAAGTTTGATTTCAAAATTTCAAAAGACTTTCCTTGGAAAGGTCAAAATGGTAGCATGAACAAAGGTCATTGTGTAAGGGGAAGCTTACGCAATTTTGGATGAGACCAACAGATATATATATCTACATGATTCTTTAGCCGCTCTGATACTTAGGTGAATGCATTGCCAACAAACAATGAATATGAATGTGTATAAGCATATAACATCACAAAATTGGAATATACCGAACATTACATACTAAGAAATTAGCTAAGCTCCCAGAAACCTCCAATAAAAGCAGACAAACACCGCAAATAAGCTTACTGTTTAGCAAGCAATTGCAATTCCTGATGATCATCTTGATCATTTACTTCACAATTCAGTACTTTTTTGACCAGGCGCTTATATTCATTGATATTTGGAGTTAAGACAGCTAACTGGTAACCGCTAACAAGATCAGGATTGTCTGTAACAAGAAAGAGCCCGTCCTGCATAACAGCATAGGGTCAGCGCAGAAGGTCAAATGCAATATTAAGATATTAGATAGTAGAAATAGATCCATGAAGAGCGATTCTTAAAGTTGGTGATACATATCAATAGCTCATTACCCCATCTACGACAATCGGAACATTGCGCTGTCGTGCATGACTCATGATCTGACCCACACATCCCTGGACATGTATAAAAACATAGAATGCTTCAGAAAGAGCTTTAACAGGACATCCAGTCTAAGCAAGAAAATAAGGACAACACTGATGAAAAATGGAAGGTCCGTTTCCAGTGTTTCCACCTCCAGTCATAATAAAACAGAAACAGCATCAACATCCATGCTTTTGACAAGTTTGGCATCAGTTGCATACATCTGTTTATGCCCTAATAGACATTGTTATAGAGACAAAAACATTTTTCTCCAAGGTGTGTTTATTTTAATCTAGAAAATGGCTTTTAAATGTCAATTCAGTGAAGAGTAATCATATATGTAGGTTTAATTTGTAATGTGTTGATGCTTAACAGTTCTAAAAGATCTTAGATAAGACCTCTGGCTGCACTGCAGTTCTCTGTAGCTTTCAGTCACTGAGAAACACATGTCAAATGTCTCACTGCTACCCTTGGCAATGCCTATTTGTATAAAAAAATGCTCCCATAGGAAAATATCACACTACACAGTTTCTCTCAATTTTCAATGAAAGTTTGGTTACCAAGAGTGACAGGATATAAAACAATGAGAGACAAATTAAGAAACAAATTAAGAATCTTTGTAAACAGAAGAGAAAAGGTCAGGCTCTAATGAATAAAAAAATAAATTGAGAAAAAAAATGATCAACCAGATGTGCTGCCGAGGTACAATAAAAAGTTATTTCAAATAAAAAGAAATGCGGACTTGGTAACTTAATACAGACTAAATAAGCAAATGAACTGAGATCGATAGGGCCACAGAAGCATACCAGCAAGAATGGGTCTCTTCCAAGACCTGGACCAACTACAAGACAATCAAATCTTTCCAGCCATTTATCAATCTCTGCAAGAACCTTGCCTGAGATTCGTTCTTTCTCCTCATCCCTGAAGGAAATCATTAACAGGTAAAAATCTGCTCAAACATGGAATTTAGATCATAAAAACAGAAGTCAATAATTTTTTCACTTGATGTTGTAAGATTCTTCTAAAACAGGGTGCACAATCAATTCAGGGCTGTAGCTTTTTATAACCGGGGCAGCATCTTTTGTGCAGAAAACATGTGATAAATCTGCACCCTGCAAAATCAAGAAAGTTACACCTCACCTAGCAAATATCAATATGAGCCAAGAAAGATGCAAAATTTGTATTCTTTAGCACATTACCCGTTAAAGACTTCATAACTGATAAAATCAGAACTAAATAACTTACAAAGTTAAACCAAATCAGTCAAGAGAACTAACAATTTTCAGGGCAGAAATAGCTGCGAAATATGGAGCGCCAGTGTACTCACGACATCCACCAACAATTGCTACCTTTCCTGGTAAACACGTAATAAGAGAATAACAGCATTAGGTCACTCAAATTCCCCACTTCAGCAAATGCCATAACTAAAAGCTCACAGCTAAAGCACCCAATTGAATATATCAGATGCATTTGAAAGAAAAAAGGGTAACATGTGAACGAATTTGTTTTATTATTATAAATCCGTCCACCAAGAACATAGCCCAATTCATGGTTAAGCAAGGCCATAAAAGAACCCATTGTAACAGAAAGAAATATTAACATCAAGAATCATTGTAGAGAACAAATCATACAGTCCCAAAACTACAGACGAACCTGCCTGGCCTTTATATTTACTTTGGTCAAGCGGCGGAGCAATTGCCCTCAGAACGTTCTCAGCCTCAGAATCACAAGCCATCGACCTTATGCCGTTCAATCTCTTGCGGTTGCTGCCACCTCCCAGACACAGCGACCTCACCAAGAAATGCTGTCTTCGCAGAACCGACGAGGAAGAAGCCAACTGACAACCTTTTGCACAACCGCAGGTCAGCAACATTAGCAAACGGCCACCTCACGATCAGCTCAACCACAACCGCGGCGAAAATGGCCTACTTCAAATGGGCTCCATCGGGTCGTCGCTTTCGAGGGATGCGGCAGCTGAAGAAAAGCAGAAATTAGCAGAAAGAAAGAAGAAGATGCACGAACAGAGCAACCAACTACCAAGAAAGTCGAAACGATACGAACTCATCACCGTATGCTTTTCCCCCAGAAGAGAAAAAAGTCAGCTTGCCTTCAGTCCGATAACGTCGATCATCGGGAAGAGAGAGCAGGCGGCGGAGAAGGAGATCCACCGCCAGCGCCGCCAGCAGATTCTGCTGCGGACAACGCTGTTGGGCCAGAACAGCAGTTTCGAATGTTTGGTTTGGGCTCACTAAGTGGGCCAGCGTTGAATTGTAGGAAACATCAAACGACAGAAATGATCTGTAAAGGGCCGGTGAGAATGGGCATAATAAACATATGAGCTTTGAGCTTTTGTTTTGCTCTGTAAGTGGTTATTAAGGAGGAGAGATTCTTGGGGAGAGAATAGAGTTGCTGGAGAGTTTATCCGATTCATCGCGACCTTTTAAGTTTTTTTTTTTTCTTTTTGGGTAACCGAGGACTCCACCACGGGCTCCTCGTGCACGGACAGCACCAAAAGGCCAGGTCCTATACCTCGGAGGAGACTAGCATAAGACCCCATCACCATGACTCCCCACTTAAGACGTTAACACCTGGAAATTTGAACTTGTGACTTCAGTGATGAAGAGCAAGCCTTGAACCATCACAACTACCTACCGGTGGGTACCTTTTAAGTTTTTTGAGCTTTAATTACCTTGATATTGTTCCTTGCACATTCGTTAATTACCGTATTGAGGATAGTCTAATTAATCTTCATAAGCGATGTGCAATGAGTGCTTCCAAACAACGTGATTATTGTGTCCTCTCTTGTGATTCCATAATAATCTCAAACGATAATTACATAAATGACCCATGAACTTTTACTTAATATATAATATATTCCTTAAACTTTTAATTTATTTAATTTGGTGCTTAAACTTTCAGTAAATGTTTAATCAAGTCCCTAGATTATACAACAATATCCAATGTCATTTTTCAATTAGTTCAAGTTTAAGGATAGCGTTGAACATTTAGATATATTTCAAGATTAAATTGAACACGTACCAAAAATTTATGGATCATATTAAATAAATAAAAAATTCGGAAACGACATTGCATATTGAACTAAAGTTTAGAAACCATATCGAACAAATTAAAAAAATCATAAAGAGTTCAGGGATTTTCTTTTGTCATTTTCCCTATTCTCAATTTAACTATTTTAAATATTTTGCACTCTCATCAAGTTAATCTTATGCTTTTGCCAACCTAAATTACTTTCGGCTTTGCGAAAAAATGTCTGGAAATGAATATCATAATCATCAGTCGGCACTGTATTGTGTGCTTATTCCACACCCTAGTCCGTTTTCTTTAATTACTAATAAACCTGTGGGTTAGTTGTGAATAAGACATTTAAGTGGATTCAATGCATCATGTGACCATTCAAATCTCAAGACAATTTTTGTATGTGAATTGTGAAATATTGAGTTCTATTTATTTCTTCCAAAATGACAACATGGAGTCCCAAGGGTGCTTCTCAAGGAAAGATTAGAAAGCCCTAGATCTCCCATTCCTTCGGTAACGTTGCGCTGGTATTTTCAAAAGCTCTATACCCAATCTCCAATCTTGACAGCGTGGACATTCATTGATATCGTCGGTACTTTTTTAATCTCTTTTGCCACAGGATGTCGGTGGGGGTGGAAATCATCACCTGGGGACTTAAGGGAACAAGAGCAGTTTCCATACCATAATTACTTTACAAAAGTCCACTTCAGTGTCAAATGCGATTATTGTTAAGCGACTCTAATAATGGAAAAATGATGACTTTTTGAATGACATGAATAGAGTTTTTAAATATTTCCAATATTTCAGAAAATTTTACATGGACATCGGTAAATCTTGGCCGCACTAAAATTTCCAAAGTTTAACGAAGCATTGTTAGGATTTTTTTAACCAGGAAGAACTTCTAAATTTACGAGCTATATAATCAATTGTAAAATATGAGTAATTATTTCCTAACTTGAGAAATAATGCAATGACTATCCATTGAAAGCTGCGAGCTATTGACATTTTATGAGAGATTCTTTAGAAAAGAATTCTATTATGTTGATAATCCTAAAAAGTCGAACTAGTGATGAAGGGATTGCTCTATATAATAGATTATAAAGTGAGTCACAAATCTATCAAACGAGTCAAATTTCCATTGCTATTATTTTGAGAAACACACCATCTTTCTAAAATGAGAAAAAAGAAAATTTTCTAGCATGATAAATTTTAATGATGGAGAAAAGTGAACTTCAATTTTCCTACAACATTCTCTTTTGTACATTTACTTTAAAAAAAAAAAAATACTATCTAATAGTGGACGATATTTGAGCGCCCCCCACCCCCCCCCAAAAAAAAAAAAAAAAAAAAAAACCATGTTCGCTCTCAATCTATCCCTATCCGGCACTAAATGGATTGTTCATAAGGTTTAAGCCCCAAAAAACAATTATTAAATTTTTTGTTCAAAGCATTTTAAAATTGTGTGGTGCACAATTTATGCACTGAATACATCAGTAAATCATCAATTTTTTTTTTTTTTTTTGCAGATTAAGGCTCCATTTGGAAACCACTTCCCAAAGCCCTTTGGAGGCCTAAAGGTCCTTGGGCAAATGCCAGCCCTGTTTGGCAAAAAAATTTGAACCCATTTTCTCCAAATGCCAGCCTTGTGAAGCCGAATGCCCAAGGCATATGAGGACTTGCCTTGGGCTTTCGGCTTTTTCAGCATGCCCACGCGGGCACTGTTCATATTTTTTTTTCCAAAATTGTCCTCACGAGTTTTTTGTTTTTCCGATTCTTGCCCTTGTATGTAACACTGTTCATCTTCTCCGAGGAGGTTCGATTCTGTTTGACTGCGAGGGGCTGACGATTGCTAGAGGGATGCCGGCGACCGTCAGGGGGTGGTGCGACCGAGGTCTAGGTCGCCGCGACCCAGATCTGGGGCAGCAGGCGGTCTTCTTCTTCTTCTTCTTCCGCGAGCGGCCGCCGGCGAGCTTTTGTTTCTTCTCAATCTAGGTTGTGCAACCTCGATACCCCGGATTTGGGTCGCGACGGCGTCACGCGACCTCCCGCGACCTCGCCACCCCAGATCTAGGGGCGGCAAGGTGTGCGACCCCATTGCGACCCAGATCCAGGGTGGCGAGGTCCTCCTGCGACCTCAACGTCCGGATCTCTCGCAACCTCAACGCCCCGGATCTAGGTCATTAGAGGTTGAGGTGACATTGCGCAACGTCGCCGCCCCAGATATGGGGTCGTCGGAGGTCGAGGCGGCGTTGCGCGACCTCGCCGCCCTGGATCGGGGTCACGGCCACCCGGATCCGGGTCGCCGAAGGTCGCGATGGCGTTGTGCGATCTTGCCGCCCCAGATTCGAGGTTGTCCGGAGGTCGCCGGAGGTCGCGGCGACCGCCGCCCTTCTTGCTGGTCATTTTTTTTTTTCTTTTGATAATTTTTTTACCACAAAGATCCTTTATAAATGTAATTCCCCAAACGCCATTTTGCTTAAAGTACTTACAAAGAGCTTTCAAAGTACAATTTACCAAACACGGTTGTATTTTGGAAAACACCTTTAACTCAAAGGTATTTGCATTTTCCTAAAGACTTTCCCAAAAGTGGTTCCCAAACGCATCCTAAAAAAATGGGGCTAAATCAGTTCCAAATGTACCCAAGGATTGATCCGCATAGATGATTGAGTAAGTGGCCTATTTCCAAGGATTCCAAGCTCTGCCACTTGAGACCGAGCAAGGTTAGAGAAAAAGCCAATGAGAAGTTACGAAAGATGAGAAAATATTTAGTGATATGAGCGCACCATGACATCCACTCACGTGGTGCACATCTACCAATGAGATGCCGACATGTGTCCCGTGAGCGGGTTCCACTGGAAAATGGAAGGGCTGCTTGTCGGTTGGCTTAGCTCAACTCCGCTATAAAAGAAAGGACAGGTCAGGAGTCAATAAATCTGCAATACTCCCGGTACTACTAAATATTTTCTCTTCAAAAGACAGGAGAGTTTGCTACTTTTTCCTTCTTCTTGTTCTTCTTATTCTTCTTCTCTCTCTTTTTCCCTAAAAGGCAAGTAGATTTTTGTGATTTTAAATAAAATTATCTAGAGTGAAATGTTTATTTCATTATTTTGCTTTGAGTTTAACAAAATTAAGAAAAATAATTGCGAAATTAGAAAAATTGTTTGGTGATTTTTGGTTGTTAAATTTCTAATTTTTAAAACTTTAGATCCAAATTTTACAAATGATCGATTTAGCACTAAACATTTATAAACGATCACTTTAAGTCAAAAATATTTACAAAAAATATGGTTAAATGATTTTGGCAAATCGCATCAGATTTTTGACAAACTAAGTCACATAAATCACTTAAGTAATCACTTTTAAAAATTATGGCACTTATTTGAAAAGTTTGGACATTAAAATAGATACCTTATAATACTAATGATCTCTGAGTTGTCATTTACCTGACTCTTGCTATTCTAAGCTAGTCGTATAAGATGTATGAAAATTGATTTCCAGAATCCATCCTTCATACCAATGAAAATATATAAATGTTCGTCGAAAGATATAAACAATTAAGGTGCAAATGATAGCCATTCATTTTTAGAAATCAATTTATAACTATTTCCTAGACAAGTTTTTGAACGAAAATACACGTTTGATAACAATAAAAATTATTTGTTCTGGAAATAAAAATTGGTATAATAACAACACAAAATTCTTCCTCCTGGACTACGGTAATGAATCGTGACCTGCCGTTTGCTAGCGGCGGGTGGGCGACCAATTGGTTAGAAGAGAATAATTGTCATACACACCCTTCAATGCTCATATGATTTGGAAAAGAAAATTAAATGATCTCATATTATGAAGTTAGATGAAAACTACCTGAACTCTTTAAATTATGGTTTTGCCTATTTTGTTGTATTTTACATACCTTGACAAAAGACTAGGACCACCTCGAACGATCCCATCCCCAAGTCGCTTTTATTTTCCAAACGTGAATGTCATCATCATAAATATGGGAATTTCTCGCTACGCCATTATCCCTTTATCCCGATTCCCCACTGCCACTCTCTCTCTTGACCACACAAAGAAGGCCATTCATGTTCCGCCGAAAGCCAAAAAAGGTCTTGCCTGAATTTTGAAATATAACTCGAATCTCAACAAATTATGAAAAAACCAAACTGAATTTACAGATGGATATTTATCTATGGTGAAAAATTAGATTTTCTGCATTTAGAAAGATCAAAGTTCATATATTGAGTTATCTGAATTAAGCAAAAACTAAATACTCAATTGAAATACACCAACAATATATGAAGTGATTATATTATTTAGACACCCACATCACATGGTGTATCGATGCTGGTATCTTCAAACATTATTTCCGTATTTGGGCCTTTTTTACGGTCCCTTTAGGATCGATATCCCCTCAAACCGTGTTGTGATCAAGATTTGTTTTGCTATAACTCTTACACAAAAGATAGTGGCACTTAGATACTTACAATAACAAACTTTGAAACTAATGAATACTTTGCATAAGAGTTGTGGCAAAATGAACTTTTATTACAACGAGGTACGAATTTCACAAAGCATTTGAACACTAGGACATCAGAAGACGTTTTGTTTTGTTTTATTTTATTTTATTGTCCTTTTTTACGTTTTTAATCCTGGCGTGGCTTCAGACCAAAAAAAAAAAAAAAATCCTGGCATGGCGGATACGCTATTCAGTTTTGTTGTCTTGTCTTTGCTTGCCCTTAAACATCCCCTGACAAGTGGCATGTGATTCTCGGACACTTCATTGATATTCCTTTTTTTTTTTTTTTTTTTTTTTTTTTTTGTGACCCAAGAACCCCCGTCAGCGTATTTGTGAAGAAATCCCGCGAGAGCAGGTAAACCACCACCACCCTTGCCTGCCAGGTAAATCGCTTGATGAAACGTCGAAAAATCGAACTCGGGACCTCTCGTGAAAAGCCCCTCGCCCAACCAACGACGCCACCGCCACGGGTGGTATTGATATTCCTTTTTTATCTTTCCTTTGCTGCCAAAACGATTTTCCTTTTTTAAATCGAAAAGCACTCCTACGTGTTAACAAGTGTATGCATATTTCCGAAAATATATATGAAGAAGTAAATTAGATGTATCTATAGACACACCAGGAATGTGAAATGACTGTTCTTTTCCCACATAAGTTCATTGTAGTTTGACATTGCATGCACTGGACTTGACATGGAAGCAGCTTCCCATTTTATATGTTGATTTCAAAGGTGTTCATAAGTCACGGGTTGATTGTTGGTTCAACTTACGTAAGAAATTATGACCCCCATTGAAAATTTCAGTTCCAGTTATTTTGACTGATCAACAATAATATTATTTCTTGTCAAATCACTATATGCTTCGAAAAATAATCGCCTAGTAACCCCGTTACAGAAATATTTTTATGCTTTAACTAGTAAAAACCCAAAAAACAATAGTATTAATATAATGTTACACAATTAAAAAAAAAAAAAAACCCTAGCACAAGCAGCAACCAAGATAGAATCAAAATAACATATATGAGGAGGCCCCCAGCAAGTCCCCATTTTCGCGCCATGCTCTTCCTTGCGACGAGCCGGGCAAGGGCCATCGAGGTAGGGTAGAGTGAACCGGGTCCTCGTGGGATGGTGTAGTATTATCATCTCCGTCCACAAATATGGGGAAAAAGTCCATTCTCAAAAATGGCACCCGTCCTTAGATCCCAGCGGCCGTGCTAGGACTCCTAACAGACGTACCTTGGTCCCTCAAGAACGTACTAGGGTCCCCCAAGACTGGGCTCAATCAACGGCCTGGCTCAAGTGTTTGGTGTCCAAATTTGTGACTTGGGGTTGTACACAGAGACTTTTTCTCAAATATTTGTTCTATTGTTTTCTTGTAAAAAGCATTAGGAAATGGCTTTCATATTATTTACAAAATACAACCAAACATAAGGAAAATGAAACTCCCTTGAAAGCATGTTCTCATAAAAGAATTTACAGCAAAGTTAATGTTTTTGCAAATTAAACGAAACCTAAGGTGTATGTGCGCGCATGTGTGTGTAAATACACACACATGATAATAGAGACTTCACCAACCCCATTATCCCTCTATCCCCCAACCCTTTTTCTCTAAAACAACCCTTTTCCAAACATTAGTTCCTTATTTGGGATTTTTGTTGGTCTCTTGATGATCAATATATCCTTTATACCTCATCGTAATCAAGGTTTGTTTCATTATAATTCTAACACAAAAGATCGTAACACTCACATACTAATACTCGACTTTGAAAAAGAGGACTACCTTACGTAGAAAGTTGTGGCAAAATGAACTTCTATTACAACAAGGTAGATTGCGGATCGATCCTCGAGACCAAGCATCTGAACATTAAGACATCGGGAGAGATTCTTTCTTCTTTCTTGAGTACGTCCTTAATGCTGCCATGCCGGATACGCTATTCACTGCTGTGTCCTGTCTTGGCTTGCCCTAAACCTCCCCAGACCAATGGCATGTGATTCTCAGACTCGTCCTTGATATTCCTCTCATCGAAAACCACTCTCACGTGTTGACGAGGCTGTTAATTAAGGACACCGACTAAATTTTAAAGAACTAGATTACGTGTAGCAGTATACACGCCAAGAATGTGAAATAACTATTTTTTATTATATAAATTAATAGGAAAGCAGTTTCTAAGTCTCATCTTTGGTTTTGCCTTGCGCACTTCCGATTTGATGCTTGGTCGTGTGAGAAGTAGATTACGTGTAGCAATATACCCACCAAGAATGTGAAATAACTATTTTTTATTATATAAATTAATAGGAAAGCAGTTTCGAAGTCTCATCTTTGGTTTTGCGTTGCACACTTCCGATTTAATGCTTGGTCATTCACACGTATTGACACATCAATTTTGACTATCATATTTAGTCTTTTATTGCATAAGAAATTACGAATTAACTCTGTCATGTTTAATGTGTGTGTATCATTAACATGGCTCGCATTTACATTAAAGACACTAGGAACATGTTTAAACAAATTGCATTTATGTTGGTCTGGTCATGAATTGATTTGGAAATTAGCCCAAAGTGATGATTTACTTTGAGGAAGAGGCCATAATCTTTTTTTGATTTTTTTGGTCGAAGCCCTAATCTTACTTGGATTGTGAAAAATAAGCTCGTAAGATAAGGAATCCAGCCAACCCCAAGCTGTGCAATGCACATGGGAATGTTCTAAACTAAGAAAAATGTTTTTTTAATCAAATTTGGAAAGCAATAGGGCAGGGATAAATAAGCCACAAGTTCTATATCTTTCGTACGATACTACTTGAATATCATAACTTTGAATTGATAGAGCCATAACTTTCAAAAATGTTCATCCAAGTATAAAAAATATGAAGTAGCATGGCACTTATAGTAAACGTCTTTTTAAGTTATAATACTTAAGTAATCAATTGAAAAGTTATATGACACTCAATTAATCGGAAAAAAAAAAAATTGATAGTGCTCATTTATGGCCCTCAAAGTAGTGTCATACATAAGTCATAACACTCAAGTAATTAAAAAAAAGAGTTATGATCCTCAAGTAAGCATCATATGAAAGTTATGTTACTTGTGGTGTTTTTTCTCTAATAAGACATATTCCATGCAAATTTCAGTTGGAAAGAGAGTAGTATCCCAATTAGTAATTTCATTTCCCAATGCGAGAGAGTCAATGTGTTCACTTGGTGGAAAATAGGAAAATGCGATTCATTATATCTTCTAAGAAAGCGCTCTACCCAGCATTATATAAGCATCTTTTTCCTTCAATGGAAGAAGAACGAAAGAAGCGGCCCCGCGCCGCCCGGGGGTGGGTGGGGGCTGGGGGTGCGGGGTGGGTGGGGGAATCACGTAGAGCATTACACACAAAGAAGGTTTCGCAAAAACAACGCTTAGAAGAATTCCCGGAGACACCGAGAAGAAAAATCATATAGCTGTCAAACCATAGGTTTATTTAATTTCCCTTGCATTTGCTCTTTGCATTAAATATTCCATAAATTGGGGCATCAGACCTTTAAAACGAATTATGATATTCATGCATTGCAGTAATTTGCATCTATCATGATGTTAATAGTTAATATGCAGAATCACATGCTTAGAGCATACAAGTTCTTTAATATATTCTTAGTAATATATTCGCTAATTTGATTATTAAGCATTACATTATTGTTTGCATACCATTATGGTCACTCCTCACAACTCAATAGTTTAAGATTAAAACCAATAAGGATTGCAACCAAAATATTTTCGAAATAAAGAAAAAAATGTATCAAAAGGGCATTAGATTTGTTAGAAATATATTGTATGATTAAATCTTCTAGGCCTCTATTTGCCTTCCAATCAAATATTTCCATGCCTTAGGCAAAGGCTAAAATCTAGTTTACATGTGAGAGAAAGTGTTGGAATATTTAAATAATAAACAATGCTTTCATTTAATAACTTGAGCATTTAGAATAGTTGGTATGGTTTCACCAAATCTCACAAGATTAATGTAATGTAATCAAGTCCTTGTATCCATCAATCTCCGGTTCACATAAGTAAAATGCACTCTTGCATTCTACTTAGGTGTCTTTTGACCCATAACTAATTAGAGGTGGCTCCAAGGTAAGTTTCATTGCATGTTAAAATTGAAACCACAAGTTGCAATTAATATGGGATTGGGAGAGTACACGCTAGGCGATAATACCATCTCTTTAATGAGTAATCGTTCATGCTTGATTAGTAATCCATCAACTTTTTCTTTGTGATTTACCTCAAAGAAGGTCACAACATCACATGCTTTTAGTTGATCATCTTACATGTGAGTCAGGTGGAAAGTTTATGTATAAAATAAAGTCAAAGTGTAACATATTATTTCAAGAAGCTTTTAAGGGGTAAATTGTGAAATCAATCCTAAATTTATTGTTTAGATATCAATTCAATTCCAAATTTTTAAATTTTGCCAATTTAATCATAAACTTTTACTTAGAATAGTCTTTTTGATCAATTAACGCCAAAGGTCATTGATGTAGTGATATGCCACATAGGACAAATTGTGATAATTATATCGCCATGTTAGCGATTTCTAACGAAATTGATCGGAAGGAATATATCGAAATTTCATATAAAAGTTTAGGATTAAAATGACAAACTTATAAATTTATAACTAAATGACGTCCATACAATAAGTATATCACTTGATTGAGTAATTTTCCAAACTTTTAAGTCTTCATTATTAGCAACGTTACATGTGATACACTCCACATTTTCCTTCAGAGGAAGCCAAAAAAAAAAAAGATCTTCTATATCTTCTTTATTTCTAAGCTAAAACACCTTCTTTTTTTTGTCTTTTTTATGCTTCCCACCTTAACGTTAAGCATTTGTTTACGTTGAATCTGGTGCTTGACTTCGAGGGCATCCTTGAGTTACATTTTGATAATTGGTTCAACATAATTACACGCAAGAAATGATGACCCACATCGAAAGTTTCTCTACTCATTAGTTTTTCTAATTAACAACTCAAATGGCGTATTGCAATGGTCATTTATCTGAATGATTATGCTTGAGACTTAAACACAAATTATCACATTTATTTCAACCACTCATCCACTTCATAAACTATTTTTCTCACATATCTTAATTTTAATTTCCATTTACTAAACACAACAAGCCACACACACAATGTGGCCTCTACATCGAGTGAGTCATTAGATTCTACGGGGATCACTTCATAGAATCAACTTTGATGAACAAAAAGTGCTGATTTTTTTTTCAACGATTGGAAAGACAATTATTGGACCCTCTTTAAGCACCCAATTGACAGGAAAAATAAATTACTAAAGAATATTTGTGGAAGCCCATGACGAAATTTGATGAACAAAAGACCATTGACAATTTTTTTTCTTATCCCAATCAATAGATAGATGGGTAATGAAAATCTTTGGAACACGCCCGATTGATTTTTCCATTGGCTGCAACATACTTTTTTGTCTAACATGTAATGAATAATTACCAATCTAATTAGATCTATACTAAAATGAAGCCATACATTCACTTTTTCTTTTTCCTCATTTATTTAGAGATGGTAACTTTCTAGACATGATTACAAGAATTTGGCTTCATCATGAGTAATTTGATTTGAATAAGAGTGATTGTGAAGATGGAATCAATTGAAGACAGGCTAAGGATTCGAGTTTGAGACAAATGAGACCCGTTATTAGAATAGTAGCATGGAAACAGCAATCAAGTGAACTGCCACTTGAATTTAAAAGAGCACCGATTTAGGCAATCAATCCTAGGCCCCCCATGAAGTTGCTCTCTTCTCTTGCTTCTCTCACCCGTGCCAGTGAAAATTGAAATTAGCAACCGGCTAGATTGCTGCTGTCGGGACCACGACCGACAATCCCCACGCGCTGCTGCGGCGCGTGCTGCGCACGGCCCAATCGGCTCTCAGTGTTACGTGGCAACTCCCATCGTGGAGAGAAAGTGGGGGCCGTTGAATTTTCCATAGCCGTTAACCTATTAGAATTTTCAGAAAAAAATCATTAAAAAAAAAAAAAAGAAAAATGAAAAAGAATGAAAATAGAGAGAGAGAGAGAGAGAGAGAGAATCTACTTTACAGCAAGAACCGCTCGCGTAGCCCCCCACTTTCCCCACGAACGCATTTCTTGCCACTCCATTTCCATCATCAATCGCCATCCCTCCACTCCACTCTTCTCCTCAAATCCTCCCCCTACAAATTCTTCCCTTTCTTTGAGCAGATCTCTATCTATCTTTCTCTCTCTTGTGGAGAAGGAAAGTGGGGGTTCGGTTCAGTTCATTTCAGTCAGGGAAGCTTCTTAGCTTCTTGACGCGCCCATTTCTTCCCTTTTCTGGTTTTCTTGCCTTTGCTTTCACACCCATTCGAGAGTCGGAAGCCATGTGTCTATAACTGACCCACCAAGCAACGAGCCGCCCGCAGAGCAAAGGAAACGCCGGTTCAAACTCGGAGACAGCGTGGAAGGGAGAGTCACGCGGCCTAACATGCCATGACAGTGCCGGGCGCCGAGCTCTGCCACAAGTTCAAGCGCCTGCGGCTCTTCGAGCCGTCGGTGGGGGTGCTGGGCTTCGTCCTCGTGGCCTTCTGCATGGTCTGCGGCTTCTTTTACTTGGACTACCGGAGAGGGTACGAGAAGTTCTCCGGGAGATCGGAGAGGTTCGTGTGGTTGCAGGTGCGCGGCGGTGACGGCGATCGCGAGATCAGAAAGTCAGATTTTTTGGAGAGGAACGGGGATGGCGGGTGCGATTTGTTCGAAGGGGATTGGGTTTGGGACGATAGCTATCCCTTGTACGAGTCCAGGGACTGCAGATTTTTGGACGAAGGCTTCAGGTGCTCTGAGAACGGACGGCCCGATTCGTTCTACGCCAAGTGGAGATGGCAACCCAGGAATTGCAATTTGCCCAGGTTCTTGAAAATTCATTTTTTTTTTTTTTCACTCTTTGTTTGCAGTTCTTGTTTGAGAAATTTTGGTTTGGGTCTCTTCTCTAGGGAACAATTTTCTGTGGAATCAATAAATGGTGTGTTTTGGATTATGTCAGGTTATGACCATCAGGGACTACTTGTCTGCCTGGTTTTTCTTTTGGGTAGTAATTTCTCCGTGGGCCCTTTTTCCAAAGGGGCCTTAATAAGGTGTGGTTGAAATTGAATTTAATTGAATTGAATTGAATCCTCTTGCATGAAAGCGACGAGTTTTGTTAAGATTTTTTAAGTATGTAGATCAAAACATGCAAAGGAATTTAGTGCTTGTTGTCAGGAATTTTTTGTGCCAGCATTGGCCGGAAAAGTTGCTGAATTTTTTGTGGATATAGCAAATGTACTGTTCAAGTAGTGTCACGGTATTTACGCTGTGCATTTGTTTGTTTCCTTCACGCTGATCTTGTTTGGAGGGTAGTTCCACATTAGTAAGCCCCTCCCGTGACTTTATTTTTAAACTGACATGAAGCTTTCGAGTGGTGACGACGAACCCTCTCTCTCTCTCTCTCTCTCTCTCAACCATCAATTGGTCCACCGTTTTCACCGCGTTAGTTAGTTTACAGGTTGACTGATCGGATTTTATCTTGAAATCATCTGGCTGCTTGGTTGATTTCCTGAGCAATTAATATGTTCAGTTTCTTTTCTTTTCTTTATTTGTTCTTGTTTTATGCTAATGAAACATGGACGTGATGAAAATTAAAGAAGTTGAGTTACTCTGAACTTTAACATACTTGATCATAATGTGATCAGTCCATGGCATCAGAGAATATCCACTTAGATACTGAATGTGACGTAGAAGCGTGAGATGTTTGGTGCAATGTTTGTTGGCGATGCAGTTCATGAATCATACGCATGACACGCTATTGGTTTATAATTGTTGTTGCAAAACTTTGGCCTACGAACATTGATAATGTCTTCTAACACCAGATTTGATGCCAAATTGATGCTGGAGAAACTGCGGAACAAGCGGCTCGTTTTTGTGGGGGATTCTATTGGGAGAAACCAATGGGAGTCTCTCATGTGCATGCTCTCCTCTGCAGTTTCTGATCAGGACTCGATCTATGAAGTGAATGGTAGTCCAATCACAAAGCACAAAGGCTACTTGGTGTTCAAATTTAAGGAGTTCAACTGTACTCTGGAGTACTATAGAGCTCCGTTTCTGGTGCTGCAAGGCCGGCCTCCTCCAGGATCGCCTAATAAGATCAAAACAACCCTGAAATTAGATCAGATGGACTGGACCTGTTCCAAGTGGAGAGATGCAGACATGCTGATCTTCAACACTGGGCACTGGTGGAACTTTGAGAAAACTATAAGAGGGTAAATTTGATCTTCTCATGCAAGTTCTTCCTTATTATCATCTATCTCTGATTTCAATAAGATGAGTATATGTACACATGGATACATGCATCGTTCATGTTGGCATATATTAAAACTACCATACCTAATTTTTGATTGGGATCTTTTAGTTGGCCTTGACGAGACCTTATATAATACCTGCTTGATAGTGATCATTTACAGATATAAGCTGGTCAGAATAAGAATCACAGAGGTTCTTTCCTAGACATAGACAAATGTGAGCATAAGAGTGGTTGTAAATGACCAGTTTAATGTGCAAGTCAGGAACTTTTTCAAAATTTGGAATGAGGTGTATGGTTTGCTACAGACTTAGCACCACCTGACTGTGGTAAGGAGAGTCCTCGTAGGTTGGTTTCTAGACATCTATTTTGCTGAGTTTGTGTAATATAGCTGGCCTTTATGTTATCTATCTCTTTCTTGATCAGCAAGGCCTTAATGTTTTAGACAGCGCTGCAAAGCTCTTTGATTAGCTTGTTAATGCATTCTCCAACTTGCTGTTGCAAACTCTGAATCAGTCTGGCCATCTAGTGATTTTTTTCATAGTTTGATTGACCTGAATGTAACTAATCGGGTTTGTATGGTGACTGTTATTTTTTTTTGGGTCTTGGCAAGAAAGTTCTTTGAGTCATGGAAGAGCTAGTTGTTAGATAAAGCCTGCAGTAGATCATGTTTTGATATTTCATGCCCTAGCAACTGTCTCATGTTGAATTGCACTGCCATCTGTCAGTGGTTGTTATTTTCAAGAAGGGTCAGAGGTGAAGCTGGAAATGGCAATGGAAGATGCACATAAGCGAGCCATGGAGACTGTCCTGCAGTGGATACGCAATGAGGTCAATACAGAAAAGACACAGGTCGTTTTTCGCACATTCGCACCGGTGCATTTCAGGTAGGCACATGCTTCCTCGACAAGTTACCACACCTAAGCTTATTCAGTTGCTCAAACTATGCAATCAGAATACCCATAAAGCATTGTTATAATGAAAATGAATAAATTGACCCAATTGTTATTTGCATTCAATTAAATACCTTTAGTTGACTCTCTACTTGGTGTAGTTTACGAGTTCTGGCATGCCATTGCACTTTTTGCTCCTTTGCTATCCTGGTCCTATAATCCTCCTGGGATGATATCATGTCTGTTTATTAGATCGACCACTATTTAATGTGTAAGAGCAAATGATATTCCTTTAGTACTTCTTGTGCATCTGTTCAATGTTTAGCATTCTTTTCCACCTGAGCTTGACTTGTGAAGCCATAGCCAGGGGACTTTACAGGTTACATTAGATCACTCTGTCTTAGTTCTTATACATGTGGGCACTCAATAAGACATGGCTCTGTCAAATTAGAATTGGCTACTGCAATAAAAGTGCCTCAACATTTGACGGATAAAATAATGAATCTTTCTGCAAGAAATGACCAATTGGTGACAAATTTTACAGAGGGGGGGACTGGAGGAATGGAGGAAGCTGTCACTTGGAGACCCTGCCGGAGCTGGGTTCCTCGTCAGCCACTCCTGAAACATGGTCTCAATTCAAGGTTGTCTCTGATGTATTATCGGCTCATTCAAGTGCACCAAAGGCAATCAAATTTGACGTGCTGAACATAACTCACATGACTTCTCGGAGGAAAGACGGCCATGCCTCTCTCTATTATCTGGGCCCCGATACTGGTCCAGCACCTGTTCATAGACAGGACTGTAGCCATTGGTGTCTGCCTGGAGTCCCAGATTCGTGGAACGTGCTACTTTACGCACTGTTCCTTAAACACGATTCTAATAGGGATCAATAAAGTGAAGCAGCAATTGCACAGAATTTGACTTCAGTCAACCACAGGATCACTGCAATATAACGGATGAAGTCGCAGTGTCTAGCGAAGGCAACTGATAAATGGGATTTACTTACAGAAGTTGCACGCGAAGTCAAAAGTGAAGCAGATATTCTCTGTACATTATGCACATACTGAATGGAGGCCAACTGAATTGTGGAGACGTTTTGGCACATTGGAGGAATAACCGAGCTTGTAGCTGGAGAAGCATTATAGTGATTGGGCAGATCCGTGATTGGATTAGACGGAATTGATCTTTTCTCTTGCAGAATGTTGTAATCAGCGAAGCGGGTTTTGGTGTATCCTGGTTTCAGCTTTTCTGAAACCGAACTCTTTTGGTTCCATTGTTGCTGGAGAAGAGCAAATACACATACCAATACCAGGGACGAGCATTTTACTCGTCTTTCTTGAATTCAATGCGTATCTTGTCACGACAGCTTACTAGGATCCATCCTCATGAATCCGTCGCGCTCATTTCCGACAGTTTAGGTGGCTTTGTAAAAGAACGCCTAAACTTTTCAAGGAATTCTAATTACCTGGACAAATTACAGTTATGAGGTAAAGTCAGCAACCTCGCAAAAGAATGAAAAATCATTGCAATTTCTCCGACCACCAACTGACGCACTGCCCGCTACCGCAGCACCAACCACCACCACCACCTCTCCCCCTTTCCTTCTCGCGGTCTCCCCAAAGCTCGAGCGATGCACAGGCCGCTAGCTTGTGGCAATGACGAGCTCTGCACATGGGGTAGCTGCCATGGCAAGCTCTGCTTGGAGCTCACCGTTGCTGCGAGGTCGAGTTCCATGCCCAAATCGAGGGTGGGCCAACCTCAAGTAGGCCTGTCCTCGAGGTCGGCACCGCTGCCAACGGCTGGTCTAAGGTTGGAGTGTCACAAGCCGACACTTAAAATCACAACCGCGTGGCACTTAGGCTTCTTTTTGAATTGTTTTCCTCTCCTACGAATAAAGGAAAATGACACGGTAACCAGCATTAACCTATTATCGATATATATACACACACACACACACACATCCATACATCTATATATATATGACAGAATGGTGATATGGTTACAGGAAAAGAGTTTCTAAGATTCATCAAAAATATATTTTTTTTCAAACTGAGAAACTAGGCCCCAACCAATGCCATATCGGACATGTACATAGGCATCCCAACTTATACCCATAATCCAACTCTCTTAATTCCCCATCGATATCGCTCATCTTATCCATCAATAGCTAAAGAACCTGGAAAGGATTAAAAATGAATGGAATTATCAACTACAACATATATCTTTTCTAAACAAATCGAGCATCAACTATACATATTGATGGCAAAAGAATACCCCAAATGCTAAAACATGATATAAGAGGACATTTAAATGCCAAAACTTAAGAAAGTGATACTTAAATGCCACTTTAAAAAAAAAATGGGACAAATATAAGGGGACATTTAAATGTCAAAAGTTAAGAAAGTGATACTTAAATGCTATTTTTTTTAAAAATGGGACATTTGAGTACTACATCTGGTGAACCCTAGCAGAAATCTTACATGACAATTTTTTTATTAATTTTGCTCGTGGCTTGCCGGGAGAATGACCGAGCAAAGAAACATAATTCAAATTTTAATATAAAAATTAATTATTTTAAATCCAAAACCAAATTTAAAAAAGGGGGGGAAGGGAGAAGATGAACAGCAGCAGACGGTTGAAGGCTTAGCCTTCGCCCCCACTGCCGCCCCACTATCGTTGGGAAGGTGGAGGGAGGTCGGTCGAGGTTGCCAAACCCCGATTAGAGATCGGCGGCCCTTGGCCTAGCCAGATGAGAGCCAGCAACCTTCATTGGATCTGGGAGAGGGCCACAACCCTCACCCCAGATCTAGGCAAGAGCTTGCAAGCCCTCGCCTCTGGTTGGCTAGGGTCGCCAGCCCCTAGCTAGGGCTTAGCAACCCTAACTGACCCTTCCCCCACCTTCTCGACGATAGCGTAGCGGCAATGGTGGCAAGGGCTAAGCCTTCAGCCGCCAATTGCTATTCATCTTCCTCTTTCCTTTCTTTTTTCTTTTTTTTTTAAATTTGTTTTTAAATTTAATTTAATTGATTTTTAGATTAATTATTTACCCACGTTAGAAGTAAAACGACATCGTTTTGCACTTGTTTAGCCACGTCAACGTTTTGACTGAATTTTCTTGCCATTGACACTTAACTGATCTATTTTATTTTGATTTTGGCACTTAAATGTCACTTTTTCTAACTTTCGGCACTTAAATATCCCATCGTGCCAAGTTTTTGCATATTGACATAGCAATACCAAAACTCACTAACCCCAAATCTAGTATAACACACAATATCAAAAACTAGTTATAGCATTTCAACAAAGGTTTATACATTTTGAAAATACATTTTAAATCGACAATATCAAATAACAATTAATTGTTCCATGCTATTAATCAATCTCAAATCACACATCAATGGTTTATTTCATTAATCAATCTCAAATCACATATCAGTAGTCCATTCCCTTGATCCATCTCAAGTCACACATTAATGATTCATTTCATTAATCAATCTCATGCTCGGCCCCAAAGTGATGTGTTGACACTAACATGCATACTTAACCCCTCGATGGATTCTGATCATAGCAATACAAGCATAATCCACCAACATCATCCTTCAATAACCCACAAAGTGAATCAACAATCCATCTTAAAACAGTCAAGGTTCATCAACCAAAACACATAAATTTTCACGATTTAATTCATTAAACATACTACTTTTCCATAAACTAAATTCATAGATCAATAACCTTCCATATAACATTTCATAAAACCATTCACAAGTCATAGTTCAAGTTTTATTCAAAAGATATATTGCCATTTCAAATAGGCAAAAGGCTATTATAGCTAGATCCATTTTTATTCATTCAAAATATTTTTTTAACTCATTGTCACGCCTTGAACCACAAGCGCACACACATCCCTCAATGGTCGATAAAATTGCAACGTCCCAGGACACATCGCCGACCCATTCATTTTATTGTACATGGGAAAGCGAATAAACAAATCCCCAGACAACACAAACATGAGATAGAAAAGGACAACAATTTTCATAGAACATCTTTCATAAACAAACTGAGTTTATATACGATACTAATCTATAGACAAAAGCATATTCCAAAAAGAACAGTCACTGCTCCTTAGCCGAGACTTTCGAGACATCTGACATAATTAGGGGGATCAACTACCCCCTCACCTACCGCAACGTTGACCACAACGGCAGAGATGTCAGAACCCTGCAAGGGACTTTCCAAAATTCCATTGATCTCATGGTGAAATGATGCCCTAAATCGATGAGGTACCAACTGAGGTCAGTCCTCATCAATCGAGATAGTGGTCACTATGAGCTCATGGAGCTAGGGACTCTCGGGGACAGGGACATCCGTACTCTGCTTTATAAACCCCCTCGGCTGTCCAAAACATACTGGAGGGACCTCATCTACAGACCTGAAAAGTTAAAACCCACAACGAGGTGAGACAACGTTTCAGAAAGTCTACGCCCTAAACCCCAATTAGGAAGCAAATACGCCTAGAAGCGACCTAACCACATAGCCACAAAGACTCACATCACCTCAGTTCCTTCCTATACATCAGTATAATTCATATCACATATGCATATAATAAATGGACACATCAATTGGAACGTCTCACTCAACCTCAATCAATTACAGGGATCCCGATTATAAGACCAAATCGTTATGACACGTTCCATTCCATGTCACAAAATTTTATCCCATAATCAGGCGCATTTATCTTAATCATTTATGCATTCCAATTGATTACTGCCCTCACAAGCATGATCTACCTGACACACATCGGTCTTCTAGCATAGCTAGGCATTGTCTCATCCTTGAGCATGGCAACGTCCACCCGACTCACATCGGGGACAGCATTCCTAAAGGAGTTTTGGTCCGGCCTCTATCGCAATCCGACGTTCATTATTAGGGCATCCCATATAGGGGCATTGTCCACCCGATGCACATCACGGACGAGTTCTTATTACCATCACACGATCATTCAATTTCGACTAAGAACATTGCGCTTTGCACTCACATGCCCCAATTAAGATAATATGCTTGGCATATTTTCTTCATATTAAAAACATCTGGTGAAAATAATCGTGTGTGGGTACATGGTCCGATTGAACTAGAAAAATTGATATCATTCCTTTTTAAATCCCACTATTTGATATAATATTTAAAAACATTTTCGGTGTCAAAACCCGACACCCGATATTTTCTAATTAAATACTAAAATTTCACAATTGTGAAATAAATACTCAAACTTCACAATCATCACTCAATTGCACAATTTAACAGTCAATTGCATATTCTAAACACACAACTGTAATTAGCACAAATTTTTGGTTACGAGCTATCCTAGTATAATTTCCAAAAAATATTAAATAATTAAATAGATAGCAAAATTAATTAAATAAATGTAAATTAATCCAATAAATACATACTTAGGCCGAAAACGCTAATTTAACCACCTAAACGGACATAGAAAAATAATGCACCTATCAATCTATTTAGCCTTTAATTAATCTAATCTAACCACCTAACAATCCTAATTAACCAACTAAATTACTAATTACAACTAACTAACCACCTAATCCATACTTAGCTTAATCTAATCAACTCTTAAGCATCATTAACCTCCTAAGCAACGTTTAATGAGTAAACTCACCGGATTAGTAGGACAATAAGTTCATGGCGACGGCAACACGAAGGTGGGTGAAACACAAGCCTGCGGCGACACCAAACGAGGTCCGGACAGGCCTAAAAAAGGCTCACGAAGCTCACAACTAAGCTATGAGGTTCGGTTTTGCTTTGGGCCAAAGGAGGGCTGGTTGAGCGGCGGCTTGGCGCAGAAACAGCCAGGCGGGACGGCGGTGGCTACAGCGGCTCTTAGCAATGGCTCTGGTGGCTTGGACGAATGACGGAGGAGCCTCGGCTAGTTGGACGAGGCTCGGGACGACTGCTTGGGCTCGCGGGAATGGCGACCAGGTGCGAACAAGCATGTAAGCAAGACGACAGGGGCGGGGCTTCAGCGACAGCTCGAGCGGCGCTCGAGCTGCGAGAGGGGCGGTCGATGGTGCAGGGCTGATCTCTCTAGTTTTTCTTGAGCTCAAACACAAAATCTATAAATGAAAGAACTCGTCTTATATCTGTTGGTTTAACTTTCAGTTTGATGGGTGAACTTCCTATCTCGAGCTTGAAGGCAAGTGCATTGAGAACAATTATTTTTGTTGTACCAAAGCCTACAACATACTAGGAAATGAAACAAAGAGAACCACCAGTCAAGCAGATCTATGCCAACTCATTAAAATTTTCAAGAGCTTACGCATCTTGGATCTACATGCAACAAATGTAATGTAAAGAAGGTCCCGAGGTCCATCTGTAAGTTGAAGCATCTCACATATCTCGATCTCTCTCTCAATAATACACTCAAAAGGCTTCCTAACTCCATTACAAGATTGCAAGTATTTGCAAACACGTAATCTCTATCATTGTTGTGCCCTTGAAGAATTGCCAACGGGAATAAGAAAGTTGGTCAAGCTTAGAAATCTAGACATAGATTATTGTTGGAAACTTAGATATATGCCACGTGGAGTAGGGCAATTGAGATCTTTGCATAGGCTAACTCAGCTTCATTTTGCTTGAAGACAAAGCTCTTGCTAAGAATTATTGCGGACTTGAAGAGCTAAATGGGGGAAGCCTTAGCATTGAAAATTTGGGACACGTAATAGATGTAGTAGCAGAATCTAGGGCTGCAAATTTGATAGGGAAGCATTCTTTGAAATCTGTTGAACTTCGATGGGGCCATCTCGATATTGATGATGCATCAATTGGGGATAGAGATGAAGCTCTATTAGATGGACTGAGGCCGCACTCAGATTTGCAGAACTTAACAATAGATGGATGTAAAGGTGAGAGCTTTCCAAGGTGGATGATGAAGAGCCTCGTCATTTTCTTGCCAAATTTAGTTGAGTTACACTTGCAAAAATGCGGAAGATGTAAACATCTCCCTCAACTAACCCAACTGCCTCACCTTAAGTCTTTAGAAATTTTGGGGCTAACTGAATAGGAATACATCGAGTCAGACCATTCATCCACTTTAACAACATCATTTCCTAGTCTATTGAGATTACATATTGGTTATTGTCAAAACTTGAAAGCCATGCCATTTATTCCACATCTTGAGGAGTTGAAGCTGAGAAAGGTCAATTCAGAGTTGATAAGTCGGATATCTGGCGTCACTAAGTTGAAGAGTCTGATTATATCACAGATGGAGTTTCTAGAATGCTTGCCCAATGAGTGTTTACAAAATCTCACTTCACTTGAAATTCTTAGCATTTATCACTGTCCTCTTTTAACTTCCCTCTCACTCGGTATGCAACATCTATCGAACCTTGTGAATCTCTACTTTTGGTGTTGTGAGGAGCTTGATTTATTGCAAGATGAAAGCGACAAACAAATTGGACTTGCAAGATCTCCGATCCATGGACATCCATGAAGTTCCCAAACTAGCATCTCTCCCAAAGTGGCTTCTACAAGCTAGCAATCTCAAGTGTCTTTATATTAAATTTGAAGGCTTTACAAGAGCAGATGGAGAGGCTTCAATCACTTCAAAGGCTTGACATCATGTAGTGCCCCTTGTTGACATCATTAACTGAAGGAGTGCGAAGGCTTGCATTCCTTACTCACCTAAGGATAGCAGCTTGCCCAGATTTGGAGGAGAGGTGCAAAAGAGATGCAGGTGAGGATTGGTATAAGATTGCTCACATCCCGCACATAACTCACGAGCTCAAATATTACGATGAAGGCGACTTGCGACGAGAAATTCTTCACTTTTCTTTCTAAATGGATCTGGACCTCTTTTCCTAGAATTTTACATGAATAATTACTTTCAAATTGTGTATCAAATACTTGATTTGACTGGCGTACATGGGTAGATCGTTGGAAGGTCCGGACACATCTTTGGATGTACCACGGAGGCAAGTATTTACACGGTGTGTAATCATCGAGGTTGATGTTGCTCCTTCTGGATGGCCCTCAACGGGTTGTCTCTAAATTAAGTGTTCGCTTTATCACCAAAGTGCGTAAAAAATAAGGGAAAATTCATTCTCCTCATCTAACTCCAAGCTCATTAAATCTGGCTTGTGACTCGTGCTGTAGATACGGTGTGAAATCTCCTCATTTGATTTCGCGAGTAAAACTCCCATAAATGAAGTGATACAATGTTTGTTTGGAAAATAGCGTCTGTTTGTTTCCCTTACAATTAACTTTTGTCTCTATGTGGTCCCAAAGAATCAATATTTTAGTCATTAACTGCACAATGAAACTCAAGAACCACCCATTCATGGCTTTAAGGAAGGATTTGCTTGTTTGGTTGTTTGGCCTGCTTGAAATTGGTATAACTTTGACAAATGCATTTGTTTTCACGTCGGCTTGGCTATTCTTTGATTCTGTGCTTCCCCCGCTTTTCACACTAACACAATTTGCCAGTGAATTACCACGTTAAGATATGCAGCATAAAAATATAATTTTTTTTTTTGGTGAAGGTAATAATAGTATTAAGGGAAACGTACAAAAGATCGGGTCCAAAACCTACACTCTTGCGAAGAAGCAAAAGTGGAGGGGATCCGATGTAAAACCTCAAGGCAACAAGCCCACCAGGAAGAACCCACACAACAAATCGAATGACCCGCCCTCGGGCGGGACCACCGACCCTCACACTCTCTAACAAAGGAAAGAGCGAAGATGTAAACAGCTCTAGAAATAACCTAAGGAGGATCCGGAGAGCTCGCGAAGATCACGGGGTCAAAGCCCCACCCTCTTTGAAGCCTTTTGTTCCTCGGGGAGGGGGCAACATCCTTGAAGGTAAGGGCTTTGTCCCTAACCGCCATCAGCAAATGGTTTTTTAGTGCGGCTACCGCGCACGATTCACCCTTGAAGATGATTGCATTCCTTTTCTTCCATATGAGGTGGCACAAAGCACCAAAGGAGAATCGTGCAATCTTGTGATAGAAGTCATTTCCAAAGAGGAACTTCATGGCCCAGGGAAGCACTTCCTTCCAGCACCTATTCCTCCAGGGGAGGTTACACCTGGCGGCCCAAAAGAAGGCCAGTGAAGCAGAGGTGCGACACGCAAAGAACAGGTGGTCTATTGAATCTGGGACCTCGCTGCAAAAAATACACACACTAAAGTCAATACGTCCATGGGATAGAAGCATGTCTTGAGTGGGAAGCCGATTCCTGACTATGAGCCATAAGATGAACTGGAAACGAGGGGCAACAGCATTGTCCCAAATGAGAAGAGCCCAGCTGACCCGAGGTTTCTTCAATCGATAGAGTCCCATGCAGATGCAAGCGAAAAGAACCCGACGGATGACCGCACCATATAAATCTGTCGTTGCCAGCGAGTCAAAGACGGAACAAAGCAATACCCCATCTCGCCAAAGAACTCCCCGAATATGAGACCCATTGGGGTAAAAAGATCAGCTGCCACCGCATGATCGGGAATGAGGAGCCTTTCCCCGAAGGAAGGAGGCACGAACCCATCCAAAGGGCCACAAGACAACCAAAGTAGTCATGCCATAAAGAAACAGCCAAGCCATTTCCAATGTTCCACCGAAAAGAAGTCCGGAAATACCTTCTAAGTTGGAGAATTTTCTTCCACGACCAAGAACAAGTCTTCGGTTGGGAAGTGATCCAGAAATTCCTCTTGGCTAAAAAGATAGAGTGGATCCACCGACACCACAGCGATTCCCTATCAGAAAAGAGAATCCATATAAACTTTACCATCGAAGCCTTGTTGCAGTCTCTCAGGTTCCGAATGCCAAGACCTCCTTCCGCTTTAGGGTGACACACATCCTCCCACGCGACCTTAGCTCCCCCTCCGCCTGTGGCCGTGCCTTTCCACAGAAATTGTCGCATAATTCGTTCAATGTTTGAAAGAACCGAGGGGGAGAGTAAAGACACTCGCCCGTAAAGATTGATCGAATGAAGAATGAGACCGTATAAGCTGTAACCTCCCCGCAAATGACAAAAATCGATGCGCCCAAGATTGGATCCTAGCCGTAATGCGATCCGTCAACGCAATGCAGTCCGCTCTATTCAGTCCGGTAGAGATAATTGGAACCCCCGGATACCGAACAGAAGCTTCCCTCCGAAATCCAAACGCCGAAAAGATTCGTTCCGAATGCAAAAGCGTCACCTCCGAGAGATGAAAGTCTCGACTTTTACCGTTGTTGGGGACGAGACCGCTCCACGAAGAGAAGGTGTCAAGTCCTCTCTTAAGCATAGAAACCGAAGGCTAGTCCGCCTGACAGAAGAGGAATACGTCATCGGCAAAAAACAAGTGAGAGAGCTGGACGGGCTTACATCTCCAATAATACTTGAATTGCCGATTAGCTGTGCGAGACACCAAGATGCCCGAGAACACTTCCATTACTAATGTGAACAGGTAAGGGGACATAGGATCCCCTTGCCTGAGGCCTCGCCCTCCCGGAAAGAACCCGTGAAGATCACCGTTAATGGATATGGAGAATCTTGGTGTCCGAACACATGTCATGACTAGCTCAACAAAACCAGCAGGGAATTGAAAAGCCACAAGGACAGATTCTAAAAAGTCCCAATCAATAGAGTCATAGGCCTTATGAAAATCAACTTTCACTGCACACTTGGGTAGATGTGGTTGAAGGTGGAACCCTGCAAACAATTCTTGGGCTAGGAGGATATTATCTCTAATCCTCCTACCTTTGACGAACGCATTTTGAGATTGACTAATAATATCATTCAAAACCAACGCTATCCGGTTAGCCAAGATTTTCGTAATCACTTTATAAATAGTGTTACAACATGCATCTGGTCTCGTAATCGAGACAGCGCTAGCATTTGGGACTTTAGGGACTAGAGCAATGATTGTAGCGTTTACCTCTTTTAAGAGCAAACCGGATTGGAAGAAATCATGGACAGCCAGCAAAGACCGAAGGTCCAACAATCTCCCAATTGGATTTGAAGAATTCCACTGAAAAACCATCCGGTCCCGGGGCTTTACCTTTGGCAAGGGAGAATAAGGTGGATTTGATTACCTCATCCGACACCGGCTCGCTCAGGATACGAATTTGGTCAAGGTCCAGCGGACGGCGGATGACACGCTTGACCTCCTCAATAGATGGCTTGAATAAGGTCTCATGAGGGGATAGCAGAGAAGAGAAGAACCTAACGAACACCCGAGGTACCACCGCCGGATCGCTTATTACCGTCTCCGAGGGTCCCGACGACAGAGAATCCTATTAGCGAGCTGTCTCCTTTTCACGGAGTGATGGAAGAACTTAGAATTCGTATCCCCTTCTTTTAGCCATCTCGATTCTCGATTTCTGTCTATAAAATGATTCTTCATGGTCTCTTAGTTCAATAAAAGCCCGGCGACAACTCCTCTCCCTATAGGTAAGATCCAAGTTTGTCGGGTTATCCTGAAGATCAGATTGAATGGCACTCAAGGCCTGCCTTGCCTCCGTCGTTTTTAGAGAGATCTCCAAAAAGGCTTCTTGGTTTAAGAGCTTTAGACGAGCCTTCAACATCTTAAGCTTAGAGACTAACTTATACATGGGCACACCGCACCGAAGTACTCCGGACATCCCGCACTAAGGATTTGAAATCCGGGTGCTTCTCCCAAAATTCAAAGAATTTGAATGGCTTACTCTTACGGGGAGGATGAAGAACTCTAACCACCATTGGCGTGTGATCGAGATTCCCGGCTGAGGAACGCCGCCTCGAGAAGGAAAAATCATCGTTCCACTTATTATTGACGAGAACTCGGTCTATCTTTCTTATCTTTCTAGCAGCACCAGCCGATGTAGTCCGGTATACCGAAGGCCAACAAATCTTAGGTCCGTCGGCCGTCTCGTGCCAAACATTGAGCGAATTCGTCAAAGTAGGGGATCCATGTGGTAGTACTTCCAACCCGGTCCGACGGATCTTTGATTGCATTGAAATCGCCGGCAACCACCCACGGAACATCTTGAAAGATCTCATTGTAGTGCTGGAGATCATTCCACAGAGGCCGCCTACGGACAAAGGAATGCTCCCCATACACAGTAGAAATATAACAGCTTCCACCTGAAGGTATCCACTTAAGAGAGCCATGCACAACTTGGTCACTGACCGAAATGGGGTTAAACTCAACAAAATCCGGGTTCCACCCAACCCAAATTCTCCCACGAGGAGCACAGTCATAATTAGCAAGCCAACTCCAACCTCTAATGAGGGTGGAGGAAATAGAATCAAAACGCTCCTCCGGGACTTTGGTCTCAACCAAACCAATGAAGCACAGCTTATTAACAGCAGCGAAGCGCCTAATCTCGGCACGTCTAATAGGATCGCATATGCCTCTAATATTCCAGAACCCAAAAAACATCAAAAAACTTGAGAACGAGCATACTTACCTCCTCTTGGAGGTCTTGGAGCCCGCCGCAGGGCCCTTCGGAACCACAGGAAGGGGGGAATCATCCAATAGCTTAAGGAGCTGATCTTGGAGATTAGTAGCCAAATTTATGGTCGGTTTTCCCTTAAAGGTTTGCCAACGGCTTGAGAATCATCTTCACTCGATTCTTCATGAAGGGTGGAGTTACGAGATCTCGTCTAAGCTGTCATCCTCAGCCATCACGAGTCTAGATTAGGATCTTCTTCTCGCGAGGGAGAAAAGGCCGACGAAGCCTTATCCACACCCATCCGCCGTCCCGAGCTAATGCAGCCGCTTCCCCTCGCCGCTTGCTTCTTCTTTTTCTTTTTATTCTTCCGCTTTACCTGGTTCCACCCCAACTGAGAGTCGTTCGCAGGTTCAGACGGAACAGGGACGCTAGGATACATATCAGGAGTGTCAGATGGTCTTGGAGGGACCTCCTGGGGAGCACTCGATTCTCCCACAAACAGGGTTCTGTTCGTGTTACCATCAGCAGAGGGCCCTGCAGAAGCCAATCCAGGTTGGTGGCTGGAGGGGTTATCAACATCTTTCCCAGCTGGAGTAGGCACAGCTGCCCCTTTACCTTTGGCTGAACTGAAAGCAGCTTCAGGATTCGATTGGTCGGTGGCCTTAGCATGAGTAGGCGCCTCTACAGAAATACCAGCATGAGTTTCTTTGCAACTATGGCCAAAGATGCCGCATTTGAGACAAGCAACTGGCTTCCATTCGAACTCCACTTCTACCACATCCGTTTTCCCATCCGTGATCAAGTCAATGGTCTCGCAAGAAGTTTGCTGCACTGTGATTTCCACACATACCCGAGCAAATGACAGCATGGACATTTGTTCCGTTCTCTTGTCCACATAGAGTGGCCTTCCAATAGCACTAGCAACCTTGCCAATTGACTGAGCAGACCAATAAGCAAAGGGGAGATTTCTCAGCCGTACCCATACCGGCACAGTCATGTGAATGTCTTTTTTAAGCTCAACACCCGGTTGCCATTGCTGCAATATGAAAGGAATTCTTGCCACCGTGATAGGGCCCCTTCCAGGATTCTTCTCCTGAATTCTTTATCAGTAATACGCAGAAGATACACTCCTCTCCCATTTGAAAGGACTTCCAGTAACATTGTACCCCAGGCCCTTCTCAGGGCTTCTTCGACTATTTTGAACAAAGAACTTCCTACCGATAAAATAACCAACCAAGCAGTCATACGCTTTGGGATCAGCGCCCGCAAATCGACTCATCCATATGTATCACAGGCTTGTTATTCACAATTTGCGGAGCAGTATAATCGAGGTCGTAACCTTTATTTGCCGCACTAGCAACCGCAACCCATGAACGGGCTTCCAGCTTCCTCGAGACACCCCTTGATTTAGGTCTCTTGGACTTTGATCTCTCCCTGTTATTTAGGCGGCCTCTACCAAACGCAACAAGGGATCTAGATTTCAAACGGCCAACAGAGGAAGAGGGGATATTCCGGTTACCAGCAGTCACCGGAGGGGCAACCAACGAGGGTCGCTCAGTCCTAGGGGAGGGGGGAGACCGAATACTAACCCCCTTCTCGTGCGCACGGTTCTGAGCCGAGTCATTCTCCATTGCAGCCGAAGATCACACACTAGAACCGAAAACCCTAATCCATCGATCTCAAAAGAAATCGTCGGAAGGAGACGTACCAGGCGGATCTTCAAAGGGGTTTAGAGAGCAAGAAGAGGCGCCTCTTGTCGGCGAAAATCGGCCGAAACGGACGGCCAAAACGGCCGGAATCAGCACCTCCAGAATCGCTCGAAACAGTGCAGAGTCGGGAGCCTTGAGAGCAACCGATGAACAGTACGAAACCCTTTTAGCATAAAAATATAATTGGTGTAATATACCTGCCCAAACTGGCAGGAGCGACGGCTGGAGGCCTATCGACCCGTCGTCGCCTATAAGCTTGGCATCAAAAGTCGGCGACTGCTTTGTGAAGCCCGTCCCTAGCTTGTCGGGCGCGGCCAACCATGCCGTCCATAAAGCATGCCATTAGGAACAGCTATTCTGTCCCAAGTTAGTTCATAGAGAATTACGCTGTTGCATATCCACCTTCTTCTTGACCGGAATGACAGCCCCCACGGCACAGCAATAGCGACGTAGCTACCCGCCCTAAAAGTGAGAATGAATTGGGGCAGCTTTGGTCCATCTACAATTGATCTTCCGTTATGATTTCTCTATGATTTTTTTGGTCAGAATGATTTCTCTATGATGGGCTAGCTATCTTTTTTATCCCATTCCAAATGTTGCCTAACAAATCAAAATTTCATCTATCATCCTGTGCACGAAAAGAACAGTTTCAAACGGGATGAAGTCATAAAAGACGGATTTTCAAAACGTAACCATGTTACACAATAATCATTTCGCACATGTTATCCACAAATATTAAGTGAATATACTTAACGTACCCAAGTAAAAGTTAAAACAAGTACACGTTGTTGAACTCTTATGTTGATATTTTACATGCCTTGTATTACCTAAAATACAAGAAGAGATACAAAGACATTTCTTGAAACATGGATTACCAAGAGACTAAAAGACTAAAGTTTGCACGAATTGCTCAAATAATCCTTAAGGAAGTCATGTTCTTTTGACCCATCACTTCTAGTTTTAGCTGAACATCGTCATGTAAGTAGAGGCCAGAACTTTACTACACAACCTTATCATGAATCCATCAAAACCATATACACTAGTTCACTCCACAAGATACAGACATATCAAAACATACTTTACGTCGATGGCGTACCTTTTTTTGTGATGCAAGGGCACAAGTGTAGGACTTGACTATCTAAAAACTCATGGAAATATCTTGAAAATCTCATAAAACAGTTAAATTGAGGCCTTTGGTTGGTTAGGTGGCTTTCACTGAGAATAATTGCATGTAATCGGTAGAATTTGTACAAGTGATGGTTCCTAAGCTGAATTCCCCTAACGCCCCAACCAGTTGCAGCAAGTTTGCCTGACCTTCCTCTCACATGATTTTTAACCATGGTCTACCACAAATAGATGTGGCATGCCAAAGTTCTTGCTTGCATCCTATTATCTGTCGGAAAATAGTGTTCAAAATAAAATAAAATAAAATAAAAACAAAAGCATTTTGCCCAAGCATTACGCAAAGGAAATCAAATATGCCCATCTCGCTCAAGTATATTTAGGTACCTCGACCATTTTTGGTGGTCAATTCCCACACTTTCGTTATTGTAGAATCATAATTCATGCTTCTCTCCTCTTTGTTGATTCGCAACGCGAATACACAGATTCATACCCCTCTAGTGGCCAAGTGTTACTTCTCCTGATTTAGTCTTTGGGTGTCTATTTTTAATCCCCTGGTTCGTACATATTTATATTCACATCTGATAACTGATCATGCATTAAATGTCTTTGTGCGATTTGCTTGAGTAAACTTTGATCAGGTGAGCTTAATCATATCCAAGCCCTACGAATGAATCAGCTTATTAGCGTAGCACACCTTTATCTTTTGTAGTGCGGCCTCATTCTTGGACTGTGAATTTCACTATAACAGTTAGTATACTGTAAATCTTTTTGGTTGATTCAGATGACCGACCAATTGTCGGCTTTGTGCACTATCGGTAATTTACCAGCAGTAGGAGTTTACCTGCGTCAAATCCAATAGTTAGTTATCAAAAGTTAAGAAATTTACCACTTAAACGAAATCTTGTTAGTGAAATTAGTTACTTACAAAGAAATTAAGAAATTTGGAATCAGCTTATTGTTCATTCCTGTTTAACAAGATTTTAAACCTTGAATTAACGGTTTGAGAGTCCTCTTCTTGGTCAAACATCCGCTGACACAAAAGCTCCTTTGTCGGCCTGCAGATTCCACACCCCATGCTTGCATTAAAGGGCAAATGGTACGTTGATTTTTCTCTGGGCTATTTTCCGTGCACTCCAAACTTCGAAACTGGTTATCAACCTCAGCTTTAAATATTATATCAAACCAAAAGAGGTCCAAGTCTTCACTTACACTTCATCGACGGAAGGAGCTGCTTCCACTAACGGCCCTTCTAATCTTTTTACGCGCTTCTCGTTGAAATTCGGCAATTCACCAACTACCTTCTAGTCCTTCCAAGCCTAGTGACAACTCTGATTTGACTCAATGTTCGCCTTTCCTTGGTCCATTTAAGTCCTCACGAACTTCTTGCTCTATGCTTTATTCACCTTATAATCAGCTCCATCAAACCTTTAGACACGATTAACGCCTAATAACTTATTTACTTTTGGTAGAGGCAAAGGATTCCACATTTTGACGAGCTTGTTAAGACATGATTTGGATTTACACATACATTTATCAATCGGTGGTACACCATTATTGTCGGTGCACGCAATAGTAATTTATAATTATTTTGTCGTCTCAAAACATGATAGAGAGTTTTTTCCCAAGTTGAAGATGGGGATGGTCACATCAACCTTAGAGCAAGGGCAATGAGTGCGCGAAGAGAGAGAGAGAGAGAGAGTGGCAATATGGTAGATAAGTAAACAATGGATATGATGAAAGATACAACTTGATTTTTCTTTTTTCTTTTTTTAAATTTCAAAGATTTCTGTGATTCTAAAATGGCCTTAAAAACCGATAAAGATGCGGCTCCAACGGAGGAATGCGAGTGACTACAGACTGTATCCTCAGATATTGCTGTACAAATTGTGAGAACAAATTGGATATAAATATCTTCAAGTGTCGAGATAATGATGCTTTTCTCCATTTAATTTTCCCTTTTGCAATTTTTTTCCCCGGGGGGGTGGGGTTGCGTGGTTGGGTTGGCGCTGTGGCTCAGCTGGGGCCCAACAAAGCTCGTACTACAAGTTGGTGATTTAACATTTGAAGGATAAGTACATGCAACCGTGAGCTTGCTGGAAGCCTCTCCTGGAGGTCACAATTCCACTAGCTCCAGTGGGTTCTAATTCTTTGGGATTTTTATCATTAGGTCTAGTATCGTTGCCAAAAAGCTTTCCACAAGCACAATTGTAGATCTAGCTCCGATGCTAATTGATACAAAACAGATTTAACTAAAACCCATTTTTTTCTGGTACCAAAATGGTGCCGTGTGCGTAGAATTTAGAATTTTCTAAAATCCATTGTTTTTCTGGCCCTTCAAACTCCTGGAGGGCTGCATCTGTTCTCACCGAGAAATAAATGAATAAATTGATGGTCCTACATCAGAGTGAGGCTAGCAAAGGAACCACTGTCCAGCAGATGAGCTTTGACCGACTTTTCAAACGCTTAAAAACACTGAATGTGCATCGTATCAGCACCACTAGAATAGCCAGCCGGCAGGGTGCATCAGATAAGGAGACCTGGGACACAAGCTCTTTTCAGCCAAGCATGTGTTTGTGGACTATGAATCCTGAGCAAGTACTTTCTTCTAGTGGTTTTAATGAAAATCTAAAGAAAGAAAAATGATTGAATGAACAGAAACTGAATGCATTATATCAAAGGGATAATGTTATATGACTATCTTCTTTGATATGTCATGGCAACTCTATCCAGTGAAACCTTACGACTATATTTAAAGCTATAGTGACTTCAAAGTGAGTCAATATATGCCTTGAAACCATATTAATATTCCTTCCATCACAATCAACCTAATAGTTAGACATCACGGTCTATCAATTGGATTGAATCGTGAAGACCTTGGCCTCTGAAATCTTGTAATATGATTTAACTGTGATGGGACTAAATGATATTCTTTTTGCAAATCGTTGCATAATGATGTCTGTCATTCTAACGAGATGCACCTATGGAACGAAAAAAGTTACTTTTTATTGTTGCACAAAAGTTGGGATGCACTCCTGACTATTATTTGCTTTAATGCTTTCCTCAAGCTCACTCCATGAGTGTGCACGAGCATCGAGGTCTATGTATGCCTGTGTGTGCGGTTGAGAGAGAGAGAGAGAGAGAGAGAGATGTTAGCTCTCTCATCCATTCATGGATGACCCAGGCAACATGAGAATAAGAGATCTGAGTCTATCTTGGATGAGATATCTGGGAGTAGGTTGTTTTTTCCCCACCTCAACCTCTCATATCCCCTCCCTTTCACTCCAATTGGATATTATCATAACTTCACTCAGGGATTCTTGTGGGGCTGGGAATCTTGGGACAGATTGGCCCAACTGTCACTCATGATCCACCATCCCACATGCCCATGAACTCAACTTCCTCACCCATTCCTTCCCTTTCCACTACTTAAAAACACCCTTCAAGTCCCGCTCAACTGGGAAGGGAAAGAAAAAAAGGCCAAGTGACTGAAAATCGCAATAACACTTGTTCGGATTCCTTTCATCCTCTTGGACAACATAAGAGAGACAGAGAGAGAAGATAGCTATGGAGCCTAGAGAGTAGAGAAAGTGTGTCTTAAACATCAAAGCTTAGAGTTTTTGGAAAGAGATAAAAATGGAAGTAGCAACGCTGGATGTGGAAGATGATGTGTATTTTGCAGACTTGAGCAAGCAGATTTCTCTTCTGATCATGGACGAAGATGAACACTTGCCTGTTACTCAGTGGCCTTCTGCTCCTCTCCAGGTATTTTTTTCAACTTCCCTTCACTGATATGTCGATGCTATCTGCCTCTTCATAGCTCAAATAGTTATGTCAAATCATACTGAATTAGTTCAATGGGATTGCTCATCCGTTTGTCATATTTAGACTTCACGCTAGTTCAATACGCTATATCTTCCCAGGAGAGTTTTGCTGCAAAAAATTGCGAAGTTTATTAAGGAAGGAGGATTCATATGATTCGGCCAAATTGTTCTATGTTGCATAGTTTCTCTTATATTTTTGTTAGAATGTTTAGACCAACTCTTAAGCAAACATTTTCAATGCCCATCCGTGAATTTTCCTTGAACATTGCTCCGCTTAATTTGCAAATTCTCCTTTAGTTGCTAAAGCTTCAAAATTTGAGGAACCTTGTGCCGCAGTAGTTGTATTCCTGATGAAACAAGTAATCTATCACTTTTCAGTGAAGTAATTGTAGCACAATAAATAAAGAAGATGGTATTTGAAAATGTTGAAAAATCTCAATTCTGATTGATAATACTACGTGAAGTACATGAATTTATAAGATACTTCCTCCGTGTGGTTTATAGCTGTGTCATTTACATTTTTCTCCATATATCGCAGGGTTTCTCAAGAATGGAAATTAACTCATCATCCATGCCATCTCCGTCATTATACGAGCAGGTTTGCGCGAGGGAAAGCAAAGGGACTGGTGTCTTCATTCCCAAGTGCTCTCATCCAAGAAGAAGAAGCAGACATGGAAGACATAGCTCGAGCTTCAACAACAGTACGAGATCCTACAGGCAAACTGACAGCACAAGAAGGCTCTCTCAAGCTCCTCAGACCAATTCTTCGAATCCCAAGACTAAATTCTAGGGCAATGGATTCATAGAAAATTATGGTAAAAACAAAATGAAATCAAATGGTTGGTGCTTGGCAAATGGGTCTGGTTATTAGGGAAGAAGATGCTGATGTCATAATTCGGATATGCATGCTGTTCTCAATTTTCAGGTGTAATAAGGCCCATCAATCATATGGTCCTGTGGGTCTCCTGATAAGATAATGCCTTCGCCTTCTATAGCTTGTTTTATTCATTGTTAGTAACCACATTACATTTATTTATATATCTATTTACTTATTTATTTCCACAAACCGATTATATAATTTATACTTCGCAATCATGCGTTAAAATGAACTAATGTTTTAAAAGTAGAAGAATTGCCAACAAGATATCGACTTGGCAGATAAGAGAGTTTGTTTTTCTGCTTGTTGTTTGGGTTGAAATTTTTATTGGGAATACATTTTTCAGTTTTAAAACAGGGAATACTTTAAGAGTAAAATATTGAATGCACCAAGCTAATACAGAAAAGCATGCCTTTAAAATTACACAGGGAGTTGCACTACCTTACCGCTAAAAAAAAGAATACAGAAACTCTTGCCACCGTGAAAAATTTTACACAACCTTCGAATTGTAGAACATTTTACCATAGTGACAAACTTAACACCTTACGGATAAAAAAAAATGCATTACGTATGGTTCATGTGACAAGAATAGCATCGGCTAGTATTTTGCCCATAACCGGAAGGTCAGAACCTTCCTTTGAAAGGTCTTAGTCTCAAAAAGAGTGAATCAGTGCTTATTTTAGGCCAATAAAAAGTTCATTGGATTGTTTAAAGAAAAGCAATGTGATTTCAGGACATAGGAGAAAGTAAGAAATGTACATAAAGATGGAAGTGGAGTCTAAAAGATTTGAATAATAACTTTATTTGTTCAATTATTTCAGTACAAGTTGCAATCACCTTACTATCATAATTATCTCGTTATACATTTTTTGCACCCAAGAAAGTAGTAGCCAATGCAACAATTATAGCTGAGGACAACTTTCTAGCTAGTTGGTGATAATTGATGAACATGTCACTAGATTCAGTCGGTGGGGAATCAGTCATGTCATAATAGCTTATATTACCCCAGAAAAAGTTGCAACTTCGATTTGATCTTGTCCCAACCAAGAGTTAAAAAAAAAAAAAAAAATTCCTAGTATTTTTTTTTTTATCGGATGTGGGCCACATAGAGAGACAAAAGTTTCCCCAACTTGCAAAGCCAGCCTAAAATGAAAAGGACTGATGATGTGAATGATTGTTCTCGGCCGTTATCGTTGGCTTCCACTAGGCCGCCAATTAATAAGCTCAAATTCAAAATGGTAATATTTATAATAATAATAAGTTATTGAACTTAGGCTCTATTTATTTAGTAAACAATGAATAATTTTAAAAAATATTTCTAAAAATGATTGTTTAAAATAATTAGTTAATGAAAAATATTCCTATTATCCACAATTTAAAAAAAATTATACAAATTATCAATTTTTCTACCAATTAATGAAGCCTTAAATAGGGTAAGTAATTTATTGAGATATTTTTAAGGTCACTATTGAAGCTGTCCTGGTACATGAGATTTGGCAATCTTATCAACAACCATGTTCATCATCATTTATAGGCCGTTTTGATCGCAGTTGTACGTCCAATCCATGATGTCACTATCCAACACTCAAAATTGCTTGGAAGGGATGATGCCTCCAAGAGAGGGACTCGCGATGAGACAAAGATCAAATGATTAGGGATGCAACTGAGTCAAGCAATTTGCAAGATAGCACCCCTAGTATCATTCGAAAGGTGAGTTTGAGTGGCTTCAGCATCAAATTGAGCTGGATGTTGAGATTGCGATAATGATTAAAATTCAAACATTCCCGATGCTAATAGTAAATAATATCGAAAAATAAACTGATTTTTTCACTGAATAGGGTGAGTAGTAACTCACCCGTAGTTTTATCTTTCAGCTTGATATGTTGAAGTTAAGTTCTAGAAGCTAGAGAGTCTTCACAAGTAAAACAAGGTTCTAAGCTAGATTATCATCAAAGGCAAAGCCAGAGAGAGAACCGCTAAAAATAACCTCAAATGGAGCGGTGCCTTTATCTTTGGAGGAAAGCTATAGCTAACTTCGCATGTGCTAATCTCATGGGTTGCCTCAGTTTTCAGTCATCTTCAGCTTTCTTGCCCTGTCAAACACACATTCCATGAGGCCAGTTTTCAGTTTTTGACAAGAAAGTTATCAAAAAAATCCCAATTCTATTGTAAGAATATCAATTTAGTCATAAATTTTTTAATTCAACCAATTTAATTCTAAACTTTTCGACAATTTATCAATATAATCATCTCAGTCAATTTTCACTGAAATCACTGGCTTGGACGCCAACCATCTTATGTGGCATAAAAGGCGCAAATGTAAATAATTTTTTAATATTTTTCTGATTTTTTATAATTTTTTTTATCCTTTATGTTTTCCCCCACTACTGGTCACTTGGCCTTGGCAATGGTAGACCCTCGCTGACCTCGCCAGATTGAGTGAGGGTCTATCTTGCCAAATCTAACGAGGCAAAGGCTAGGCGAGGCCTAACCTCTCTAGATCTACTAAGGTCGAGCCTCACCAATGGCTAGACAAGGCTTGACCTCGCTAGGTCAGGTGAGGTCAGCCATCACCTATGGTTGATTGTCGGCCATTGCCAAAGTCTGATGACTCGAAGGAAGAAGGAAAAAAGAAACAAGAGAAAAGAAATTATAAAATCTATAAAAATAAGTAAATAAATGAAAATTTGTTCAGAACTAGCCGTGCCATGTAAAACAATTATTATTTATATCAGCGATTTTTCAGTAAATTTGACCGAAATAATTATATTAGTAAATCGTCAAAAGATTTAGTACTAAATTGATTAAATTAAATGGTTTATAATTAAATTAATATTCATATAATAAATTTGTGATTTTTATTGTAATTATCCTGTTTTGGGCCTTTCGATTCCATAATAGGGGCACCCCTTGATTCGGATCTTTGGACCATGTGTGAGAAGGGGCATCCATCAATCCAACGTACTATTTTCTAACTTGAATATGTACACGCCTTTATTACTCGTTGCATCGCTAAAACCGGGTCAGCATAGCATGATCGTACGTCATTCAATTTCTCAGTCATTCAAACTTAGAATGTCTGTTCTTGTGTTTGAATGTGGGGATCAATTTAGGTGAACTTTGTTATGGTTTCTATCAGCTTTTATGATGATAGTATTCCCTTTCCTTTATTCTTATCATATCGATTGTAATGAGCTTATAAAACTAGAGGCGAGAATGTGGATTAAGAAATCATATTAAATTAGCATAACCGAGAATACTATCTGATCCTAGATATCTAGATACAGGGTAATCTCACCAAACGGTAGGAAACTTTTGCTTTCATGTTGGGGTCGCCCTACATACCTGAGAACTAACAGGACTACGTTCTTGATTTAATGTGCTGGTATAGGCACAACCTATATTCTCAAGTTCCCTTTTATATATTTATCTTCTCTAGAAGGAGGTCATACCCTCTAAGTTGTTTTACGTTCAGGAAGTTTCGAGGTTCAAATTAAATAAGGATGACGCCTTTTAAGAACATATTTAGTTCCATAACTCGACAATTATGTAAAACAAATTAAAATGGGTCCTCAAAAGATGAAACCCGACAGAATGTGTCTTGAACGGGTTTCTATTATATCCAAATTTCAACTCTGCTGAGTAATAATTATGGCATGTCTTTCTGAAATTTGCGAAGCCATCGTAAACCGATTGTCACTCACACTGCTTCTATCGATCTCTCTTGTCTCGTGGAGGTCGCGTTCCCGATGAACTTTACGGCTCTAGAAGGTCGAACATGATCGAGCGAGCTATGCGCAAAGGTGGAGAGCAGCTTCAGCAATCGGCGGCGCCGGTCGGATTTGTTTCCGTAAGGCTTGAGGTTGGGGTCTGGCCATCATATTTAGCATCCTTAGCAGTGACCGGCGAATAGATCTGCGCCGTTACACGGCAGACGTGCAACGTTCTTTTCAACTCGTCTTAAGAATTCTACTTGTCCTGGGGTGAAGGATCTGATTATTTAGTTCTATGTTTTACAAGGCATCCCAGTGCAAGGTTTTTCCATTTATAAATTAATGGAATTTTTCGTATCATGGTATTTTTACAAAAAATTCACTAGGATTATGGTGGCAATGGAACAACGGTGGTGGCGGTGGCAGCGACAATAAGAGTGGAGTGGTTATCATATAAGAAGCATCTATTTAACGATTGTCCATGAACACTTGTTAAGCATACTAAATAAGAGGAAATATTTTGATTTTCAATATATTGATCACACATATCACAAGGGAATACGTTGCATTGAAAATCATATATCTTCTTTAAAGGGTGTTTAACAGATGCACTGAAGGCCAAATTCAAAATAAGAATTATGGTTATAGATGGATTAAACGTAGCAATGGGCAGATGGATTAAACATAGCAATGGGCAAGGGGTTCAGCCCTGCCGCCCCATCGGGCCCCGACCCGACCCAAAGGAGGCAGTTTTCCACCACATGAAACGATTGCCAAGGACAATCGTTGGGAAAGGCCCGCCCCGGCCCGCCCTGCCATGTGCCAAGTGCCCATCCCCAGTTAACCAGGTCGATTTGGTCTTATAACCCAAATACGACCCAATCCACATTCGAGTCAAGCCACCCGTTTACTACCTCCATTTGGAACACACATATATCTAAACGATCACCCTTCCGAGCAGATTAAGAAGTTCATCAGCAATAGGTCATACAAGTTTCAATGGTAAACAGCCGGTGCAAATCCACAAGCCATTGAGACCAACTATTCAGGCCAAATTGGTCACGGCATCGCTCAAAACACGGCTGACAAAAAAGGGTGAGTAGAAAGTCTGGCGCCACTTATCATCCAAACTTCATTCATAAGGATATCTAGCAGCAAAGCAAGAACAATTTAAAGCATCTATACCGGCCCAAAAAGAACATAAATTCATCTATGAAGTAAACCCAAGCATGTTCGCGGGTTCTATTATGTTGGCAAATCGTTCTCTATGCACATTGCGCAGTTAAAAGCAGTTCGACAGGACAACCCCAAACTGAATCCTATGGCTCGACTGTTGAAACCTGAATCCACTCACCATCGACAGCTTCGTTCCAAAGGGTGACATTGTTATTCCCGTCTGCCACTGCCAAAATGTTACCGGTCAGGGACCACGAGACCCTCCAAACCGGAGTCCTAAAATCGTACAAAACCTTCCCCTGCCATCGATCCCCTTCCCTGGCCACGGTCCATATGATGACCCTCCCGTCCTGCGACGCGCTTGCGATAGTCGATTTCGGAAGGCCCAAGTTGGGCGCCCAGGCAACGTCCCTCACCCAATCAGTGTGCATCTGAAGCACCGGAAAGCAGTCCAACTTCCAGACCCCGTTGTAGAGCTTCCACACCTTCACAGTGTTATCACAGCCACCTGAGCAGAGCTTCTGAACGGGTTCCATCATGCCAGATCCAACAAGTGCACCGGGGGCGGTCGGCGGGGCCCATGACACGGAGGTGACCCCGACCGGATGAGCCTGATCGATCCTTGAAGTATCCCAACCGCCGTCCTGTCTAGCAGTGAACACCGAAATATTCCCATCGGAAGAACCGCAAGCCAGACAAAGGCCAAGCTCATGAGGAGCCCAAGCAATGGAATTGACCGATGATTTGTGCTCTTCAAATACGTGTGCCTGCGTCCACTCATTTGGATTACCTTCTCTCCATATGATGACCCGTCCGTCATACGAGCACGAAGCAAGCAAAGACCCGAATTTGGGATGAGCCCAAGATATCTGCCAAACGGGTCCTTGATGGCCGATCAGGGTGGCAAGATGCTGAGATCCCGAGTTGCTGACTCCAACAATGTTAACGGTGTGGTCTGACGACGCCGTGGCCAGTCTCTTACCATAGTAGTCCATCGCCAGATCATGGACCGTGTCCTTGTGTCCACTTTCAATCTTCTGCGGAGGCATCTTTCAAGTAATTCTGCAAAATTAAACAAAGAACACAACCAAATTATAGCTCCTGCTCACTTATCTCCTACTAAAAGCGTCCACAAACATTAGCTGAAGCCTAGGGATCCATCAACATTCCTTTAAGAGAATGATCAACAGAATTACACTAACTTCAAGCCTCTAAATTCGCGTTTCATCGAAACAGTCGAGCCCGAGATTTTTCCAGACCTGAAGAAACCATCAACTACCAGTTTTTTTTTTTTTTTTTTTTTTGGTAAAGACCATCAACTACCAGTTTTTTTTTTTTTTTTTTTGGTAAAGACCATCAACTACCAGTTCATGTACCCTCAAACCAGTATAATCAAATCCCTACTCTTTGCTGGGAAATACTGGGATGACAGAAGAAATTCCAAAGGGACAAAACAAAAAAGGAAACGGTCCAACCGAGAGCACGACAAGATGGCGATTTGTAATGACTGAGCCTGAGATCTAACGATCGTTGGAAACCCCGACATAAACTTTCGCCAGGAACAACTAGAACCCAAAAGAAAGAGAAGAAAAATCGAACAGAAGAACCCTTCGGCTTCACGTGCGGATACCTTACAGAGGATGGAGATCGTGGACGTCGTCTTGCAGCCGCTCCCCTGGTCGCCGCTTTGCTCCGCCGGCGTCCGCCCCCAGAGCTGCCGTGCCTTGCTGCAGAGAGAGAGAGAGAGAGAGAGAGAGAGAGAGATTTTGACTTGGAAAACCTCGTCGTCGGCTTTGACTTTTTGGGGCTTGGGAGAGAAAACGAAAGCGGACGGGAATGGAGGGATTAAGTAGAGATATGGATTAGTTTGACGCGAGGGTTTATCTTTACTTATGAACTTGGAAGTTTATGAAGTTAATATTACGAAAAATTTCAAACTAGACAAAGTCCAAATTAATTCTTTAACCATCAAGACTTTAAAATAATATAATTATAATAAATTTATTCTAAATTAATTTTTTGATCACCAAAATGCTAAATTAATATATTTATAACAAATTTACCATCAAATAATTTATGTTAAATCATATTAACATTATAAAAAAAAACCACAAACTGATAGTAGATGCATCTGTCAATTACTACGTGCAATCCAACTTGGAAATTTGACAATAAAATTTAACGTAAATTAACAATAGATAAATTTATTACAATTATATTAGTTTGGGATTTTGGTGGTTAAAAATAATTTGGATTAAATTGATCGCAAGTGTATTAATTTGGGGCTTTTCATGGTATTGGCCCTAAAATTGAAAATGCAAGCGTTTTTGCTTATTTTTTAAAATTTCAAAAACATTATTTAAGTTTTCAAAAAAAAAATATTACGTGTTCTCATTTTATATGCTTTTGAAAGTTTGGGATGCTTGAAATCAAACAAAGTCACAGCATTTGTGCCACGTGAATTGAAAAAAAAAAGAAAGTGAAAGCAATAATCATTCAAAATAAAAATAAAAAACTTTATGCATGACTCTGCTATTATCCCTCAAATAAGCCAAAACAACTAATAAGTCGGACCGATTATTGATTAAAGAAACAAAAAATGTTTATATATGGCTATACAATTTTGGAATAATCGTAAATACCATCTCAAGGTGCTGCACTCATATGAATTTGATTATTCACTTTCCAAAATAAACCATTTGCAACTCCAAACAAAACATCAACTTAAATGAATCAATTTATCCTTCTGCAAACATAGAACAAAATACCCCCTAGCGCTCGCGGTGGCACGAGATTTGGATGGCTGGTAAAGTTCAAGTCTTAGAATTGCGTAGTGGTCTTGATCTAACGATTGGAACCGATTATGTGACCTTTGATTTCTGAATTGAAAATCTCATAACGCTCTAACGCAACTGCACTAAGATCGATTAATTATATCATTCAATATAAGAACATATATTTTAAGAATATATTTAAGATTGTCAAAAATAAACTACATCATTTAAAGATATTTTCATTTGTCCATTTGTTAAAATTTAGGATAAATGATCAAAGACAAGTTTAAATATGACAAACCAATAATATTAATTATGTGATAAGTGTACTAGAAGTTCTAAAATTTGTTATGAAAATGCAATTGTCCCCTAAAATTTTCAAAAAGTACAATTAAATTCTAAAATTTGTCAAATTGATGCAAGTTCTTACATTAACATGATTAAGTTGGCTAACGAAAAATAATGACATTGCATTTTTACAATTATTTTCTCTATCATATGGGGCATTTTTTTTTATTATACTCTCCTTAAAATAATACTTAAATTAGATTAAAAATGTAAGGGTAAAATTTATTAAAAATTTGTAAAAGAAGAATAGCGAGGCCCTTACCAGAGGGGTAATGCCAGCACCATCGCCAAAGGCCAGCAAATATGGGTAACCTCGACTCAGATTTGGGTGAGCCTCGTCAGCCCTCGCCATCACCCAAGGGCTAAGAGGACTAGCCACCCTCGCCTAAGATTAGCGACCTTTGCTAGCCATCTCCAGCAATCCTACCCTCAATACCATGGACTTTCTTAATGAGGGTCTTAAGGCACTGATTAAATATGTTTAATAAATAAATATTCTTATTTTCAATATGCTAATTTGTCCACATCCCATGTCTTTATTTCCCCTCTCAAATTGATCCTCTTATATGAACTTGTTGCGAAAAAGATCTGAATCTTTAAAAATTTGCTTGGATAGAAGTTAGAAAACAAATAGTGTTGACATAACGCATACGTAATTTAAGTGAAACAAAAATGACCTTATTTTGGCCAACAAATCATCTAATGGAACCTTGACGGAAGGTAAATGTGTCCAAGTGGGTACAGTTTGGGGCTTTTTATGTCACAATAAAAAGTTTATGGTAAATTGTGAAAGTAGATATCATTTATGATTTTTGTTGGCTTTTTTCCTTTCCTAAAAGTCTGGAATTTTGGAAGAAAAATGATTTGTCAAATACCAATGTTCTGCTATATCCAAAAAAAAAAAAAAAGATGCATGCCGAAAATTCTTTTGAGACAAAATCGATTTGTTAATAGGAGATTATACCATGGATTTTCTAAACGGTTCAATACTTTAATTTTTACACATCCCATGCCTTGATCTCCCCTCCCAAATTGATCCTCTTATACAAACTTGTTGCACAAAAGAGTATAATAGTCAAAAATCTACCTACATGAACATTAGAAAACAAACAGTGTTAATATATTGCACATGTGACTTAGATGAAATAAAAATGACATTATTTTGGTTGACAAATCATCTAACAAAAAGTAAATGTGTCATAATATGTATAGTTTGAAGTTTTTTATGTCACAATTAATAATTTATGATAAATCTATCATAATGAATGTAATTTAATATTTTTGGTGACCTTTTTTCTTTCCAAATAGTCTAGATTCTTGGAACAGAAATGATTTCTCAAGTACCAATGTTCTGCTATACCCAAAAAAAAGAAAAAAGAAAAAGGATCCATGTAGAAAATTCTTTTGGTACAAAATCAATAGTTAATAGGAGATTATACTGCAGATTTTCTTAATGATTTGATGTGCTAATTTGTCCACATCCAATGCCTCGATTTCCCCTCCCAAATCGATCCTCTTATATGAACTTCTTGCACAAAAGATAAGAATCGTTAAAAATCTAGCTACATGAATATTAAAAAACAAACAATGTTGATATAACATACACATGACTTAAATAAAATAAAGATGACCTCATTTTGGCTGTCAAACTATCTAAGGGAAGGTAAATGTATCTTAATAGATATAGTTTGGGCTTTTTTATACCACAATTAAAAATTCATGATACATATGTGATAATGGATATAATTTAAGATTTTTGCGACTTATTTCCTTTCCAAATAGTCTAGATTCTTGGAAGAAAAATAATTTCTCAAATACCAATGTTCTGTTATACCAAAAAATAAAAAGAGGATGCTTGTCAAAAAAAAATTGTGATGAAATCAATCGGTTAGTAGGAGACTCATGGATTTTCTTAACATGGTCTCTCTACACACTGATTAATTATATTTAAGAAAGATTCTTATTTTCAATACAATAAATTGTCCACATCCCATGTCTCTATTTCTTCTCCCAAATCGATCCCATTGTATGAACTTGTTCCGCAAAAGATTAGAATTATTAAAAATTGGGCCTACATTGACTCTAGAAAACAAATAATGCTAACATAACACGTGTGAGATTAAGTACGACTTTACTTTGGTTGACAAATAATCTAATGAAATCTTGATGGAAAGTAAATGTGTCCTAATGAGTATATTTCAGAAATTTTTATGTCACAATAAAAAAATTCATGTGATTCTGTCATAGTGGATATAATTTACGATTTTTGGTGGCTACTATAAAAAAAATGCTTATCGAAAATTTGTTTGGGACAAAATTGATCGGTCAATAGGGTACTGTCCCATGGATTTTCTTAACTAGGGTCTCGAAATACTGATTAATTATATTCAATAAAATAATATTTTAATTTCAATGCACTAATTTGTCCACATCCAAGAAAATATTAGGTGGGTTTTACTCCACGTACCAAATATATCACCATTCAAAAGGCGACACATGGAGCCACGTGTAAATGGGGTCAGAGATTCAAAATTCACTCTTCCCCCTCCTTTGCTCTCTCTCCTGGAGACCTGGCCCACCTTCTGCACACTCCTCACTCTACCCTCCCTCTCTCTTCCCGACGAAGTCTCTCACTCTACCCTCCCTCTCTCTCTCTTCGACGAACAGGATGCGACTTCCTAGTCTCTTTGTGCCTTCCCTCTTTCCGACCGGTGAACCACCGCCAGCAATCGACGAACCACCGCACCGGATCGGCGAGAGGACCGCGAGACCTAGCTCCCTCCCTCTGCCCTCCCTCTTTCCGACCAGCGAACCGCCGCACGGGACCGGCGAGAGGACCGCGACCTCCCTCTCTCTCTCTCTACCCCCCCTCTTTCCGACCAACAAACCACCACACGGGACTGACAAGAGGACCGCAAGCAATCGACAAACCACTGCACGGGATTAGCGAGAGGACCGCAACCTCCCTCTCTCTCTGCCCTCCCTCTTTCCGACCGATGAACCACCGCGAGCAAATCAGATGTTTTTGTAAAGATCTCCCATTGTCGCCTTCATCTTCTTTTTCCCCCTTTTTTTTTGTTTTGTTGTTTTTTTTCCCTATTGTTCTGATGGTGGATCTGGAGTTGCATGTGGAGGATGACGTGATGTCTCACATCAACCTTGACCGCTTCTTCGGCAACCTTCTTGAGGCCGGCAACGTCATCGGCGCTTGCTCCTCGACGAACGCGTCATCGTCGTCTCCAGACTCAGGGTTCTCGTGGTTCGACGAGATCGAGAACATCCTAATGAAGGATGACGATGTCCATGTGCTTGCTAAGCCGGGGGCTGAGCGGGCCGTGCCAGAGGGACTCAAGCTTCCTGCGGACCTTTGCTTCCCCAGCCCCTCACCGCCGGCTTCTCCCCGCCTCCTACAAGATGCGACAGCACAGCCTCAGGTGCTCCGCTAGCTAGCTGATTTCCTCGGTTTCCATGGTGCATGTTCGGGATTCTCATTTTTTTTTTTTTGTTTCGTGTGTGGATGACTACTAGTTTTGGGAGCAGGAGGCCGCAGGTCAAGAAGGCTTCGCCGGATAGGCCGCCGTCAATTGTGGTTAATGGAGATGGCGAAAAGGACGCTGCTTTGGTGGAGAGCATGCATAGCGTTGATCGGGAAATTGTGGCTGATGATTCTGAGAACGATGATTTCGATGGAGTCATGATTGATGTGGAGAACCAGAATGCTGATAGAACAGAAGCTTCCAATAGTACGGTGATGGAGACAAGTTTGGTATTTTTCTTGTAGCATTTCTAGTGCTTTCTTGGGATTTTTTTTTTTTTTAATTTGTCTGGATACGCGTATGCAATGTGCACATTGGTTCTAGTTCATGAATATCTCGCAAATTAAGAGTTTGAGAGCATGTTTTCTTTAGGGAAGCTGCAATTGTTTTACAGCTTCAAGCACAGTGACACTATTGATGGTTGATGTTGCAGTGTCGCCTATCCTATATATGGGCTTTACTTTTTGCACTATAACATCAATGTGGTTGAATTGCAATACATCTACATTGCTCAATTATTAGATTGTTCTTTCCTTAAAATTAAGGGCTTAGTTCTCTTGCCCTTCCTTTTTTGTTCTGTTAGGGACTAGAGAGCGAAGGCTCCATTTGCCTCCGTAATTTATTTTCCCGTATATTTTACCTATAGGAAATATGCTCTCATTCCTAGTCTTTTGAATATCTGTACATGTTCTTATATGGTGTGAGTTGTTACTTCTATAGTAGGCCATCAATAGTTCATTATTAATTCCTTCAATTTTGTGGCTTCAGGCACCATGTTTCGTCAATGGAGTAACTCTCACCACAGTGAAGGCACGGATTTCAGTGGACAAGCTTGGCAAATTAGAACGGAGGTAGGTAGCCGTGATTGAGGAGGGGGGAAGTGGGTGGTTGCTTGGCTAGTCACCAGTCGCCCCCATTTTGCACGGAAGACGCAACGGTAGAAGGAGACGAATCAGTTGGTTTTTAGACTTTAATCACACATGTGACGCGTGGCCCCACCTACCCAACCCCGCATTAATTTGTGTTAAGAGGTACGAGTTCAACTAACCTTCCATCATTACATCGACCGAGTGGGAAAGAGGTTTGTGGAGTAACTCTCACAAGCGCTATAATTTTGAGATCTTAATTACCTTAGATTCAAACTACAGTGAGTCATCTTCCTTATTGTGGTGAGAGTTACTCCATCGACGAAACATGGTACCTGAAGCCACAAAATTGAAGGAATTAATAATATATCTTTAAAGAACTATTGATGGCCTACTATAGAAGTAACAACTCACACCATATAATAACATGTACAAATATTCAAAAGACTAGGAATGAGAGCATATTTCCTATAGGTAAAACATACGGGAAAATAAATTATAGAGGCAAATGGAGCCTTCGCTCTCTAGTCCCTAACAAAACAAAAAAGGAAGGGCAAGAGAACTAAGCCCTTAATTTTAAGGAAAGAACAATCTAATAATTGAGCAATGTAGATGTATTGCAATTCAACCACATTGATGCTATAGTGCAAAAAGTAAAGCCCATATATAGGATAGGCGACACTGCAACATCAACCATCAATAGTGTCACTATGCTTGAAGTTGTAAAACAATTGCAGCTCCCCTAAAGAAAACATGCTCTCAAATTCTTAATTTGCGAGATATTCATGAACTAGAACCAATGTGCACATTGCATACGCGTAGCCAGACAAATTTAAAAAAAAAAAGATTTCCCACGAAAGCACAATAAATGCTACAAGAAAAATACCAAATTTGTCTCCATCGCCATACTGCCGGAAGCTTCTGTTCTATTAGCATTCTAGTCTCCACATCAATCACAACTCCATCGGAATCATCGTCCTCAGAATCATTAGCCACAATTTTCCGATCAGCACTATGCATGCTCTCCGCCAAAGCAGCGTCCTTTTCGCCCTCTCCATTAACCACAATTGACAGTGGCCTATCCAGTGAAGCCTTCTTGACCTGCGGCCTCCTGCTCCCAGAGCTAGTAGTCATCCACACATGAAACCAAAAAAAAAAAAAATGAGAATCCTGAACACGCGCCATGGAAACCGAGTAAATCAGCCAGCTAGCGGAGCACTTGAGGCCATGCTGCCGCATCTTGCAGGAGGCAGGAGAAGTCGGCGGCGAGGGGCCGGGGAAGTGAAGGTCCGCGGGAAGCTCGAGTCCCTCCAGCACGGCCCGCTCAACCCCCGGCTCAGCAAGCACGTGGACATCATCGTCCTTCATCAGAATGTTCTCGATCTCGTCGAACCACGAGAGCCCCGAGTCTGGAGACGACGATGACTTGTTTGTCGAGGAGCAAGCGCGATGACGTCGCTGGCCTTAAGGAGGTCGCCAAAGAAGCCATTGAGGTTGATGTGAGACATCACATCATCCTCCACATGCAACTCTAGATCCACCATTAGAACACTAGGGAAAAAAAAAAACAACAAAACAAAAACAAAAAAGGGGAAAAGAAGATGAAGGCGATGATGGGAGATCTTTACAAAAACATTTGATTTGCTTGAGGTGGTTCGTTGGTCGGAAAGAGGGAGGGCAGAGAGAGAGGGAGGTCGTGGTCCTCTTGCTAGTCCTCATGCAATGGTTCGTCGATTGCTCGCGGTCCTCTCGCCAGTCTCGTGCAGTGGTTCGTTGATCGGAAAGAGGGAGGGTACAAAGAGACTAGGAGGTCGCGTCCTGTTTCTATAGAGAGAGAGAGAGAGAGAGAGAGGGTAGAGTGAGGACTGAGAAGTGTGCAGAAGGTGGGCCAGGTCTATAGGTGAGAGAGCAGAGGGAATTAATGCCTCGATTTCCCCTCCCAAATTCAGAACTGGTCTATTCCTCGTCTACGCTCTCAATCTCATCGAACAATAAAGAAGGCCCGGTCGATCCCCCACCCATCCGTCACACATCACCACCGTCTCTCCCCTCCCGCATTACCCCCTCCACCCCCGCCCTCACCACCACCACCACCACCACTATTGCCCGAGCTCGAGCTCCGAAATTCTCCTCCGGCGATGGCGGCGCTCTCCCTCCTCTCCCTCGTCACCCTCTTCCTCCTCCCCGCCCTCCTCCTCCTCCTCTCCCTCATCGTCCGCCCCCGCCCCGTCAGGATCCCCCTCAAGAACCGCCACGTGTTCATCACCGGCGGCTCCAGCGGCATCGGCCTCGCCCTCGCCCACCGCGCCGCCGCGGAGGGCGCCCGCGTCTCGATCCTCGCCCGGTCCCAGGCCAAGCTGGAGGAGGCCAGGGAGGCCATCCGCCTCGCCACGGGGATCGACGTCGCGACGTTCTCCGCGGACGTCCGCGACTTCGACGCGTTGCGGCAGGTCGCGGAGGAGGCCGAACCAGTGGACGTGCTGGTGGTGAACCAGGGGGTGTTCGTCGCCGAGGAGCTGGCCAAGCAGGAGCTGGAGGTGGTCAGGTTCATAATAGACGTCAACCTGATCGGGAGCTTCAACATGATCAAGGCGTTCTTGCCGGCGATGAAAGCGAGGACCGACCGGAGGCCGGCCTCGATTGCCCTCATGTCCTCTCAGGCCGGTCAGGTAATTCCTGCTATAGCTCGCCGCGAGAGCATTCTCGCTTTGCGCTGTCTCTATGCTTTTAATGGAAATTGGTGATGGGGTGATTGCTATAGGCGGGCATCTACGGCTACACTGCTTACTCGGCGAGCAAATTCGGGCTCCGAGGATTGGCGGAGGCGCTGCAACAAGAGATTATCGCCGACAACATCCATGTTTCGCTTGTTTTCCCACCGGATACCGATACTCCTGGATTAGTGGAAGGTATGTCGTTGTGAATTCGCCTCTTGCAGATCGCCAAGGTGTAGTGTTTTTAGTTCTACTGCTTTGCAATTGTGAGGATCAAATGCTTTGACCATATATTGCTTGTGGAATCTGTGTAGTTAGCCAACTGTGCTGGAACAAGATAATCTGAATATAGGGTTCATTTGTTTAGCGGGATACATTTTCGAGGAAAACATTTTCTTCATTTTTCAGCATTTTGGTCGTTCAGGAAAATGAGTCAACGAAAAACGTTTTCCTAGTCAACAAAAAAATATTTTTCTAGCAAAACTTAAGTTTAGGAAAATGATTTTCGCTTTAAAAGAACCGAAAATGTTTTCTGAATCTACCAAAACTTAAATTTGATGCTTGGTTTACAAACAATTATTCTTATAAAAATATATTTTTTAAAAACATTGAATTTGAATTTTTTATTTAAAAAAAATTAAAATTAGGAGAACATTATAAAAATAAAAATAAAAATAAAAAATTCGAATTTGCTTCTTTTTTTTTTCTTCCTTTTTCTTTTTGCTTCTTCTTCACTCGTCATCGGCCACAAGGACGGCAGTGAGCTACGGTCTCACCGGATCAAGCGATCTCATGACCTTCGACGATAAGGTTTGAGCTTGCTCGAGGTCGATGAGCCTCAAGCCTCGCTAAACCGGGTGAGCTCATGGCCTTCGGCGATGAGACTCAAGCTTCAACAGATTGGGCGAGCTCGCAACCTCTAGCGGCCAGCTGGCGAGCTCGCCGCCTTTGGCGACAACTGGAGCTCATCCCTTGTAAGCCAGCCGAGAACGAACTGCTAGAGGAAGTAGAAGGGATGGCGTGAGGAAGTTGAGGAGTGAAGGACAAGAAGAAGGAAAAAAAGAAAAATAGAAAATAAAAGTAAATAAAAAACAACAATATTAAAATTTTGAAGTTTTTTAAATTGAAAATTCATTTTTTTTCCTGTGATGAAGTGTGAAATTATTTTTTAATGGGATCCAAACTATAGAAAATATTTTCAATTATACATTACTAAAAAAAAAAAAACAAACCGTATTTTTGGAAAATGCTTTCCCGGAAAGCATTTTCTTTTATCATTGAGTTTTCCGTGAAACAAACGCACCCTTAGTAGAATTTAGATATGTAAATGACAGTTGATTCACTAGGAACTTCCGTAATTGATCAAACGAGAAGCAAATCAATTGCTTTCCAAATCTTAGAGTTCTTTTATTTCTTCACAGTAGTTGCTGCTCTGCAATCCCCGGGCTTTCCGCTGGTTTCATTGATTACAAATGGATGATAAGAAGCATGTAGTTGTTTCTACCGCACAAGAGTGTAGAATAATCGAATTATCATGCATGATTCCAGCTAACTTCGATTAAGCTGCATCTACTTGTTTCCCAGCTCGTTATCTCTTACCTGCTCTTGATAGATGCTTTCTAACTTAACTGCAGGAATGCATTTTCATCTATTGTTATATTGGGCATTTTGTAATAGACATTGTCTCTAGCTATTAATGGCAACAGCTCTGGCCCATAAATTAGTACCTAAAAGGCATATGCGTTTTTATGACTGGCCTTATGTCCGTATCTCCTGTGCTCTGAATGCTGTCAAGAATTGAATGCTGAGGCCACGCTAGCAAATTGTGTTTTATTTTTCTTGCCTATGCTCTTGGATTAGTCCATCCTTTTTTTTTTCCAATGGACAATTATTTATACATCATTTCCTGACTGCAGAAAATAAGAGAAGACCTCCGCTGACAAGCATCATAGCTGCTTCTTCTAGTGCAATGAAAGCGGATGAAGTTGCAGAGAAGACATTAAATGGAATTAAATCTGGCAGTTTTGTTGTAATTTGCAACTTCGTGGGCTACTTGGTAGCAATTTCGACCGGTGGTGTCTCTCCTCAAAGATCGTACGTCATGGCATTCGTGGAGGTGGTCAGTGCTGGTATTGTCCGTCTTGCCTGTTTGTTCTTTCCATGGAGCTGGTATAGCAGTATAGAAAACTGGCACTCGCAAAGTAAGCAGTGACCTGTAAGTTTTCTGCAGTAGTCCTCCTCAATGCTGGGTTGTTTTGCCATCTGTTGCTGCTGTCGTTGCTTTGAGTTTTGTTATATAACACGATGACTTCACATGCGATGCTTTTATTTGATCTCTGTACTGCCTTAGATTGTCAAAGTTGTTTTCTGAAGTTCTTGACTGCCATTTGCTTTAGTCATGACGCAAACCAGCCAGAAAATTTGTCTCAATCTAATCCCCTCTGGTCCTCCAGTATTAATTTCTCTTGAACGTTAGATGTCTTACGTTAGAGTTGAGACTTCTTGGTGTGCTTGAAAAGTCTAAATCCTTGGAACCCTATCATGTGCTCTCAGAATTACTCATATTTCTCTCGGAAATTAGCTTGTCAATTTTTAATGCTGCTCTCATGGAGATCTTACCGGAGAAAGGAGTGATGCTTTCATAGATCTGTATCTGTGAAAATGTTAGAAAAAATCATGTTCGACTGTTAATCGTTAAAATTTCAACTTGTAACGTTTGGCATTATACAAAGTGGGAAGTGAACAATGCACAGACATGTTCTTCGCCTGCGAAAATGGGGCAAAACTAAGTATCATTTGAATGACTGGTTGTTAACCTAAGAGCATCCTCGAACTTCTAGTTTACCGGTTGTATGTCTTTGGGACTACAGCAAAGTGCAAACGATGAAAACCGTCGAATGCGCCATCGCTTCATTTGCCATTTTCTTGAGCATAAGCCGGTAAGTCTGGCGTTGGGGGATCCCAGCTTAGCGTTGAAGGTATTGGGCCCGGCCACAAGGGTCCTCCGCCCGGTCTTGGTACCCAAGTCCAAAAGTCCCATCCGAGGTCCAAGCATTCGAGTCTAGTCTTACTTTGAAAAATAGTTTCTGAGTTTCGGAAGAGAGTCATTTCCCCAAATATAAGTATAGATTTTCCGTAAGAGACTTTCCATCAATTTGCTTTTTTAAGCAATTTAATAGCTGAAAAATGAGATAAATATTTTTCGAACACAAATTTCCCACAAAATAAATGGACCTAGAATCATCTTCCAATGTTGCATACTTGCCTTCGTCGTTCTAAGATAAAATCAATAAACTGATAATGAAATTATTGAGGGATACAGAAAAACATATAATGAGAAATCTTTAAAACCATAACTAAAGGAATGCTAACTAGCCTAAATAGTAAAGAGACACTCCCAGAAAATCAAGGTTGTATAAATATACAGAAATTGACCTTTTATTTTATAAGCATAACTGAAGGGAAGCTAAGGCCTTGTTTGTTTAAAATTGTTTCTGCTCCTCGAAACAAAAATTTATGTTCTTTTGTTCCGAGGAACAAAAAGAAGAACTGAAACGTGTTTAGTAAAACTTTGGTTGCCGAGAACAGATTTGGAACAAAATAAGAAATAGATAAAAGTTGCTTCTTGTTCTTTGGCCAACGCGAGGTAGACCTTGCGCCGCTTGGGCGAGGTTGAGGCCAGTGGCGAGGCTCCAACTCGCTCAAGCAACGTGAGGCTCGCTTGGCCACCAAGGCCACCGGTGAGGCTCCAGCGAGCTTGCTAGAGCTCACCTAGCCTGTTGCTAGCCACCACTGTGGCCGTCGACTGGCCACAAAGAGAAAGAAAAAAAAAAGAAAAAATAATAAAATAATAAAAATATTGAAAAAATAAAATTATACAAGTTTACCAAACGCATTTATATTTTTAAAATATAGATTTTTTGTAGTAACCAAGCACATTCTTATATTCGAAAATTGTTCCCAGGAACAAAAACAAAAAAAATCTATTTCTGTTCAAAAATTGTTCTTCGAAACAGAAATGTTACTAAACGTGCTCTAATTGACTTAAGTAGTAAATAGACACTGACTGAAAATCAATGGAAAGGTGAACTGAAACGTAGAGATACATCAACCAAGCTGGAGCTTGATTCAACTTTTGTTCTCGGTGCTTGAAATTAGATTTGAACGGGTCTTATATGTAATCCCCTACTTGAGCTCCTTTAGATAACAATCTATATACTTGACTCAATTTCGACTCGGTTGCAATCAGTTTGTGAAGGAACTCGAGCTTGAGCTTAATCCAAAAAATAACCAGAAAATATGGATGTGTAGACGCATGACCAACATTCTCAAGTTCCCTTGTATATTTATTTTCCCTAGAAGGAGGTAATACCCTCTAAGTTGTTTTACGTTTAGGAAGTTTCAAGGTTCAAATTAAATCATGGTGAAGCCTTTTAAGGATGTGTTTAGTTCCATAATTCGATAATTATGGAAAACAAATTAAAATGGATCCTCAAAAGATGAAACCCGGTAGAATGTGTCTTGAACGGGTTTCTATTATAGCCAAATTTCAACTCTGCTAAGTAATAATTATGGCAGGTCTTTCTGAAATTTGCGAAGCCATCGTAAACCGATTGCCACTCACACTGCTTCTATCGATCTCTCCTGTCTCGTGGAGGTCGCGTTCCCGATGAACTTTACGGCTCTAGAAGGTCGAACATAATCAAGCGAGCTATGCGCAAAGGTGGAGAGCAGCTTCAGCGATCGGCAGCGCCGGTGAGGCTTGAGGTTGGGGTTTGCATAGAGGTGTCAAAATGGGTCATTGACCTATTTATGGACTCATTTCTAGTCAAATGAATCGTTAATGAGTTAAGCCTTATTTCCCAAAACATCCATAATGAATTTTAAAAATAAAGAGGCTAAGATATATAAGTCTTAAATGGGTCTGAGAGTAGATCCATTTAAAACCCATTTATCAACACATTAAAAACGAACCAATTTACAAAGAGACTCTCTCTTCTCAATTTAACTTTACAAATATATATATATATATATAAACTGAATTTTATGTTCTTTTTTTTTTCTTTCTTCTTCCTCTAGTTGTCGGCACGGCAATTGTTGGCGACCGGCTAGGCGAGCCTCAAGCTCACCGGTATTGGGCGAGGCTCGAGCCTCACCAGATTCGGTGAAGGGCGAGCTTGAGCTCGCCCAACATCGGTGAGTCTCGAGCTTGCTAGATCTAACGAGGCGAAGGCCTCGCCAACATCCGATGAGGCTTGAGCCTCGCTAAATTTGGCAAGGGGCGAGTTTGAGCTCACTCGATGTCGACGAGCCTCGAGCTCACTAGATTTGGCAAGGGGCGAGCTCGAGCTCGTCACCGGATTTGGCGAGCTCGAGGCTTGCTTGTGGCCAGCCACTAGTTGTCGTTATGTCCGACAATCGGCCAAAGAAGAAGAACAACAAAAAAAGAAAAAAAGAAAATTTAAAATTATATTTAAAAAATAAAAATTAATTTTTAAAAATAATTAAAATTCGATTTTTAAAAATAATTATTTTAAAAAGTATAAAAATTATCCATTAAATTTTGTGTTGTATAAAACTATTTTAGTAATATCATTTCTTTTAAACATATATATAAAAAATAAGCTTTTTTAAGTTTAGTTAAATTGGTCGAGTATTGGTTGAGTCGGGAATGGGTTGGAAAATTTACATTAGGCATAAATGGGTCATAAATGAGTTAATGGGTTAATTTGGATTGGATCATTAATGATCCGACCCAAACCCGACCCAACCCGACCCACCCATTTAACACATCTAGGTCTGCATCACATTTAGCATCATTGGCAGTGACCGCGAATAGATATGTATCGTTACTCGACAGACATTACCGGCGAATAGATATGCATCGTTACACGGCAGATGTGCGGTGTCCTTTTCAACTCGTCTTAAGAATTCTACTAGTCCTAGGGTGAAGGATCTAATTATTTAGTTCTATGTTTTACAGGGCATCCCACTGCAAGGCTTTTCCATTTATAAATTAATGGAATTTTCCGTATCATGGTATTTATGAAAATTTCACTAGGATTAAGGTGGCAATGGAACGATGGCAACAGCAGCGGCAACGGCTATAAGAGTGGAGTAGCTATCATATAAGAAGCATCTTATTAACGATTGTCCATAAACACTTGTTAAGCATTCTAAATAAGAGGAAATATATTGATTTTCAATATATTGATTACACATATCACAAGGGAATACGTTGCATTGAAAATCATACATCTTCTTTAAAGGGTGTTTAACAAATGCACTGAAGGCCAAATTCAAAATAAGAATTATGGTTATAGATGGATTAAACGTAGCAATGGGCAGATGGATTAAACGTAGCAATGGGCAAGGGGTTCAGGCTCAGGCCTGCCGCCCCGTCAGGCCCCAACCCGACCCAAAGGAGCTAGTTTTCCACCACAAGAAACGATTGCCAAGGACAATCGTTGGGAAAGGCGCACCCCAGTCCGCCCTGCCACGTGTCAAGTGCCCATCCCCAGTTAACCAGGTCGATTTGGTCTTAACCCAAATACGACCCAATCCACATTCGAGTCGAGCCACCCGCTTACCACCTCCATTTGGAACACATGTATCTAAACGATCGCCCTTCTGAGCAGATTAAGAAGTTCATCAGCAATAGGTCATACAAGTTTCAATGGTAAACAGCCGGTGCAAATCCACAAGCCATTAAGACCAACTATTCAGGCCAAATTGGTCACAGCATCGCTCAAAACATGGCTGACAAAAAAGGGTGAGTAGAAAGTCTGGCGCAACTTATCATCCAAATTTCATTCATAAGGACATCTAGCCGCAAAGCAAGAACAATTTAAAGTATCTCTACCGGCCCAAAAAGAACATAAATTCATCTATGAAGTAAACCCGAGCATGTTCGCGGGTTCTATTATGTTGGCAAATCGTTCTCTATGCACATTGCGCAGTTAAAAGCAGTTCGACAGGAAAATCACAAACTGAATCCTATGGCTCGACTGTTGAAACCTGGATCCACTCGCCATCGACAGCTTCGTTCCAAAGGGTGACATTGTTATTCCCGTCTGCCACCGCCAAAATGTTACCGGTCAGGGACCACGAGACCCTCCAAACCGGAGTCCTAAAATCGTACAAAACCTTCCCCTGCCATCGATCCCCTTCCTTGGCCACGGTCCATATGATGACCCTCCCGTCCTGCGACGCGCTTGCGATAGTCGATTTCGGCAGGCCCAAGTTGGGCGCCCAGGCAACGTCCCTCACCCAGTCAGTGTGCATCTGAAGCACCGGAAAGCAGTCCAACTTCCAGACCCCGTTGTGGAGCTTCCACACCTTCACGGTGTTATCACAACCACCTGAGCAGAGCTTCTGAACAGGTTCCATCATGCTAGAACCAACAAGTGCACCAGGGGCGGTCGACGGGGCCCACGACACGGAGGTGACCTCGACCGGATGAGCCTGATCAATCCTTGAAGTATCCCAGCCGCCGTCCTGTCTAGCAGTGAACACCGAAATATTCCCATCGGACGAACCACCAGCCAGACAAAGGCCGAGCTCATGAGGAGCCCAAGCAACGGAATTGACCGATGATTTGTGCTCTTCAAATACGTGTGCCTGCGTCCACTCATTTAGATTACCTTCTCTCCATATGATGACCCGTCCGTCATACGAGCACGAAGCAAGCAAAGACCCGAATTTGGGATGAGCCCAAGATATCTGTCAAACGGGTCCTTGATGGCCGGTCAGGGTGGCAAGATGCTGAGATCCCGAGTTGCTGACTCCAACAATGTTAACGGTGTGGTCCGACGACGCCGTGGCCAGTCTCTTACCATAGTAGTCCATCGCCAGATCATGGACCGTGTCCTTGTGTCCACTTTCAATCTTCTGTGGAGGCATCTTTCAAGTAATTCTGCGAAATCAAACAAGGAACACAACCAAATTATAGCTCCTGCTCACTTATCTCCCACTAAAAGCGTCCACAAACATTAGCTGAAGACTAGGGATCCATCAACATTCCTTTAAGAGAATGATCAACAGAATTACACCAACTTCAAGCCTCTAAATTCGCGTTTCATCGAAACAGTCGAGCCCGAGATTTTTCCAGACCTGAAGAAACCATCGACTACCAGTTTTTTCTTTTTTTGGTAAAGACCATCAACTACCAGTTCATGTACCCTCAAACCAGTATAATCAAATCCCTACTCTTTGCTGGGAAATACTGGGATGACAGAAGAAATTCCAAAGGGACAAAACAAAAGGAAACGGTCCAACCGAGAGCACGACAAGATGGCGATTTGTAATGACTGAGCCTGAGATCTAACGATCGTTGGAAACCCCGACATAAAATTTCGCCAGGAACAACTTGAACCCAAAAGAAAGAGAAGAAAAAATCGAACAGAAGAACCCTTCGGCTACACGTGCGGATACCTTACAGAGGATGGAGATCGTGGACGTCGTCTTGCAGCCGCTCCCCTGGTCGCCGCTTTGCTCCGCCGGCGTCCGCCCCCAGAGCTGCCGTGCCTTGCTGCAGAGAGAGAGAGAGAGATTTTGACTTGGAAAACCTCGTCGTCGGCTTTGACTTTTTGGGGCTTGGGAGAGAAAACGAAAGCGGACGGGAGTGGAGGGATTAAGTAGAGATATGGATTAGTTTGACGCGAGGGTTTATCTTTACTTATGAACTTGGAAGTTTATCACGAAAAATTTCAAACTAGACAAAATCCAAATTAATTCTTTAACCATCAAGACTTTAAAATAATATAATTATGATAAATTTATTCTAAATTAATTTTTTAATCACCAAAAATCCTAAATTAATACATTTATGACAAATTTACCCTCAAATAATTTATGTTAAATCATATTAACATTATAAAAAAAAAAAACCACAAACTAATGATAGGTGCATCTGTCAATTACTACGTGCAAACCAACTTGGAAATTTGACAATAAAATTTAACGTAAATTAACAATAGAAAAATTTATTACAATTATATCAGTTTGGGATTTTTGTGGTTAAAAATAATTTGGATTAAATTGATCGCAAGTATATTAATTTGGGGCTTTTCGTGGTATTGGCCCTAAAATTGAAGATGCAAGTGTTTTTGCTTCTTTTTGAAAATTTCAAAAACATTATTTAAGTTTTCAAAAGAAAATATTACGTGTTCTCATTTTATATGCTTTTGAAAGTTTGGGATGCTTGAAATCAAACAAAGTCACAGCCTTTGTGCCACGTGAATTGAAAAAAAAAAGTGAAAGTAATAATCATTCAAAATAAAAATAAAAAACTTTATGCATGACTCTGGTATTATCCCTCAAATAAGCCAAAACAACTAATAAGTCGGACCGATTATTGATTAAAGAAACAAAAAATGTTTATATATGGCTATACAATTTTGGAATAATCGCAAATACCATCTCCAGGTGCTGCACTCATATGAATTTGATTATTCACTTTTCAAAATAAACCATTTACAACTCCAAACAAAACATCAACTTAAATGAATCAATTTATCCTTCTGCAAACATACAACTAAATATCCCCTAGCGCTCACGGTGGCACGAGATTTGGATGGCTGGTTAAGTTCAAGTCTTAGAATTATGTAGTGGTCTTGATCTAACGATTGGAACCGATTATGTGACCTTTGATTTCTGAATTGAAAATCTCAGAACGCTCTAACGCAACTGCACTAAGATCGATTAATTATGTCATTCAATATAAGAACATATTTTTTAAGAATATATTTAAGATTGTCGAAAATAAATTACATCATTTAAAGATATTTTCATTTGTCCATTTGTTAAAATTTAGGATAAATGATCAAAGACAAGTTTAAATATGACAAACCAATAATTTAATTATGTGATAACGTACTAGAAGTTCTAAAATTTGTTATGAAAATGTAATTGCGCCCTAAAATTTTCAAAAAGTACAATTAAATTCTAAAATTTATCAAATTAATGCAAGTTCTTACATTAACATGATTAAGTTGGCTAACAAAAAACAACGACATTGCATTTTTACAATTATTTTCCCTTTCATATGGGGCATTTTTTTTTTTTTATATATTATAGTCTCCTTAAAATAATACTTAAATTAGATTAAAAATGTAAGGGTAAAATTTATTAAAAATTTGTAAAAAAAGAATAGCAAGGCCCTTACCAGAGGGGTAATGCCAGCACCATCGCCAAAGGCCAGCAAATATGGGCACCCTCAACTCAGATTTGGGTGAGCCTCATCGGCCCTCGCCATCACCCAAGGGCTAAGAGGACTAGCCACCCTCGCCTAAGATTAGCGACCTTTGCTGGCCATCTCCAACAATCCTACCCTTAATACCATGGACTTTCTTAATGAGGGTCTTAAGGCACTGATTAAATATGTTTAATAAATAAATATTCTTATTTTCAATATGCTAATTTGTCCACATCCCATGTCTTTATTTCCCCGCTCAAATTGATCCTCTCATATGAACTTGTTGCGCAAAAGATCATAATCATTAAAAATTTGCTTGGATAGAAGTTAGAACACAAATAGTGTTGACATAACGCATACGTAATTTAAGTGAAATAAAAATGACCTCATTTTGGCCAACAAATCATCTAATGGAACCTTGATGGAAGGTAAATGTGTCCAAGTAGGTACAGTTTGGGGCTTTTTATGTCACAATAAAAAGTTTATGGTAAATTGTGAAAGTAGATATAATTTATGATTTTTGTTGGCTTTTTTCCTTTCCTAAAAGTCTGGAATTTTGGAAGAAAAATGATTTGTCAAATACCAATGTTCTGCTATATCCAAAAAAAAAAAAAAAAAAAGATGCATGCTGAAAATTCTTTTGAGACAAAATCGATTTGTTAATAGGAGATTATACCATGGATTTTCTTAACGATTCAATACTTTAATTTTTACACATCCCATGCCTTGATCTCCCCTCCCAAATTGATCCTCTTATACGAACTTGTTGCACAAAAGAGTATAATAGTTAAAAATCTACCTACATGAACTTTAGAAAGCAAACAGTGTTAATATATTGCACATGTGACTTAGATGAAATAAAAATGACATTATTTTGGTTGACAAATCATCTAACAAAAAGCAAATGTGTCATAATATATATAGTTTGAGGTTTTTTATGTCACAATTAATAGTTTATGATAAATCTATCATAATGAATATAATTTAATATTTTTGGTGACTTTTTTTCTTTCCAAATAGTCTAGATTCTTGGAACAGAAATGTTTTCTCAAGTACCAATGTTCTGCTATACCCAGAAAAAAGAAAAAGGATGCATGTAGAAAATTCTTTTGGTGCAAAATCAATAGTTAATAGGAGATTATACCACGGATTTTCTTAATGATTTGATGTGCTAATTTGTCCACATCCAATGCCTCGATTTCCCCTCCCAAATCGATCCTCTTATATGAACTTCTCGTACAAAAGATAAGAATCGTTAAAAATCTAGCTACATGAATATTAAAAAACAAACAATGTTGATATAACATACATGTGACTTAAATAAAATAAAAATGACCTCATTTTGGCTGTCAAACTATCTAATGGAAGGTAAATGTATCTTAATAGATATAGTTTGGGCTTTTTTATACCACAATTAAAAATTCATGATACATATGTGATAATGGATATAATTTAAGATTTTTCGCGACTTATTTCCTTCCCAACTAGTCTAGATTCTTGGAAGAAAAATGATTTCTCAAATACCAATGTTCTGTTATACCAAAAAATAAAAAAGAGGATGCTTGTCAAAAAAAAATTGTGATGAAATCAATAGGTTAGTAGGAGACTCATGGATTTTCTTAACATGGTCTCTCTACACACTGATTAATTATATTTAAGAAAGAAATATTCTTATTTTCAATACAATAAATTGCCCACATCGCATGTCTCTATTTCTTCTCCCAAATTGATCCCCTTGTATGAACTTGTTCCGCAAAAGATTAGAATTATTAAAAATTGGGCCTACATTGACTCTAGAAAACTAATAATGTTAACATAACACGTGTGAGATTAAGTACGACTTTACTTTGGTTGACAAATAATCTAATGGAATCTTGATGGAAACTAAACGTGTCTTAATGAGTATATTTCAGAAATTTTTATGTCACAATAAAAAATTTCATGTGATTCTATCATAGTGGATATAATTTATGATTTTTGGTGGCTACTATAAAAAAAAAAAATGCTCGTCGAAAATTTGTTTGGGACAAAATCGATCGGTTAATAGGGACTGTCTCATGGATTTTCTTAACTAGGGTCTCGAAATACTGATTAATTATATTCAATAAAATAATATTCTTAGTTTCAACGCACTAATTTGTCCACATCCCATGCGAGAAAATATTATGTGGGTTTTACACTCCACGTAGGCCAAATATATTACCATTCATAAGGTGACACGTGGAGCCACGTGTAAATGGGGTCAGAGATTCAAAATTCGCTCTTCCCCCTCCCTCTCCTGTAGACCTGACCCACCTTCTAGACACTCCTCACTCTACCCTCCCTCTCTATCTCCGACGAATAGGATGCGACCTCCCATCTCTCTGTGCCCTCCCTCTTTCCGATCGGCGAACCACCGCCAGCAACCGACGAACCACCGCACCAAACCGGCTAGAGGACCGCGAGACCTAGCTCCCTCCCTCTGCCCTCCCTCTTTCCGACTGGCGAACCACCGCCAGCAACCGACGAACCACCGCACCAAACCGGCTAGAGGACCGCGAGACCTAGCTCCCTCCCTCTGCCCTCCCTCTTTCCGACCGGCGAACCGCTGCACGGGACCAACGAGAGGACCGCGACCTCCCTCTCTCTCTCTCGTTGCCCTCCCTCTTTCCGACCGACAAACCACCGCATGGGACCGACAAGAGGACCGCGAGCAATCAACAAACTATTGCCCTTCCTTTTTTGTTCTGTTAGGGACTAGAGAGCGAAGGCTCCATTTGCCTCTGTAATTTATTTTCCCGTATGTTTTACCTATAGGAAATATGCTCTCATTCCTAGTCTTTTGAATATCTGTACATGTTCTGATATGGTGTGAGTTGTTACTTCTATAATAGGCCATCAATAATTCTTTAAAGATATATTATTAATTCCTTCAATTTTGTGGCTTCAGCACCATGTTTCGTCAATGGAGTAACTCTCACCACAGTGAAGGCACGGATTTCAGTGGACAAGCTTGGCAAATTAGAACGGAGGTAGGTAGCCATGATTGAGGAGGGGAGAAGTGGGTGGTTGCTTGGCTAGTCACCAGTCACCCCCATTTTGCACGGAAGACACGACGGCAAAAGGAGACGAATAAGTTGGTTTTTAGACTTTAATCACACGCGTGACGTGTGGCCCCACCTGCCCAACCCCGCATTAATTTGTGTTAAGAGGTACGAGTTCAACTAACCTTCCATCATTACATCGACCGTGCGGGGAAGAGGTTTGTGGAGTAAATCTCACAACCACCCACTTCTCCCCTCCTCAATCATGGCTACCTACCTCTGTTCTAATTTGCCAAGCTTGTCCACTGAAATCCGTACCTTCACTATGGTGAGAGTTACTCCATCGACGAAACATGGTGCCTGAAGTCACAAAATTGAAGGAATTAATAATATATCTTTAAAGAACTAATGATGGCCTACTATAGAAGTAACAACTCACACCATATAAGAACATGTACAGATATTCAAAAGACTAGGAATGAGAGCATATTTCCTATAGGGAAAACATACGGAAAAATAAATTACAGAGGCAAATGGAGCCTTCGCTCTCTAGTCCCTAACAGAACAAAAAAGGAAGGGCAAGAGAACTAAGCCCTTAATTTTAAGGAAAGAACAATCTAATAATTGAGCAATGTACATGTATTGCAATTCAACCACATCGATGCTATAGTGCAAAAAGTAAAGCCCATATATAAGATAGGCGACTCTGCAACATCAACCATCAATAGTTTCACTGTGCTTGAAGTTGTAAAACAATTGCAGCTCCCTTGAAGAAAACATGCTCTCAAATTCTTAATTTGCGAGATATTCATGAACTAGAACCAATGTGCACATTGCATACGCGTATCCAGATAAATTTTAAAAAAAAAAAATCCCAAGAAAGCACTAGAAATGCTACAAGAAAAATACCAAATTTGTCTCCATCGCCGTACTCGCCGAAGCATTTTGGTTCTCCACATCAATCACAACTCCATCGGAGTCATCGTCCTTAGAATCATCAGACACAATTTTTCGATCAACGTTATGCATGCTCTCCGCCAAAGCAGCGTCCTTTTCGCCCTCTCCATTAACCACAATTGACAGTGGCCTATCCAGCGAAGCCTTCTTGACTGCAGCCTCCTGCTCCTAGAACTAGTAGTCATCCACACACGAAACAAAAAAAAAAAAAAAATGAGAATCTCGAACACACGCCATGGAAACCGAGGAAATCAGCTAGCTGGCGAAGCACTTGAGGCCGCGCTACTGCATCTTGCAGGAGGCAGGAGAAGCCGACGGTGAGGGGCCAGGGAAGCGAAGGTCCGCAGGAAGCTCAAGTCCCTCTAGCAAGGCCCGCTTAGCCCCTGGCTCAGCAAGCACGTGGACATTGTCGTCCTTCATCAGAATGTTCACGATCTCATCAAAGCACGAGAGTCTCGAGTCAGAGACGACAATGACTCGTTTGTCGAGGAGCAAGCGCCGATGACGTCATTGGCCTCAGGGGGATCGCCGAAGAAGCCATCGAGGTTGATGTGAGACATCACATCATCCTCCACCTGCAACTCTAGATCCACCATCAGAACATTAGGAAAAAAAAAAGACAAAACAAAAAAAATAAAAGGGAAAAGAAGATGAAGGTGATGATGGGAGATCTTTACAAAAATATTTAATTTGTCGGTCGGAAAGAGGGAGGGTACAGAGAAACTGGGAGGTCGTGTCTTGTTCATCGGAGAGAGAGAAGGAGGGTAGAGTGAGAGAGTTCGTCGGAGAGAGAGAGAGAGAGAGAGAGAGAGAGAGAGGGAGGGAAGAGTGAGGATTGAGGAGTGTGCAGAAGGTGGGTCAGGTCTATAGGTGAGAGAGCAAAGGGAATTAATGCCTCGCTTTCCCCTCCCAAATTCAGAACTGGTCTATTCCTCGGTCTACGCTCTCGATCTCATCGAACAATAAAGAAGGCCCGGTCAATCCCCACCCGTCCGTCACACATCACCACCGTCTCCCCCTCCCGCATTGCCCCCTCCGCCCCCGCTCTCACCACCACCACCACCACTATCGCCCGAGCTCAAGCTCCGAAATTCTCCTCCGACGATGGCGGCGCTCTCCCTCCTCTCCCTCGTCGCCCTCCCCGCCCTCCTCCTCCTCCTCCTCTCCCTCATCGTCCGCCCCCGCCCCGTCGGGATCCCCCTCAAGAACCGCCACGTGTTCATCACCGGCGGCTCCAGCGGCATCGGCCTCGCCCTCGCCCACCGCGCCGCCGCGGAGGGCGCCCGCGTCTCGATCCTCGCCCGGTCCCAGGCCAAGCTGGAGGAGGCCGGGGAGGCCATCCGCCTCGCCACGGGGATCGACGTCGCGACGTTCTCCGCGGACGTCCGCGACTTCGACGCGTTGCGGCGGGTCGCGGAGGAGGCCGAACCGGTGGACGTGCTGGTGGTGAACCGGGGGTGTTCATCGCGAGGAGCTGGCCAAGCAGGAGCTGGAGGAGGTCAGGCTCATAATAGACATCAACCTGGTCGGGAGCTTCAACATGATCAAGGCGTTCTTGCCGGCGATGAAAGCGAGGACCGACCGGAGGCCGGCCTCGATTGCCCTCATGTCCTCTCGGGCCGGTCAGGTAATTCCTGCTATAGCTCGCCGCGAGAGCATTCTCGCTTTGCATTGTCTCTATGCTTTTAATGCAAATTGGTGATGGGGTGATTGCTATAGGCGGGCATCTACGGCTACACTGCTTATTCGGCGAGCAAATTCGGGCTCCGAGGATTGGCGGAGGCGCTGCAACAAGAGATTATCGCCGACGACATCCATGTTTCGCTTGTTTTCCCACCGGATACCGATACTCCTGGATTAGTGGAAGGTATGTCGTTGTGAATTCGCCTCTTGCAGATCGCCACGGTGTAGTGTTTTTAGTTGTACTGCTTTGCAATTGTGAGGATCAAATGCTTTGACCATATATTGCTTGTGGAATCTGTGTAGTTAGCCAACTGTTTGGAACAAGATAGGGTGCATTTGTTTAGCGGGATACATTTTCGGGGAAAACATTTTCTTTGTTTTTCAGCATTTTGGTCGTTCAAGAAAATGAGTCAACGAAAAACGTTTTCCTAGTCAATAAAAAATGTTTTCCTAGCAAAACTTAAATTCAGAAAAATGATTTCTGCTTTAAAAGAATCGGAAAACGTTTTCTAAATCTACCAAAACTTAGATTTGATGATTGGTTTACAAACAATTATTATTATAAAAATATATTTTTTAAAAACATTGAATTTGAATTTTTTTTATTTTTTAAAAAAAATTAAATTAGGAAAACATTATAAAAATAAAAATAAAAATAAAAAATTCGAATTTGCTTCTTTTTCTTTTCTTCCTTTTTCTTTTTGCTTCTTCTTCACCCGCCATCGGCCACAAGGACGGCCAGTGAGCTCTGGTCTCACCGAATCGAGCGATCTCATGACCTTCGACAATAAGGCTTGAGTTTGCTCGAGGTCGATGAGCCTCAAGCCTCGCTAAATCGGGTGAGCTCATGGCCTTCAGTGATGAGACTCAAACCTCACCAGATTGGGCGAGCTCGCAGCCTCTAGCGGCCAGCTGGCGAGCTCACCGCCTTTGGCGACAACTGGAGCTCATCCCTTGTAAGCTAGCCAAGAACGAACTGCCAGAGGAAGTAGAAGGGATGGCATGAGGAAGTTGAGGAGTGAAGGACAAGAAGAAGAAAAAAAGAAAATAAGAAAAAGAAAATAAGAAAATAAAAGTAAATAAAAAACAACAATATTAAAATTTTGAAGTTTTTTAAATTGAAAATTCATTTTTTTTTTCCGGTGATGAAGTGTGAAATTATTTTTTAATGGAATCCAAATGATAGATAATATTTTCAATTATACATTACTAAACAAGAAAGAAACAAACCGTATTCTTGGAAAATGCTTTCCCGGAAAGCATTTTCCTTTATCATCGAGTTTTCTGTGAAACAAACGCATCCTTAGTAGAATTTAGATATGTAAATGACAGTTGATTCACTAGGAACTTCCATAAATGATCAAACGAGAAGCAAATCAATTGCTTTCCAAATCTTAGAGTTCTTTTATTTCTTCACAGTAGTTGCTGCTCTGCAATCCCTGGGCTTTCCGCTGGTTTCATCGATTACAATTGGATGATGAGAAGCATGTAGTTGTTTATACCGCACGAGAGTGTAGAATAATCGAGTTATCATGCATGATTCCAGCTAACTTCGATTAAGCTGCATCTACTTGTTTCCCAGCTCGTGATCTCTTACCTGCTCTTGATAGATGCTTTCTAACTTAACTGCAGGAATGCATTTTCATCTATTGTTATATTGGGCATTTTCTAATAGACATTGTCTCTAGCTATTAATGGCAACAGCTCTGGCCCATAAATTAGTACCTAAAAGGCACATGCGTTTGTACGGCTGGCCTTATGTCCGTATCTCCTGTGCTCTGAGTGCTGTCAAGAATTGAATGCTGAGGCTACGCTAGCAAATTGTGTTTTATTTTTCTTGCCTATGCTCTTGGATTAGTCCATCCTTTTTTTTTTTTTTCCTATGGACAATTATTTATACATCATTTCCTGACAGCAGAAAATAAGAGAAGACCTCCGCTGACAAGCATCATAGCTGCTTCTTCTAGTGCAATGAAAGCGGATGAAGTTGCAGAGAAGACATTAAATGGAATTAAATCTGGCAGTTTTATTGTAATTTGCAACTTCGTGGGCTACTTGCTAGCAATTTCAACTGGTGGTGTCTCCCCTCAAAGATCGTACGTCATGGCATTCGTGGAGGTGGTCAGTGCTGGTATTGTCCGTCTTGCCTGTTTGTTCTTTCCGTGGAGCTGGTATAGCAGTATAGAAAACTGGCACTCGCAAAGTAAGCGGTGACCTGTAAGTTTTCTGCAGTAGTCCTCCTCAATGCTGGGTTGTTTTGCCATCTGTTGCTGCTGTCATTGCTTTGAGTTTTGTTATATAACACGATGACTTCATATGCGATGCTTTTATTTGATCTCTGTATTGCCTTAGATTGTCAAAGTTGTTTTCTGAAGTTCTTGACTGCCATTTGCTTTAGTCATGAAGCAAACCAGCCAGAAAATTTGTCTCAATCTCATCCCCTCTGGTCCTCCAGTATTAATTTCTCTTGAACGTTAGATGTCTTGCTTTAGAGTCGAGACTTCTTGGTGTGCTTGAAAAGTCTAAATCCTTGGAACCCTATCATGTGCTCTCAGACTAGAATTACTCATATTTCTCTCGGAAATTAACTTGTCAATTTTTAATGCTGCTCTCATGGAGATCTTACCGGAGAAAGGAGTGATGCTTTTATAGATCTGTATCTGTGAAAATGTTAGAAAAAATCATGTTCGACTGTTAATCGTTAAAATTTCAAGTTGCAACGTTTGGCATTATGCAAAGTGGGAAGTGAACAATGCGCAGACATGTTCTTCGCCTGTGAAAATGGAGGCAAGACTAAGTATCATTTGAATGACTGGTTGTTAACCTAAGGGCATCCTTGAACTTCCAGTTTACCGGTTGTATGTCTTTGGGACTACAGCAAAGTGCAAACGACGAAAACCGTCGAATGCGCCATCGCTTCATTTGCCATTTTCTTGAGCATAAGCCGGTTAAGTCTGGCGTTGGGGGATCCGAGCTTAGCGTTGAAGGTATTGGGCCCGGCCACAAGGGTCCTCCGCCCGGTCTTGGTACCCAAGTCCAAATGTCCCATCCGAGGTCCAAGCATTCGAGTCTAGTCTTACTTTGAAAAATAGTTTCTGAGTTTCGGAAGAGAGTCATTTCCCCAAATATAAGTATAGATTTTCTGTAAGAGACTTTCCATCAATTTGCTTTTTTAAGCAATTTAATAGCTGAAAAATGAGATAAATATTTTTTGAACACAAATTTCCCACAAAATAAATGGACCTAGAATCATCTTCCAATGTTGCATACTTGCCTTCGTCATTCTGAGATAGGATCAATAAACTGATAATGAAATTATTGAGGGATACAGAAAAACTTATAATGAGAAATCTTTAAAACCATAACTAAAGGAATGCTAACTAGCCTAAATAGTAAAGAGAAACGTGTTTAGTAAAACTTTGGTTCCCGAGAACAGATTTGGAACAAAAATAAGAAATAGATAAAAGTTGCTTCTTGTTCTTTGGCCAACGCGAGGCGGACCTTGCGCCGCTTGGGCGAGGTTGAGGCCACTGGCGAGGCTCCAACTCGCTCAAGCAACGTGAGGCTCGCTTGGCCACTGAGGCCACCGGTGAGGCTCCGGCAAGCTTGCCGGAGCTCACCTAGCCTGTCGCTAGCCACCACTGTGGCCGTCGACTGGCCACAAAGAGAAAGAAACAAAAAAAAAAAAAAGAAAAAATAATAAAATAATAAAAATTTTGAAAAAATAAAATTATACAAGTTTACCAAACGCATTTATATTTATGAAATATAAATTTTTTGTAGTAACCAAGCACATTCTTATATTCAAAAATTGTTCCCAGGAACAAAAACAAAAAAAATCTATTTTTGTTCAAAAATTGTTCTTCCAAACAGAAATGTTACCAAACCTGCTATAATTGACTTAAGTAGTAAATAGACACTGACTGAAAATCAATGGAAAGGTGAACTGAAACGTAGAGATACATCAACCAAGCTTGAGCTTGATTCAACTTTTGTTCTCGGTGCTCGAAATTAGATTTGAACGGGTCTTATATGTAATCCCCTACTTGAGCTCCTTTAGATAACAATCTATATACTTGACTCAATTTTGATTCGGTTGCAATCAATTTGTGAAGGAACTCGAGCTTGAGCTTAATCCAAAAAATAGCCAGAAAATATGGATGTATAATGTGCCAGTACAGGCATGACCAACATTTTCAAGTTCCCCTGTATATTTATTTTCCCTAGAAGGAGGTAATACCCTCTAAGTTGTTTTACGTTTAGGAAGTTTCGAGGTTCAAATTAAATCATGATGAAGCCTTTTGAGGATGTGTTTAGTTCCATAATTCGATAATTATGGAAAACAAATTAAAATGGATCCTCAAAAGATGAAACCCGGCAGAATGTGTCTTGAACGGGTTTCTATTATAGCCAAATTTCAACTCTGCTGAGGAATAATTGTGGCAGGTCTTTCTGAAATTTGCGAAGCCATCGTAAACCGATTGCCACTTGCACTGCTCTATCGATCTCTCATGTCTCGTGGAGGTCGTGTTCCCGATGAACTTTACGGCTCTAGAAGGTCGAACATGATCAAGCGAGCTATGCGCAAAGGTGGAGAGCAGCTTCAGCGATCGGCGGCGCTGGTGAGGCTTGAGGTTGAGGTTTGCATAGAGGTGTCAAAATGGGTCATTGACCTATTTATGGACTCATTTCTAGTCAAATGAGTCGTTAATGAGTTAAGCCTCATTTCCCAAAACATCCATAATGAATTTTAAAAATAAAGAGGCTAAGATATATATGTCTTAAATGGGTCGAGAGTAGATCCATTTAAAACCCATTTATCAACACATTAAAAATGAACCCATTTACAAAGAGACTCTCTCTTCTCAATTTAACTTTTAAAAAAAAAAAAAAAAATATATATATATATATATATATATATACATATATAAACTGAAATTATAATTATTTTTTATTTTAATTTTATGTTCTTTTTTTTTTCTTTCTTTCTTCTTCCTCCAATTGTCAGCATAGCAATAGTTGGCGACCGGCCGGGCGAGCCTCGAGCTCACCGGTATTGGGCGAGGCTCGAGCCTCACCGGTTCGATGAAGGGCAAGCTCGAGCTCGCCCAACATCGGCAAGCCTCAAGCTTGCTAGATGCGGCGAGGGGAAGGCCTCGCCAACATCTGGCGAGGCTTGAGCCTCGCCAAATTTGGCAAAGGGCGAGTTCGAGCTCACCCGTGCCGACGAGCCTCGAGCTCACTAGATTCGGCGAGGGCTAGCTCGAGCTCGTCACCGAATTTGGCGAGCTCGAGGCTTGCACTGTGGCCAACCACTAGTTGTCGTCGTGTCCGGCAATCGGCCAAAGAAGAAGAACAACAAAAAGAAAAAAAAATTTAAAATTTAAAATTATATTTACAAAATAAAAAATTAATTTTTAAAAATAATTAAAATTCGATTTTTAAAAATAATCATTTTAAAAATTATAAAAATTATCCATTAAATTTTGTGTTGTATAAAACTATTTTAGTAATATCATTTCTTTTAAACATAGTCGATTTCGGAAGGCCCAAGTTGGGTGCCCAGGCAACGTCCCTCACCCAGTCAGTGTGCATCTGAAGCACCGGAAAGCAGTCCAGCTTCCAGACCCCGTTGTAGAGCTTCCACACCTTCACGGTGTTATCACAACCACCTGAGCAGAGCTTCTGAACGGGTTCCATCATGCCAGATCCAACAAGTGCACCAGGGGCGGTCGACGGGGCCCACGACACGGAGGTGACCCCGACCGGATGAGCCTGATCGATCCTTGAAGTATCCCAACCACCGTCCTGTCCAGCAGTGAACACCGAAATATTCCCATCGGACGAACCACCAGCCAGACAAAGGCCGAGCTCATGAGGAGCCCAAGCAATGGAATTGACCGATGATTTGTGCTCTTCAAATACGTGTGCCTGCGTCCACTCATTTGGATTACCTTCTCTCCATATGATGACCCGTCCGTCATACGAGCACGAAGCAAGCAAAGACCCGAATTTGGGATGAGCCCAAGATATCTGCCAAACGGGTCCTTGATGGCCGGTCAGGGTGGCAAGATGCTGAGATCCCGAGTTGCTGACTCCAACAATGTTAACGGTGTGGTCCGACGACGCTGTGGCCAGTCTCTTACCATAGTAGTCCATCGCCAGATCATGGACCGTGTCCTTGTGTCCACTTTCAATCTTCTGTGGAGGCATCTTTCAAGTAATTCTGCGAAATTAAACAAAGAACACAACCAAATTATAGCTCCTGCTCACTTATCTCCCACTAAAAGCGTCCACAAACATTAGCTGAAGACTAGGGATCCGTCAACATTCCTTTAAGAGAATGATCAACAGAATTACACCAACTTCAAGCCTCTAAATTCGCGTTTCATCGAAACAGTCGAGCCCGAGATTTTTCCAGACCTGAAGAAACCATCAACTACCAGTTCATGTACCCTCAAACCAGTATAGTCAAATCCCTACTCTTTGCTGGGAAATACTGGGATGACAGAAGAAATTCCAAAGGGACAAAACAAAAAAAGGAAACGGTCCAACCGAGAGCACGACAAGATGGCGATTTGTAATGACTGAGCCTGAGATCTAACGATCGTTGGAAACCCCGACATAAAATTTCGCCAGGAACAACTAGAACCCAAAAGAAAGAGAAGAAAAAATCGAACAGAAGAACCCTTCGGCTTCACGTGCGGATACCTTACGGAGGATGGAGATCGTGGACGTCGTCCTGCAGCCGCTCCCCTGGTCGCCGCTTTGCTCCGCCGCCGTCCGCCCCCAGAGCTGCCGTGCCTTGCTGCAGAGAGAGAGAGAGAGAGAGAGAGAGAGAGAGAGATTTTGACTTGGAAAACCTCGTCGTCGGCTTTGACTTTTTGGGGCTTGGGTAAGAAAACGAAAGCGGACGGGAACGGAGGGATTAAGTAGAGATATGGATTAGTTTGACGCGAGTGTTTATCTTTACATATGAACTTGGAAGTTTATCATACGAAAAATTTCAAACTAGACAAAATCCAAAATAATTCTTTAATCATCAAAACTTCAAAATAATATAATTATGATAAATTTATCCTAAATTAATTTTTTGATCACCAAAATCATAAATTAATACATTTGTGATAAATTTACCCTCAAATAATTTATGGTAAATCAGATTAAAATTATAAAAAAAAAAAACCACAAACTGATAATAGGTGCATCTGTCAATTACTACGTGCAATCCAACTTGGAAATTTGACAAAAAAATTTAACGGAAATTAACAATAGATAAATTTATCATAATTATATCGGTTTGGGATTTTTTTGTGGTTAAAAATAATTTGGATTAAATTGATCGCAAGTGTATTAATTTGGGGCTTTTCATGGTATTGGCCCTAAAATTGAAGATGCAAGTGTTTTTGCTTCTTTTTAAAAATTTCAAAAACATTATTTAAGTTTTCAAAAAAAAAAATATTACGTGTTCTCATTTTATATGCTTTTGAAAGTTTGGGATGCTTGAAATCAAACAAAGTCACAGCATTTGTGCCACGTGAATTGAAAAAAAAAAGTGAAAGTAATAATCATTCAAAATGAAAATAAAAAACTTTATGCATGGCTCCGGTATTATCCCTCAAATAAGCCAAAACAACTAATAAGTCGGACCGATTATTGATTAAAGAAACCAAAAATGTTTATATATGGCTATACAATTTTGGAATAATCGTAAATACCATATCCAGGTACTGCACTCATATGAATTTGATTATTCACTTTCCAAAATAAACCATTTGCAACTCCAAACAAAACATCAACTTAAATGAATCAATTTCTAGAAGATTTTTTATGCAAAAATAACCATTTGATAATGACACAAAATTTCTACTCTAAAAATAGAAATTCATTCAATAACAACACAATTTTTATTTTTTTCAAAAATGCCGGTGATCAGAATCAAGCAATGGCGATTGCGACGGTGATGACCACCGGCGGCGATCAGCGGCCAATGATCAGCGAAGGCGGCGACCATGGATGGCGGAGCAATAAGCGGGGGGCGGCTGGCGACAAACGAGCGATGGTCGCGACGACCGATGAAGGACCGGTTGACAAGCGTTGAGAAGAATTTTTATTTCTTATTTTTTTTTCAAAAATAAAGAAATAGAAAATTTCTACTTCTGATTTATATTCCAAACCTATTTCTAGAATAATAATCTATTTCAGAAATAGAAAAATGGAATAGGTTTATTAAACGGATTTATATTCTAGAAACAAGTTTAGAATAGAAAAATTGTTTACGGAATATTCTTGTTTGTCATGCACCCCTAAATATCCCCTGGCACTCACAGTGGCACGAGATTTGGATGGCTGGTTAAGTTCAAGTCTTAGAATTGTGTAGTGGTCTTGATCTAACGATTGGAACCGATTATGTGACCTTTGATTTCTAAATTGAAAATCTCAAAACGCTGTAACGCAACTGCAATAAGATCAATTAATTATATCATTTAGTATAAGAACATATATTTTAAGAATATATTTAAGATTGTTGAAAATAAACTACATCATTTAAAGATATTTTCATTTGTCCATATGTTAAAATTTAGGATAAATGATCGAAGAGAAGTTTAAATATGACAAACCATTAATTCAATGATGTGATAAGTGTACTAAAAGTTTTAAAGTTTGCTATGAAATTACAATTGCGCTCTAAAATTTTCGAAAAGTACAATTAAATTCTAAAAATTGTCAAATTGATGCAAGTTCTTCCATTGACACGATTAAGTTGGCTAACAAAGAATAACGACATTGCATTTTTACAATTATTTTCTCTGTCATATGGGGCATTTTTTTTTATTATAGTCTCCTTAAAATATTACTTAAATTAGATTTAAAATGTAAGGGTAAAATTTATTAAAAATTTGCCAAAAAAAAGAATAGCGAGGCCCTTACCAGAGGGGCAATGCCAGCACCATTGCCAAAGGCCAGCAAATATGGGCATCCTCGACTTAGATTTGGGTGAGCCTCGTTGGCCCTTGTCATCACCCAAGGGCTAAGAGGACTAGCCACCCTCCTCGCCTAAGATTAGCAACCTTTACTGGCCATCTCCAGCAATCCTACCCTCAATACCATGGACTTTCTTAATGAGGGTCTTAAAACACTGATTAAATATGTATAATAAATAAATATTCTTATTTTCAATATGCTAATTTGTCCACATCCCATGTCTTTATTTCCCTCTCAAATTGATCCTCTTATATGAACTTGTTGCGCAAAAGATCAAAATCATTAAAAAATTTGCTTGCATAGATGTTAGAAAACAAATAGTGTTGACATAACGCATACGCAATTTAAGTGAAAAAAAATGACCTTATTTTGGCCAACAAATCATCTAATTGAACCTTGACGGAAGGTAAATGTGTCCAAGTAGGCATAGTTTAGGGCTTTTTATGTCAAAATAAAAAGTTTATGGTAAATTGTCAAAGCGGATATAATTTATGATTTTTATTGGCTTTTTTCCTTTCCTAAAAGTCTGGAATTTTGGAAGAAAAATGATTTTCTCAAATACCAATGTTATGCTATATCCAAAAAAAAAAAAAAAAAAAAAAAGATGCACGCCGAATATTCTTTTGAGACATAATCGATTTGTTAATAGGAGATTATATCATGAATTTTCTTAACGATTTAATACTTTAATTTTTACACATCCCATGCCTTGATTTCCCCTCCCAAATTGATCCTCTTATACGAACTTGTTGCACAAAAGAGTATAATAGTTAAAAATCTACCTACATGAACATTAGAAAACAAACAGTGTTAATATATTGCACATGTGACTTAGATGAAATAAAAATGACATTATTTTGGTTGACAAATCATCTAACAAAAAGTAAATGTGTCATAATATGTATAGTTTGAGGTTTTTATGTCACAATTAATAGCTTATGATAAATCTATCATAATGAATATAATTTAATATTTTTGGTGACTTTTTTTCTTTTCAAATAGTCTAGATTCTTGGAACAAAAATGATTTCTCAAGTACCAATGTTCTGCTATACCCCAAAAAAAAAAAAAGGATGCATGTAGAAAATTCTTTTGGTACAAAATCAATAGTTAATAGGAGATTATACCACGGATTTTCTTAATGATTTGATGTGCTAATTTGTCCACATCCAATGCCTCGATTTCCCCTCCCAAATCAGTCCTCCTATATGAACTTTTGGCACAAAAGATCAGAATCGTTAAAAATCTAGCTACATGAATATTAAAAAACAAACAATGTTGATATAACGTACAGGTGACTTAAATAAAATAAAAATGACCTCATTTTGGCTGTCAAACTATCTAACATAAGGTAAATGTATCTTAATAGATATAGTTTGGAATTTTTTATATCACAATTAAAATTTCATGATACATATGTCATAATGGATATAATTTAAGATTTTTCGCAACTTATTTCCTTTCCAAATAGTCTAGATTCTTGGAAGAAAAATGATTTCTCAAATACCAATGTTCTGTTATACCAAAAAAAAAAAAAAGAAAAGGATGCTTGTCAAAAAAAAATTGTGATAAAATCAATCGGTTAGTAGGAAACTGTGTCATGGATTTTCTTAACATGGTCTCTCTACACATTGATTAATTATATTTAATAAAGAAATATTCTTATTTTCAATACAATAAATTGTCCACATCCCATGTCTCTATTTCTTCTCCCAAATTGATCCCCTTGTATGAACTTGTTCCGCAAATGATTAGAATTATTAAAAATTGGGCCTACATTCACTCTAGAAAACAAATAATGTTAACATAACACGTGTGTGATTAAGTGCGACTTTACGTTGGTTGACAAATAATCTAATGGAATCTTGATGGAAAGTAATTGTGTCCTAATGAGTATATTTCAGAAATTTTTATGTCACAATAAAAAATTTCATGTGATTCTATCATAGTGGATATAATTTATGATTTTTGGTGGCTACTTTAAAAAAAAAAAATGCTTGTCAAAAATTTGTTTGGGACAAAATCGATCAATTAATAGGGTACTGTCCCGTGGATTTTCTTAACTAGAGTCTTGAAATACTGATTAATTATATTTAATAAAATAATATTCTTAGTTTCAATGCACTAATTTGTCCACATCTCATGTGTGAAAATATTAGGTGGGTTTTACACTCCACGTAGGCCAAATGTAGATTCAAAATTCACTCTTCCCCCTCCGCTGCTCTCTCTCCTGTAGACTTGGCCCACCTTCTGCACACTCCTCACTCTGCCCTCCCTCTCTCTCTCCGACGAACTCTCTCCCTCTACCCTCCCTCTCTCTCTCCGATGAACAGGATGCAACCTCCCAGTCTCTCTCTACCCTCCCTCTTTTCGACCAGCGAACCACCGCTAACAACCGACGAACCACCGCACCGGACAGGCAAGAGGACCGCGAGACCTAGCTCCCTCCCTCTGCCCTCCCTCTTTCCGACCGGCAAACCGCTGCACGAGACCGGCGAGAGGACCACGAGTAATCAACAAACCACTGCACGGGATTGGCGAGAGGACCGCGACCTCCCTCTCTCTCTGCCCTCTCTCTTTCTGACCGGCAAACCACTGCGAGCAAATAAGATATTTTTGTAAAGATCTCCCACTGTCGCCTTCATCTTCTTCCCCCCCCTTTTTTTGTTTTGTTGTTTTTTTCCCTAGTGTTCTGATGGTGGATCTAGAGTTGCATTTGGAGGATGACGTGATGTCTCACATCAACCTCAACGGCTTCTTCGGTGACCTCCCTCCGGAGAACAGCGACGTCATCGATGCTTGCTCCTCGACGAACGAGTCGTCGTTGTCTCCAAACTCGGGGCTCTCGTGGTTCTTGTAACTTAAGCGTGCACAAAACTATGGGCAGCAATTTCCAGTATTACAACAAATGTAGTTCTTGCGCTGCCAGAAGATAAGGAAACAAACCAAGAGTGCATTGAGCATCTGTCATCCCAAAATATCATCCAAATGAAGGGGAAATCAAACACACCAATTTTGGCTACAGAAATTAGGAGCATAAGAGAGTGCTCAAAGCAACCAAAGCTATACACAATTAATCCATTCAAAAGCTACATCACATGTTCCTGTTATTTCTGCCTGAACTTTTTGGCAGACTTTCGGCACTCAAGTTTCTTTTTGGCAACCTCAAACTCTTCTTCACTGGGTTCCAAACTCTGCATTCCACCACCATATTTATTCACCAGAGATAAAAACATGGAATCATAATGCTCCTTTCGCTCGCTACGGCGCTGAGATATAATTGCAAGAAGATCGTCTGACTTCTTCTTCGCTCTATCAGAAATGGGAAACAAAGGTTAGCATTCCAATTCAAAAGAAGAACATACTACTAACAGTACAATCAAGAAATCAAAGCAAAAATTATGCATAATAGAAAGCCCAGTGCAGCTGTGTCACTCACTTCCCCCTCTTTCTAAGAGGATCTGTAGGTGGTTCAGTTTTGGAAATTTGCTTTGCCCACTTCTCGTATGCCTTGGTTGTCTTCAGCGTTCCTGTAGGACACAGAGAAACAGAGCATGCATTAAGCACTATAACAGGATGGTGTACGCTACATTATCAAGCACGCATAAGATCTAGGTTACTAAACACCAGTATCCTCAGACCAGCATCAAATAATATTCACTTCCCTGCCCAATAATCTCCCTTGCAAGCATCAAATAGAAAAACTTGATTTTTTCTTACTGTAAAGGTTACGCAAGAAACACTATAACGACTATCACAAGCTTGCAACTAAAACAATTCATCCCCACCTCGATGTAGCTCTCAATTCGTGAAATGTCATTGCCTCAATTTTGGCTAGGTCATTATTAGGCAACACGACTTCACCAATGCTTGCACCAGAATTTTTCTATAGAAAAAATGAATGCTAAATGCTCAAGTCCCCAAAATAGGGGTGGAATGATAGGTTCGATTAAAAGGCAATACCCTGACATGACTTTTGGTAGAATTAGGAACTGAAGCCACCAATCCTTTCGATTTCTTCCTTTTCTTGTCCTCAGAAGTTGCCGCCGACTCAGGTGTCGATGAATTCAACACGCCCCCTTTGGACACCATTTTACTCACTCCAAGCAAGACAATAGAATGAATCTTGAAGCAGCCACGAAGCTACAACGTGCGAAAAGGTCGGCAACTTTTTAAGGAACCAAAGCAAGGCTTAGTATCATAGAGCGAAACCTAGGATTCGAAACTGCCGTCGCATCGTCGAAGGACCGATCGAAGTGAAAAGGGTAGACATTTGGAAAGAAAGACTATAAAATTCACGCTGGGTTCACGCAAAAATGAGAGGTACCCGAACGAACCTCGAAGAAGTGGTGGCGAAACCCCTGAACCCTAGTCAAAATGCTTGCCTCATGGATGAAAGAATGCACAGAGAGACACTCAGAGAGAGAGGTAGTATGGTGTTGCTGAGCAAGGAAGAAGAGACGCAACACAAAGGCATACCCAAGACCTCACCGAACCGCGAGGGAAGAACCGCCAAAAGCGTGGAGGTCGTGGGAGAGGCGAGCGAAATCAGCCATCAGGAGAGAGTGCGATTTAGGAAGAAGTGCGCCGAGAGAATGGAGCCCTGAGATGAGGCCATCAAGTGGAGAGAGAAAGGCCATCGTTGGGAGGGAGGACGGTCGTCGGAGGAATCGCTAGACCGGATGGACCGTTAAAGGAGGTAGAGACTATGTAGCACGGACACTTTCCGGAAGCCTTCATGTCGTGTCCGACACTCCGACACGCTTCGACACGTCCCGACCGACACGCTCCGACACACGGTCAATGAGTGTCGAAAAATCCGACACGTAGTCAACTCTCTCCAACATGCTCCGACACGCGAGTCCAGAATTCTCACACGCACGGGGTTAATTTTAAAAATTTCTAATACTTGAGGGGCCACAATATAAATATACACAAAAAAGTAATAAAAGAAGTAATAAAATTGCTATAAATATACACGCACAAGGCAATTTTTTTTTTCAGTTTTGTTTTTTAATAATTATTTTAGTTTTTTTAAAAGTCTTTTACTATGAAAGAAGTAAGAAAAAATGCTATATATGATAAATAAATAAATTTAAAAATATCATTTCAGCATTTTTCTTTAAACAAAGTTTTTTTCTCTAAGTTTTATGTATTATTGTAACAAATTAAAATAATGAATGATATTATTTCATATTTTTTATGTAAATTAATTCTAAGCTATTATTATTATTATTTATGTATTTATATATAAAAATATATTTAATATATAACGTATCAAAACGTGCAAAAATTTTTTATTTTTAAAAATGACATGTTGATGTATCGTGTTACGTGTTGTGTATCCGTATTAATGCTTAGAGAGAGTAAAGAGGAGCGAGAAGACTGTCTGCTCTTCCACGAGGAGAGAGACATTCAAGTGAGGACAGAGAAATTTTAAGTGGGAGCGTTGCGCATTTACCACCCATTCATCCGTCCTTTTTTCTTACAAACCGAGAGTTATTAGGGAGAGAGTGAGAAGAGAGAGGAGAGAGAAAGAACCGAGACGAGGAGGGAGAGCAGACGTATACCTGTGCTGGACAGGCTTCGATCCGTAAATGGATCAGAGCATAAATGATGTCGTCTTTCGAGGGTTTGTAATATTTTCTCGTAAAACCCCCTAATATTTTCTCCATGCACACCCGTCCGTCACACATCACCCCTGTCCGTTCCCCTCCGCATTGCCCCTCCCGCCTCCGCCCTCACCACCACCACCACACTATCGCCCGAGCTCGAGCTTCGAAGTTCTCCTCCGGCGATGGCGGCGCTCTCCCTCCTCTCCCTCGTCGCTCTCCTCCTCCTCCCCGCCCTCCTCCTCCTCCTCTCCCTCATCGTCCGCCCCCGCCCTGTCAGGATCCCCCTCAAGAACCGCCACGTGTTCATCACCGGTGGCTCCAGCGGCATCGGCCTCGCCCTCGCCCACCGCGCCGCCGCGGAGGGCGCTCGCGTCTCGATCCTCGCCCGGTCCCAGGCCAAGCTGGAGGAGGCCGGGGAGGCCATCCGCCTCGCCACGGGGATCGACGTCGCGACGTTCTCCGCGGACGTCCGCGACTTCGACGCGTTGCGGCGGGTCGCGGAGGAGGCCGAACCAGTGGACGTGCTGGTGGTGAACCATGGGGTGTTCATCGCCGAGGAGCTGGCCAAGCAGGAGCTGGAGGAGGTCAGGTTCATAATAGACGTCAACCTGATCGGGAGCTTCAACATGATCAAGGCGTTCTTGCCGGCGATGAAAGCGAGGACCGACCGGAGGCCGGCCTCGATTGCCCTCATGTCCTCTCAGGCCGGTCAGGTAATTCCTGCTATAGCTCGCCGCGAGAGCATTCTCGCTTTGCATTGTCTCTATGCTTTTAATGGAAATTGGTGATGGGGTGATTGCTATAGGCGGGCATCTACGGCTACACTGCTTACTCGGCGAGCAAATTCGGGCTCCGAGGATTGGCGGAGGCGCTGCAACAAGAGATTATCGCCGACGACATCCATGTTTCGCTTGTTTTCCCACCGGATACCGATACTCCTGGATTAGTGGAAGGTATGTCGTTGTGAATTCACCTCTTGCAGATCGCCACGGTGTAGTGTTTTTAGTTGTACTGCTTTGCAATTGTGAGGATCAAATGCTTTGACCATATATTGCTTGTGGAATCTGTGTAGTTAGCCAACTGTGTTGGAACAAGATAATCTGAATATAGGGTGCATTTGTTTAGCGGGATACATTTTCGGGGAAAACATTTTCTTCATTTTTAGCATTTTGGTCGTTTCAGGAAAATGAGTCAACGAAAAACGTTTTTCTAGTCAACAAAAAATGTTTTCCTAGTAAAACTTAAATTCAGGAAAATGATTTCCACTTTAAAAGAACCGGAAAACGTTTTTTAAATCTACCAAAGCATAGATTTGATGCTTGGTTTACAAACAATTATTCTTATAAAAATATATTTTTTAAAAACATTGAATTTGAATTTTTTATTTTTTTAAAAAAATTAAAATTAGGAAAACATTATAAAAATGAAAATAAAAATAAAAAATTCGAATTTGCTTCTTTTTCTTTTCTTCCTTTTTCTTTTTGCTTCTTCTTCACCCGTCATCGGCCACAAGGACGGCCGGTGAGCTCTGGTCTCACCGAATCGAGCGATCTCATGACCTTCGACAATAAGGTTGAGCTTGCTCGAGGTCGATGAGCCTCAAGCCTCGCTAAATCGGGTGAGCTCATGGCCTTCAGCGATGAGACTCAAGCCTCGCCAGATTGGGCAAGCTCGCAGCCTCTAGCGGCCAGCTGGCGAGCTCGCCGCCTTTGGCGACAACTGGAGCTCATCCCTTGTAAGCCAGCCGAGAATGAACTGCCAGAGGAAGTAGAAGGGATGGCGTGAGGAAGTTGAGGAGTGAAGGACAAGAAGAAGGAAAAAATTTAAAAAAATAAAAAAATAAAAGAAAATAAAAAAATAGAAAATAGAAGTAAATAAAAAACAACAATATTAAAATTTTGAATTTTTTTTAAATTGAAAATTCATTTTTTTCCGGTGATGAAGTGTGAAATTATTTTTTAATGGGATCCAAGCGATAGAAAATATTTTCAATTATATATTACTAAACAAAAAAAAAAAAAAAAAAAACAAACCGTATTCTTGAAAAATGCTTTCTTGGAAAGCATTTTCCTTTATCATCGAACTTTCCGTGAAACAAATGCACCCTTAGTAGAATTTAGATATGTACATGACAGTTGATTCACTAGGAACTTCCGTAAATGATCAAACGAGAAGCAAATCAATTGCTTTCCAAATCTTAGAGTTCTTTTATTTCTTCACAGTAGTTGCTGCTCTACAATCCCTGGGCTTTCCGCTGGTTTCATCGATTACAATTGGATGATGAGAAGCATGTAGTTGTTTCTACCGCACAAGAGTGTAGAATAATCGAGTTATCATGCATGATTCCAGCTAACTTCGATTAAGCTGCATCTACTTGTTTCCCAGCTCGTGATCTCTTACGTGCTCTTGATAGATGCTTTCTAACTTAACTGCAGGAATGCATTTTCATCTATTGTTATATTGGGCATTTTCTAATAGACATTGTCTCTAGCTATTAATGGCAACAGCTCTGGCCCATAAATTAGTACCTAAAAGGCACATGCGTTTGTATGGCTGGCCTCATGTCCGTATCTCCTGTGCTCTGAGTGCTGTCAAGAATTGAGTGCTGAGGCTACAGTAGCAAATTGTGTTTTATTTTTCTTGCCTATGCTCTTGGATTAGTCCATCCTTTTTTTTTTCCTATGGACAATTACTTAGACATCATTTCCTGACTGCAGAACATAAGAGAAGACCTCCGCTGACAAGCATCATAGCTGCTTCTTCTAGTGCAATGAAAGCGGATGAAGTTGCAGAGAAGACATTAAATGGAATTAAATCTGGCAGTTTTATTGTAATTTGCAACTTCGTGGGCTACTTGGCAGCAATTTCGACTGCTGGTGTCTCTCCTCAAAGATCGTACGTCATGGCGTTCGTGGAGGTGGTCAGTGCTGGTATTGTCCGTCTTGCCTGTTTGTTCTTTGCATGGAGCTGGTATAGCAGTATAGAAAACTGGCACTCGCAAAGTAAGCAGTGACCTGTAAGTTTTCTGCAGTAGTCCTCCTCAATGCTGGGTTGTTTTGCCATCTGTTGCTGCTGTCATTGCTTTGAGTTTTGTTATATAACACGATGACTTCATATGCGATGCTTTTATTTGATCTCTGTATTGCCTTAGATTGTCAAAGTTGTTTTCTGAAGTTCTTGACTGCCATTTGCTTTAGTCATGAAGCAAACCAGCCAGAAAATTTGTCTCAATCTCATCCCCTCTGGTCCTCCAGTATTAATTTCTCTTGAACGTTAGATGTCTTACTTTAGAGTTGAGACTTCTTGGTGTGCTTGAAAAGTCTAAATCCTTGGAACCCTATCATGTGCTCTCAGAATTACTCATATTTCTCTTGGAAATTAGCTTGTCAATTTTTAATGCTGCTCTCATAGAGATCTTACCGGAGAAAGGAGTGATGCTTTCATAGATCTGTATCTGTGAAAATGTTAGAAAAAATCATGTTCGACTGTTAATCGTTAAAATTTCAACTTGTGACGTTTGGCATTATGCAAAGTGGGAAGTGAACAATGCGCAGACATGTTCTTCGCCTGCCAAAATGGAGGCAAAACTAAGTATCATTTGAATGACTGGTTGTTAACCTAAGAGCATTCTTGAACTTCTAGTTTACCGGTTGTATGTCTTTGGGACTACAGCAAAGTGCAAACGATGAAAACCGTCGAATGCGCCATCGCTTCATTTGCCATTTTCTTGAGCATAAGCCGGTAAGTCTGGCGTTGGGGGATCCGAGCTTAGAGTTGAAGGTATTGGGCCCGGCGACAAGGGTCCTCCGCCCGGTCTTGGTACCCAAGTCCAAATGTCCCATCCGAGGTCCAATCATTCGAGTCTACTCTTACTTTGAAAAACAGTTTCTGAGTTTCGGAAGAGAGTCATTTCCCCAAATATAAGTAAAGATTTTCTGTAAGAGACTTTCCATCAATTTGCTTTTTTAAGCAATTTAATAGCTGAAAAATGAGATAAACATTTTTTGAACACAAATTTCCCACAAAATAAAGGGACCTAGAATCATCTTTCAATGTTGCATACTAGCATTCGTTATTCTGAGATAGGCTCAGTAAACTGATAATGAAATTACTGAGGGATACAGAAAAACATATAATGAGAAATCTTTAAAACCATAACTAAAAGAATGCTAACTAATCCCTTATTGACTTCTCCAAATAGTCTAGTTTTCTTACGAGTAATTAGCTCTGAAAATAGTGCTAGGCATGTTGATGAAAGGCTCGATTTATTCAATTGAAAGAATAAGTGAAAATTCAGGATGTCACAACCTCGCCCAGCCCAGGCGAGGCCAAGCCTTGCGTGGCCACGGCAAGGCTCCGCCTCCCTAAACGGTGCGAGGCTAGGCCTCGCTAGGCCAGGGCGAGGCCGACCTTGCGTTGCCTGGGCTAGGCCGAGCCTTGCGTGACCACAGAAAGGCTCAACCTCCCTAGCTAGTGCAAGGCCGGGCCTCGCCAGGCCACGGCGAGGCCGACCTCGCGTCGCCTGGGCTAGGCCAAGCCTTGCCAGTGGCCTAACAAGGCTCGCCTGCGGCAACAATCTCGCCAGGCCATCAGGTCAGGCCAAGGCGAGGCCTAATGAGGCTCGACCTCGCCAAATATGGGCAAGGCCAAACCTTACCGGTGACCCGACGAGGCTCGCCAGGGCCAGGCTAGCCTCTGGTGAGCTCGTTGGGCCTCGCCCTGGCATGGCAAGAGTCGAGTGAGATTGTTGGACGTCGCCCAGCCAATCGCCAAACACCGCCATGGTCGACGACCAGCCAAAAAGGAAAAGAAGAAAAAAAAAAAAAAAGAAAAATATAATAAAAATATTTTTAAAAATTATATAAATTTACTAAACGCATTTCTATTTTTAGAGTAACAAAATTTTACAGTTACCAAATTTTTTTTATATTTAGAAATTATTCTTTAAAAAAATTATTTCTATTCATAAATTATTCTCTAGAATTTTTTTTTTTAAATTATTCTCTAGAATTGAAACGTTATTAAATGCGCCCGAAATTGTCCCCGTCCTATGCCTCAATTCCCCCTCCCAAATTGATCCCCGCACGCGAGATTTCTGATCCCTGTGCGCGAGCTCGCTGCGCCAATCAGAATCGGTTAGACTCCTCAGTCAACGCTCTCGATCTCATCGAACGGTTAGAAAAGGCTGATCGATCCCCCACTCCTCCGTTTCACATCACCACCGTCCGTTCCCCTCCCGCATTGCCCCCTCCGCCCCCGCCCCCGCCCCCGCCCCCGCCCTCACCACCACTATCACCTGAGCTCGAGCTCCGAAGTTCTCCTCCGGCGATGGCGGCGCTCTCCGTCCTCTCCCTCGTCGCCCTCCTCCTCCTTCCCGTCCTCCTCCTCCTCCTCCTCTCCCTCATCGTCCGCCCCCGCCCCGTCAAGATCCCCCTCAAGAACCGCCACGTGTTCATCACCGGCGGCTCCAGCGGCATCGGCCTCGCCCTCGCCCACCGCGCCGCCGCGGAGGGCGCCCGCGTCTCGATCCTCGCCCGGTCCCAGGCCAAGCTGGAGGAGGCCAAGCAGGCGATCCGGCTCGCCACGGGGATCGACGTCGCGACCTTCTCCGCGGACGTCCGCGACTTCGACGCTTTGCGGCGGGCCGCGGAGGAGGCCGAGCCGGTGGACGTGCTGGTGGTGAACCAGGGGGTGTTCATCGCCGAGGAGCTGGCCAAGCAGGAGCTGGAGGAGGTCAGGTTCATGATAGACGTCAACCTGATCGGCAGCTTCAACATGATCAAGGCGTTCTTGCCGGCGATGAAAGCGAGGACCGACCGGAGGCCGGCCTCGGTTGCCCTCATGTCCTCTCAGGCCGGTCAGGTAATTCCTGCTATAGCCCGCCGCGAGAGCATTCTAGCTTTGCTTTATTTCCATGCTTTGAATTGAATTGGTGATTGGGCGATTGCTGGTAGGTGGGGATCTACGGCTACGCTGCTTACTCCGCGAGCAAATTCGGGCTCCGAGGATTGGCGGAGGCACTGCAACAAGAGATTATCGCCGACAACATCCATGTTTCGCTTGTTTTCCCACCAGATACTGATACTCCTGGACTAGTGGAAGGTATATCGTTGTGAATTCCCCTCTTGCAGATTGCCCTGGTGTAGTGCTTTTAGTTGTACTGCTTTGCAATTGCTGAGGATCAAATGCTTTGACCATATATTGCTTGTGGAATCTGTGTAGTTAGCTGACTTTATTGGAACAAGATAATCTGAATTTGGTAGAATTTAGATATGTAAATGACTGTTGATTCGCTACGAACTTCCATAAATGATCGAAGGAGAAACAAATCAATTGCTTTCCAAATAGTTCTTTTATTTCTTCACAGTAGTTGCTGCTCTGCAATCCCCGGGCTTTCCGCTGGTTTCATCGATCATGATTGGATGATGAGATGCATGTAGTTGTTTCTACCGCACAAGAGTGTAGAATGATCGAGTTAGCATGCATGATTCCAGCTAACTTTGATTAAGCTGCATCTACTTGTTTCCTAGCTCGTGATCTCTTACCTGCTCTTGATAGATGCTTTCTAACTTAACTGCAGGAATGCATTTTCATCTATTGTTATATTGGGCATTTTATAATAGACATTGTCTCTAGCTATTAATGGCAACAGCTCTGGCCCATAAATTAGTACCTAAAAGGCATATGCGTTTTTATGACTGGCCTTATGTCCGTATCTCCTGTGCTCTGAGTGCTGTCAAGAATTGAACGCTGAGGCCACACTAGCAAATTGTGTTTTATTTTTCTTGCCTATGCTCTTGGATTAGTCCATCTTTTTTTTTTCCTATGGACAATTGTTTATACATCATTTCCTGACTGCAGAAAATAAGAGAAAACCTCCGCTGACAAGCATCATAGCTGCTTCTTCTGGTGCAATGAAAGCGGATGAAGTTGCAGAGAAGACATTAAATGGAATTAAATCTGGCAGTTTTATTGTACCTTGCAACTTCGAGGGCTACTTGCTAGCAATTGCGACTGCTGGTTTGTCTCCTCAAAGATCATACGTCATGGCATTCGTGGAGGTGGTCAGTGCTGGTATTCTCCGTCTTGCCGGTTTGTTCTTTCAGTGGAACTGGTATAGCAGTATAGAAAAGTGGCACGTGCAAAGTAAGCAGTGACTAAGTTTTCTGCAGCAGTCTTCCTCAATGCTGTGTTGTTTTGCCATCTGTTGCTTCTGTCATTGCTTTGAGTTTTGTTATATAACACGATGACTTCATATGGGATGCTTTTATTTGATCTCTGTATTGCCTTAGATTGTCAAAGTTGTTTTCTGAAGTTTTTGACTGCCATTTGCTTTAGTCATGAAGCAAACCAGCCAGAAAATTTGTCTCAATCTCATCCACTCTGGTCCTCTAGTATTAATAACTTCTCTTGATCGTTAGATGTCTTACTTTAGAGTTGAGACTTCTTGGTGTGCTTGAAAAGTCTAAATCCTTGGAACCCTATCATGTGCTCTCAGAATTACTCATATTTCTCTCGGAAATTAGCTTGTCAATTTTTAATGCTGCTCTGATGGAGATCTTACCGGGGAAAGGAGTGATGCTTTTATAGATCTGTATCTGTGAAAATGTTAGAAAAAATCATGTTCGACTGTTAATCGTTAAAATTTCAACTTGTAACGTTTGCCATATGCAAAGTGGGAAGTGAACTATGCGCAGACATGTCCTTCCCCTGTGAAAATGGAGGCAAGACTAAGTATCATTTGAATGACTGGTTGTTAACCTAAGAGCATCCTTGAACTTCCAGTTTACCGGTTGTATGTCTTTGGGACTACAGCAAACGACGAAAACCGTCGAATACGCCATCACCTCATTTGCCATTTTCTCGTGCATAAGCCGGTATGTCTGGTGTTGGGGGATCCGGGCCTAGCGTTGAGGCTATTGGGCCCCGCCACAAGGGTCCTTGGCCTGGTCTTGGTACCCAAGTCCAAATGTCCCATCCGAGGTCCAAGCGTTAGGGTCTAGTCGTCCTTTGAAAAATAGTTTCTGAGTTTCGGAAGAGAGTCATATCCCCGAATATAAGTATAGATTTTCCGTAAGAGGCTTTCCATCAATTTACTTTTTTAAGCAATTTAATAGCTGAAAAATGAGATAAATATTTTTCGAACTCAAATTTCCCTCAAATTAAGGGGACCTAGAATCATCTTCCAATGTTGCATACTTGCCTTCGTCATCCTGAGACAGGATCAGCAAACTGATGATGAAATTACTGAGGGATGCAGAAAAACATATAATGAGAAATCTTTAAAACCATAACTAAAGGATTGCTAACTAGCCTAAATAGTAAAGAGACACTCCTAGAAAATCGAGGTTGTATAAATATACATAAATGGACCTTTTGTTTTATAATCATAACTAAAGGGAAGCTAACTAGCTTAAGTAGTAAATAGACACTTGCTGAATATCAATGGAAAGGTTAACTGAAACGTAGAGATACATCGCCAACAACGGGCTTGATTCAACTTTTATACTCGGTGCTCGAAATTAGATTTGAATGGGTCTAATATGTAATTCCCTACTTGAGCTCCTTCTTGACTCAACTTCGTCTGTTACAATCAGTTTGTGAAGGAACTCGAGTTTGAGCTCAATCAAAAAATAGCTAGGAAATATGGATGTATGATGTAACTTTGAAGACCTTTTGTTGTCTATTTTTTGAAGTTATTAATATCTCTGCAAAAAAATAAATAGAAATTGGATTAACCTCGTCAGTTTGTTGAGGTGACTATTGGCAACCTCAAGCTCAACTCGACAAATAATTAAGAAATTTGAGCTCAAACTTGATTCAAAACTAGATGAGTCGATTTGAAGTAATCATCAAGTTAAGCCTAACTATTCGTCCCTAGGTCCACCCAAAGTCTAGTCTTGCAAGAAAGCGAATTTCAACTATTAATTTACTTGCGAATTCTCTTATTTCTTGTTATATTTTTTTTTTTGGTAAGAAAAATATTTTGGAAGGTGAAAGGCCATGGAGAGATATTGTCTACGACTCATGTATCTCTTATTCAAGCTCATATTTCTTGTTATATTTTAGGGTGCATTTGTTTCACAAAAAAAAGTTAAAATTTGGAAAACATTTTTGAAAAAATGATCACTTGTATTGCTTACAAAAATGAATAAATGAAAAAGAATTTCATCATTCACGAAAAAAAATTGTACTAGCAGTTCCACCGACAAGGATAGTACCAACATTTCCACACAAAAAATGATCGCTTATATCCTAAATATTGCACTATATCCGTCCTGAAATTAATATATGACAGTCTACTTACATCAACAAGGATAGTACCAACATTCCCACCAATATATTCCCACTAATCACTACCAATAAAAATTTCTCAACCATCGCAAACAGTGATGAATGCAATGGTGTCCATGTCAACGTTGCACTCAAGATAAGAAAATATAATTAGTTTTTAGATCACAATGCAGAAATGACAGTAACTTCATATGAGTTCTTTACAATCGCACCAAATTGAATAAATAATGACTAAGTGGTTGTTATTTAGTGGACAGAGAACACAATGCATTTCACCAAACAAAATAAATCACTCACCTTTGATTTGTTGTGAAATTCCTTCTTTAGCATTGACATCGCCACAATAGCACCACAAACCGAATCCTTTCCAACAAATTGAGCAAGTGAAAGGGGATAACAAACCTTGAGTGAGCGGTTGAATGAGAGCGAGAGAAAGGGCATGTGAGCAAGCAAGTGATTGTGACCGAGCAACGTCGACTGATGACTTTGAACAATCAATGATAGCAAGAGGGAGAGAAGACAAAACACTAGCATTGAACAAAGCTTCATGACTCTATCTATTTTGCGAGAATGCATGAAGCTTCGTGTGACATCGTTTAGGCAAGCCACCTCAAAAGTCCACGTTGGACTTTCTGATTTGAATCTCAAGTAAGCCAGCGAAAACTTATGGCACTAAAGTGAGTGTCATATGAAAATTTTTGCACTTTTAGTGTCATTATTCCCATTGTCTTGAACAAACTTAAATAATGTTTTTTGAAAGTGTTTCACCAAAATTTCCATCCACGATGAAATATCTTTTATTGAAAGTCATTCTTCAATTTTTTATGAGAGAAGAAAGATTATGCAATGACTCTAAATAGAAAATATTTCACATACACAAGGAGACCAATGATTTCACTTCAAATGGAACTAAAAGCATAAAACTTTTTGTTGTAATATAATCGACAACTAAGTTAAAGGATATAAAAATACAACACTGGAATTTAATCGATAGCGAGGATTTGAAAACTACAACCATGACTATAATACTATAATTGAAAGATAATTGCAAGATAACAAGATTTGTTTGTTGGTGAAAAAGGGGTTTATATAGAGCATGACGTGATTATTTAAAACCTACAATTGACAGTTACCTATGGTGGTTACAAACATAGGTTACAAAAGGTTACTAAAAGAGAAATAACTTCCTAGTGGTTATGAAAAGTTACAACGATACTAAAATAGTGACTAAATAATCAAACGGTAGTTATCCTCTTGTCAATTGTTTGTTGTTGATTTAGTGACTTCATTGATCAACTTCAAAGTTTTTGTCGATAATTTCACTAACAGACTGCAATTTATTTGTGAATTCTTTCTCTAAGAGTGAAGTGGGGCATTTATTTCTAGCCCCCTTGAATCAAGCAACAAACTAATTGACTAACTCATTATCATATTGATAGATTCGAGTCAAATCAATAAGCAATACCTTAGATATCATTCTATAAAAATTGAGAATGTTATTATCCTTCCATCTTAGCCCAAGTATGAACTGAATTAGGAGATAAATTTATATATTAAGTAAAGGCAGTTTTTGATGAAGGCAAAGGGAACGCCTAAGTCTCAAGAATTCATTTGTTCCTACCTCTCCACATTAGGCAATAAGTTGACCAACATGCAACATTCATCATCTTTAGCCAGTGAAAACAACAAAGTCAAGAGTTTTGAATTCTCTTGGGTAAGGTCTAGTGTCAACCCAATCATGATGTGGCTTCCCATATATTGGCTTGATCATTTCTTTATCAGCACCTAATTCTTGTAATATGAGCCTAGCCACTTAATTAGGATTTGTAAGTGGATATACTTGTCTTCCCGGCCCCTTGGGTTTAGCATAGACAGATCAATAGACTTGACATTCCTATCCTTTAGGTTCAAAGTAGATGAGATTTTGAGGACTTTGTAAAATCCTCTTATGTTGGGATTACTTGGCCTAAATTATTTTCACCATTCAATTGATTAAGAGTTTGAGGAACATATTTGAAAATTTTCATATTGGGTAATATTAGTATGGACTGATTCGATGTCTCGAGTTTGATCGCATCAAATATTTGTCTTGCTACATAATTTGCCATCTTATTCTATTGTTTCTTGAATAGCCTTCAAAGTGGGTTTTGGTACTAACACCCTCACCTACTCCTTATAAAGTGCAAAGGGATTTTGAGATTGCCCCCTTGGTTTGGCTATGCTGCTATGAAGGATGAGGTCTCAAATAAGATAGCTGCATCACCAAGGTTGTTACAACAGCATCAATCAAGTTTTGAATGATTCCTTGTTCTCGGCATTGTATTTCCTCAAGTTCACTGCACTTGTCTTACTGGGCGTGCCAAAAAGATGTTTTGTAAGAGAATATAGGTTTTGGGTTAACTTCGAATAGGAAAAATCACAAATACACAAGGAAATCGATATTTTCACTTCAAACGAAATCAAAAATACACAAATTTTACTTGAATTTAATTGATGGTGAGAACCTAGAAAATACAACTATGACTACAATATAGAAATTGAAAGATAATTGAATAATAACAAGATTTGTTTGTTTTTGTGTGTGTATTGGGGTGGGGGGGGTGGTTCTAGAGAATATAATGTGATTATTGAAAGCCTACAATCAACGATTATCAACGGAGATTACAAAAGGAGGTTACAAACATAGGTTACAAACAGTTATTAAAAAGGAATAACTTCCTAGTGGTTATGAGAAGTTACAAAAACCCCAAAAATGGAAGAGGCAAAATGACCAACCGGCGATTATGCTCTTGTTAATTGCTTACTGTCAATGTCGATGATTTCTTTGATTAACTTCAAGGTTCTCATCGATATCTTCACGTAATATGTCATCAATATCTTCAATGATGAAATTTTGATTCTCTTTAAGTTACCAATGATTATGTTCATAAAAAATTGAATTTCGCTCCCATTAACTACCTTCACGGAAAGGATGATTCATTCGTATCAACACTAAGTCTTTCACATGTTGATGATAACAAAAAGTTTTGTCATTTTTTTAGTGTAAACAGAAAAAAGTGTATGTGAGAACTCATTGTTTTGAGTATGTTGATTTCCTTACTACTGTAGTGGGCAAGTGTTGAAGGAAAATCGACACGGTTGCTTGGTGCTTGCAATTGCTTTTGTGAGTATGTGGATTTTTGATATGCTTGTGAATCTACGTCATCATGCATGCTTGCAATAGGTGAATTAGTTATCAATTTCAAGCACTTAAACTATGTAGAACATATGTTATGTTCCTCAAGTGATTGAACTTTTTTATGAAAATGTAAATAACTAAGAAATAAGTGATTGGTAGTTTTTGAATTATAGTGACTCGGAATGATATGTGATATTATTTGTTAATTTTTTTTTTGCTAAAATGATATTATTTATTAATTTTTAGTATGATGTTGTGCTCTATGGTCTAGTGGCAAGAAGATCTCTTACTTTAGACCTCAAGCTTTCATCTACTAGATTATTCTCACATCAAATAACTTTGATTGGTCTAGTTCGGATCTCGAGGGCATTTAGATTAGCGCTTTCAAAAATCTCTCTGAAAGATTAAATCAGAGCACGCAACATATGTAAAGACGTATTTCTATATAAAAGATATCGGTGCATATGAGTTGAGGTTAAATTATATAAGGATAAATTAGTCATTCATCAAAAAAGTGAAATTCAATTATTTATTCGCTTAAATTTTGTATAGAAAATTTCAGGTGGTGACACTAATTGACTTATATTTGAGGAGGCAGTGCTCTTATTTTCAATACCCCACGCCTCGATGTCCCCTCCAGTATTGATCCTCTCCCAGGAACTTATTGCATACAAATTCTGAATTGGCCGGCTCCTCAGTCAACGCTCTCAATGGCGGCACTCTCTCTCCTCTCTCTCCTCCTCCTCCTCCTCCTCCCTCTCTCCCTCCTCCTCCTCCTCTCCCTCATTGTTCGCCCCCGCCCCGTTAAGATCCCCATCAAGAACCGCCACGTCTTCATCACCGGCGGCTCCAGCGGCATCGGCCTCGCGATTGCCCACCGTGCCGCCTCGGAGGGCGCCCACGTCTCGATCCTCGCCCGGTCCCAGGCCAAGCTGGAGAAGGCCAAGCAGGAAATCCGGCTCGCCACAGGCACCGATGTCGCGACCTTCTCCGCTGATGTCCGTGACTTTGACGCCGTGAGGCGCGCCACAGAGGAGGCCGGGCCAGTCGACGTGCTGGTGGTGAACCAGGGGGTGTTCCTCCCCGAGGAACTGGTCGAGCAGGATCTGGACGAGGTCAGGTTCATGATAGACGTCAATCTGATGGGCAGCTTCAACATGATCAAGGCAGTTTTGCCGGCGATGAAAGCAAGGACCGATCGTAGGCCGGCTTCAATTGTCCTCATGTCCTCTCAGGCCGGCCAGGTAATTACTGTTCCAATTCATGGTGAGAGAATCTAGCCTCCAGTTGTTTTGCAAAAAAATATAACATTTTAGGAAAATGTAATTACTTTTTAGTATTCGACTGCAACTTAAAAATAAAGTGGAAAATATTTCTAGTTGTTTGGTAAAGAAATATTTTTCACCATGCACTCTTTTTCAATAAATTCTTTATTATTTATATTTTGAAATCGATTTTTTTAATTATTTTAATTTTTCAAAAAAAAGATTTTTAAATGCTTTTTTTATTTTTCGTTTCTTTCTTTTTGTCTTATTCCTTTTTGGCCAGTCGCCAGCCAAAGACAAGCTTGATCTTGCAAGAGATCGGTGAGCATGAGGGCGAGCCTTGAGCTCGCTGAACTCGGGCCTCGCTAGATCAGCGAGCCAAAGGCTCGCACTCACCATCGTTTGCCGATTTGGCAAGCGGCAAGCTTGAGAGCTCACCAGAGGTCAGCAAACCTCAAGCTCATCGCTTGCTAGAGATCGGTAGAGATAGGCAAGTGTGAGGGCAAGCCTCTGGCGAAGCCCAAGGCGCTCACCTGTGGCCCGATCATTGACTATAGTCACAGCCGGCGACCTGCCGAAGCAGGTGGAAAAAAAATAAAAGCAAAAAAAAAATTAAAAATTAAAAATTCAAACTTTTAAAAATGAAAATAAAAAAAAAAAGAAAGAAAAGGAGTTATTAGGGTATGAGACGAGAGAGAATGAGTCAGGCAAATATTTTCCCCAACTTCTTTTTTTTTTTTGTTGATGTTTTCCCCAACTTGAAAAGTGAAAAATATTTTCCCCTACTTGAGGAGACTTTTTTTTTTCTTGGTGGAAAATATTTTCCACAACTAGTTCATTCTCCGTTTTCCGTGAAATGAATATCGAAAAATCTGAAAAATAGTTTCCTATAAATTGTTTTCCACGAAATGAATAGAGCATTAGTTTTGCATTGTCTCTATGCTTTGAATTGGAATGGGTGACTGGTGATTGCTGTAGGTGGGGATCTACGGTTACACTGCTTACTGCGCAAGCAAATTCGGGCTCCGAGGATTAGCGGAAGCACTGCAACAAGAGATAATTGCTGATGACATCCATGTTTCGCTTGTTCTCCCACCGGATACCGATACTCCTGGATTAGTGGAAGGTATATCCAAACCTGTCTTATTTCAGATATGGTAATGGGTTAGTTCTATTTAATAAATAAGTTATAAATGAGTTTAAACATAACATGGGTATAAAAAAATGTCAAAATGGATTTAGAACTTGACCCAATCCACATCTATTAATTTCTCTTCATTCTTTCTCACCCTCATTTGATCTCGCACTCACTTACTCTACACTAGGAGTTTTCATAAATTTGGATAAATAAGAAAATGTTTTAGCAACATTGGTTGATTCGGGTATAGGTCACTAGATTGAGTTGGATCATTGTTGATCCGACATGACCACCGGTTTGACAAGTCTAGGTGTATCGTTGTGAATTCGCCTATTGTAGATTGTCCGTGTACAATGTTTTTAGTTGTATCGCTTTGCAGTTGCAAGGATTAGATGCTCTACCATATATCGCTTGTGAAATCTATGTATTTAGGTGACTATAACGGAACAAGATAATCTAAATGCGGTAGAATTTTGATATGTAACGCTCCTTTCTTGTTCCAGCAAGAAAGTTTTTGGACAAAATATCTTTCATCGAAGGTTGGCACTTCGGCTTTTTTGTGTATTGACTTTTGTGTTGTTCCAGAAAGGGAGCAACTGGAGATTGACTATTTGAATAAAAGATAAATCTAAAATACTTGAAACTAAATTCGAGATAAAAGATAACTATGCAAAATGCTGATGGCCCAGAAAATAACAAATATATCATGTTCTTTGTCAAGTTTTTACTCGATGTGTCTTCAATAACTGTATCGCTATATCCACAAAAAGTGGTTAACATCGAGTGTTTCGGGAACTGGTCTCTTTCTTATCCTCGTAGTCTCCAAATGGTAGTTGATGTCGAGCCGTCATAAACTATGACTATTGCTACATCTAAAACTCCCGTGGCTCGATGTGTCCATTACAAGGCCGGTGGGCCTTATTGACTATCAACAACCACGGAGTCAACTTTTGGTGTTAACAGTTTGTTAGTTTGTTTTGCGGAAAATAATTTTCAGGAAAATATTTTTCGGATTTTTTGTTGTTAGATTCATGGAAAATGAATAGGTAGGAGAAAAACACTTTCCATTAACAAAAAAAAAAAAAGTCTTCTAAAAGAAAGGAAAATATTTTCTACTTTTCAAGTAGCGGAAAAAGCTAAAAATATTTTATATTTTTTTATTTCACCTCACTTTCTTTCGCAAAACATTATTTTATTTTTTATTTTAGTTTAAAAATTCTTTTTTTAAATTGAGTTTCTAATTATTCTTTATGTTTCCTTTTCCTTTTTTCTTTTCTTTCTTTTTCATTTTCTTCTTCCTCGATCGGCAACTGGCCATGCAGGTCGAGCCTCATCGGCCTATGGCAAGGTGAGGGGAGGCTTTGAGCCTCCCCTCACCCACCTCTAGCAACCTCGAGGGAGGCTCAAACCCTGCTTAACTTGTTGGATCTAGCAAGACCCAAGCTCACTTGAGCCCGGTCGAGTGAGCTAGGAGAGTCTCGCCACTGGCTAAGGAAGAAGAAAAAAAAGAAAGAAAAGAAAAATAATTAAAAAATCATATTTTAAAAAAATTATCGAAAGGAATGCATGGAGGAAAAGATTTTCCTCATCAAATGACTGAAAATATTTTCTAATTCATTTTCAGATTTCAACGAAACACTAAAAATATTGTCATTTTCCTGAAAAACATTTTCTAAAATGTCATATTTTTCACGAAATGAATGGAGCATGAATGACAATTCATTCTCTAAGAACTTCCATAAATGATCGAAGGAGAAGTGGCTCTTCTTTTTTCCAAACCATAGAGTTCTTTTGTTAGTTCACGGTAATTGCTCCTCAGCAATCCCAGGGCTTTTTGCTGGTAGTTTCTGAAGCACATAGTTGTTTCCGCGGCACAAAAGTGCAGAATAATCAAGTTAGCATGCATGATTCCCGCTAGTTCAGGTTAAGCTGCATCTACTTTGTCCCTAGCTTATGTTCTCTTTCCCGCTCTTTATAAATGCTTTCTAAATTAGTTGCAGGACATGCCAGCAAATTGTTCTTGTTCTTGCCTATGCTCTTTGAATTAGTCCATCCTTTTTTTTTTCCTTTTTAACGGATACATCACTTCCTGACTGCAGAAAAAAAGAGAAGACCTCCGATATCAAGCATGATAGCTGCTACTTCCGCTGCAATGAAAGCGGATGAAGTTGCGGAGAAGACAATAAACGGGATTAAATCTGGTAGTTTCATTGTGCCTTGCAACGTTGTGGGCTACTTGCTAGCAATTGCGGGTGCTGGTTTGTCTCCTCAGAGATCGTACGTCATGGCATTCGTGGAGGTAGTTGGTGCTGGAATTTCCCGTCTCGCCGGTCTCCTCTTACTGTGGAACTGGTATAGCAGTATAGAAAAGTGGCATGCGCAAAAAAAGCAGTGACCAGTGAGTGTTCTGCAGTGGACCTCCTCAATGCCGGGTAGCTTTGTCATCTGTTGCTGCTATCGTTGGTTTTGCTTATATGACACAATGACTTCTCTCTTTATACCTTGAGATACCCTTGTTATTGTGTGTTGTGTTTTATTAATACGTCCATGATAAGGTGCAATTAGAACGCACCATTTCATTCACGATATGTTATGATGGAAAGATACCCTTTAAAATGGTCCGAGAAAGTCGTATAAAAAACTTCTTAAGATAACTGTTGGAACAGTTGGTAGAACGTACGCTTAGAAGGAAACTGTTGTCTTTTCTTGTCCCCTTTCCATCAAAGAAAAAGAAGGCGCTTCATTTCTTCTTTACAAAAACAATTGGCATTTATATTATGAAAATTGAATGTTTTCCTCGTGACTGCATTCAGACTAATGTGAAATAATATTGTTCGTCATTCATCTGTAATTCAACGTTCATTCCAGGATAAATTGTTCATTGTGAATCCAAAATAAGTAAGTTGTCTTTTGCTGACTTTCCTCATGCATTATGGAATATGATGAAATATTGTAAAAAGATGATGATTTCAGAGGCTCGACCATTTCAAGTCGTATTTCTTGGATTGCTAGCTAAAGAGAAAGCTACCATTCATGTAGCAGGATGACCATATGATATGCTTGTTCATCCCAATGTAAGGGCAGTGCTATTTGCACCTCCATTTTCGCTAAAACACTCCATTTTTTTTCAATAAACTTTCCAAAATACCCTCCCTCCCTCCCTCCCTTCCCCTCTCTCTCCTCTCTCTCTCTCTCTTCAAATTATTATTTCTGTTTTTATCGACCTAACCCACAAAACGACCTTTATTTTTGTCATCCATTTTATCTTATCAGTTTCACAATATATTGTCTGATTACACTCAACAAGATAATGTCTTATCATGTATATTTTTATCATTTTTCCTAGAAAAGGTCATTCATTTTAATATATGATCTCATATATTAATCACAAAAGTTACACAAAATGTTAGAAATTTGTAGTTATGACGGCTTATGAATACACAATTAATTGTATTTTTTTTTATCAAATAGTTTGAGCGAAACTTTATTTCAAAGTTAAAAATTAGAATTTAATCTAATTATCTAGCCGATTTTAACATTGTGAGCGTCTTTCGACAATAAGTTTGTAGGTTTTTAAAGTCAAATAATACTTATTTGTGCTTTCTTTTGAGCTTTTTACATATTAATATGAATTACCAAATGATTAAATGATGCCTCTCACTTTTGAACTCACATCAGATTTTCTTGTAGGAAAGTTTTGAGTATAATTTAAAGTTTTGATACTCTTGATATAAAATTGAATTTACAATTGAAAGTAATTGCTTTCATCATAATAAGAGTAGAACAACAAAAAGTTTCTTTTCTTTTTTCCTTTATGTGCGTATGATCTAAAAATAAATATGTTTGACATTTGATCATGCTTTTAACAATTTAACCTTTTTTCCAAATTTTGATCACTTTTTCTTTTACATTTTTTTATCAAGATCGACTAGATAATTAAATTGAATTTTAATTTTCAATTTTGAATTATACTTTCACTTATACTATTTGATCAAAATAGGAAATTAATTGTGTGTTCATAAGCTATCATAAATAGAATTATCTTGTGATTGAAAATATAATTTTGTAAATTAAGATTGACAACATTCTCTAGGCAAAGTTCTAATAAAATGCAGGATACAATGATATTTTACAGGGTGTAATGGAGCATTTAAATTGTGAAACCGATAAGAGAGATGAAAAAAAATAAATGTGGCTTTGTGGATTAGCCTGATAAAAAAAAATAATGATAATTTTAAGAGAGAAATGAGGGTATTTTGGTAAGCTAACTAGAAAAAATGGAATGTCTTAGCCAAAATGAAAGGAAAAGTATTAGAAAAGTCTAAACATATCGCATTTGTGTTAATTTAATCCTAAACATTTTAATGGTTGAATATTTTAGTTTAGTCCTAAATATTTTGAGCTAGAGTCAATTCAGTCATTTCGACTATTTTTGGTTGAATATTGTTGATGTGGATGTTGGCTAGCTTATATAGCATAGTTAACACTACCAAGATATCTTTTAATAATATTTTAATAATTATAGATTTTCTATTTCTTTTTTCCTTTCTTTCTTTTTTTTCTCTTTTTTTTTCTTCCTCTTTCCTCTGGTGTTAGTTCGGCAAGGGTTGGCCTCGCTTGAGCAAAGTGGCCCCCCATGTTGAGGCAAGGGCAAACAAACACTAGTGAGGCCATGCATTGCCTAGGGACTACCTCACCACCTGTTGGAGAAAGAAGGAGGAAAGAAAACATTAAATTAAATAAATTATTATTTAAATATTATTTAAAATGTTCATGTTAGCAAAGAACTAATTTGGCTCTAAGACAAAAGATTTTGTACTAAATTGACACTAATATCATAAGTTTAGAACTTTCTGACACTTTTCCCCCAAAATGAGGGTGAAAATATGACAATTTATTTTATGAAGTTTTTGGTCACCATTTGTTAGGATGCATATGTGAGTAAGTTATGTTAGGAAAGTCCCACAACGGAAAATTGATGATCTATCTAAATATATTGACGAGCTCGGACTTAGGCCCTCTCTTAACGATCTCATCAAGTGAAGGTATCAAACTTCTGCCATGCACTCTCAACACCATTTGCTTTAGTCATGAAGCAAACCAGCCATAAAATTTGTCTCAATCTCATCCAGTCTGGTCCTCTTGTATTTGGTTCTCTTGAACGTTAGGCATCTCACTTGAGAGTTGGGACTTCTTGATGTGCTTGAAAAGCCTAAATCCTCGGAACCCTATCATGTGATTTGTCTAGATTTACTTACATTTCTCTTGGTAAATTTCCTTGTTGATATTCAATGCTGCTCCGATGTAGATCTCACATGAGAAAGGAGTGATGTTTTTATAGATCTGTATTTGTCAAAATGTTTGAAAATATCATGTTCTACCGTGAATCATTCAAATTTCAACTTGTAACATTCGGCATATGCAAGGAGGGAAGTGAACGATGCGCAGACATGTTCTTCCCCCGCCAAAAGCAGACATTTTCTATCTAACCTGACAGCATCCTTGAATTTGGGGGTTAAGTTTACCGGTTGGATTTGTCTTTGGAACTTCAGCAAACGATGAAAACTGTCGAATATACTATCGCTTCATTTGCCTTTTTCTCAAGCATTAGCCGGTCTGTTCGGCAGCCAGGATCCGGGCTTGGCCTCAAGGGTCTTGCCCAGCTGGGAGGATCCTTGGCCCAGGTTTGAACATCAGGTTTAGTTGTATTTTGAAAAATGATTTCTGATTTTTAGTAAAGGAAGTCATTTTTCTAATATAAGTTTTCCATCACCATGAAAGGACTTTCTATCAACTTATTTTTCTAGGCGATTTCATCACTGAAAACATGAGATAAAATTTTCATAGTATATAATTTCCTGCAAAACAAACAGACCTACAAACATTTTCCAATGTTGCAAACTTGCTTTCGTGCTCATGAGACAGGTTCAACAAACTAATAATGAAATTACAGAAGGATACAGAAGAGCATATAGTGAAAAACCTCTTAAACCATAGCATGAAGGATTGCTAACTAAGCCTAAATAGTAAAGAGACACTTCTAGAAAATCAAGGATCCATAAACTTAAATGTATAAACTTAGGGAAGCTAACCAGCTTAAGTAGTAACTAGACACTTACTAAAAATCAATAAAAAGGTGAACTTGAACGGAGCCATACATCGCCGAGCTCAAGCTTGATTTAACTTTTTACTTGATGCTCGAAATTTGATTTGAATAGATCTAATATAAAAATTCCTACTTGAGCTCCATTAATATAGATAATTTGTATACTTGACTCAACTTCAACTTGATTACGTTCGATTTTGTGAAAAAACTTGAGCTTGAGCTCAATCTTAAAAATAGCCTAGGAATATGGATATATAATGTAGTTTTAAAGGCTTTTTTTTTTTTTGTCTATTTTCATAAGTAATTAATATCTTCAAAAAAGAGACAATCATATAAATCAGATTAACCTCGTGAGTTTGTCAAACTAAATATTGGCAACTTTAAGCTCAACTCGACAAATAATTAAGTATTTCGAGGTGGAACTTGATCCAAAACTAGACGAGTCAATCTTGAGTAGCCATTGAGTCAAGCTTGAGCTATACGTGCCTAGCTCCACTTTAAGGCAGGTGTTGCAAGTTATTTTATTTCTTGTCAGATTTTAAGGTGTATTTGTTTCATAGAAAAATCAAGATTTGGAAAATAGTCTCCAAAAAATTATTATTTATATTTCTTACAAAAATGAACGAATAAAAAATATTTTTGTCACCCATCAAAAATAATTAATTAGAAACTATTTTCCATAATGAATATATTTTTTATCAATTGCTTTTTCTAAGCAATATAACCAGTTAATTTAAAAAAAATATTTTCCGAATCTTGAATTTTCTGTAAACCAAACGTTAATATATTTTCCTTTTTTGTATTTTGGTCAAAATATATTTCCATTTCCATTTTTAATGGGTAGAAAAAGACCACACTCCTTCCTCAAAGTGTGGAGCAAAACTGGTCGAGAAGGAAGGAACCAGTCCACATTCCGCACAAACCCACCTCCGTCGACTGCAAAACCTCCGGCGATGGCGTCGCTGCTCGCGAAGCGCTCGACCTCCTCCGTCCTCGGCGGCCTATGGACGGCGGCGGCCAGGACCTACGCCTCGGTCGCCGTCGGCGGCGACATCGTCTCCGCCGCGCCGGGCGTCTCCCTCCAGAAGGCTCGGAGCTGGGACGAGGGCGTGTCCTCCAAGTTCGCCACCACCCCTCTCAAGGATATCTTCGAGGTTGGTCTTGGATTTCTTGCTGATTGCTTCATTCGCAGTGGAAGTTCAGCTTCTGAATTTTACTAATTTGCTTTGCCTGGGCTTCATTCGGACATGGGATTTCAGGGCAAGAAGGTGGTGATTTTCGGACTCCCGGTGAGTGAACTATCCGCTCTTTCATGTCTGTAGTTTCGTGCGAAATAATCGAGCCCTTTTTGTCTTCTGGGCAGTTGATTCATGGGTGTCGATTGCAGGAAGCAATGTCTTCCTTATTTAGTGCTAACTTAGCGGCAAAGATTGCTCTTTGTTTTTCCGACATTTGAAATGGTTGAATAAGACAGCGGAGATGCGTCTGAATTGTCTAATGGGAATCGTTTCAATTGTTTGTTTAATGGCTTGCTTTCATGTTCTCGCCTTCTTGGTTGGTGTCATTGTGCGGAGGCTTGAATGGATCAATAAACAATGACATGTAGCCAGACTTGTTGTCCTAACAGATAGCAAAAATAGAAATCTTCTTTTGAACTCTGCAGAGTTCTTATTTTCTGAAAGCTGGAAGGGGGATATAAAAATCTGGACAAGAGCCTAATATATGACATCACATTGAAATTTAATGTTTGGCGCTTTTATGGGGTATTTTCCCATTCTTTGAAGATTGGTTGTACTTGTAAAAAGGATGGGTGCTGGGTTCTTAGCAGAAACTTCAAAGGCATTGCAGTCCATAATATGAGATTGCATGCTAGTCCACCATGTTTAGGTTCTGTGGTTCACTTACTTCATGATCCTAGCTGCATCATTGACAAAAATTTGGACATTGAGGTGACTATTTAACCAATTGAGGTGACTATTTAACCAACTTGTTATAACTTCCAACCAAAATGAAAGTAAAAAAGAAAAAAGATTTGGATTTTAGACAATTTTAAATAAGTTTCACCAGACATTAATGTTATAATTCACATACATTTTGATATTGAGGTGTTCAATACTAGATAAAAGTCAATCTAAAACACTAAAAGCAAAAAATAGAAATAAGAAGTTGAAAAACATGTCACCTTGAACAAAACTTGCACAACAAAGTTAGTATGTTTAGAGAAAACTTTGTTATCGTCTGTTAATAATGTAGTTTGATGTGATGCCATATTTAATCTTCCATCTTACCTCTTACAGCATTTCTAGTTTTATAAACACCATATTTCTATTTTTTTAATTTGTACCCAAGTCCTTGATGCTGAATTCATTTTGCATCTAATGCCCAAGAGAGACTGCATATGTCAGTCTATGCAGTCTCTGCTCAATACCGTTGCATGTGTTTTCTTGGAATGCATTATCTGGTTATAGTTCACGATGTGCATTATCTTGCCATTTTAACCTGGGAAACTGAGGCACATTAACTTTAAGAAGATTTGACATATTGAAGCTGTAGCTACTGCAGGTCAAATAATAAAGGATAGCAAGTTGATATTTAACAATTCTTTACTGGTTTTTCTTTTTCTTCTTTCTCTTGTTGCTTTCTATTCAAGTTTTCATATTTGATGTCTCCCAGGGTGCATACACTGGAGTTTGTTCACAGCAGCATGTGCCTAGCTACAAGAATAATATCGATAAGTTTAAGGCTAAAGGTATAGACTCTGTGATTTGTGTGGCTGTCAATGACCCCTACACCATGAATGGCTGGGCTGAAAGTCTCAAAGCAAAAGATGCTGTAAGTTACTACTTTTGAAACCCAATTCTTTGCTTCTAGAGATGAACTACTGTGCCTGGCTTACATATTTTCTTCATCCAAATATCCTTTGGCAGTCTTTTCTCTCTTAAATGAATTATGAACGGTTTTGAAATGTTTGAGTTGGGTGTTAAGTTCCTTGCCTCATCTTTTTGATAATTTCTTGAGGAAAAATTTGTTGATTGTTGTGAGGATTTCTGGTATTGCCTCACATTTCTTCCTGCAACTTGTAGAACATCAATATGAGGTTACTTTCTTTTGTTTTTATTTTCTTCAAGAGGATGACTCTCCTTTATGTCACAACGTTCCATTTGCAAAACTGTAAATGCATGTTGTTAGGACATGTGGTGATCACAATCAGAGGTGAAATGGCAGTAGAGCAGCTTGAATACTTACCTCAGTTTTATTATTAGCGCCATCTTTAAAAGAAAGTGTACTACTACAGTAGTTTTCTTGGGCAAAACAATCCATTTCCAGAGATGCAAATGAGGCTTCTTTTATGAGAGTATGTGTATGACACAGTGAAGGAATGTGGTTCATGTATGCACAACAAGGAAAGCTTGATTTTTACCTTGTTTGTGAACTTCTGTCATCTCTGCCTCCCCACATTTTAAAGTGAAAGAAGGCTCTGACATGAACTTGTGCTTGTTTATCTTAATCATAACAGATCGAATTCTATGGGGATTTTGATGCTAGCTTCCATAAGAGCTTGGACTTGACTAAAGATCTCTCAGCAGCTTTGCTTGGACTTCGCTCTGAAAGGTATACCCTAGGCTTTAATAAGTTAATATTGGACACCAAATATCCTTGTTTCCGTTTGTCATTTTTACCTTTGGACCATTGCCTTATGGATGAAATGCCAAACTAAATATCAGTTTGTACTTGGAATACTCTTTTTTTGGTAATCAAATGGCTGCTCTGGTGTAGATGGTCAGCTTATGTGGAGGACGGGAAAGTGAAGGCTCTCAATGTGGAAGAAGCTCCATCCGACCTCAAGGTTTCTGGTGCTGAGGTTATTCTGGGACAGATATGAGGAAACCTTCTCTTTCGCAATCCTTCAAGGAGCACTTGCTTACTGATAAGGTGCGACTCTGAGAGAGAATGTCATGACTAGCTGCTGTGTCCATTGTTGCACAAGTTACATGAGATTGTCTGTTCATCGATACTGTTTTATCAGGGCTAGAATGGTAAATGGCAGCTTGACTATGAGGTATCATAAGAATAAGTTGATTGTGAAAAAAAAAATTTGTGCTCCTCTAACACCAAAATGAATAATTTTATCGATGCTTTCTTTACCGTGAAAAGACCGAATAGCCTCAAAACGCCTAGTGGCTCTACCCCTGAGGTCATTCGTCCTTGATTGACGCATTCTGCGTAACATGTGGACTTTGACAGAAGTGGCCTGACCAGAATTCGTGACTTAAGCGGAACCCCAATCGAACGCGTGCGGGGATGCCTAACTCAAATTCGAACTTGTCTTCTAAGGTTCAACCCCCCAATAGCTTTTTCATTAGGCTCAACTCGGTCTGTCCACATATATTGATTCCCAGCTAAGTTCAATCTCAAACTTGAACTAGAAATTTGAAAGCGCGCTAAAGTTGAATCTGTTTGCCATTGCTATTAAAAAAGATTTCTGGATCTTCTTCTCAATGATAGATATGGAGCACGTTTCTAGCTCAAGTTATTCAGAAATAGAATGAACCGAGGACGAATGATCAGCAAATTGAGCACAGAAGGGTCAGCAGCTTGACCCGACAATCCCGACTTAGATGAGCAGAATCGTCACTCAGATAAGCGATGCGGAGAAAAGAGGTGAAAAGAGTCATCAGGGGAAATCATTAAGGCATTCAAGAACTTACAGAGAACAAAACTGCAGCGATATGATAATCAAGAATCTCATAAATAAAAGCGAGCAAACAAACGATCAGCAATCACTGTTCATTAAGATTAAAGCCTTGGAAGCCTTCCACAAACCTCTCTTTTCTTAAACAATGGCATTGGGATTTTGCTTTCTTTCCTTCCGTGCCAATGTTATGCTTTTACCATTGCAATAAGAAAAGGACGAGATGCTGGGGTTCGGAGAAGTATTTCTGTATGATCCCTATAGTGAAACATATTCAGCATCTTCGTTTGTCCATAGTAAATTGTATAGGAGGAAATGGACATATCTTTGAATTCTTGAAGGGGCAAGCAACTTTGTGAATAGAAACATACAAGTAATATGAGAATCATCAAATGATCCTTCTTCAATACCCTCAAATATATATATATAAAGAATGCTTTCATATGTTAAACAATCAGCTGATGCTTCCGTCACATGAACAGCGGACACAGGACGCAGAAACCAATGAGAGAAGTTGGTTTTCTAACTGTACGTCACTTGCTCCACATGCCTTCAGATAAGCCAATAGTAGAAAAACCAGAATAGCTCAAGGCCGACCCACAACATAGCAGCATCAATGTCTCTCCTGTAGAAATATAAGGCGAAAACAATTCATCATGCTTCCATGTGCCAAAAAGAAATCAGCCAAGCAATGTGGCGCCACATCACTATTTGTTTTGCCACCTTCTTTTCACCTTTGGGATACTACCATTATAGTAAATGTATCAAGGCCAGTCATGTTATATCAATACTTTTTCACATGATTCAACATGAAAAGACTTTTTCAAAGAAAGACTTTTAACTGACGACTTTGCATTCTAAATAGCCCTTTCAATCCAACACAAACAGCTCGAGCAAATACATTCTGCAAGAAAATTAAGTAGATAGTCAAACCACAGAAAGAAGGTTGTTTGTTACCTGGGTAGGAATAACTTCAAGTCGGCCTGGGATATTACCCATGTCATGTAAATCTGCATCTGGACTTACTGGAGCTTCTCTGAAAGATTGAGTCAGAAGATCCTCCAGTGAACTCTTTTCTCTCTTGGAGAAATCCGAAGTTACCACAACATTACCAGGGACAGATGCAGAGGCTTCAGATCGCTTCAGGTCTAGGCGCTCGATGATTCGCGCAACACCAGCAATTCCAGCACTCATCTCACGCTGAACTCCCTTACTCAGCTCCTTGACTGAGCTGTTGCGAGCAAGTATCTTCTCCTTCAAACCTTTAGTGCCCTTTGAGATTGACTCCTTGTATCTGATACACATTTATATTATAGATTAGGCTCTTCAAAGAATTACTATGACAGAAGTTAATTCTCCAAAATTATCAAGTTGCAAAATACTTTTACCTGGCGGTTGCAGAAGAGAACTTAGATTTTAAAGACTCTGAGAAGGAGGACATTTCAGGTGGACTAGGTTCCTGTGGGCTCTGATGACTGTTAACTCGTATCTGGCTCTGAAGAACTCTGTAAATTAAATTTTAAATCGTAAGAACATCTTTGAAAACCACTAATCAAAAAAGGCACCACTCTGAAAATCAATCCCACTAGGAGTACCCATACCACACAGGACATTTTCCACAGGTGTTTAACAGATATGAGAACATCCTACAAGTGATTGCAGTTGGCACTAGCACAGATAGGATGACAAGCTACACATAAATATGTCACATGATGTATCATCCTTCTGTTGATCAAGATTGTGAAAAACTATTCGATGCCTTCAATCAGCATGAGTTAAAGAGAGATATCTCGATAATAAAAAGAGAGTAGATTCATCAGAAAAGGCAAGACACTGAAAAATTTACTCTCAAAAGACGCAATTTTCAACTTTCTACCTGCTACTAAAAGTTCCTCTGTTGACTGCAGCACTGGAAGCCATGTTTGCAAAAGGAGGGGACATTGGGGATTGAGGACGAATGTTTAGACAGATTGGAGTTCCAGAAGTTAAATCACCGCTAGAAGATTCAACAATGAAACCTTCTTGCCCTTCCACATTGGTCTGGTGTGAATGCCGCATCATGGGGCAATTGTCTGGAGAGCTAGAAACACGGATTCTGGAAGAACCAAGTCCAGACGATCTCTGTCTCTCCCTTCTGCGTAAATAATGAGCCCTACTCACTGCAGCAGCTAAATGCTGCAGAACACGCTCATCAATATCTGAGACATCTTGTGAGGAAAGTTCCTGAAGGAGTGAAAAGGGACAAAATAAATACCCATTCATCTAATGTGCCTCTAACAGCACTTGTGAAAGTATAAGAAAAATGACTCTTATATGTATAATACTTGTCCGATGCCAAAATCCTCATGGAAACTGATGACAGTGGTCGGTGAAGGGGTAGATCTGTTCCTCGACCTTCGCTTTCTTTCCTGCTCAACAGCACTGAGAAGCTCTTGGCTATGGAAAAAGTAACATATACATGAGAAGCAGTGCTTGATAAAACGAAAGCTTGAATCAACATGCAAACATCTTATTTGCTTGTGAGCTGGGTTTCAAATTACAAATGCAAGAATAATCCCAAGGAATAACCAGCCACAATGACTGCATACCTGCCAGGATCCTTCAAGGAAAGTAACTGCCAACAGATTGGGCATTCTTTGCTTCTCTGTGACCTGTGAGAAAGTGATCTCAATTATTGTGACTGGGTGATTGCCTGGATGTAATAGACTCACCACAAACAAGGTGGAACTAGAATCCCTCATGGTAGGAAACTTAACCAAGAAAACTATAAAACTAGAATCAAATAATATTAGGTTAGGCTTTACCATTCAAGAATACATTGAAGGTGATAATCATGATTGCAAGTTGTAACCTGCAACAGGAAAAGGATAGAGATGACCCACTTAGAAAATAAAGTAGATCACACAGTAGTTCTCACAAAAAAAAAAAAAAAAATTCATCGGCTGAACAAAAAGGAGTTTAATGTGAAAATACAATAATTGATGCATCCAAAAGAGAGAGATTTAGGCACTCATAAACGAGTAGTTTTTGTGTCATCCAATAAAAAATAGTTGGCTATTGAAACTTCTCATCTCCCAAATATGCATCAGGAATTACAACATTTGCACCCAAAAAATCAACAGGACCATACTAAAAGACAATACAGCGCAACCTCGAACGACCCGGCATTACAGTTCCCCAATTACCATATCTGGGCCGGCCAAAGAAAATCAACACCTATCCTGCTCGCACCTTCTAACAAAAACTAACCCATATTTCGTTTTGACTCCGGCAGATCCATCAATGATCTCCCAAACTTCCCAAGTTCTACATCCTGTATCGAAGCAGATGGTGATTTTCAGAACCGTTCCCACCACACCCTTAATCAGAGGGCAACATAAGTACGAATCTACCGGATACAACATCAATTTAACCGAATGCAATTCAACCCCTTTCCTAAAAAGATCCGACATTTCGACAATTCCAACGTCGTAAAGCTCCCACTAACCCCCATCGCGTCCCCAGGACCACGGAAACCACTTCCGCTACACTGTTCCCGTCGTCACACACACAACCCACAAAAGCAAACAAAAGCAAAAAAAGAAAAAAAAAACACAGAGGAGGCTCAAGCGACGGCGATCATACAGTGGCGGGGTCCTGGGAGGTGAAACACTCGAGGCAGATGCTGCAGCTGTCCTCGAAGACGTCGTCGTCACCGGCGCCGGCGCCGGCGGCCGGAGCGGTGGAGGACGAGGCGGTGAAGCTGGTGGGTTTCTCCAGGGAAGACGGAAAGGGCGCGAAATTCGCCATGGGAGCTCAACTGTTCGCTTCACAGAGAAGGAAAGAGACAGAGAGAGATAAAGAGAGATGGGAAGAGAGGAATGGGGAGGAGTGAGGAGAGAGGGTTGTGGAGCGCAGGAGAAGGAAAGAACCCTAGAAATGCGGAGAGAGAAACAGGAGAGAGAAACTAGAGAGAGGAGAGAGAGTCAAGGGAGAGAGAGAGAGAGAATAATGGGGAAGGAGGGGAGAGAAGAGAACTGAAGCGAGGGGGAAAGGAAGGGAAAGGACATGGGAGGAAGGAAGGGGTAAGGGGGAACGCCCGATTCAGACGCTTTGATTGGATCAAGCCCCATACCTTTTTCTTCCTTTCTTTCTTTCTTGCCATTTCTCATTTCACCATTTTCTTCATTTTCATTTCATCTCATCTCACCTTTTTCCCATCAAGTCTCAACTAAAAATAATAATAATAATTCATTTATTTCATCACTTTTTTAGTGGATTCTCACAATTAAGCTCCTTTGATTTCAATTTAATGAGGGAAAAGGAAAGGAGACGAACAAAGAAGAAAAAGAAAAAACACTACTTTTCAAAAAGCTCCCCCCCTCCTCCCACCTCGTGCTCATGTAAAGTAATGTTGTTGGATGCCATGTATTAATTACATGCTATAGGGATGAGAGAATTTTATCCTTGTACGGCGTCTTGGTCTTCAAGGATTCTTTAACAAGGATTTTCTCCTTGCAAAGACTTCATCATGAAGCCAAGCAGCGGCATCACAAGGATCCAACCCGGGGACTTTTCCCTTTTCGGTTTTAACCGCTCTCGGAGGTTTATCATTATCCATTTTTACGTTTGGGTTTGACTCCGATAAACAAAGCAATTTAAGAATCTGCTTAGGTCCAATGCAAAGTAATGTTGTTGGATGCCATGTATTAATTACATACTATAGGGATAAGAGAATTTTATTTTTTGAACACGTGTAAAATATTTACTTTTAAACTATTAGGGTACTTGGAAGATCATAAATCGAACTTCAAAGTTGGGTTATAGCTAAAATTCTGCTTACGATAATAAAATCAAATTGAGTTGAGTTGAGATGAAATTTATAAATATATCGATAGGTCCAATTCGTAGTTGAAAAGTTAAGTCAAGTTGAATTGAGAAAAACACCTAATAACATCAATCCGATCATGCTTGTGTTAACTTAAATTGCTCATGTTTGTTTAACGTGAAGGAAAAATTAATTTCTTTCTTCATTATTAGTTATAACTCTTTCATTAACTCATAATCAACAAAGCCCTTTCGATCCATTTTTCTAAGCTGCGGTTGGATTAAAAGTAGCAACTTCGAGGGATAATGACAACTGAGAAACATGAGCAAATGATAAGTCAAAATCTTCACGGTTTAAACCAAATTAGGTATGAGGTCTATATCAAGCATTTCTCGTCATTTTCATTTATGGAACACCACTTGGTTTCCATTTTTATTTCTTGCAAAGCTATATAACGGAAAATCTTTCCTGGAGGGGAAAGTGAGAAGCAATAACAACACCCTACCGATAACCATGGCTATGGTCACCTAATTATTTCACCTCACCAAAAATTCTTATTTTATAACTATAATTTTTAATTAATCATTGAGTGTAAGAATTAAAAAAAAAAATCCACCATAAATTCCATGAAATTTAATGTCACGTTTGATTTGTCAAATGATCAATAAGTGAAATCTTTCTAAGATAAATCTTTCAATATCAAATCAATACAGAATTGACTTAATATATATAATTATTTTCATCAAAGAAATAAGTAAAGTGAGAAGCAATAATTACATCTTGTCCATAACCATGGCTATGATCACCTAATTATTGCACGTCACCTAAAATTCGTAAGTTATTTTTAATATTTTTTGGGTAATTACTCTTTTGGTCCTCCACTTGATTCGGCATTGATGTCCCTTCACTTCTAAATCAAGGGTTGAGAAATCAAAGTCCATTCACCAACTCCACTTTCCTCCCACCTTTATATCCCCAAGCTTTGGAACTTTCATCCTCTTCGTAATCCGACGGCCAGTAGGAGCTTTCCACTTCCGATCCGACGGCTATCCATTTGGATTCGGATCTTCCGACCGAAGCCACGCAAAGGATCGTTTGATGAAGACTTATTATTCTATGAGCATGGTACGATAATACAAAGCATCTGGACCGCTGTAATGGAATTCGTCACCTTTGTGATAATCTATGGCACTTGCAATTCAAATTGATCATTTCGAGACTTATTTATAGGATTATGTGTCACGGATTGGAGGTTATCAAGGCCTAATAGACCGTGAAGATGGCCAAGATGACCGGGCAAGACTTGAAGTGTTGACTTGTGACATACGAGTCTCCTATCCTGAAAATTATCCAATTACGTTAGAACACGGGAGATTGCCACAATCCCACGCAATTAGGGTTAATTTGTCTCAACTTTTTTGGAAGTCGGATTTCTTGCCAAAATATGTCGAACAAATTGTGAAAAAGATGCATGCAAATCTAAATCTTAACCATATTTAAAGATTCCGAATATATTACAATAAAAAAATACAAATTTCACAAGCCATAAGTGCACTAAAAATCGTAAAATTGATCATAAAAGTGCAATTAATTCTAAAACTTTCAAAAAGTGCATTTAAATTATAAGACTTGTCAAAATTGGTGTAATTAGTCATTCCATTAAATTGATTGCACTTTTTAAAAGTTCTAAAAATTAATTGTACTTTCTTGACAAAATTTAAGATATTTAGTGCACTTATCCGAGAAAAGAAAAATGATTGATATCACCAAAAACTCTAAATTGATACATTTATTTATCTAGATTTATTATTTGACTAAGAAAAATCTTAAATTAATATGCTTATGATAGATTTTTGTTCATTAGAGTTTAGTTAATTTTTTTCATCAAATTGTTAAATTAAATGACACGTGACAATTGATAGTTATGCAATTTAGGATTTTACATTTTATTTGTCACATATATATATCGATTTATAGTTTTTCGCGATTTTGGGATTTTACGTCTTTCATTTATCACATATATATTAATTTATAGTTTTTTAGCGATATTTAGTCAATTTAACATAAATCAATAGATGGTAAATTTGGATTTCTTAGTGATAAAAAATAATTTGAGGTAAATTGTCATAAATATATTAATTTGATGAAATTAAATTTTAAAAGAAAAGGCATTGTAGCAACCCAAACATGCCGACATGTCCTGTGGGATCTCCCCCTTCGTGAATCGCACGTCAGATGTCTTTTCTTTTCTTTTTTACCATTGGCAGGCGCCTATATTGGGATAATAATAATAACATGGCTCGGAAATCCAGGTCAAAAAGGGGGGCAGAAAATTAAGATAAAGAAAGGGAAATCGATGATGTCATCTTTGAACCGGTGAAAATTTCCAAAAGCACGAGGGGACGAAGAAAGTGCGAGGAGCAGAGCATGGCCCAACAACGTGCGACTCCGTCGATCGCGTCGCGAGTCTTTTAAGAAGAAGCTCGACTTTCGGAGCAGCTTCGTGGGGACGTGTCGTCGTTCGGTTTTTTGTTTTTTAACCTTTTTTTCTACGGGAAGCCACGGCCGTCAAAAGTGAAAAGAACCGACGAGTTGTGCCGTGGAAAGACTTGCTTTTAACGCGGTTCGGTTTTGGTCCTTTTTCTACGGAAGATTCCGCCGTGTAAGAAGGTTTGGAAAAAGAAGGTGAGGGCCACGACCATTCCGATGGTCGGGGCAATGCCACTCGTCGCCACTGGGCAAGGGTTGATTGGCCATTGCATGCCCTCGTAGTGACTTGGCAAGGTTCCCGAAGGCTTCATTAGCGTTGCCGCCACTAAAGGTGTTAATAGTTCAGTTTGATTTGAGCCAATTTGGATTTTCAGTTAAACCAAACAGAATTGTGCCCAAAATCAAATACTTGGTTCAATTCGGTTCGGTTTTTCGTTTTCTTTTGAAATATTAAAAAAAAAGTTTAGTGAAAAACGAAAGAAATTGTATAAATTGTAAAATTAAGAAAAGTGACTATTTTTCTATTGAAGATCCCATCGTACAAGAAGGTTTAGAAAAAGAAGGCAACGGCCCACTCTCGACAGTTGTAACAACATGGCTAGTCGTCACCGGGCAAGGGCGGTTGACCCTCGCATGCCCTCATAGTGACTACAATAAGGGTTCCCAAACACTCTTGCTTATCCTTGTCTCACCCTCAATCTTTCCCTCCCTTATCTTAATATAGTTTATTTCTTTATTTTGAGTTTATTTTAAGGTAAATACCACAAAATTTCAAAGTAACGATTTTTTTTTTTGTGTCACGAAAAAATCCAAACATTATACACGTGACACATAAGTCCTTTATTTCAATCCATTCAAGATATATTTGTCACGTTGGTATAAGTTTCAAAAGTTTTTATGAGACGAAAAAAAGTGTGGCATTTTTTGTCACACTTGGCAAATTTAGGGTTTTTAGCAACACAAACAAGTTGAGAATACTGGCCCCGCTGAGCTATAATAGGCTGCTGGGTTTGTTCTTTGCTAGCTCGATTGGTGCTGGGGTTTTGCTTCTGTCCTTCGTCTAGACGTTGCTGCGCTTGCGCTCTTGCTGTTTTTGATTGTGTTCCTTCGAACTTGGGGGCATTTGCTCTTGTTGTTGCCAATTGTCTCGGCTGTTGCTTGTTTCTTTTACACCAGTTCCCTTCCACTCAATTTGCTCATGGGCTTTTTGAGTGAAAGTTTTTGGCGCCGGTCTTTTGTATAATTGGCTTTTCCTCTTATATTATTACCTTTACCAAAAAAAAAAAAAACAAGTTGAGAATACTTGTATCGTTGTAGATATAGTTTGCAGATTTTTTGTAATATTAATCATTTTTTATTTTCATTTTAATTTGTAACTCTTTAATGAACTCCATCAGCTTTTTTTTTTTTTTGGTAAAGAGAACTCCATCAGCTTATTGGACCCTACAAAGACCAAAAATTTAATGAAACCTGTTGTTTTGGACTTTTGGTCCACGAAAAGCTAACAGAGTTCACAGAAGCACTAACTAAAATGGAGAATAGCGACAAGTTTTAGAACTTAAATATACAGTAAAAGTATTAAGTGCTTACAAATTTTAGGAATTCCATTCTAATTGTTCCTAAACTAATAGTAAACAACTAAACATGTTCACGTGCCCAGTAGAACGACGGAGCCCGAAGCGCAGATGGGCGGGTTCGAAAAAGTAATCCAAATTAAAAAGCCTAGTCAGGGCCAACTAGTCGGTCCACTGATTCTGATTTTCTGGTCCAATTGATTCTAGTCCCATTTGCAGCCGGTCCAATTGATTCTAGTCCCAGGATTATTGCAGCAAACCTATGGACTACGTTATGGCCATAATCTTAAGATCTTTACCTATGTCACTATGATCTTTTTTATGAAAGCAATTGGCAATTTCTTCTTGTTTTGTAATTTGCGTTAACAAATTTAGCATCGTCTGATAACCTTTTCATATACTTATCGAAAGAATCTAAATTTAAGATGCATTGCAGAATCAATTGAAAGACTGGCGAAAATTCAGATCATTTCGCATTGCATATTGACGTATGCCTTTTGAAGACACTGGCTATTTGCAGTGACATGTTTCTTTCCCTTCTCTAGCAAACATAATCTTGTATTCATTGTCTTCTTTGGTCCCCTTGATATCCCATCCTAATCGCAGAACAAAATGAAAGGATAGGGCGGTCGGTTTATATTACAAATCCGTCCAGGATCTTTGAGTTTTTCAAGATGACGCTGATGCCGGATCTGATGTAGAAGCCTTCCGAAGATCTGTCAGCTTCTTGTATTCCCTGCGAAAGGAATGGTGAAATGTGAACATCTGACAATTGAATGAATAAACTCCCCAGATCATGTATGAAATGAACTGTCTTTTAGGCTGCATATCAAGGGGAATTCAATTCAGCGAACGTCGGAATTCGCAATGATGACATTCTTCCCAATTCTTGCATTTTTGTCGATGATGCAATCCCTGCACAGATATGTAACGATAATCAAGTCGAAGGCAAGAGTGCATAAGGATCATAGCTTGATCCAGGCTCCATGGTGTTTCATGCGCGCGCAGATGTTCACCAAACATGCTCAACCTCGCTCCAGTGCACATGGAGAAAGACATGAAATGAGGACGGAACGGAATTAATGGAAAGATTAGGAGCATTGTTGCGATACTTGATTTTCGTGTTTTCTCCGATGCCAATGGGGACTTTTCCCTCGGCAAACTGCGCGGCTACTTCAGCATCAGTTTCATAAAGAGTCAGCTCCGAGCATCACTGTGTCCTGTAACACCATGTAATTAGCTGAAGCAGAACATTTCATGCTAAGCAGCAACTGAGCTCCTAAATGAGATCATAATAAACTTGCCAAAGCAGCAATTTCGCACATGTCTAATTCACTTAAGATCAGAGTAAAGTGTGGTAATTACCTTCAGGTGAACGTTAGCATTTATGCGCGATCTGATACCAACGACGCTGTGCTCTATGAAGCAATTATTTAAGAAGCTCCCGTGCGAGACAATTGAGTCAACAACCTGAAGAAAGGATGAACAGTTGGTCAACGATTGGTAGGACAAAAGATATCTCCGCCATTTTCCTTCCCCAATATAAACTATTTGAAGATAAATGCAATGTTTCCAGGTCCATGGAATGGGGAATGTAACCTAAACTCACCTTGCTGCTGTCGATCTTGGACGGTGGCAAGTTCCTTCTTGATGTGTATATTGGCTTTGTCGCATCGTAAAAGCTAAATCTTGGTGGCTGAGAGATAAAAAAAGACATGCTCTGTATGGGTTAGAGCTCTTAATAAGAACCCAGAACATGTAAAAAATGCAGTCAACAGATGGAAACAGAAAGAAGCATTGAAGCTAGTTGACAGAAGTGAGATACAATCTAGTTAAATAATGCACTTACATGCTCGGTCAGAGCGAGGTTTGCCTCAAAGAAGGATCTGATGGTCCCTATGTCTTCCCAGTAATCATTAAATAGATAAGCCTGCAACAACTTCTCAATGAATCTGTTGATGCTAGGACCTAAAGTTACTAGCTAATGAACCAAAAACGTACTTCACCGATGACAATAAGCACGGAACAATTCTGACCTTTGTGTAGAATTCGCTGGCAGAGGCAGGGATAATCTCCGATCCAAAGTCATTGGCAGTGGGAAAGCGCCATCTGAATCGACAAAGAGGCATAGAATTAATTTGCATTGATAAGCCTAAGATGTGCCATAGTTCTGCACATTCGTGCATGAGAAACACGACTTTGAGTGAACCGGTACCTTAAGGGATTCAGAAGTATCTCCTTCTTGAAGATGTAGACTCCCATGGAAGCAATATACGGTTTTTTCTGTGCCTCATCCCGTGAAAGACCTAGAACAGTGGTGAGGGGCTGCTCTTGCACCTAAGGTGAGGAGCGACCACATTGGATTTGGCGAGGGTTGAGCCCTCGTCGGATCCGGAAGTTGTGAAGGGAGACAATGACGGCAGAGCCACAAAGAACCTTGAGGATGCGGGGTGTAAGGGAGAGGGAGAGGGAGAAGGAGGGCTCGGGGTCGCGGGTGATGATGACGGAGGGACTTGGGCTTGTTCTTGGACCCAAAGGGGTCGCGGGTGTGGTGGATGGCTTCATTGGTGGAGTCGTCGCTGGTGGGGGAGGTGCAAAGGTTAGGCTCAGGTGTGGGAGATGGTAGGTGAATGATTGCCATCGCCATGCAGGTGAGGGAGAGAGCCGAAGGGAGGAGAGGCGGGTAAGGGAAGAGACGGCTTTGTGCAAGGTCGTCTACAAAAAGAAAACAAGCAAAAAAAAAAAGGCGAGAGAAAAGAGAGGGTAAAGAAGAGAGAAAAATCTTACAAGTGGGACCCTTTATGAACACATGTCATATATTAAATGGACTAGTAAGAAGATGACTTGGCACCCCAAGCGTACCAAATATTTTCGCCCTCTGTACATAGTGATGTCATAAAAGGGCTGCTTGATATAATTTGAGCATATCCTGTTTTCACCATTATTATGATGGATATTTTAATTATTGCTATAATTTGCCACTTCACTGTGCGATCATGGCGGTGAATTTTGATAATGCCTTCTAATTGCTAGAGTCTTTTTTTTGGTCAAAAGTACGTTGATTCTTCATTTAACTCGGAAAGTTTGGAGTACTCACATCAAGAACATCAGCGCATATTAAATCAAATAAGGCTGTAGGGGGATTAATTACCCAATTACTAGGGAGAGAGTTCTCGCATTGGGTTTTTGCAATCCAGTCCGCGGGCTTGTTGGCCTCTCTACTGCAATGGGCCAAGGAAAGGCCCTAGAATTCTTTTAATTTTCCTTTGATCCGGTCCAAAGTCGGCAACAGCTCCCAACTCACTTCTTCTTCGAACAGAACCCTCGCACGAGTGTTAAACAATATGAGTGTACTTCCCATCTTCTGTTCGTGCATCCGGATAGAAAAGCTAGGGTTTCCAAGAGGGAGATTGCTTCTGCTTGTTCCACCGAGTCCACCTCCAACTTCTTGGAGAATCCATTGATTAGGCGTCCTCGTGAGTCCCTGCAGATGCAGGCAATGGCTGCTCTATTTGCCGTCTCTCCTCTATTCTCGGCCAGATTAGCTGACTCGGCTTCTTGTTGGACGAAGGAGGCATCAATATTAACTCGGAGTGAGCTGGAGGGCGGGGGTTGCCACATGTGCATGTGATTCTCTCTCTGTTTCTCCTTGGCTATATTCTTGTTCCAAGTTTTGAAGTTTGCTTGTAAGAGCAACTGATCTATACAGGGTCTGTTTCGGGTGCAGGGCTTTGTTCTCTAAGATGTACTGGTTTCGATCTTGCCATATACACCACAAGGTTGTTGCGATCTGGTTGAACTTTGTTGCGCTTTGAGGGTTTTCTTTCTGTATATGCAGCCATTCATCAAACCTTGTTAACCCTAACCTGCTGATCTTTATTTGGAGCGAGTTGTCTTGCCAAATTTGAGCTGTCCATGGGCATAACAGCGGTGTATGTTCAATGGTCTTGGCTTCTTTTTGGCATATGGGCAAAGTGGGTCAGGTAATATTCTCCTCCGATATAAATTTTCCAATGTAGGTAATGCGTTTTGGCATGCGTTCTAGAGAAATAGTCGTACTTTAGGTAAAATTCCTGAACGCCAAATATGTTTCCAAAGATCCGGCTTTGTTTGATGGGAGGAGGTAGCTTTGTTGTGGTGTGGGGTTGCTGCGCTATCTCTTATGGTGAAGTAGCCGCTCTTTACTATATATGACCCATATTTATTTTGCATCCATACCAATTTATCTTTTGTTGTGGGTAATTCAATAGGTGTAGCAAGGATTTCCGTCGCCCTTTGTTCATCAAACATCATTCGGATCATTGTTTCATTCCATGTGCCATTCCTATGTTCTATTAGTTCGCCCACCTTCTTTGGCTCATCTCTCGTAGCCAAGCCTCCAATTATTCCACTTCTCAGCCACTTAGGGCACGCATGGTTTCATTTTTATTCCTTTTCTGTTCCCAGGAACAGAAACAAAAAAAAAAGTGTTTCTGTTCCGGGGAACAGTTTTTGAACAAAATAACGCGTTTGGTAAGTGTAAAAAAAAACTGTTCTTGGAATAAAAAAAGAACAGAAACATGTTTGGTAAGCTGAGTCAATTTCTATTCCTAGAATATAAAAAGAACAGAAACACGTTTGGTAAACGACAAAAAAATTTCTGTTTTTTTTAATAAAGTTTAAAATTGATATTAAATTGTCATTCTTATGAAATGCTCATTAATTTTATTTTGTTCATGGTTAGTGAAGACAAACATTTTTAGCATGATCATATGGCATATTTCGTAGAAAATTTTGTAATTAAAGTTTGTATCCAGTAAATTCAAGTACATTTTTTTTTATTTTTTAGTTTTAAAGCATATAAACTTGATATTGATTTCTTTTACCAAAAAAAAAACTTAATATTGATTTCTCATTCTCATTAAATGCTTATAAATTTAATTTTTGAAAAATGGGGTGTGAAATGAAAAATATTTTCAACATGCTCATATGTGCGCCCTTAAAAGAAAATTTCATACATCTCAACATGAACCCTTCCATACATAACATCATAATAATGGAGTAATATAGTTCATTGTTCAACTGCATTACAGTAAATACGTAAAAGCAATAGTACAAAAGTCAACAAATCTCAGTCATATTGTGATCCCTTGCCATTTTATTTTCAATTCTTATCCAAACGCTGTTCATCCCAGATGACTGCTCAGCCGATGTATCATCTGCAACTTCCCCTCTTGTAGGTCCAAATTGATACTCCGGATCTCCATACATGGAAAAATTTCTGTCCATCCTATCTTGATCACGAATGTAATTATGAAGAGCACAACATGCAATTACAACAAGTGCTTGCTTCCGAATTGTAAATGGAGGCATATGTCTCAAAATGGTGAAGCGATTTTTTTAATGCCCCAAATGACCTCTCAATTACATTTCTTAGTGAAGAGTGCTTATAGTTGAATAACTCTTTTGCTGTTCTTGGCCGTCTCCCACTCCCTCTATATTCGCTGAGATGATACCGTTCCCTTCTAAAAGGAGTTAAAAATCCCGGAAGTGCTGCATAACCGGAATCTGCCACGTAGTATTTCCCTATAACATGATATATAAAAATTTGTTATGATATTAAACCATAATATAATCACAAATGTCAATATAAACAAAGTAAATACCGGGGCGGTGGTCGGGGAAATTGCAATTGAGGAGTTTCGAAAGTCTTTGCCGAAAGCACTCGACAATCATTGGTAGATCCTTCCCATCCAGCATACACGTAAGTAAATTTCATATCAAATGAGCAAACACACAACACGTTCTGTGTGATAGTCCCTCTCCTGCCTCGAAATCGAACCCTTTCGCATTCTTGGGACAATAGCATTTATATGGGTGCCATCCAAAGCACCTACGCAGTCCTGTCAATTTAATATCAATATAAGATTATAAAAGATTATGAAGTACATGTATTTGATGATATAAAGTTGATATAGAAATCATGCCTTGAAGTAGCATTTATACTTAGGATCCATAAGAATTTCTTGAGGGATGACATCAAAGGACGGTGGTTTGATTATCTCTTTTGAAAGTTTGATAATTGCTTTCAACACTTTGCTGAAATACCTGCTGATCGTTTCTCCAGAATGTTGAAATCTCTCACATAAAATTCTATTTGAGCTACCATGACAAACCATTGATAAGAATATCCCAACTTGTTAGTCTATTCTAATATATCGACTATCTTTTAACCAACCTCTTACTCTCATCAAATCACATAAATTCAGAAAAACATGCATCTCCATCCTGAAGGCTTCATATATCCTATCCGAATGTCCAGTAATAATCTCCTTATCCATTCAGATCCTAATAATTTGCTATCCCTAATTGGTTCTATTGTATGCACGGACGCATCAATGGCAACCGTGCACAACCATACTAGCAATACGGCTATATCATCCTCATCCAAGACTTGTTGAACTTGTTCTACCTCTTCACTACATATACTATCTGATCCCTCTTCCATAGTACCTATATCATCAGAAAAATATAAAAACATCAATAACATAAGTCATAGTTCCAATTGAAGATGCCATTACATATAAGTAGGAAGAGTCTCAACACTTAAAACGACATATTAAAAGATAACATAAATAATACAATCTCTACGTTACCCCACTTAATTCATAAATCTACTAAAGATGATAAAGAAGTCCAATTCTCCTTTCAGGTGTAGATTTAATGAAAGCCACCCTCCACGAGACACTATCGCATGCCCGATCCACTGCTTTATTAAAAAGATTTTGGTCTATCTCAGGCATAGTAAGCAGAATATCCATCACAACAGCGACGGAGAAAGGATCTTCAGGTGATGGCATAACCCCAGAGGTCGCAGAGGCACTACCGGATTGACTGGACTTAACTTTAAAAAAATCTTGGATAGCTTTGCAAGTGTCATCAATAATGTTTTGGGTACTCCTCCTTCTCCTCTTAGTAGTTGGAGTCCTATCCAATTTGTGCTTTCCATAAGCTGAAGTTCCAGCATCTTCTGGTGTAAAGACTCTCTCATCGGTGTGGTGATCACCGAAGTCATCCGTATAGCCACCACCAGCATCACCATAGGCATTGCCACCACTTGTTGTCACCATATGCATTGTAACCCCGTTGTGTCGGCACCTACATTGGCATCACCGGTGTGATCTTCCTTCGACCCGGCCCATCTTCAGCGGTTGCGGTGCCGTATTCCCCGATAGCATATGTACCACCAAATACAATACAAAGCTCGGGATATTGGGGAAATCCATCATTCCTAAATTTTGCCCACTCTACATTCTCCTACAATTTTGACAATAATGACATTTGAGGTATATAATCATACATTTTAAAATTAATATACATAATGACATCAAAATTATCAAAAAGTTAAAAAAAATATACCTTAATGTGATCTTCCCATACGCTTGGATCGTCGACAGAAACTCTTTTATTGACACTATCCCAACCGAATCTAGACTCGAGACATAAGTTTTTGAAAAGCTTGCTATCTTGTTTTCTCGGTTGTTTAGCTTGTTTCGCATCGGATCATGCTATATTGGCATCCCGTCTGTCCTAACGAATTCAGTATGTATATTCCTCCACCCCGCCTTATTGAAAGTTGAAGTGGTCCGATTTCCCTTTTTCACCTCATCCACCAACAAACCAATAAATATGTTGTTTACGACTGGTCCACTTCGCATTGCATGTCTGTCTCTCAGATGCCATTTAATCTTTCATCGGTTGAGCAACATATGGGTTATGAGTTAAATTAATAACATAATACTATATATGCCAAACACAAAATCATTCTCAAGAGATGCAAGCCAAGAAGACTATATAATGAGAAAACTGAAAATTGTTGAACTAACTTGTGTGAAACGAGATCATAAGTTGCATTTTCGGCTACAAGAAGTACATAATAATGCTACATATAGAATGCACCATGAAATTCAGCCAACACAAGGCAGCATTACCCTTGGTTATACCTTCTTATGATGCCGCAAAACCACGCTACACCCCGACTTCAGCTGGATCTCCCCCTTGGTGGTGAAATCGTCCTTCAACGCCCTCGCCACGTGCTTCACCAGCCTGTCCATTCCACATCACCATGAGCAACAAAATAACAATCGAAGGAAACCACATCACCAGCATATTCATTCAACATCACCAGCCTGTCCACCTCGCTAGAGCTGCTGCTGTCCGAGTAGCTCGAGCTTTCTGCTGCAGCAGTGAGCTGAAGGCGGCATTCTTTGCTCAACGCAGCTCGAGCAGCTCGACTCCGGCGGCGACGGCAGCTGCTGTTTGTTGGAGCTGCAGCTCGCTCGAGTTGCTGCTCCGCTCACTCGAGCTGCGGCTCGCTCGAGCCTCTTTGCTCCGAGGCTGCAGCTCTTGGAGCGCAGCTCGAGCTGCGATCGATCGAGGGTCGAGGAGGCGTAGCTCGAGCGAGGCTCGATCGATCTCTCGCTCGAGCTGCGGCTCGAGCTCGAGCAGCTGCAGCTCGAGCTCGCTCTCGAGCGAGCGAAGGGGAGCTCGACGAGCTGCAGATCGAGCTGCGGCTTGAGCTCGCTCTCGAGCGAGCGTTGCTCCCTTCGGCGCGGTAGATCCGGGTGAGCAACGCTCGCTCGAGGGACGGCTCGCCGCGCCGAAGGGGAGTAGTGCTCTAATAGAAGGAGCGCCGAAGGGGAGCGACCCGACGGAAGGAGGAGGGCCGAACGAGAAGCGACACGGACTGGAGGAGGAGGGCCGAATGGGGAGCAACGCTAACCGGAAACGTGCATTCGGAGTCACCGGAGTGAGGAGTCGCGGAGAGTCGCCGAGTGGGAGCCGCCGGAGAGATGGGAGAGACGCCGGAAAAGGAAGAACGAAGCTTCGGTAGCCGACGAAAGGAGCGACGAGCACGCACGAAGGAGAAGAGTTTGCCTTTGTTCCAATTTTGTTCTTTTGTTCCTTTGGTTTTTGTTCTTTTGTTCCGTCGAAGAAGTGTTTCTTTTCAAAAGAAACAACTTTTTTATGTTTCTTTTTTCTGTTCTTATTTCGTTCCAGAACAAAAAAAAACAAAAAACGAATAAACGACCAAACGCGTTTGTTCCTTTTTTGTTCCGGAACACTTTCCGTACGAAGTATGTCGAAAACGTTTTTATCTTCCCTTACCAAAATTTTATGACCATTACCAACAAACCACATAACATTTGGAGATATAGAGTCCCTTCCCACAATAATGCTTCGCCATCTCCATGAGGGTCTTGAGCCATTTCCAGCCTTCCAAAAGTCGCAATTTGGGTAATATAAACCCTTCATTAGTCTACTCAATAGAGAGTTAGGTTGCTGTGAAACCCGCCATGCTTGGTTTCCTAGCATTGCCACATTAAAAGCTAGAAAATCTTTAAAGCCAAGACCTCCTTCATCCTTCCTAAGCTTCAAAGTCTCTCATTTCTTCCAATGAATCCCAGCAGAGTATTTCCCATTTTTCCACCAAAAGTTAGCAATCTTCCGCTCTATTGCTTTACATATAGACACTGGGATTTTGAAAATAGACATTGCGTATTGTGGAATAGCCTGCACCACCGATTTAATTAATATCTCATTTCCTGCTTTAGTCAACAAATTTTCTTTCCAACTTTCTAATTTCTTGTTCACTTGAGCCAAAATCCAGGCGAAAACATCTTTCTTAGAGCCTCCCCAATCCGAGGGAATACCTAGGTACTTCCCTGTTTTGTCTATTTCTGGGACCCTCAACTATGCTGCCATATTAGTTATTAGCCTCCTCGGGCACCTCTTGCTGAAGAAGATACTTGATTTATTAAGATTTATGGTTTGTCCGGAAGCAAAACAATATTGATGTAATATTTACGCCAAATTTTGACATTCTAATATAGTGCCATTGAGGAAGAAAATGGAGTTATCCGCAAATAGCAAGTGTGATAAAGTAGGACAACCATTATTGAGCTTAATCCCCCAAATTGTACCATCTTCAATAGCTTTTTTCATCAAGTGTGAGAGGACATTGGCCACTAGGATAAAGAGATACGGGGATAGAGGATCACCTTGTCGAATTCCTCGTGTAGGCTTGAAGAAAGGCTGAGGCTCACCATTGAAATTAATGCTAAATGAGACCGTTGACATGCATTGAAGCACCCATTGCACCCACTTCTCACAGAAACCCATCTTAATCAAGCATTCTCGAAGGAAATCCCATTCAATGCGGTTATAGGCCTTTTGCATGTCCAGCTTTAACACCGCTTGGAAATTCGCAGCTTATGGAGCACTTCTTGCGCCATCAGAATATTGTCTTGAATCTGTCTTTCCCCCACAAAAGCACTCTATTCCTCTGCAATAATGCTTGGTAGCATAGGTTTGAGGCTATTTGTCATCACTTTGATATTATTTTATAAATAAAATTGCATAGGCTAATTGGCCGAAACTGTTCAAGCTTTTTGGGATTGGGGATTTTAGGGATAAGAGTGATTAGGGTTTTGTTTAGATCAGGGTTTAGATAACCTGTCTCAAAAAAATTCTACATTTCTCTGAATATATCCTGGCTGATAGATGTCCAATGACTTCGATAGAATAATCCATTCAGCCCATCTGGTCCAGGAGCCTTAGTGGCCTCTAGTTGTTGCATTGCAGTTGTGATTTCCTCCATTGTGACTGGTTTTACTAGCCTTTTGTTCATGTTTTCATCAACTAAAGCTAGAATTTGTTGTATGACAGGTTGTAAGTTACGCGGCCCCACTCAAGTATACAAGTTTTGAAGAAAGATGCTGTTATTTCCTTCAAGGGTTGATCATCTTTCACCCATTCATCTCGGCATTTTTCATCAAGGTAATTCTATTTCTAGATCTCCTTTGGATCGTGGTTGCATGAAAATTTTTTGTGTTTCTATCTCCCCATTTAAGCCATGAAATTCTCGAGCGCATGCCCTAGCACATCTCCTCTTGTCGCCATAGTTGTTCAATTTCCCGAGTTATCTACTTTGCTATCTCACTTTCTTTGTTCGTATCCGAAGCATTTGTCAACTTTTGTAAATCATGCCTCAGCTCATTAATTCTGGTTTTTGCATTAAACAACCTCTGTTTACTCCAAATTTCTAGTTTTTGTGCCACTTTCTGTAATTTCTCCACCATACTCAAATTTTGAGATCCCAATTCAGCCCATGTATTCCTAACAAGTTGCCCACACTCCTCATTTTCAAACCAAAATGCCTCATATCTGAAAGCTCTCTTTTTCCTCTTCATTCGCAAGTTCAATGATAATAGAAGCGGGCTATGATCCGACCTAATGGCTGGTAGCACTATACATTCGGCATTAGGGTGTGCTATCCTCCATTCTATATTACATAATGCTCTATCAAGCCGTTTCTTGACTAAATGCTCCCCTGTTCTGTTATTTTTCCAGGTGAAAGCATAGCCCTTGCTCTCCAAATCCATTAAGGAGCATTGGAGAAGGAAGTCCCTAAATGCAGTAAGTTTGTAAGTTTCTGCCCTCTTCTTGTCCACTTTTTCCCAATGGTACAATATTTCGTTGAAGTCCATCAAGCAAAGCCATGGTAGGTGGTGTCTAATGCTAGTTCTATATAAATCCTCCCATAGCACCACTCTTTCTTGAAATTCATTAGGGGCATGTACAAAGGTAATATGCATTCGTTGTTGGGTTTCTTTAAGTAAGCATTGAGCATTAATATGATTTTTTGACCAAGAGTCCATGAATAACTCTACTTGATCATCCCAGAAAAGACCTAATCCCCCTGCAATTCCTTCTAGATTCACCACGAAAATGTTTTGGTATCTCACTTTCTTTGTATGCATTGCACCTTTTGTTCTTGATTTTTTTCTCCATTAAAAATATTACACTAGGCCTTCCCTGGGTCACTAGGACCCTCAAAGCTTGAATTGTCAAGGGTGTGTCTAACCCTTGACAATTCCAGCTTAATAGCTTCATGGATGATTTGGTGGCTTATTAGGGCTAGCTATCAAAGCCCACTAGTTAGACTTTTCCATCACGTGGATATGGGTGGTGTCAAAAGCTTGAGTTTTTAAAGATTGAGTGCCATACGAGCAGAAGCGCTTGCCTTTTTTGGCATTTGATGCCTTTGAAATTCGAGTTTTTGATTTCACCAGCCCCTCTTCCTCTAATAGTATTTCTTCTACGGCCATAGCCGCCTCCTTAAGTTGTTCCTCATATAGGATCACGGCTGACTCTGCATCAATACAGCTACTTCCTCTCTTATGTGGTCCTCTCTCCTTCATTAATAGCATTTCAATAGGCTGATATGAGTTCCTGTTCTCCTAATTTACATGCTGTTCTGCATTATCCTATCCACATATGGATAAAACTTGTTATGAATTTTGTTCTTGCCGGTTCTTATTTGCTTCAAGAGCTGCATAGATGGGCGTCTCGGGCACACTCTCTACTTCCTCCGGCATTATCTCTTGTTTGCCATAAAATATGTTCCCATACGGACTGAGTTGATGAACTTCCACTTTTAACCATTGGCCAAATCTTCCCGGTAAGTTCTCTGCCAACCCCGATTTCTCATAGGGTATTTCTCTGCAAAAGGTGGCATAATGCCCAATCTTTCCACAAGAATAACAGTAATGCGGAAGTCGTTCGTATTTAAATTCTACCCATAGTCTCTTTTTCTCCAAATTAACTAGAACTCCTGTCTTCAGTGGCTTCTCCAGATTCAGCTTAATTCTTGCCTTACCGAACTTGTAGTTGTTGTTGCCTCTTGTTTCTAGTTTCACCTCAATCACTTCGCCCAGTTTCACTGCGATATCTCTTATGACATCATAAGTCACTCTTCCAAATGGGAGCCCGTAGAAGTGCATCCAAAAATCATAGTATGTAAAATCATAGCATAACTCAGGAGTATCGGGATCACATTGCTGTAATACTAGTAAATGACTAGAGAAAGACCATGGCCTCATGTCGAATACTCTTTGTTTCTCAGCTTCAGATTGAAAGGAGAAGAAGTAACCCGGTTTGAGTACAGTACAGGTAACATTGTCAACTCTCCACACTCTTTTCATTGTATTGAGAAAAGCAGTAAAGTTCACATTCGGGTTAGTATAAAATTTCCCAAACAAAGTTTTCCAGCATTCAGACAGTTTTTCTTCAGGAATATCACATTTTATCTCTACAACGTCATCTTCCGACCATAGATTTCCAAGGCTTTTGCAAAGAGCCGCGACTCGCCTCTCTTCATCGTTCTGACCTGCCATTTTCCGTCTGCAGATTATGCTGGCTGGCTTGACTATTTGGAACCAGCGAGGGATCGTTCCCAGATCGATTCAGGGAGCTTGATTCTGTGGGTATAGCGAAAGGAGGATCTGAATGGGTTTTGGTCTAAGGCTGATTTAGGGTTACGTAGGTGGGGATTGCTCTGGTATTTCGGGCGAATGATAATAGGGAAAGGGTGGGGGATGAGCGATTTGATTCCTCAGTAAGAGGATTATACCGGCGTAAGAGTAAGAAATGGGTTTGGATGGGTTTTAGGGTTTTAATATTGGGGGGGGGGGGGGGGGGGGGGGGGGTGGTATTGTTTCGGAATCTGGGAATAGTCTAAGTGTGTGATTGTGGATGATGGTTTCTGGGTTTCCATTGTAGCGGAATCGAAGATTCACCTTGAATAGAGATGAAGATTGAAGCTACCCATTCGGTAGGGAGGTACTCGCCATTTGGGAGCGCGAGAGGTATGCTCAATCGCATACTCAGGGTTCAACAAGTGAAGACTAATTGCAAGAGTCTCTGTGTATTATTTCTTTCAAGTTTCAAGTGCCGGGTTCCCATCTTGGAAGTAGATTGACACCAGAGGATCCATGTTAGATATAACAAATTTTATTCCAACATATTCATAAAAAGGAAAGTACTCGCCAACATTTAAATTATTGTTCTGAATTCCAAAAAAATTGTGGAAAAAAAATCAATTGTGAATTTCATGTGACAGTTTGGGAGTATTGTAAATGTTTTGGGAGTTTTGACTTTGAGAAAAAAAAAAAGTGCGTGAGTTGAGAGATTTAGATTAAGTAAAACAGTAAAAAGTAAGGGTGTGTTTGTTCAGGAAAAGCATTTTTCAGGAATTGATTTTTCGGACTTTCACGGAAAATGGCTTGTTGACCGAAAACACTTTCCGGTCAATGAAAATATTTATGTATAAGTCTAGGAAAGTGAATTCCTAAATCTAAAGAGGCGAAAATACCTTTCGAAATTGCTCATCTAAAATTTTTAATTTTTTTTTCCGTATTTTTCTTTTTATTTCTCCCTCAACCGGTTGTCATGTCTCGGTGATGGCCGATGAGGCTTGATCTCGCCAAATCTTGGTGATTTTGAGCTCGTCCAAGGCCAATATTGGGCAAGCCTAGAGCTTGCCTATGATTGTTGCCGGCCAGTCACAACAAGGAATGAGGAAAAAAAAAAAAGAAAGAGAAAAAAATAAATTAAAAGATAATTAAAAATTCAATTTAAAAAAGAAAAATAAAAAAATTTAAAATTCAATTTTTTTTAAAAAAAAAAAATTGAATTTTGGCCTAAGATAAAGGGATGAGATTGAAATTCTTTTCCAAAAAGATCAAAAAAAAAAAAAGGTTTTCGATCATATATCACCAAATAAAAAAAAACTAATTGTATTTCTTGGAAAATGCTTTCTTATTGAATTTTCCGTAAAACAAATATACTCTAAAAACCATTTCAAATAGAGACTGAATTTATTGAAAAATTAACCCATGATGTCCATTTGATTACTAAACTTGCATTGTTTTCTTTTAACTTCTCAATTTTGTAATTTCTGTTATATATTGTCCAACTTTAGAAAATTTCCAATTAAGTTCCTTGGCTCTAGTTCCGCCAAATTGAAAATGACGAATCCGTTGATGTCGGCCTAGTACGAAACGCAAAGATTGGTTCCACCATAAGCAATCAATCGAGCAAAAAGAATAAATGATGTGTGGTTTCCGCTAACCAAACTACGCGTGCAATAATCCGGGCTAAAATTGAGTAGAATATTTGATAACTTCTCGGACGATGAAAATATATTTTCTTCGTAAGTGATGCAAGTGATTTTTTTAAATCAATTTTTTTTTTTTTTTACAAAACAAACACACCATAAAATATTAAAGAGTGTCCTTCAGCTATTTATTAAGTCTCATTTTATGCGCTTTGACAATTTAAACGTTTAAGTCTTACTGTTAAAATTGGTAATTACCTTTTATGTTCACAGTATGTTAAGAAATGAGCATTTTTGTATATTAAATCATTTAATTAGTCCCGTGGCGGCTTATATGGAGTCAATGGCTAGTTGAACAATTGATTATTTTATTTGGCCGCCACTTACTGTGAGAAGGAGGCTATTTGAATTTCTTCTTTTTTTTTTAAAGTCGTCGACCCACATTTCAATTCGAGGAGACAATTACACTATTGAAATTTTGTTGATAAGTATCCTAAAGACTCTTGTACAACCAATGCCATGAAAAATAATTTATTTTGAATAAAATATAATTAAAGACGTCCCTATAACTAAAATACCTAGCCAAAGAATTTTCTAGAAGACATTATTTTAAATGAGCGCATGGGCAAGAGGCGAAGCAATGCATGAAATTTTTTAACATTTTCTCCATTGCTGAGGTCGAAAATGGGTCATGCGGTGCGTAACCCGCGAAAAAAATACACGTTTTCAGAACAAAAGTTCTTCAAATTTCAACCTCCTCAGTCATTTGCTTGTGAAGTTTATTTGGATAGCCTAGGATCAAAAACATTTGTTGAATTTGCGTAAGCATTTAGCTAACTAGACCGGAAAATTCAAATGTACTACAAACTGTTCTGGATATTTTTAGCTCAAAATCTAAAAGTCATCTGCTAAAATATAACTAATTGCGTGTAAACTCTTTCAAGTTACAACACGTGTATTGACTATCTAATCGATTCATGAGGCATGCAGAGTCAAGCGAGCCTCCAAATCGCTCAGCCTTTTGAACCCATTTGATGTCTGGCAAGCATAATTTGAGTAGATTAAAAATATTCAATAAAGTCAAAAAATCACTTAGCTTGATCAGCACGAAAGTTGCTACTTTACGCAATAAGAAGAAAAAAGAAAATGGCTACACAACGTAATTCGTTCCGTTTAAGAAAAAGATGATAAAAAAGGCTACTTAATCCATCGGCTACACAAGCATGGAATCCAATCTTGAGATCTACTGGTGGGGAGGCATATGAAGGAACAAATAAATGGATAGAAGAATATGAGCTTGAATAAGAGATACATGAGTGACAGACAATATCTCTCCATGGCCTTTCACCTTCCAAAATGTTTTTCATAGACCACCGTATTTTGCTAATGTTATCGAATAATTCTCTTGTTACCTAAAATTCAATTTTTAATTTAAACTATCTATGCATATCCTTAATATCGGACGAGTTCTTAAACTAGGGCTATCCGCTATCGTCACTCGAGGAGAAATCTCAATCATCAAATCCAAAGGAGAACTGAGATCCAGTGACTACTACAAACAAAGCTGGAAACATGTAAATAGAAAAGTGCAGCGTGTGTTCTGCAGTCACCTTCACTCAAATTTGGCTTTGCAGCGCAGTTCGCATTGCTTTTCTCTATGGCCAGAATTTTGGAACATGAAAGTAAAACGGATAACAACAGTCCAAATAATAACCATTGCCTATTTTGACAAGCCAGGGTAAATTTCGAAAAGCATATTGCACGATTCATAAATCATACGAATCATTATTATCTGGATTATCAATTATGCACATTTTAGTGTAGATTCACCTGATTGATTGATGGTTGAAATGGATTTGGATTTGTAAATCAAGTAATATTTTGCTTTCCCACAAGTTTCGAATTCTTATAAGTGCATGACGCATGTCTAAAACCTTTGTTCACACTAGGCATGCAAGCATATGCTGCTTTCAACAATGACTCATAGAGCTTCATATAGAGAACAAGGGAATGGGGATGATAATGGTGTAAATTTAGCCTATAAGATAATATAAACAGATGGATTCACTTCTCAAACATTTTCCGCTTGTTCGAACATCATTTGGTGTTTAAAATCGCCAAATTACAATCCAAGCATCAAGGATCTAAATCTAATCACTAGCTTCCAAGGTCTAGTTATTAGGACCCTGGATCCGCCTGTAAAAGCACTTGAATCTATTCAATGACGGTCTTGCAATAGCATATATCAGGCCATATCTAAAAAATTATAAACTACCTAACTTTTCATGAATTATTCAAACCACTAAAAATAAAGAAATAGCATATATCAGGCCGTATCTAAAAAAATTATAAACTACCTAACTTTTCATGAATTAGTCAAACCACTAAAAATAAAGAAATCGTTATTTATTTATTTTTTATAGCGGAAAAAAACCAAACACGCCAAGGATCATGGCGTCGACCGATTATTGGATTATGAGATCTGCAAATGCACGTGAACGACGAGCCATGTCACGCTCTTCCCATCCCTCACCGCATCACGTGTCTCTCACGTCTTGCAAATCGGCTGGAATTGGTCACCGACGTGCCACCCACCTTCCCTCAAGAAAATATTGGATGGTTCGGGAGCTCCAATATTAGATGGTCCGGGAGCTCCAATGTGGTCCTGGACCACTCACGAGGTGCCATGTGGAGGGATGTGCTCACTTGGTGTCTTCTTGCTTTCTTCCCCTCTCTCTCCTCTTCCTAGCCTGCACTCTCTCTCTCTCTCTCTTGTCAGAGCAATCATTGCGGCTTAAACTTTTCTCTTTCCTTCAATTGAGAAAGAAAATGGCCGTTCATTCCTCTGTCCCAATATTTTCTCGTCTTCACATGGCACCTCATGAATGGCCAGGGACCACGCTGATGTGGAGCTCCAGGACCATCCAATATTTTCTTGCCTCCTCTCGATCTGCCCTGCCTATAAATAGAACAAAACCAGAAATGGGCAAGACATCAGCAAGAGAAACGATCGAAACACAGAGAGAGAGAGAGAGATGGATTCGATAGATATGATCCAAAAGCCTCACGCGGTGTGCATTCCCTACCCAGCCCAGGGCCACATCAACCCCATGCTCAACCTCGCCAAGCTCCTCCACCACCGGGGCTTCCACATCACCTTCGTCAACACCGAGTACAACCATAGCCGCCTCCTCCGCTCCCGCGGCCCCTCCTCTCTCGATGGCCTCCCATCTTTCCAGTTCCGCACCATCCCCGACGGCCTCCCGCCCTCTGATGCCACCGACGCCACGCAGGACACTCCGCCTTGTGCCAGTCCACGAGTAAGTTCTGCTTGCCCTACTTCCGGGACTTGCTCCAGAGGCTCAACGAGGAGAGCGTGACGTCGGGTTCCCCGCTGGTGAGCTGCGTGGTGTCGGATGGCGCGATGACCTTCACACTCGATGCTGCAGAGGCAATCGGCGTGCCGGAGGTCCTGCTCTGGACAGCGAGCGCATGCAGCTTCATGGGCTACGTGCAGTATCGCAGTCTTATTGACAAGGGTCTTATTCCACTCAAAGGTATGCATTACTAAATAACTGTCCGATTTGGTTTAATTAAGTAATCTCACTTAGCAGATTTACGGTTAATGATTTTTCTTCTCTTTTGTGGATTTGGTTGGCATTTATATCGTGTGGCTTTGTTTGTTCTTGATTTACAGGATTAGCCAATGGCGGACTATGTCGTAGTTTTCTAAGTACTTAACAAAGTCAACTGTGAAAATTAGAATTTTAGATATAAGAAAGTTATCATGAATGGTTAAACGTTTTAATTGATTGACTCTCAATTTGTAGATGCCAGCTACTTGACAAACGGGTATCTAGACACCACCATTGACTAGATACCTGGGATGAGAAACATCCGCCTGAGAGACTTACCGTCCTTCATCCGAACCACTAACCCGAATGACCTGATGATACCCTTCTGCTTGAGAGAGGTCGAGCGAGCGAAGAGAGCCTCAGCCATTGTTTTCAACACGTTTGACCAATTAGAGCACGAGGTCCTTGACGCCCTCAAGGCCATGTTCCCTCCCATCTACACCCTTGGCCCCCTTCATCTCCTTACAAAGCAACTATCGGATAATAACACCAGGCCGTTCGGGTCCAACCTGTGGAAGGAAGAGCCAGGTTGCATCGAGTGGCTCGACTCGAAACAACCCAGCTCAGTTGTGTACGTGAACTTCGGGAGCATCACAGTGATGTCGCCAGCGCAACTGGTGGAGTTCGCATGGGGGCTCGCGAACAGCGGCCAGGCGTTCCTGTGGGTCATCAGGCCAGACTTGGTCGTTGGTGATGCGGCGATACTGCCTCCGGATTTCTTGGCTGCAACGAGGGAGCGGAGCCTGCTGGTGAGCTGGTGCCCCTAGGAGCGGGTGCTAAGCCACTCAGCAGTTGGCGGGTTCCTGACCCACAGCGGGTGGAACTCCACGATCGAGAGCATTGCGGCCGGGGTGCCGGTGGTGTGCTGGCCATTCTTTGGGGACCAGCAGACGAACTGCTGGTACAGCTGCCAGGAGTGGGGGATCGGGATGGAGATCGACAGCGACGTGAAAAGGAACGAGGTGGAGAGGCAGGTGAAGGAGCTAATGGAGGGGGAGAAAGGGAAGCGGATGAAGAGGAAGGCGATGGAGTGGAAGGAGATGGCCCGAGAGGCCATGCATCCTTCCGGGTCGTCGTTCTTGAACTTGGACGAGGTAATCAACAAGGATTGCGGACATTGCTTCGCGATTGGGGCGAGTCTCCAACCGATTTTGTAGACAGTCCTATTGTGTATTGCCTCGTCTAGATCGTTTTCGCATTGATTTCTTCAGGAAGCAGTGGCAATATGAGGAAGCAAAGGTGGCCCGTGATAGCGTTGGATCCAAACTCTTGCAACCTTTGTTCATCACATAAATAACACAACGGCGAGAAAATGCTAGGTACCTTAGTAATAGACAGTTAGATTTACATAAATCCATTCAACCCTCAATTTATGTTATCCTCAGGCTTACATAGCAAAAAATTTCAAATTATTTTTCTTCTCTCTCTTGGCCATACTCGTCTAAACTCATAAGCGAGGATGTTTGTCATTACAGAAAGAGTAAGGACGCGTTTAGTAACTATTCGTTCCTAAGAATAATTTCGATCGAAATTATTCTTTTTTTGTTTTGTTACCGAAAACAATTTTAAGAGCAAAATAAAGCGTTTGGTAACTATACAAAATTTCGATTCGAAATGAAAAAAAGAACATAAACACGTTTAATAATTGCATAAAATTTCTATTCCAATTCTTTTCAATTACTTTTTTAGATGAATGTAAATTTGATATTAAATTCTCTTGGACCACTTAGCAATATAATTGTCTTCTTATGAGTGAAAAAATCATATTATATTTTATTATATTTTCAATTTCAAAAGAATTTGAATTTAGAATTTGTTCCATTCTAAAATTCTATCAAATCATAGAAATTCTATTGATTAATTATATTTATACTAAGTAATAAAAATATTAACTAATCAAATTTTTATTAAATAGTAAAATAAACTATAGTATATAAATACTAAATAATAAATTAAAATACAATATTAAATATGTATCTATATATAACAACATTTCAATTCGTACTTCAAATCATATATCGGCAGGTTCAATTCATAGTTGAAAAGTTAAGTGAAGTCGAATTCAGAAAAACACCAAATAGCATCAATCCGACGACCATGCTTGTGTTAACTTAAATTGCTCATGTTTGTTTAACGTGAAGGAAAAATAATTTCTTTGTTCATTGTTAGTTATAACTCTTTCATGAACTCATAATCAACAAAGCCCTTTTGACCCATTTTTCTAAGCTGCAGTTGGATTAAAAGTAGCAACCTCGAGGGATAATGACAACTGAGAAACATGAGCAAATAATAAGTCAAAATCTTCACGGTTTAAACCAAATTAGGTATGAGGTCAAGTTAAAGCATTTCTCACAATCTTCATTTGTGGAACACCACCTAGTTTCCATTTTTATTTCTTGCAAAGCTGATTTTGTGTGTGTCTATATATAATATAACGGAAAATCTTTCCTGGAGGGGAAAAAAATAGTAAGGTGAGAAGCAATAATAACACATTGTCGATAACCATGGCTATGGTCACCTAATTATTTCACCTCACCAAAAAATCCTTAATCTTATAACTATAATATTTAATTAATCATTGAGTGTAAGAATTAAACAAAAAAGGCCCACCATAAATTCCATGAAATTTAATGTCACGTTTGATTTGTCAAATGATCAATAAGTAAAATCTTTCGAAGGTAAATCTTTCAATGTCAAATCAATACAGAAGTGGCTTAATATATATGAGTATTTTCTTCAAAGAAATAAGTAAAGTGAGAAGCAATAATTACATCTATGATCACCTAATTATTGTGTAATTATTGCACGTCACCTTAAATTCGTAAGTTATTTTTAAAATTTTTTGTGTAATTACTCTTTTGGTCCTCCACTCGATTCGGCATTGATGTCCCTTCACTTCTAAATCAAGGGTTGAGAAATCAAAATCCATTCACCAACCCCACTTTCCTCCCACCTTTATATCCCCAAGCTTTAGAACTTTCATCCTCTTCGTAATCCGACGGCCAGTAGGAGCTTTCCACTTCCGATCCCACGGCTATCCATTTGGATTCAGATCTTCCCACCGAAGCCACGCAAAGGATCGTTTGATGAAGAAATATTATTCTATGAGCATGGTACGATAATAGAAAGCATCTGGACCGCCGTATCCGATGGAATTCGTCACCTTCGTGATAATCTATGGCACTTGCAATTGAAATTGATCATTTAGAAACTTATTTATAGGATTATGTGTCACGGATTGGACATTATCGAGGCCTAATAGACCGTGAAGATGGCCAAGATGACCAGGCAAGCCTTGAAATGTTGACTTGTGATATACGAGTCTCCTATCCCAAAAATTATCCAATTACATGAGAACACGGGAGATTGTCACACTCCCACGCAATTAGGGTTAATTTTGTCTAAACTTTTTGGAAGTCGGATTTCTTGCCAAAATATGCCTAACAAATTGTGAAAAAAGGATGCATGTAAATCTAAATCTTAACCATATTTAAAGATTCTAATCAAGAAAAATCTCAAATTAGTATTCTTATGACAAATTCATCCTTCATTAGTTTCAATTAAATTTTTTCATCAAATTACTAAATTAAATGACACGTGACAATTGATAGTTATGCAATTTGAGATTTTACTTTTTATTTATCATATATGTACCAATTTATAATTTTTTCGTGATTTCAAGATTTTACTTCTTTTTTGTCACATATAGCTAATTTGTAGTTTTTCGCAGTATTTAGTCTATGTAACATAAATCAATAGATTGTAAATTTGAGTTTTTAGTGATAAAAAATAATTTGAGGTGAATTTGTTATGATGATATTAATATGATGAAATTAAATTTTAAAAGAAAAGGCATTGTAGCAGCCCATTGGCTAGTCAGACTGTCTTTTCTTTTCTTCTTTTACCATTGGCAGCCGCCTATAGAAGGATAATAATAATAATAACATGGCTCGGAAATCCAGGTCAAAAAGGGCGGGCAGAAAATTAAGACAAAGAAAGAAAATCGATGATGTCATCTTTGAACCAGTGAAAATTTCCAAAAGCACGAGGGACGAAGAAAGTGCGAGGAGCAGAGCATGGCCCAACGCGCGACTCCTTCGGTCGCGTCGCGAGTCTTTTAAGAAGCTCTTGACTTTCGGAGCAGCTTCGTGTGGACGTGTCGTCGTTCGGTTTTTAGTTTTTTTAACCTTTTTCTTTTGTACGGGAAGCCACGGCCGTAAAAAGTGAAAAGGATCGACGAGTTGTGCCGTGGAAAGACTTTTTTTTTTTTTTTTGGCTCAAGAAAGACTTGCTTTTGACGCGGTTCAGTTTTGGCCCTTTTTCTACGAGATTCCGCCGTGAAAGAAGGTTCAGAAAAAGAAGGCGAGTGCCACGATCATCCCGATGGTTAGGGCAATGTAGCTCGTTGCCACTGGGCAAGGGCCGATCGGCCATTGCATGCCCTCGTAGCGACTTGGCAAGGTTCCTGAGTGCTTCACTAGCGTTGCTGCAACTAAATGTGTTAATAGTTCGGTTCAGTTTGAGTCAATTTGGATTTTCATATTAACGGGTTTTTTTTATGTGTTGATGGGCCTAAGTAGGCCCGTTCGCCCATGATGGGTGTAAGAACTCAGCCCGCAGGTTAAGGGCCCATGGAGAAAGGGTTGATATATGAAAAGGTACGTTGAGAGGTTGCGTCTTTTAGAAGAGACTTTTTACATTAAGGGATTGCGTCTCTTGGAGAAGACATTTTAAGAGAGAAAAGAAAAAAAAAGAAAAAAGAGAACGTATCCTTTAGTGTACGTACATTTTAGTCTCTCTCTCCCTTTTAAGAAGCGTAAGAACAGTATGCTCCTAAAACAGTGTTTTTTCCCCTCATAGCAATAGTACGCTCCTCGGTAGAATGGGATCATAATTCTTCTTCAAACTTCAACATTTGTATTTAATATGTGAAAGACAAGATATGCTTGATTTCGTAGTATATCTTTGATTGGTGATACATGTGACTCATGGGCTCGTCTTTTGCATTCGTTTTAGGAGTTCGATTGAATATCGAATCCATTTTAAGAAATCTGTTATTTCTAACATTGATATCAAAGCCATAGTTCATGTTTCTCAATCCCTTTTCATGTTTATGAATTGTTTTTGATTGATTTTTCGTGAAAGACCGTTGTCGATCAATCGGGGATGAAAAAAAAATCCCGACACCCATACTGTTCCCCCTCGTTTTTTGATTTTCTGTAAATCAAAATTCTTTTCTGATAACGTAGGGTTGAAGCTCTCGTCGATACGAGAAAAACAAGTGGTGGATCGCTGTTGGGGGCCGCTGGACGCACCGTCACGCGCGGTCAAAACGAACTAGGGTCATTGCACGTGCCGATACAGTCCTCCCCGGGTGCGTGCAATGCACACGCCGCTTCGGTCCCAGGCGCGTGCAACACACGCGCGCAGTTGCTGGCGTGTGCCGCGCACACGCATGGCACATGCCGGGTCAATTGGTTCGACTTGACCCGTACAACCCATTGACCGTTGACCTACTTTGACCGCCGTTGACCATCGTTGACCGGCAAAAAAAAAAATTCTCTATTTTCCCTTTTATTCATTGTGAATTATAAGTAATCATTTTTTTTTTTTGCATTTGTCATAGGAATTATGAAAAATTATGTATTTTCCCTTTTGTTCATTGTGGATTATCAGTAATCTACTTTTGTTTTTCATTTGTTGCAGGAACCATAAAAAACTATGTATTTTCCCTTTTGTTCATTGTGGATTATAAATAGTCCATTTTTGTTCTGCATTTGTTGTAGGAACTATGACGTGTTATAACCACCGGTTGTGGTGGCTTCGCTGGATAAAAGCTCTGTTGATCCTTGCCCAGAGATGAGGGATTCGAAACCTAGTGGAGGCACTTAGTGTCTTAAGCGTGATGTCGAGGTGGTGGGTCTTCCGTTAGCGTTACTCCAAGATTTACCCGCTGGTTGCTGGTTGTATGGAGTTCCTTAAAAAAAAAAATACAAAACTTAAAGAGCTAATGACAGAGTTAGCTAATTATCGGTGGAATGACAATGATATGGTATCACACATGATTAGAGTCAATCAAATAATATATGAAATCATCTAGAATGGTTATCTTATGCTGGATTTTGAGAATGTACCGGCCTTAATAAATACTCTTCCACCTGAATAGCAAACAGTGTTAGATCACTTATGAGAGGTCAACGTGGTCCCGGATTATAGGAGGCTTGCAGTGGCTTTTGTAAGAGAATACTATAGAATCGAGTTAACCAAAACTTCAACCCTTGGGTTGAGTGTCACATGGCGCAGAGTGAATATGCCTTGGAGGTGCGTGAGAGCTCTCCAAAGGCTTTTCCGTGGTTGACCAATGTGCCTTCAAATCTCTTAGAGATTTTTAGTGATAGATAGGAAGAGACTTTCCCAATTTATTTCTTAGATTAGTTTGAGATGTTTTAGGTGTAAATATCTCTTTCTATGTTGATATTTTTCATTTGAATATATTACTTAGAGTAATAGACATGTTTAATTATTGAATGTTCAATATTATTTATTGTTGTAAATTAATATATTAATTTACAATTCGTTGTGGGAAGTTCAAGAAAATTTTAGTGACTTTGCTGAACTTATTTTGCATAGAATATTATATTAATGATATTTTTAAGTTAGGATTTTTTGGATGATGATTGAAAACACAGTGATCTTTTGATTCTGAAATCTTAGTTAAAATCATTCATTAATATAATGAGTCAGTGTAAAATGGATGCATAAACGATAGACATTAATAATTCGTGCATATGTGTTTGATATGTTTACGATGATGGCTTCAACAACTAAGAATATAATTGCTAGTTTGAGCAAAGAAGAGAAATTGAACGACGAGAATTATGAAATATTAAATATGAAAATTCAATATGTGCTTGAAAAGCAAGAAGCGCTAAAAGCTCTTGACGATTTTATGGAAGAGCTTGAGGATGTTGTGTGCCGCATTGAGCTAATAGAGGACCGCCTCAAGGCATTTGAGGAGAATACAGATATTTGCTGTGTTGCTTTCAGCTCAGAAGGGGCTTCGAGCTCTAGGCACAAACGCATTAATTGGTTCAATATATGGAAATGCAATGGATCAAGTTCTTCTTGCAAGAAACCAAGAGCTAACCAATATAAGATAGGAAAACGTCATCAAGTGAAGAATATTTCAAGGGTAAAGTATTATAACTATAACCTTACGACTATCGTGAGCCAAAGAAGGTAGTCACCCCTTGTATTCTTAAGAATTTTGTTCATGTGTCAAATTCTGTATTCTTAACTGAATCTAATCCTTTGTGGACTGTAGATTTGGGAGCAACGGACCATGTAGCAAATGATAAAGAATCCTTTGTGTAATTTCGACGAGTACCGACTGGAACTAAGTGGATTTATGTAGAAAATAACTCTAGAGTCGAAGTAAAATGGATTGGCACTTGCCAATTGAACATGCGTGGTAGACGCACTTTGTTCCTACATGATGTATTATATGCTCTAGAGATTCGTCGAAATTTAGCATCTGTTTCAGTGTTGGTTAAGTTTGGTTTTAGTATGACCTTCTGTAATAGTGGTGTAAATTTGTATTTGAATACAAACTACTATAGTTGTAGTTATTTTTAGATAGTTTTATTGTATTGAATGTTGACTATGTTGATGTCAATGTTTATTATTCCCTTTTCACATTTTCTAATTCATATGATAATGATGTGAATGTATAACATATGTTAAATTTGGTCATATTGGCCAACAACATATGAATAGACTAACCAAATAGGGCTTGTTAGACAATATTGAAAAAATCGATTTGTGCATATATGAGTATTGCCTAGCAGGGAAAATAACAAGAAAACCATTTGGAAAATGCACAATAGCTAAATTTCCTTTACATTTAATTTATTCTGATGTCTATGGTCCGATGAATGCGAGAGGAAGGCATGAGGCTGTTTATTTCATCACATTTATAGATGATTATAGTCGATTCGGATAAGTCTATTTGATTTCTCATAAATCTGAAGCATTGAGTTATTTCAAAAAGTTTATGAACTTAGTAGAAAATTAATTAAACAAGAAAATAAAAGTATTAAGATTCAATTGAGGTTGTGAATATTTATCTGATGAGTTCAGAAATTTATGTGATGAAAAAGGAATAGAAAGACAGTTGTCTATTCCATATACTCTTCAACAAAAATGGTGTTGCGGAGATAAGGAACAAAATCCTACTAGAAATGGTTAGTTATATAATGGCGCATGTTAACTTACCTATCACTTTTTGGAGTGATGTGTTATTAACTGTTGCATATATACTTAATTGGGTCCCTTTCAAATCAGTTACTTCCACTCCGAATTATGGACTGGTAAAAAATCGGACTTAAGTTTTCTTAAACTCATGAGCCCTTCCACTCCGGATTGTGTTGTTTATACTCATGAGCTCTCTTACAAGTTTAGGAAATTGGGTCCTAGAGGAAAGAAGAGTATTTTCATAAAATACTCTAAACACTTGAAAGAGTATGTGTTCATAGGTGAGCAGGAAAGTGGAAGTATAACTGAATTCGAATTACATGATGTCACATTATTAGAGAATGAATTTCCTAAGAATGACGAAATATGTGAGGACTACTCCTTATTGAAACCTTGGATCCAAATAATGAATAATGGAGTTCATCAAAGTGGGAATAACATGAGAAGTGATGAATTTAATTCAACTCACTCTCAATTACAATCACATGATAACACGATATCGTCATTATCTAATTCGAATGGGAGCATAATGGAGAATGATATGCAAAGTGTATAATCTCCCGTACGGCGAACAAGTCACAAAAATATTCTCCATCGACGTTTTGACATTAAAGGGGAAAATTTTATGGTTGTTCCATAAGATAAAGATGAGTTAAGAAATGTTAATGAAGCTCTAAATTGCTATAATAAGGAAAACCGAATGCATGCAATGGAAGATGAGATAGAGTTAATAAAGTCAAACCATGTTTGGGAATTAATTGATCTTCCAAAAGAACGCAAAGCCATTAGGAATAAGTGATTTCTCAAAATAAAACGTAAAGCTAATGGCTCGATAGAAAGACATAAAGCTCATCTCGTGGTGAAGGGATATAATCAATAGGAATAAATTGATTATTAAGAAACATTTTCTCCTATAGTGAGATTTACCTCGATTTGCATTATTCTAGCAATAGTGGTAAGTATGAATTTTGAGTTACATCAAATGGATGTAAAGATTATTTTTCTCAATAGAGAATTAAAGGAATAAATATATATATGGAACAACCTATTAGTTTCATTATGGAAGACTAAGAAGAAAAGATATGTTGACTTTTGAGATCGATATATGATCTTAAGCAGTTATCGAGACGATGGTATATACGTTTTCATAATGTCATAATGGCATATGATTTTACAATGATTGATGATGATCATTGTATATATATCAAAAGATCTAAAGATCAATTTATGGTCATATTGTTATATGTTGATGATATACTAATTGCCGGAAGTAATATGGAGTTTGTTCATACTGTCAAAAGTTGGTTATCTTCCAATTTTGAGATGAAAGATATGGGTGAGGTTATGTACATTCTTGGAGTTAAGATTTTAAGAGATCGTTCGAAGATGTCATTATCTATTTTGCAAAAAACATACATAAATAAGATTCTTGAATGATTTCGTATGCAAGAGTATAAACTCATAGATATTTTTATTGTAAAAGATAAATGATTGAGCCATAAATTGTGTCCAAGAACTCCATAAGAGAAGGACCAAATAAAACATGTTCATTATACTATTGTTGTGGAAAGCTTAAGATATGTTATGATGTGTATAAGACTTGACATATATTTTGCAGTTGGAATGTGAGTAGATACCAATCCAATCCAAGTCAAGCACATTGGAAAGCTGTTAAAAGAATATTGAGGTATCTGAAAAGAACTGCTGATTATAAGCTGAATTACCAAGAAAATGATCTGTGATTTGAAGGCTATTCAGATGCTGATTGGGGAGGAGATTTATATGAAATGAAATATACCTCTGATTTTGCTTTTTTATTGAATAATTGCACCATATCTTGGAGCAGTAAGAAACAAATGTGTATAGCTTTATTCACGATGGAAGTTGAGTTCGTGGCATTATCAGTAACAGTACAATAAAGTGTTTGGCTTAAGAGATTTTTGGATCATTTATGTGTTATTGGATATGCTGCAAATCCATTATTGGTTAACTGTGATAGCCAAACAGCTATATTGTATACCAAATATCCAAAATATCATAACAAGAATAAATATATAGATACAAAGTATAATTTTGTCAAGGATATGGTTGCACGAAAAGATGTGAACTTACAGTACATATCTACGCATAAAATGATAGCAGATCATATGACAAAGTCAATACCTAGAAATATATTTTGTGGTCATGTAAAATCTCTAGGACTACTGATATACTGAATATTGTAATTTCCCTAAAGTGTTTACATTTAATGAATTTGTGTTTTTCATTATTAATGCTTATGAATCTTTGTTTGATGTTTATGTATCTTAATATTCAGTGCATTATATTAAGTTGAGAAAGTATGTCGGACAGATAAAAGATTAGCACACTCACACGGCTAATCGTTTCTATTTACTATGTCATAACTAAAGACGAAACTGTTTCTAAGCTTATTATCAAGGTGATAATCTAGAGCTCAAGCTTAAAATACATATGTCATCTTAACTGAGTGTTAAGATGAGAATATAATAGTTACTATGTCTGAAAGTAAAATAACCCACATATTTTACTTTATCTGTCTATGATGTCAGATGTGAGTTCTGATGAATTCTGTAAATGAGTAGATATGTAAACTCAAGTTAGACATTAGGTATGTCTGAACTATCATTTGTACGGTATTGATGATGTATACATATGCTCAATGGAAAATGAGTTAATATCGTAATACGTATTTCATACTACGTATGCATGAGACGACCAATAAGAGTGGCAAACGTTTGATATTAACTTTTATACCGTGTGAGACTCTTGAGGAAAATAATTCATCAATTTAGAACCCTCATGACTCTTGCTTATTTTTAATATTTCTATTTACTATTTATTATTTTAAGATGTTGCTAATGACCATAAATTTGATTCAATCTAATGGGACATTTCTAGAAAAGCAAGCTGAACTGAAATTGAGAGTTTGAAAGAAATATGAAGGTCAAATTTGGAAAATCACATTCTCATTTTGTATTCGCCGGTCGACTAATTATGATTGTTTTTGGGATAATCATAAATATGAATACAATATATCATTGTTTAAAATGAGATCAAGATAGAGATATAAATGTGATTGATCGATCTAGGGTATTGCATACTAAATCTACTCAGAATGTGATGCCTATTATGAGATGCTATATATTTCTAACGGATGTATGGCAATGAGTTCTCAAAGTATGTTGGTTGTACGGATTATTCAATAGTATGAATGTTGCAGAGAGGTAAAGATGATCATGTTTGGCCCACCACGTGCGAGTGGGAGATGATGGATTTTTTCTATGTGTTGATGGGCCTAAGTAGACCCGTCCACCCATGATGGGCCTAAGAACCCGGCCCGCAAGTTAAGGGCCCATGGAGAAAAGGTTGAGATATGAAATGGTACGTTGAGGGGTTGCGTCTTTTGGAAAATGCGTTTTATAGTGAGAGGTTGCGTCTTTTGGAAAATGCGTTTTATAGTGAGGGGTTAAGTCTCTTGGAGAAGACGTTTTAAGAGAGAAAAGAAAAAAAGAAAAAAGAAAAAAGAAAAAGGGAATGTACCCTTTAGTGTATGTACATTTTACTCTCTCTCTCCCTCCAAGAAGCGTAAGAACAGTACGCTCCCAAAATAATGTTTTTCTCCCCCTCATAGCAACAGTATGCTCCTCGATAAAATGAGATCAGAATTCTTCCTTGAACTTCAACATTAGTGTTTAATCTGTGAAAGACAAGGTATGCTTGATTCTGTAGTGTATCTTTGATCAGTGATACATGTGACTCTTGGACTCGTTTTCCGCGTTCATTTTAGGGGTTCACTTGAGTATCGGATCCATTTTAGGATCTGTTTTAGGGAATCCATTATTCCTAACACGGATAAAACCAAACCGAATTGTGCCCCAAACCAAATACTTGGTTCAATTCGATCCGGTTTTTTGCTTTCTTTTGAAATATTAAAATAATGTTCAGTGGAAAATGATAGAAATTCTATAAATTGCAATATTAAGAAAAGTGAATATTTTTCTACTGAACATTCCATCGTAAAAGAATGTTTAGAAAAAGAAGGCAACGGCCCACTTTCGATGGTTGTGACAACATGGCTAGTCGTCATTGGGCAAGGGCCGGTTGGCCTTCGGATGCCCTCATGATGACTACAGCAAGGGTTCCCAAACACTCTTTTTTATCCTCATCTCACCCTCAATCTTTTCCTCCCTTATCTTAAAATATTTTTTTTCTTTATTTTGAGTTTATTTTAGGGTAAATACCAGAAAATTTCAAAGTAATAATTATTTTTTTGTGTCACGAAAAATCCAAACATTATACATGCGACATATATATTCTTTATTTTAGTTCGATTCATGATATATTTGTCACGTTGGTATAAGTTTTAGAAGTTTTTATGATGCAAAAAAAAAAGTGTGGCATTTTTTGTCACATTTGGCAAATTTAGGGCTTTTAGCAATACAAACAAGTTGAGAATAAAAGTTGACTTTCATAAGGCTTATGATACGTCGATTAGGATTTCTTAGAGTTGGCTCTTGAAGCGTTTCGGTTTCCTTCCCACTTTATAAAGCTCATTATGGTATGTGTTTGGACTCCGAAATTCTCTATATCCATCAATGGGAATCTTCACGGTTTTTTTTCGGGCGGTAGAGGCCTAAGGCAAGGAGATCTAATGTCCCCATACCTATTCACGTTGGTAATGGAGGTGTTCTCTGATATCTTGATTTCTCGCACCTCCAATCCAGATTTTAAATTCTACTGGAGATGCAAACAAGTTCAGCTCTCCCATTTGTTTTTCGCTAATGACATTTTCCTATTCTGTCAAGCGGATTGGAAGTCAGTTGTTATGTTGAAAACACGGCTTGATCTGTTCTCCTCTTGGAGTGGTTTACTTCCTAACAAGCACAAGAGCGAGATTTTCATGGCTGGTGGTGATACTTCTATTCGGAATAGAATCCTTTGGGCCTTCGGATTTTAGGAGGGGAAATTACCGGTCCGCTATCTTGGTGTACCGATTATCTCTTCTAGATTGAATAGAGCGGACTGTATAGCATTTACAAATCGCATTACCGCAAGAATCCAATCATGGACGCATTGGTTTCTATCGTTTGCAGGTAGGCTGCAACTTATAAGATATGTTCTTCATTCCGTCCAAGCATTCTGGACGAGTGTTTTCACTCTTCCATCCTCGGTCCTAGCGGATATTGAGCGGATAATGAGGCAATTCTTATGGAAAGGTACATCACTAGGTCGAGGTGGCGCCAAAGTGGCTTAAGAAGATGTTTGTTGTTCGAAAGCTGAAGGGGGCCTCGGCATTCGGAATATAAGGGAGTGCAATAGGGCTTCTATGGTTAAATATATATGGATCCTATTCTCCGATAAAGAATCCTTGTGGTGCCAATGAGTTCATTCGGTTTTCCTAAAGAAGAAAAATTTCTGGATTGCCGCTCAGCCAAGGACTTGCTCCTGGACATGGAAGAAGATTCTCCAGCTTGGGCCCCTTTTTCGCCTATCTTTCAGGTGGGTGATTGGCAATGGATACTCCGTCTCGTTGTGGCATGACTATTGGCTTCCGTGTGGTCCTTTGGATGGATTCATCCCTATCTCTTTTAGGGATAGAGTCTGCCTACCAGATTATGCAGTGGTAGCTGATCTCTACTCCCCAGTAGGTACTGCATTCGGAAATCTTCTGGAAAGATGGTCGATTGCTTTGCCGCCGCTATCCTCTGTGCAGGACAAATTTATTTGGTGCTGCGATTCCTCTAGTGCGTACTCGGTTGCCTCGGCATGGGAATCCATCGGGGTCAAGAGAAACCGGGTCAAATGGGCCTCTCTCATTTGGGATAACGCCCTTGCTTCGTGGTATCAATTTATATTGTGGCTTATAACAAAAAACCGCCTTCCTACTCAGGCGATGCTTCTATCTCATGGCAGAATAGACTACAGTCTCTGTGCCTTTTGCAATGAAGTTCCAGACTCTGTTGATCATCTTTTCTTCGGTTGTCGCACCTTGGCACCTCGGCCTTCTTTTGGGCCACCGGTGTAACCTCCCATGGAAGAACGAAGCTGGAAGGATCTCATTTTCTGGGCTATGAAGTTCTTCAGTGGAAAGGATTTTTATCACATGATTGTTCGATTCTCTTTCGGAGCTTTGTGTCATCTAATTTGGAAGAAGAGGAATGCTCCTATTTTCCGGGGTGAAGCAATAGCCATTCCTGCAATTAAAAATCACCTTATTAAGGCGGTCAAATACAAAGCTATTTCTTTCTCCAATGTTCCTCCATCTCCGAGGAACAAAAGGCTTCAAAGGTGCTGGGGATTCGATCCGGTGGTCTTCTCTACTCGCTGATCTTGTTTCCGCTCGCCTCTGTTCTGGTTTCTCCGTTCTTAGCCTTTGTATGTTTAGTTCGGAGGGTCTTCGTGGGTTGTACGGTGCTTTCGCCATTGCCTTCGCTTGTTGTTTTCCTTAGCTTCTGTTCTTGCTCGTTTTACATCGGTTCCCCTCCACTCTTATATTATGAGAGTGTAGGTTATGGACTTGATCTTTTGTAATTTTCCAAGCTCCATATATTTTATTTACCTTTCACCAAAAAAAAAAAAAAACAAGTTGAGAATACTTCAAACACATCTGGATTTTATTTTCGAACAAGGACTACCTTTTTAAAAAGAGGGAATTTTTGGGTGGCAAAGAAGCCGATCTATTGTTCTTGGGCTTGGAAAAAACTCTTTCAACTAAGGACACAATTTTGGCTCCACTTCCACTGGAGAATAGGTGACGGATGTTACATGTCACTCTAGTTTGATAATTGGCACCCCAGGGGTCCCTTAAATCTCTTCTTCTTAGATCTTCTCATCTATAGCTCTGGCTTATCTAGGCAAGCTAAGGTGGCGGATCTCTTCACTAATGATGGTTAGGCTATTAGATTGGTGATCGAAGCTTGGGATTCGCCGCTCCCCTCTTTGACGAACGCTCGGGATCGTTTTTGCTGGTCGAAGGCTTCATCGGGTAAGTTTTTAGTGGCCTCGGCTTGGGAGCTTATTAGGTGGGAAAAGAATCAAGTGGGGTGGGATGGCTTCATCTGGAATAATGATATCCTTCCTCGATACCAACTCAACCTATGGCTCATTACCAAGCGAAGGCTACCAATCCAGTCCCTTCTCATGTCCTATGGCAGGATAGAAGCTGCCTTTTGTCCGTTTTGTAATGAGGTGCCGGACTCAATTAATCATTTATTTTTTTAGTGCCATGTTACTTCGGTCGTTGCCTTGTTTTGGGTGACTCGGTGTGGCCTTCCCTAGAGAAACAAGACTTGGGAGGACACCCTTACCTGGGCCTCGACATTGGTTTCGGGTAAGGACTTTCATAGTTGTATCGGCCTGTTCTCTTTTGGTGCTCTATGCCACATTATGTGGAAGAATAGGAATGATATGCTCTTCAGGGGGGGTGCAGAGCTCTACATCCGGCATGAAGAAGCATCTTATGAAGGTAGTCCAAGACAAGGTTTGCACCTTCAAGAATGTGGAGGATTCCTCAAAGAACAGAAGATTGCAACAATCTTAGGAGTTAGACCCTTCTATTTTTGTTTAGGGTTGGTGCCGTGGGCGTTACATTTGGGCATTGATGCTTTACTCCGCCTAGGTTTGTCCGGCTTCCTTCCACTCTTTTGAGCCTGTTCTTTAGAGTGTAAGTTTTTGAAGCCGGTTCTTTGTACTTTTTGACCTCCCCTTATAATACTTACCTTTCACGAAAAAAAAAAAAACAAGTTGAGAATACTTGTGCCGTGGTAGATATAGTTTTGGAAATTTTTTTGTAGTATTAATCATTTTTTTATTTTCATTTTAATTTGTAACTCATATTGAGTTTTAATGAACTCCATCAGCTCATTGGACCCTACAAGGACCAAAAATTTAATGAAACATGTTGTTTTGGACTTTTGGTCCACGGAAAGCTGATAGAGCTCACAGAAGCACTAATGGCGACAAGTTTTAGAACTAAAATACAGTAAAAGTATTAAGTGCTTACAAATTTTAGGAATTCCATTGTAATTGTTCCTAAACTAATAGTAAACATGTTCACGTGCCAAGTAGATTGACCGAGCCCGAAGCGCAGATGGGCGGGTTCGAAAAAGTAATCCAAATTAAAAAGCCTAGTCAGGGCCAACTAGTCGGTCCAATTGATTCTGGCCCGCCCATTTGCAGCCAGTCCAATCGATTCTAGTCCCAGGATTATTGCAGCAAACCTATGGACTACATTGTGGCCATATTCTTAAGATCTTTACCTATGTAACTATGATCTTTTTTATGAAAGCAATTGGCAATTTCTTCTTATTTTGTAATCTGCGTTAACAAATTTAGCATCGTCTGATAACCGTTTCATATATTTATCGAAAGAATCTAAATTTAAGATGCATTAGGAATCAATTGAAAGACTGGTGAGAATTCGGGTCATTTCGCATTGCATATTGACGTATGCCTTTTGAAGACACTGGCTATTTGCAGTGACGTGTTTCTTTCCTTCTCTAGCAAACATAATCTTGTATTCATTGTCTTCTTTGGTCCCCTTGATATCCCATCCTAATCGCAGAACAAAATGAAAGGATAGGGCGGTCGGTTTATATTACAAATCCATCCGGGATCGTTGAGTTTTTCAGGATGACGCTGATGCCGGATCTGATGTAAAAGCCTTCCGAAGATCTGTCAGCTTCTTGTATTCCCTGCAAAAAGAATGGTGAAATGTGAACATCTGACAATTGAATGAATAAACTCCCCTTATCATGTATGAAATGAAATGTCTTTTAGGCTGCATATCAAGGGGAATTCAATTCAGCGAACCTCGGAATTTGCAATGACGACATTCTTCCCAATTCTTGCATTTTTGTCGATGATGCAATCCCTGCACAGATATGTAACGATAATCAAGTCGAAGGCAAGAGTGCATAAGGATCATAGCTTGATCCAGGCTCCATGGTGTTTCACGCGCGCGCAGATATTCACCAAACATGCTCAACCTCGCTCTAGTGCACATGGAGAAAGACATGAAATGAGGATGGAACGGAATTAATGGAAAGATTAGCAGCATTGTTGCGGTACTTGATTTTCGTGTTTTCTCCGATGCCAATGGGGGCTTTTCCCTCAGCAAACTGCGCGGCTACTTCGGCATCAGTTTCATAAAAGTCAGCTCCGAGCATCACTGTGTCCTGTAGCACCATGTAATTAGCTGAAGCAGAACATTTCATGCTAAGCAGCAACTGAGCTCCTAAATGAGATCATAATAAACTTGCCAAAGCAGCAATTTCGCACATGTCTAATTCACTTAAGATCAGAGTAAAGTGTGGCAATTACCTTCAGGTGAACGTTAGCATTTATGCGCGATCTGATACCAATGACGCTGTGCTCTATGAAGCAATTATTTAAGAAGCTCCCGTGTGATACAATTGAGTCAACAATCTGAAGAAAGGATGAACAGTTGGCCAACGATTGGTAGGACAAAAGATATCTCCGCACATTTTCCTTCCCCAATATAAACTATTTGAAGATAAATGCAAGTTACCAGGTTCATGGAATGGGGAATGTAACCTAAACTCACCTTGCTGCTGTCGATCTTGGACGGTGGCAAGTTCCTTCTTGATGTGTATATTGGCTTTGTCGCATCGTAAAAGCTAAATCTTGGTGGCTGAGAGATAAAAAAAAAAAAAAAAAAAACGCTCTGTATGGGTTAGAGCTCTTAATAAGAACCCAGAACATGTAAAAAATGCAGTCAATGTCATACTTTTTGTTCCAGATGGAAACAGAAAGAAGCATTGAAGCTAGTTGACAGAAGTGAGATACAATCTAGTTAAATATTGCACTTACATGCTCGGTCAGAGCGAGGTTTGCCTCAAAGAAGGATCTGATGGTCCCTATGTCTTCCCAGTAATCATTAAATAGATAAGCCTGCAACAACTTCTCAATGAATCTGTTGATGCTAGCACCTAAAGTTACTAGCTAATGAACCAAAAACATACTTCACCGATGACAATAAGCACGGAACAATTCTGACCTTTGTGTAGAATTCGCTGGCAGAGGCAGGGATAATCTCTGATCCAAAGTCATTGGCAGTGGGAAAGCGCCATCTGAATCGACAAAGAGGCATAGAATTAATTTGCATTGATCAGCCTAAGATGTGCCATAGTTCTGCACATTCGTGCATGAGAAGCACAACTTTGAGTGAACCAGTACCTTAAGAGATTCAGAAGTATCTCCTTCTTGAAGACGTAGACTCCCATGGAAGCAATATACGGTTTTTTCTGTGCCACATCCCGTGAAAGACCTAGAACAGTGGTATCCACTTGCTGAAGCATTCATTTGTATCAGCAAGTTACCAGTTTTTGAATATGACCATAAGTTCATAAAAAGTATTCTGGTTTTTGTTAGTACCATTGCTTTGAGCTCATCTCCTCTGGGCTTCTCACTGAAGGAAAGGATTCTTCCTTTGTTGTCGATCTTCATTAAACCAAAGTCCGAGGCCCGTCTGTGTAGAAACAGAAGAAAGCTTGTCAAATAGGTAATCTTCATCATGAATAAATGCAAGCAACATAACATTAAGAGACAGTGACTGCTGATTGGATGTGGGAAATGGAGACCGATACAGAGGTTTGGCATCTGATCAAAGCTTAACTGTACACAACACAAAGTATCCGCAAGAAGGTCGTGAAATTCTAGTGCTTTGGGTAAGTTGAAGAAATGTTTTTAGGCATGAAATAGACCTGGGTTTGATTGAATCAGTGCTCTACCTGTCATCCACTGGCAAAGAAGCAATGCTGATATCTGCCCCACTCTGTCTATGGTTCTGAAATGAAGATATAAAATCATGTGTGAGAGTGTTATAAAACTGTAAAATGCCATTAAAAACGAGAATAGTCCCACTAAGATTCCCGGAGTTCTCCAATGGTTCATCACCTGAACAAAATCCATATAGTCCATCCGATATAAGTGATCCCCGGATAGGATAAGGACATCCTCAATCTCCTTGGTTCTCGCATCCTGCATCAGGAAGGAACGAGTTATTTACCATCATTCACGTGATGAAAATGTCATTTCAGGTCGAAATGCATAGACATTCTCACTGGACATACAGATTCTGTCTAGTAGGAAAAGGGTCAAACTGACATGGACTGTATCATAGTGTTGATTAATGTTCGGATTCAGTGTCTACCATAGAATGCTAGCTGTTACTGCACCATCCTATTGGAATATCAAGAGCATCAATGTCTCTCTCCAAGATTCAGTCTTGAGGAGCATAGAAATAGAGGGGCAACCTGGTTGATCATCAGCTAATTCGCAAATAAAGGCTGACTACATAGTATAAACCTCGTCTAGAACATGTTAAATGTCATCCAAACCACTTTCCTATGTTCTACATGTCCTGAAATGATCCACTTTTATGGTATCTCGAGAGTATTTGACTCTGAGCAAACAGTCAATCTCAGTAAATTCAACTCCTGCAGAACAGTAGAAGTGCACATCATTTCAATGTCTTGAGGTTATGAGCTAAGCATCTTAGTAGCCTTGCACAGTACCTCAAAAAGCCAATGGAACTGTCGGACCGCATCTGCAGTGCCCTGGAACCACCTCTTACCTGCCTCTCCTGGAGTTTGGGTTGCTGCAAGAACCTGGCCAAAAATCAGCCCTAGTAAGCCTTAGTTAAAATTGACTTCACACTTCCCAAGATTTATTCATAAGCGAGTCTATTAATCAACTGCATGCAACAAGAAACAATAAGTTGTAGACAAGCGATTACCTCGACGTAGCCATCTCCAAGGGTGACTCCACTGCCAAAATTGTAAGCACGGGCGAGGTGCCTGTTGAGAGATGCTGAATTGAACTGAGTGAGGATGTAGATCTTGTTGACTCCGCTATTAATGCAGTTGCTCATTGGCACATCAATCAGCCTATACGCGCCCCCAATCGGAACCTACAAGTAGGAGCAAAAGAAACGCAGCAAATTCTGTAAGAGTCGTTCTATCAAATAGTCGATTGCAATCCACGTAAGATACTTATTCGTAGAATCATAGAACCACCTGCGTCACTTAGCTCAGGCAAAATTGCTAGGCATAATTGCTTTTCAGCGAACATAACTCGAAACATGTGGCCAACATGTCTGAACCCAATGTAGGCCCCTTGTGTTTGTCACTGAAGTCAATTCTATAGGACAAATTCAAGAGAAGGTTGGAGGTAGAGAGATGATGTTATGACACTTACGGCAGGCTTGGCACGGCGTTTGGTAAGAGGGAAGAGACGAGTACCGGCACCGCCTCCCAATATAATTGCCGCAACTGTCCTTGCATCCCTCCTTTCCATCTCCAAGTCCCTCAACTGCATCATGTAACATCATACAGAAGCTAATTTTTGTTGCTGAATGCAACTCCATCACCAAGTAGAATTGCGTTGCTAACTAACAATTTCACATGGGCATTCAAAATCCATTTCTGGGTCGCATTTTGTTTGTGAGAGAAGATTGCACTATTTAAGCAGTGAAAGAAATTGCAAACTCCTTTACATCCGCCGACGTGTCCTGAATAAACATACCGAGCCTTGTAAATAGAAAGAGTAATATGAATCCAGCAATTTGCTTTTCGAACATGTACATCATATCCACAACAGAGGATCTTCTAACACTCCACAATTCCCAAAACATGGTATCCTGATGTCTTTTGGTTCGGTGATTCTCTTCCTTCATGCTTAGCTACTTCCTCAACCGAAAATGGAAAAAGGGGTTGTTGACAAAACGTCTGCCATCTTAAGCTTTAAATGGTTAAAACTCTAAAAAAACTACCATATGCTAGCAGCCCAGACAACCCTGTCCTGTTTGTACATAATGCAATAACTAAACTATCTTTAAGTAATGTGATCTCTTGATGGTTATTCAATAAATAAAAACTAAACAAAGTGCATTCATGCCTGGTTAAATGGCTTTCGCATTTTCTTGAACTGCATAGTGTCTAGCGATCATCAAAACTGTTAGCTTTACCTTAGCCTCGCCTGCAATATCAGTAGCGAGAGACATGGACACATGCTTCTTGACATCACTCTTTCCGTTGACCCCGTGACCCGTTTGGCTCATCTTCAGCTTCTTCCCCATCAACTCCCCGTTGCAGAACTTCACCATCTTCCAGCTCCGGCCTGCCAATCCCGTTGCGCCGTGCAGCTGCCCAGTGGCTGAGAGCGACACCCGGCCATCAGCCGAGACCGCCATCTCCTCCTCAAGAAATGGCAGAGAAAAGATCGAACTTTGGAGAAGTGTCAATTGTTTTAGCGTTTTCTGTGTTCACGTAGAGGAAGTACTGTGAACTATGGAGACTGAGCAGAGGACAGTGAAGGCAGAGAGAGAGAGAGAGAGAGAGGGAGAGAGAGAAGGGACAGAGAAATATTTGATTTCATGGAAATGCATGGAAATGGAAAATTGGGCCACGTTATCTTCAATAAATGGCGTCCACCAATTTCTTGTCTTTGCTACTTGTGGTCCTCTTGAAGAAGAAGTTGCATGACATGCCATTTTTGTAACTAGTGACTCCTGGCCATTATCCGTTTGATTCTGGAACCGTGAAATAGGGAATATGCCCATCAATCACTATGAAAAATCCGAATTTAATTATAATTACTTTATACCATCCCCGACCTGAGGGTTTGAAATTGGAGAGCACATTATCATAGTTCCTTCACAATAAAAGCAGTAGAGAAGTCTTTTCACACAACGTATAACAATAATGTATCACAACTTTTCCAAGACCCAATAACTAGACAAGATCCTTAAGAAGGTAGCCCAATGTCTTGACCAGTCCTGATCAAGCTCTGTCAGCTCGAAGGGACATATGGGTGGGCTTGGATAAGTAATTCCGTTATTTGACTAGGCCCATTTATATTGGTTTACTAAAGTCTACTCGACTGAGATGATCGATTTAATAATGTGATTCACATTTTGCTCCATAGTTTTTGAGATCGTAGCAAGTTGCCTCACGATATTTTAGTTTTTGTAATTTGCCTTATAATTTTTTTAAAATCACTCTCCTTTTGCCCTTTAGCTCTCTCTCTCTCTCTCTCTCTCTCTCTCTCTCTCTCTCTCTCTCTCTCTCTCTCTCTCTCTCTCTCTCTCTCTCTCTCTCTCTCTCTCTCTCTCTCCATGTGACTACTCATAACTCAAAAAGTATATGTCAAAGATATATTTCAATATACCTCTGGTGTTAATTTCTATCATATTCTCATCGGAACTTTGGTCACATGCGATATATTTCTATTTTGTCTTGCTTTTTGCAAATCAGTTTGCCCTCCATGATCAATCACATGTTCAGAGTTTCAAGATCATTCGGCCACCTCCCTTTTGAGTCGACAGTTCACAAGAGTAGAACATTTTGCTACGTCGTTAATCTCATCTAGAATTTGCAATTATACAGCACAATCACTTTTCCTTTTTCCTCTTGTGATCACGAAAGAAAGTATCCGTTTTGCGCCCGATATGCTGATGATATCGTATTAGCAAGTCAAGTTTCATAACGAAATCTTCTGTTATCCAACTGAATATAATTGCGATACTATGTGAATTATCTGTGACGTTGATAGCAAATTAGGGCATTCTCCATGCCAACCTTTTCTTTCTTATTTTTTACGTTTCAACTTTTGGTTGACAAAAAAAGCTGGAATTTTCTCATTCCCATGCGAGGGAAGAGGGAAAAAACAATAAATTTGGCAACACTTGATGCAAAATTCCCATGCTAATAGAATAAAAACCATTGTGATTTTTTTCTTTAATTCAAAAGTCATCTCAATCAATGTATTACTACTTAATCATGTTATTGAGTTTATGGAGAACTAGCATAGAGAATAAGATTTTAAAAATCATAATCCATGAATAAGTTGGAAACTTTCCCAATTGAATGCTTGGGCTTATGCGACTTGTGTGGTTAAATACTTCCACCACCTGTTCCTACTAATACGATCCATAATTTCGACTGGCTGACGCTGACCATGGCTCATTTACACCACACGAAGATAAAAACCTAATGTTATACAACGTGATATGTCTAACTTTATATATTGACACAAATTAAGACGGATTAACATGTTTTTATTGTAATTCAACCGTTTGACGTGTGGAATCACCAAAATCAAGATGCTTTAGATCGACACGAAGTGATGCAAATTACAGATTTGATTAGGACATGCTAATACAAATCACCATACTTTGTAAGCACTTAAACACAAAATCATGATTTAGATTCTTTGCCATGTTTGAAAGACCAAAAATCTCACCATCTCTTACAATGACATTCCTCAAGTGACATTAAGCGGCAACTCGCCTCGAGTCAAAGCTTTTGTTTTGTTGCCTTTTTCATTGAACAATCTGCCTACCATTCTATGAGTTCAAGACAAACATTTGATTGCGAATAAATAGGTGTTAATATGAGTGCGTAATTATATTTTTATCAGACACAAATAAGTTACGGGCCAATCGTTTGAGATCAAGATTGTGTGGCGACTTAGACTTCCTTGAATCATTAGAGCACCAACTTAGGCCTCCTTGGATCATTGGAGCACCTAAGCTAAGCCTTTGCCAGGAATCAATTGCTCACTTGCTCACCCGAATCATAAAGAGAGAAAATTCTAGGGAGAGAAGCTTAAGGGAAGAAAGGAACTCAATTACTAAAATGTTCGAATGATTACAATGAGGAGGAGAGTACCCCTTCTTATACTAGAGGCTTTCTCATTATAACCATTGATTTATATTCGATTTAGCATACGAGATTGCATTTCCCCTCCTACCGATTGTTGGCATTTAAGCTGAGTAAACTCTAGAACTTAACACAATTACTATCTTGCTAGTCCCTAAGGATATTTTGGAAACCCTAGGTGATTCCGGATGGTCTTCCTCAATCAAGGATAATCCTTTAGTCACAAGAAGCTCAAAATCGTGACATTCTCTCCCACCCATTCAAGTGACACCCTCGGTGCTTTCAACTCGGGGTGTTCGTCATTTGGAGTGATTCTTCTTCTTCCAAGTTTGCTTCGTCTTAGGCTTCTTAGTTCATCGGCTAGACTAGGGGTGAGCGGTTCCAAGTTCCAGTTTGGTTCCGTTTGGAACCTGGAACCTACCCTCAGTACACGTTCTTCAAAATGAGGAACCTGAAACCTACCCGTCAGAACCGAGAATCTGAAACCTACCCTGTCACAGGTTCCAGGGTCGATTCCAGGTTCCAACAAGTTTTTTTTTTTGTTATTTTCAGATTTGAACTATAACGTATGCGCACGTTACCAAAATATATATATATATATATAACGTACGCGCACATTACCAAAAAAAAAAATATAACGTACACGCATGTTATCAAAAAAAACTATAACGTACGCGCACGTTATCAAAAAAAAAATATAACGTGCACGTGCGCGCACGTTATAAAAATGAACAAAAAAAAATTATAACATACACGCATATTATCGAACTCTTCAGCACTATCGTAATGATCCTCTAACATCAAAATCATGCCATAAATATACTTCCCGAGCTATGAAAACAATAAAACAAAACATAGAGTCTTTGACAACAATGTTTTTCCATGCATTAAACTTATCAATGGTGAGATCACAACAACCATCTAAAGGCTCCTAAACTCTTTGACAATATAGTTAAAGCAGCACAAAGCCAATAAAAAACCTTGCTTGAATTCTCTACCGCTAAACCCATTGCAGTTGCGACATCACCAACTCTATTTATCAACAATAATCTCCGCATTAAGGCCAACCATATCTGAAAAAAAGAAAAAGAAGAGGTTAAATAATATATTCACTTATCAAATATACAAAAAGAATTACAATATATAAAGATATAAACATTACTTACCTAATTCAAATTGTTTTGCGTTCTCGATACACTCTTCATCACCAAGCGGTACACGAGCGGCCCTCAACCAATCTTGAGTGCAAAGCTTCCACTACTTTGGGAGTTAAAGAACTTTGAAAGCCATCGAGCACACGACCCGATGTATTAAAAGTTAACTCTGAAGCAACGGTTGTTATAGGAATGGACAAAATATCTCGAGTCATCAAATAAAAGATCTTATATTTTGAACCATTAGCCTTCCACCAAATCAAAATGTCAATACCAAGATCCTTTTCATTTTTTTCTTGAAGATACTCATCAAACTCAGACTTGTTATCATCACACCCTTGTTCATTCGAGTATAAAAATATTTTCTTCCAATTTTGGGCTTCATACATCTTTAGTTCTTCACTACCACCCGTATCGGGTTGGGAAGTGGAACTACTACTTGCACCCAAATTATGGCCACCAAAATCTTGATCACTTGAAATAAGAGAAGATTGCTCATAAAATTCATACAAATGCTCTAATGTATTCTTCACATTGCAATGCATCTCTTCAATCTTCAATTCATCATCATAAATTTGTCCATACAATAATCTCACATAATTTAACTTGGCTCTAGGATCTAACATAACCGCAATCAACACCATAATATTCACTTTATCTAAGCTTCCATAATATTTGTCAAATTTTTCTTTTATTTTCAAACACATAGTTTGAAGCTTAGGATCCGAAGCATTGACTGCATCTTTCAAATATCTATACAAAAGAGCTATCCCTTTAAAATAATCATTTGAAGTAACATATGAAGTCCCAGACATCTTCTTGGTGGCATCATAGAATGCTTTTAAAAAATTCGAAAGAATAATAGCATTTTCCCAATCATCATCCCTAGGAGTTTCATGATCTAGCTCACTTACAAAAGATGGATCGTGATCTTCTATCTTTTCGAAAGCTTTTTTGAACTTTACGGCGGTGTCTAACATGAGGTAAGTGGAGTTCCATCTAGTGGCAACGTCAAGAAATACCGAACCCTTATAAGTGATCTTTTCTCTATCAATGCAAGATTTAAAACTCCTTACATACATAACCACATTTCGGATACGTGCAATGGAGTCATGTACCGTAACCAAGCCATCTTTCACAATCAAATTTAATATATGAGCTGTGCATCTCATGTGCAAAACACTACCATATAATATTAACGATCTTTGTTTGGAAAGTTTATCCCTCAAATAGCCAATTGCAACATTATTCGAGCTAGCATTATCCACGGTAATTGTGGACACTTTTTTTTCTATTCCCCACTCCTCAATGCATGTCTCCACCATTTTCCCAATCTCCCTACCCATGTGACTATGCATCACCATAAAGTTGATGATTCTTTTATGCAACTTCCAATTTTCATCAATAAAATGTGCAGTGAGACGCAAATAATTCAGATTTTGATTGGAACTCCATGTATCAATCGTGAGTGCGATCCTAGAATTAATCTTTCCAAAATAATTCTTCAAAAAAGTTCTTTCACATAAAAACAACTTCATTCAATCTTTTGGCAACTATGAAACGTGATATATGTTTGAAGAGAGGTTGTATCTCAGTAACATATTCACGTAATCCAACACGTTCAACCAAGGAAAAAGTTGCTCATCAAGGATGATAAACCGAGCAAGCATGTGCCTAGCTCGTTCTTGATTAAATGACCATGTCGGTAAGACGCTACCAGTACTAGATTCTCCTCCTGCCTTGCCAGCCATGTTGACATTACGTGGTACAAAGAATTTCTGCCTCTTATCTAGATTACGAGGATACTTCTTACATGTGTTTAAGTGCTTCCTCATTGCAGAAGTACCATTAGCAACACGGTACTTATGCATGGACCCACAATGAATGCATTTCACTTGATATATGTTTCCATCCTTATCACTGATTTTCGAATAATGATTCTAGCATTCAGATGTATATTTCTTATCATAAGAATGATGATAATCGGATACCTTATTTGTGGCACTCAAGGTAGGGGGTGCATCTTCTTCAATTTCATTGCCAGAAAACTCAAATTCCATACTCGGAGTCATCTCCTCACGTCCCTCCACCTCCATTGACGTGTTATCTTGATACATTAATTTCGCACTACACAATAATAATAGAATATAATTAGAAAATTCAAAACATAATGTGAATTGAGTTATAGAATATGCAAGTAATTGCTAAAAACCAAATCAATACACAACTTTAGGACTATATCATATTATCAATACAAATGCAAAAGATTTATTCAAATATGCCCTTATTTTATGATAAGGCACCAAACCAAACAAAACTCTAAGTAATCATAAACATATCTTTCCCATCTTTAGTATAAAAGGAACTCTTTATCAACCATCTTAACTTAATTTAATGATATACAAAACAAGCAAGCTTTAGTCTTTGTTTTTGCTATTGATATACTGTTGTAAAAATGGTTCAAACCATCTTTGTATTTGCATTTGTTTAGAGACTTCGAGAATTGTTCTCTCAGTTTTGAAGTTCAAGTTTTCCTGTACTTCCAGTTTTAGAAGCTCCAGTAACATGCTGACAGTGAGGACATAACAATAACAAGTTTTGCCAGAAACAACAAAAGTAGAGAATCTAAAGTGGCAGAGAAGTCTGGTATTGTGCAGATAGGAACCAAGAGCCACACCTACCATTAAGATTTGCCACCTAGTAACATCATGTTTAGCATACAATAGAATCTGCTAAATAATGTCAAAGCTGATACGCTGCAACTTTTACCATAACCAAAAAGAATGAGCTAAAGCTTCGTTTTACATTTTGAATCACAAGCAATTGGTAATTTGATGTCCTTCATGGCATTGTGTATCACTTGACCGTATGATTAATTTGTATATCCTTCATGAACATATGATGTAGTAAAGGATCAAGTGATTTCTAGAAAACATAACCATGAAGTGAATACAATTCAACTAGGTTTGTCCATCATGCAATGTGTTCTGAACTTCGTAACATAGTCCTCCCTAGCCAACATCAGTATATCTGTATATGGCATTACAAGCATGCCAGCAAAGCAGTTGACAAGAGCCTTGTAAAAGTCACAAAATATGGGAGACTTTGCTGAAATAGTTTGTCCAAGTACTAGACTCATGACCACTGATGTGAAGCTCTTTAATACTTTCACAAGAAGCTATAGCAAAGAATAAGAATCTTCAATTAATCAATCCCTCCACGAGAAAGCATTCTCAACATATTCTCAGCTAATACCCAACTTGGCAGCATCCCACTTGGTAACGTTTTCTGGTGGGGTGCCAACAATGATATCCTACCTTGATATACTACCGCGAGCGGCGTGGGTCGCGAGCGGAGACGAGCTTGGCTCAGATCTGCCTACGTCGAGTAGTCGGCGACGGGCGTCGAGGCAGAGCACGGCAGCAATGGGCAGAGGCAGAGCATGGTAGTGACGGGCGTCGAGCAGCGTTCGCGCGAGCGTCTCTTGGCCGGTGAGCGGGACGTCGGTCAGGGTCTTTAGGGCAACGGCAACTCAGGACTCAGGTGTCGCAAATGCGAGCGTCGAGCGACGTCGGGACCGGTGTGCGTCCAGCTGAAACTTGAAAAAGTGGCGAAATCGGAGGACCGAGGAAGGTACGGGACGAGAAAAAGCACATGGATCGGCATGTCACAAGTTAGAGTAGGAGGATCATCAACTTATGTAAAAAGCCATGGATATCAAGTTAGAGTAGGAGGATCCAACTTCTCCAAAGGTTGTGGCTTTGGGTGTGACTCAATCATGAGGTCTTCAACTATTGGCCCTTTTTCCATGAATCGAATTGTGGAGATGCTCTTGGTGTCCATCATTCCTTGCAACTTCAGCATCACCGTTGGGTGCCATGGGTTGGTAATTATGATGCCCTTGGTCCTCATATCAACCATGGCTTTTGCATTATTGAGGAACTCCAAACCCAGAATTAGATTGTACACATCAATTGGAATTACCTCAAAGGAGAGTTTGTCTTTTCATACGCCAATTTGGATGTCCACATCTTGAGTTGAGCCTATGCCCTTGATGTCATCTGAGTTGACGGCCTTGAATTGATTCTTGTTTAGCTCCATGTGAAGTCCCAAGACATTTGCCACATTGGTAGACATGAACATATTCAAAGCACTTGTATCAACCAAGGCATATAGGGTTGTGCCACATACCTTGACTTGAATGAATGACATGTTTGTGTTTGTGGATTTCGTTAGTGTTTAGGCTCACACAGAATTGGGAACCTTCACAACTTCAAGCTGTACTTGCCTCCTCTCTTACTTTAGTTCCTTTTCCTCTTCTATGGTGAGAAGGGCATTGATCTTGCTCTTCTTGGGACATTTTTTGGTCCAATGAGGACCTTGGTAAATGAAGCACGGGGATGGTGGAGGTTGGTCGAATTTATTCTATTGAAGTCCACTTGGGGCTAGTTCTTTTGGAAGGATAGCTTAGACGATCCTTCTCCTCATGACTTGTCTTGACTACCATGGTCTCTTTGGCCACAGTTGGTTTCTCCTTCCTAGTCCTCATGGGTGATCTATTCTCCACCCACTTGTTTTGAACTTGGATGACTCCACCTTGTAAAGTCGACAAGGGACATAGCCATGGTGAGTGCCCTCGAGATACTCTGGAAATCCTTCATTTGACCTCAAGTTGTGCCCATGGTTTTAGTCCATCCATGAATGCCCCAAGAGCCTCCTCCTCTCCTAAATTGGGAATTTGGAGCTTAAGCTCGTGAATTCCTTCACATACTCTTGGATCATGCCTCGTTGCTCAAGGCAATGGAGTTTGCTTCGGGTTTCTTGGTGAGCAAACTTGAGGAAGTAGTCTCAAAATTCCTTCACAAAGTCATCTCACATGTTGACAGGATTAGCACCTCACTTGGTCTCATCGCACTTATTGCGCCACCAGAGCATTGCATTGTCACTAAGGAACATCAAAGTGGTTCTTACCTTGGCCATCTCTTCTTGGATATTAACGGCATCAAAAGTATTGCTCTATGCTCCATAAGAAGTTATCCACCTCTTTGGCAGATTAGTTGCCCTCGAACTCTTTGAGCTTTGGCACCTCAAGCTTGGGCACCATTTGAACAAGCATTGTTTCATTTGTGATGCTTAGCTTGCATAAGGTGAGCTTAGTCTTGAGCTCTTGGATCTCGGCCTTCATAGCTTCAACCTCGGCATTGTGGGGGCTGTCCTCTTTGAGCTCTTGGACTTTTGCCTTTATAGCATTGATCAATGCTTTAAGGGCCTCATCATTCTTATGCAAAGATGTTGTGGTTTCATTCATGGCAATAGTTTACTTGAGAAGGAGCAATGTCTTTGACTTTGTCGACATAGTCTCTCACTTCATGGAGTCCATCCATGAATTTCGCCATGGCACTCCTCATCAAAAGCAAGCTTCTCATCAAGGACGGACATGACATCCAATGAGGTATCCCTTTTCTTGGCTTTGCCGCAAGTCTCCTTGACTTGGGTGATCTCTCCATCTATAATAGCACCTTGGCTCAACATTCTCTTGACCAATTAGTGCTCCTCAATCTCTTGGAACGGTTCTCCTCTATTGCTCTAATACCATTTGTCACAAGTCGATCATTTGGGATGGAGATCATGTGGCAATTTAGGCTTTCTTGGATCATTGGAGCTCCTGAGGTAAGCCTTTCCAGAATCATTGATCACTTGTTCGATTGTCCGGATTGTAGAGAGAAAGAATCTTTAGGAGAGAAAGGAACTATATTATTGAAATGCTTAGATGATTACAATGAGAGGGAGGACATCATTTCTTATACTATAAGCCCCTTCATTACAACTGTTGATTCATATTTGATCTAGTGGACGAGATCGCATTTACCTTCTTACAATCTACTAGCATTTAAATCGAGAAAGCTCTAGAACTCAACACAATTATCATTGGACTCGTCCTTGAGAAGGTTCCGAAAACTCTAGGCGATTTTGGATGGTCTTCCTTGATCAAGCGTGATCCTTTGGTAATAGCGGGACCTCGAGATCGCGACAAATACATAAGCTTTATGTGAAGCAATCTCAGCCGTTGATACTCGAGATATGATTTCTCAAAACCCCTTCAAACACCTTCGAGACTTCATTACTGAACAAATTTTTTTTTTGAAATCTCTAGCTCCAAAAAGTAGTTAGATTCAAAGTCGAAAGGTCATGCCGAAGGTAGCGTGACAATTAGGGATGCCCATCGGGCCATGCTGCGCGGCCCGAATCGGGTCCTATACTTCATTCACTCAATAATAAAAATGGGCCTCGGAAGGCTCATGGGGCTGACCCGGCCCTGGCCCAACCGGATAAAAAGCCCAAGTAGCAAGCCTCCTCGCGGAAGAACCGCAGTCACAACCGGTCGAACCCGGTCCGACCGTCAAGTCAAGACGGTCCTGGTCCCGGTCCTGACCTGCACCAGAAAAGTGGTTACTTGTTAGAATGTCGTCGTCTCGTGAGTTAGCCCGTCTTCCTCTCCCGAACTACCGTCCTCCCTCCCTCTCCTCGTGCTCTGCACCAACAAAATAAAGAAGCAACAGACGGAGCAACAGAGAAAGCTAGAGAGAGAGAGAAAGAGAGAGAGAGAGAGAGAGAGAAACAGACGGAGCGAGCTCACCGGCATTCATTCTCTCTCTCTTCAGGTCCCGACAACAATGGCGTCGCCGCCGCCGCCGCTGCCTTCGTCTTCCTCGGCTCTCCACCGCCTCCTCCTCGCGCTGCTCGCCGTCGCGATCCTCTCCTCGGACCGCCTCGTGGTCAAGTGCGACAGTAAGCTTCGGCATTCCTTCCCTCCCGCTTGCCTTCTCGTTCGCTCGTCCGTCCTTTTCCCTTGCTGTATCCGAGAGAGAGAGAGAGAGAGAGAGAGAGAGAGAGAGAGAGAGAGAGGTGCATTTCGAACATCGCGAGGTCCGTCGGTGCCGCGGACGTGGATAGGTAGCGAGATCTGAGCATCCTTTGATCCGAGCGCCGAATCTGGTCTAGCTTCGCTGTTGAGCTCGGAGAGTCGCTGTTTACATCCGCTGACGTCGGTTTGACTTCGGTTCGGTTGCGATTTCGCGGTTGTCGTTCGGCTTAGAGAAATGGAGGACTTTTTTGCGGTCACGCTGTTGATTTTCTGATTGGATGTTGGAGTAGTTGATGCCGTTGGTTTATTTATGCTTCGATCCGTTCAGGAACGCTGCTGAATCTTTTTCTTCGTCTTAGGAAGATTTAGACCTGGATGGAGAACTTTGATAGGAAAGAATTGGTCTCTGATCATCCTGTGAACGTAGTCGGTGGATGTGTAGATATTTGAAGCAATTCATAAATGTCCGATGCGATGTGTGGTTGACTGTTACGGAGAGCGGGCGAATTAAGGGTTTGGGTTTGTGTTATGCCGTCTCTTAATTGGTAGGAACAGATCTGATCTGAACTTTTCCAGGCTTGGGTGGCCCCGAAAATCTATGCAATTGTCGTAAAATTTTTTGATGATCGACAGTCTTCTGTATGTCATGTTGTCATTTCTCCGTAAGTTTTTTTTTTTTTTTTTTTTTTTTTGGTGTGTTGGGTTCTTCTTTGCCGCTTGTTCTGAGATGGTTTCTGAGGTGTCTTACACTGATGAATAAGAGCATACAGATGCCACGTTTTGGAAGTTGATCATTTTGCTTGACTTTAACTGAATCTCGTGTAGATCATAGGGACATGCCTTTCCATTTAGAAATGCTATGTCACTGCCAGACTGTCACTCATGTCATAGTTAAATGGAATCGACTCTCTTTAACTGGACGGAATCATCTGGAGAAAATTATGGTAATTGCTGTCAGCGAAGTAGATTTATCTCAGATATCGCCATTGAACAATTTGTTTTATCATCAAACCTTCTGATGGACTGATTTCGATTCTTTGTCCATGTTGTCAATCTGTAACTTGGCAGTAAATAGGTTATCGAGCCGTATGTTTACTTTTAGTTCCTATGATCCTTACACTAGAGCTGAATATGTTTTTCTTTAGGCAAGTCGTTTGATTTTTTTGCCATCAAGGCAGTTCTGTTAATATCCAGGAGAGATAAATGCCTATGCTGTTTTTTTGGCTACTCCTCTCACTACACTTTCTCGTAATGCTTGTCTGGATGTATTGTATTTCACAAAATTCTGAATCCATTGGTAGTTTGACGCTGAGTGCCATGTGAGTTTTTACAATAATTTCTGGTCACCTAAAGTATGGAGCATCAATATATTTAGGTGTCCCAGTCTAAAGTTTGGCCTTCAATTTCTGCGCATGGACAAGCCATGTCTTTTGGATAGTTGCACTGCATATCGACGAGCCATGTCTTTCATTGTCATGTGGGGGATGACTGAGGCCTTTCTATTGCAATGGGCAAATCCCACCTACCATGTTCTTGTATTTTGGTTGTTTTTTATAACTTTGGTAGCTTATTTAGTTAAATGACTGACATGCTAAAATTAGAACAATTTTGTATTTTAGAGCTGGTATGCTGTTGAAAATCAGTGCCACCTAATGCATTTCTTAAATATCCATGAATATCACATCTCCAAGGAACAAACCCCTTACTGCCTCTCCCATCTCTCATATGCACACCTGCTTGTGCTTGCAAACTACCATCTGATTCATCTTCTCATTGTCCTTGCAGGTGAGGAAGATAATCTTCTTCAAGGCATTAATAGTTATCGGACATCTTTGAATTTAACAGCCCTTACAAAAAATGATAATGCGGAATGCCTTGCCAAGGAAATGGCTGATCAATATAAGACTCAACCTTGCACTAATACGACAGGTGTTAACACTGTACCTGGTACTGAGCCTCAGTTCTCCAACTATCCAACACTTTTAGCCAACTGCCATCTGAATGTCACTGTTACAAGGGATGGGGTAATAATGCCTGCTTGTGTTCCCAACTTGGTCCCAAGCCTTGTCCTCACTAACTTCACCCAGTCTCAGTATTCAGTTAGCCTAAACGATAGCAAGTATACAGGAATTGGAATTAGTTCTGAAGATGATTGGATGGTAGTCATCTTAACCACGAATACACCTGAAGGAAGCTACATGAGCGTCAAGTCAGCCAGTTTGATTCTGAAAAGCAGTTTCATTTATCAATTGCTTTTTTTACTCATCGGTTTTGTGCTCCTATTATGAGACTGGCGATAACATGGCCTAATGGCTGCTTGACGGAGAGCAATCAAAGAACAGCTACAGAGTATTCATTGCATTGTTTTAATTTGAAGGAAAAGGTGAAATTGCAGAATGATCTTGAGTACATTCTTTTCGTAGTAGCTTGTGTTGTGGCTGGAAATATGTAACACGTGACTTGGTATGAGGATTCTACTATGTTATATGTGTTCTTCCTTTTGCCCTAATTTCATCCTTTACTTGAATACTGAGGTACATTGCAAAGGGAATTGGTGCAAAAGAGTCGCAGGTTTCTTGGTTCTGTTCTTCCGAAAGCTTTTCTTATTATTCCATTTGTTGCGATTAGACCATAAACCTTCTCTTCCCTTTTTTTCCTTTCTTGGTTTGTTGCTGCATTGCATCTCAAGAGCTCATAGGCTATTTAGTCTCCAACCCCATCAAAGGTGAGAGACTGAGAGTCGAACCTCGCAATTCTCATAAGAGCAGCTGGCCTCTAGGGCCAAGCCCTAGAATAGTGATTAACCTTAAATCATTTGTTGCCCTTGCTCATTACTTCCTTGGTGAAAAGTCTAACTCGGGGGCTGTGGCACTATGCCTTCGAGATCGAGGCGGGAACAGTATCATCCGTGCTATCTCAATTGCTCTCGCATTCTTGGGTGTGGTTGAGTGAGGCTGGATGTCGATAGGGTAGGATGGCCTTATCTGCATCAAAGCTCATTCAATTAATCATTTTGTGGCTTTTGCTAATTTCAATCTTTTAAGTGGAAAATTGAAAAAAAAAAAAATAGAAGAAGAAAACAGGAACTAACTACTTAGTCTCCGATTCTACGACTAAAATACGATTGACGACTGATGGAACTGTTCCACAGTATTGTGGGGTAACCACGCGTGGTACGTCACAGCTGGCTATGTCTACAGTTTATGTGTAGCTATTAACAATGCAATAGCTCTGCCGAGAAAAGGCAATAGGGTTCAGGAAGAAGGATTCCTTTTCGCTGTCAAAAGGTTCACACTCCTTTAGAAAAGCTTAGGCTAAGTAAATGGTCGGTGGCCTATGGGAAAAGATTCTACCAAAATCTGTGCGGCCTCGATGAGATATTAATTCTTTTTTGCTTACTTAGCGCAGTAGATCAAGCTTTAAGTCTGTGGATCTGCAACATTCTTGTGCTATCACTGGTCTTCACCTAATTAATCATTCCAAAGTGTTTATCCTCTCTTTAGTTTACATGTTAATTGCCTTCATCACATGATGTGGCAACTGCTAGAGGCTGAAACCAGAAACTTTATCCATGTTGAACTGTTCTCGTCAAGGTTTGACTATGAAATCGAAGTTGGCGCAAGTAGTGGCATAGCCCAGCAATGAGGAACTGAACCCCAGCGTCGATTGAGCCAGATCAAACACAAGGAAGTTGTCCTCCATTTGGCAAGACCCGATGGCCACTGCATGCTCGGCCGCCTTCCCTCTGTCCACGAAGGCCAGGCAGGCCACATCCTTGCTCACTTGCTTCATCGAGTTCGCTCCATAGATTGTCTAGTCCTTCCCACTCGCCACTTGCAGACTAATCTGAGGGACCTGTAAACCTACCCGAGTCGACGCAATCGCGCTTGACTTGAGACAATACTCAAAGGGCTTCACCCTTTTCGCTTGAGGAATGTGCTTGGTGGCTATCTTGAACTCCTTGACAAAGGCATCATAAACATCGCTCCTGAGAACAGTGTAAGTAGAGCTGGCAAAATGGGTCATAAACCCATATGATGACTCATTTTTAGTTAAATGAGTCATATATGGGTCCAATAAAGTTAAATATGGGTCAAAAATTGATCAAGTGAAAGTTAAATACGGGTCAAAAATAGATTTGAAAAAGTAAAACACAAAAAGAAATTGATATAAATGGATTATTAGGAAACCCACTTTAAAGTTTAAACCCATAACCTTTCTTAACTTTATAAAAATGATTTTTTATTAAAAATTGAAATTATAATTATTTTTAATATTTCAATTTTTCTTTTCTTTTTTTCTTTTTTTCTTTTTTCTTTATTTTTCTTTCTTCCTTAGTCGGCGGCTAGCAAGGCGATGGCCGGTGATAGGCCAAGCAAGACTCGAGCTCGTCGGCAGGTCACCGACAATTGGCAAGGCTCAAGCCCCACTCGAGATCGCCGACAAGCTCGATCTCGCCCGTGGCTGGTCGCCCGGCCGCCATCATGGCTAGCAACTGGTTAAAGAAGAAGAAAAAAGAAAAGAGAAAAAGAGAAAAAAATTATTAAAAATTATAAAAATTATAAAAATTATATTTTAAAAATATAAATAATTTGAAATTATATTTTAAAAAATTAAAATTCGATTTTAACAAAATATTTTAAAAATAATTATAATTTTTTTTTCATTAAATTGTATTGCATAAAAGTTGTTAAAAAATTTGTATTGCATAAAAATGTTTTAACAATACTTTTTTTTTTTTTAATAAAAAATCATAAAACTAAGTTTTTTTTTTAGGTTTAGTTACAAAAAAATTTATTCAAATGAGAGAAGCATGTGCATAGTCTAATTTATTTTTTTAATAAATATTTTAATTTATAGGTTTTTAAAAAAAATATTTTATTTACTATTTTTAATTTAATTTGAAGTTTTAATCCAATTAGCATATAGTAGAAGTGGGTTTTCCTAGAATATTAATAGATTTTAGCAATACATGTCAGGTTGGGTACGAGTCAGGTCAAGTATAGGTCACTAGATTTACATTACAAGAATATAGGTCCAAGCAGGTTAAATGGGTCAAATATGGGTTGACCCATTTTCGACCCAACCCATATTCGACTCGGCCACCCATTTGCCACCCTTAATGTAAGGAATTATAGTGCTCAACTTCGTGCCGCCTCGGCCAAAAGAATCAATGGAAAATGCATTTCTCGGGAAATGGATTGCCTTCCTAGTAATTAATATGCCATCGAGGCCGATGAAGAGTTTTCCTCACGTGGACTACATTAATTGATATTGTAATTTATCGTTTTATAATAACGGGGTTGGTTTAAAGTGAGGTAAAATATTTCTTAATTAGTCCAATATGAGGCTAGCTAGTGTGGGCCGAGTTGAGCTTAGCCCGTAATGAGGGAACCTAACTGGAAACTTTACAAATAGTGCTCAAATCTCTCCTATAATCTTAATTCTCACATGTATACTCACATAAGAAGCATTAAAGGGTGAGATGGCCGTCTCATTGAGTTAGTGATACGGAGGGCAATAGAGGAGAATAACTTGTGCGTGAAACATTGGTTTTCCGCTTCCGCTTAAAAAATGATGGATTCCAAAATAGATGCGTTAATCTTTCTGTTCAATTATGCATGTTCTTATTTTAGTTATGGAGATCTTGAGATTGTGCAATTTATATCCAACATTTGGTATTGGAGCCTCCATAATCCTAGAACTCAAACGCATAGAATTTTGCCCTAATTTTGTGATTTTCGTGATTTTTTTATCAATAAAAATAAAATTAAATCACAAATTCAGACTAGCCTCGACGAGATGAGTAGATTCGTGGGCGGTGCGTCGTCGGAGAAGGCCGCCCATGCCCCCACGCGCGGTCACGCGCTGTTAGGGTGTCAAGCAAGCGCCTCACGCGTGCTCACACACTTAGGCTAACATCATGATGACGTTTGCTATCCGACCCGACCTGTTGATAGTTAACTCGACCCGACCCGGTCAATGGTGGACCGATCGATCAGCCGATCGGACCGAGTGATTGGACGGGACGGTTGGACCGCTACCGATTGGACCAAGCAATCAAATTGGGACGGTTGGACCGTTTTTGACCGGCCTTTATGATTGCGTGCATGAGCTCCGCACTGGGCGCGTGAGGGCGTGTGGCTAGTGGAGTTGGATTCGTATGGCCATTCTCTATCTTGTGGTGTATTTGTTTTACGTGTCTGTTGATTTTATAGATGCAAAAATACATACAAAACCCTAAATACACGTATTTTTAGTGTATTTTTTAGTATTTTTCTTGTATTTTTTGTGATTTTGGAAATACAATTGTTGGGTTACGGGTATGTTATCACATAATCATTATAAAAATGTAATTCATTAATAAAAAATTAAAATTTATTATGAATTGAAGCTAGCTTAATGAGATACAATTATTATGGGATAATAATTGAACTATGTATTGAGTCGATGAGAAATAGTAAAATTTATGAAACTTTTGTTACTCAAGCATAGTTCTTTATACACATCTTGATGTATTTTTGTTTCTTTTGGTAATCTTTGAATGATGAATGTTTTAAGAACTCATGACCAAACTGATTGTACTAATTAACACATCTATTGAATGTGGATAATGCATGTTAGTTAAGTTATTGCATATTGTACCTAAACTCAGCTAGTCACTTGTTAAAGTCTATGAAGTTGAACATTTTTTTTATGGTTAAGAAGCATGATAACATTTACGCAAAGTAATAGTATCTACTGTTGTAGTTTAGATATTTGGTTATGTGTTTTTGACTCAATTTATAAGTCACTTGTTGATGCAATGATAATTTGTTACTTAAAATTGACTAATAAATCAGTTTTGGCATTGGAGTCATGTTTTGCCTTATAAAACTTAAGAGTGATAGTGGATTAGCTGTTAGGCTTGTTGATTTGGGATACCCTATATTGCTATTGATGTTAACTTGTGATAGATCATTTGGATTAGCATTTTTTTATATGTTATTTTGGTAATCTATAATTTGGGTGCATAAGAGACGTTTTCCTCTACGTTATGAGAAGTTTCTTGTGTTGCAATGATTGGTGATTTTCTTAAATTAATAAAATAGTGCAATTAGCATGATATGTGATTTTGGTGATTTACTATCCATGTTACTAAAGTTAAAATCATATATATATGGTGTATGTGAGTAATAAGGTTTATATCCCTCATATGAGAGAGTTTTAATGATTCAATTGAGTAGTGATAGCCAAAGTGACACGCTTAATTGGATTTGAGAAATTTCGGTCTCATATATTGATTGTGATGCCTCCTAGTCTAATGCGTAGTCATACTCCCAAATGATGTGATTGTGTATTAGTTCAAAGAGGGATACATGATGGTATGATGGATGAGTGACTGATCCTAGTGGTTCATATGCTCAAAGGTGATGAATTCACGAAAATTGAAATATATTCTCATAACCATTATCATGTGAAGAGTGTACAATTGCATGCTAAATATTTTCTCAAATGTGATTATATGATTTTGCATGTAACTCTCTAGACGTGTACTTATACATCAAGTTACATAGTGCTCACATGATGCTAATTACGTACATTGATTGTTATTTTAGTCACATTTTTTGTAATTAATAACTCTAATATTATTGAAGTTTTTACTAATTCAAATTTTAAGTAGTGGACATACAATTTGATGTTTAGAAAAGGAGTAATATAATTTGCTTACTGTCCAAAAAGCGTTCTATTCAAGAACACTTGAAAAATGATTTATCTACTGACTGCACTGCTAAAAGATGATGGAAGCCTTAGTGATTTAAAATTATATCTTGCATAATACTAAAATTAGAACACATTTGCAAAGATTGTGTTTAAGTTCTAATGATATATGCGTCTCATATAATGTTGAAAAAATTATTTCCAAAATTTTTCTGTTTAAGGAATAATCTCACACATGTCTAAAAAAAAAGAGTAGAAAAATTGACAATATTTATATTTTATCTACTCTTAACGATTATCTAAAAACTTCTATAAATTATTGTGAAAGTAAAATGACCGAGATAAAGAATAAATTGGTTAAAATTAGTCTTAAAGGTAGTCAAATTTAATAGTGGCAATGAGTATTTTGGCAAGTATGGCAATGCGGAATAACTTAAAATGTCATTTGTCAAATACTTGAAAAATTCTGGGATGGTAATTTAATTACTATGCTTAAAAATCTTGACAATAAGATTTGACCAAAAGGCATAATTGCACCATAATGAACATAGTGATGAGTATGATTAGTAAGACTAATTTATCCGGTTTTTTGTGGGCTGATATTATGAAAGCAACTTTTTCACATACAAAATGTGTTTCTTACCAAAATTGTTTCATAAACTTCTTTTGAGTTATGAACTAGACATAAATTACTTGAATCATATTAAATTTAGAGGTGTCATGCAGAAGTGAGATTATCTAATCCAATATTAAGTGCGTTGGAATTTAGATTCACTTAAAATTATTTTATATATGACCCAAATTGTTCAAAGGGGTATTAATTTTATGACTCTAATGAAGGTATAAGAATTATGGAATCATACACAGTAAAATTTTTAGAGTTCAACGTAGTTGTAGATGATAGATGCTCTCAGACTATCAAAGATAATAGTATGATGGAAGATCATTGTGTCTTTGTTTTTGTCTATACAGGCAATTGTGATACAAACAATTATAAAATCTCCTATATCATAGACTAAACTTGTTGAGATTCAATATACTATTCTTGATATAGTTATAATGAAATTTCTCAAGCCTCTCAAGTGTAGAATGAAATTATTGTAGCTTTACTCATGAGATTTGTTAGGGAAAGACAATTAGTTATACCATCAGACTACATAGTCTATTTATGAAAGTATGATTACAATATCCATTACATGGTTGATTTAGCAACATATATATATAAATGTCATTTATTGTTCTCAATCAAGTATGTGGTTAGATGTCATAAAAGATGATAAAGTTTTCACTTTGAAAGAATGGTGGATAGTTTATAATAAAAAAATAATTATTTCTTTCTAGTATGTTTTAAAGATTCTTTTAGAATGAACGTGATATTAATAGTTTATTTTTTATATGGAGTTACGCCAAATAAATAGTAGTGCAATCGGAAGATTTTGCAACACATATTTTAAGTAAACTTGTATGTAGACTGAAAAGTCTTATTCATGATCTTAAGCAAGTTTCCAAGTAATATTATCAAAGTTTCATAGAGTTGTTATTTCGTTCAATTTGGAACAAAGTAATTCAGTAGATATTATACTTACAAGGTTAGTGGGAGGAAATCTATTTTTCCCATGCTCTTTATACATGATATTTCGCTCACAAGTAATGACCTTGAGGCATCTCTTGTTCTTTGCACTAAGGTTCGTAAGGATTATTCTCGTCATATTTTATCAGATTTATCTCAGAGGACATTTTCTGATCATATTTTAGAAATATTCAATATACATCAATGCAAGTTAGGAATTGCTCTTATCGTTAAGGGTGATGGATCGAATCAATTACATTGTCTTTATTTAGATATTGTGAAAATCTAGTTAAAGGGTATACCTTGTGTTGGTACACTTAAAAGTATAATATATACTAATTTGCACTAGACTAAATATTATCTTTACGATGGGACTTCTAGGCATACATAGTCAAATTCAAGACGCAATAATTAGGTTGCTGTCAAGAAGGTTTTAAGAAACTTAAAGAGGACAAGAGATTATATGTTAATATACAGATATGTTAAATTTTTGCAGCTAGTAGAATATTTAAATGTAAACTTTGTTAGCTATTAGGATGACATAATATCAATAACAGAATATATATATATATGTCAGTATGAAGTGCAGTAAATAGTTTAGTTTGTAACATTCTTTTAAATTGTTACTTGGGCTATTATGTTCTAGAACCTCATTAAGGAGTTGATCGTTTTTAATTTTATGAATTGACCCATACGATTGTATTGAGACAATAAATTTGCAATATTAATAACAGATGTCTCAATGTGTCTAAATATTTAGTAGTCAAACATTTTACCATAAAGAAATAATAAAGAAATGATGACATTATAATATAATATATTTTCATAAATGATATAGTTACAAATTCACTAACTAAAGACCTACGCCCATGTGTATTTGAGTAACATGTCATTAGCATGGGCCTAGGAGCATTTTGAGATGTTATTTAGTGGGAGCTGTGTTTTATTTTTCCTTAAATAAAGTTTATAATTGTGTTCGTTACACTTAGTAACGGTTTGATGTATATCAACTTTTGCAATTTAATAAAATATTTTGAATGTATTGTTATTATGTTAAATGCATATTAATAAAAGTCTCAAGGTATTGCTTAAACTTTGAGTGAAGGCTAAAGGCATTCGGTTATTAGCCTTGTGCATATATCTTATTATACATAAATAAATATTAACCGTAAGAACAAGACAAATGTGGGTTTATTGGAACCATAAAGGCATTCTCTAGTAGCACAAGTTTTTTATGATGTTTAAAGTAAGAAAATAGTGATAGACAAATGAAATCTCTCTATGAGAAATGTTATCAATTTGATACACAATTGTATTGAATACATATCAATAAAGTTGAGAATATTTATGACCATGAAAAGTTCTGTGTATATATATGCAGTTACTACCATGATTTGGTATTTGAGACTTTATGAAATATGATTGACTATTAAAAATTATCTCTAGACCAATGCGCGCACATACAGTACAATTTCAATTAATATGGTTCAAGTGAGAGAATGTAAGAGTTTACTAATGTTGACTACATTAATTAATATTGTAATTTACTATTTTACAGTTATTGTAAAATAGAGTTTGTCTAAAGTGAGATAAAATGTTTTTTAATTAGTCTAATATGGAGCTAATTAGTGCGAGCCGAGTTGAGCCTAGCTTGTAATGAGGAATCTAGCTGGAAAATCTATGGAAACTCTATAAATAGTGTTCAAGTCTCTCTTCTAACCTTTAATTCTCACATGTATACTCATATAATGAGCATTAACCTAACGGTGGCCGTCTCATTAAGCCAATGATAGGAAGGGCAATAAAGGAGAATGACTTGTGCGTGAAACATCGGTTTTTCGCTTCCGCTTCAAAAACAATGGATTCCAAAATAGATGCGTTAATTTTTCTGCTCAATTATGCATATTTTTGTTATGGTTATGGAGATCTTGGAATTGCACAATTTACATCCACCATGATATAGTAGTCAAATGATTTAGGGTTCTTTACCAATGGGGTGTGGGAAAGGTATCTGGATACATCAACCAAGGCTGGGCTCCTAAAGAGATACGGGCCATTTCCAAAGAAAAGTGTACCCTTACCATTAGGAACACTAGGAAGACATAGTGAATTTCTTGGTTATTCCCATATGAGGAGGGGTTAGTTGTGTTGAAAGAGCGAGAGAAGCCCATGAAAGGGAAGCCAAACCGGTAGTGCCTAAAGGAAGAGACTTCAAAAGGTACCCAGGAGCACAAGACATGTATATATCGTTCAAAGTTATAGAACTAGTCAGGTGTCCGCCATTTGTTGCATAAAGGGGGACGTTCTTGTATGTGAGGTCGGACAGAGCGCAAGTTTTGGTAAGCGGGTTGACAGGAGTGGTGATGCAATTTTGGCAATGCTTGTTGGAAGAGCTGCTGGATGGAGGGAAAAATGGGGAGAGGTAGGACCTTGCCAACATGCATGGCGCAGCCTTCCAATTTACGGGAGGGTGCTTGTACTGGCAAGAGTACCATGAGAACGGAACGCCGAGATTGACAAGGTAGTTCTCATGGAAGTTGAGGGTGGTGGTGTAGAGAGAAGTGGTGGTGTCTTTGGTGATGGGTGCAACTAGGGTTTTGTAGGGCGGGAATGCTGAAACATGAGAGCCAGCAAAGGCAAGTGCGAGAAGCAATAATGCTTGAACTAGATGCATTTTTTCTCTTTTCTTGGATTGGATCAGTGTTGAGGCTTTGAGGGATGATTTTGGGTGATTGGGGCAGATCGTTATTTATAGGGAAAGATAAGCATTGACTTCTTGATGGATCAAGGAGAGTAGGTACTTCACTGGAACTGGAGAGCACATCCTCATGGATAAACAGCGTGCTAACTTGAGCAGAAGACTTCAACTGATTCTGACCAGAGCTACTAAAACAGCCAATTGCACATTGACCTTTTCAGAGTTCACATGGAGGGAAGCATTTGACGGTCTTGGCATTTCTCTCCTCCTAACAATAAATCCATCTATTCAGGTAGGTGATTCTCTTTCAATATGTAGTCACATGTAGAGAGCATCTACTTTTCAGGGCTGCGAGATTCTTGATGTTATAATGTACAAAGATGACTATGGCGTGTTCTGTTCTAAATAGGAAAAAGGTAACTAATGTTCTAATATATCCAAGATCCATTTTCATGCATGATGTTACTGTAATAGCTGATGTCAGGAACTAATTGCTGTTGTCTAATTCATGTTAGCTGCTCCCAATTCTGCAACGTTTTTAGGGAGGGTTAAACTGTAGCTCAAATGTTACAACCCAAGAAAACAACCTGATGGCAGCTAGTAATAATTAAGATCCACCTTACAGAATCATTCAAAAAAAAATAAAAATAAAAATAGAATCCACTTGCTATAACTATAGATATATGATTTTCTCATTTTTATGTCTAGTTGAAAAGGTTAAATGCATACAGCATAGTTAATAATGGAAGTATTTTTGTATTCTACAGTACACTGTATTTGATCAGTTGAAACAGAGATTGTTGAAGGAAAAGCAGAGCAGAAGTAGAGGTACGGGGTCATCTCCTGAGTCTCTCTCTGCCTTTTCCGCTTTCGTTCTGGGTGCAGTCTCCAAGTGTGTTGCGACCTGCACAACATACCCAGCTATCAGGTGAACTTATTAGTTTTTCTTTTCCCGACACATGGTTAATTTAACCTAATTCTTGAATTCATAGTTATGTTGCAATAGCCAGTTGGGATGAATGAATGGTAATAGTTACTGATTTTTTTTTTCCGTCGTGTCTGTTGTTTCAGTTTATGCAAAATTCATCAATGGGAGGCTTTCATGAGAAAATGTTGACGGAAAGATACTGCAATTGCCATACTTATCTGTATAGATCATTCAAATTTTCTATGGAAACCAAATACTCATATATTGTGAAAAGTTGTCTACCTATATGCAAGCTTAATAACTATTATCTGCTGGGCTAGTTTTCCAGAAGCTTGATACGAGATATTTTGATGATGACTTGTGCGTGATTGTCAATTGAGTGATATGAATCTAAAAAAGAGGGCTGCTTTTGTAATAAATGCTTGTTCACATGCTATCAGTCAACCTTGATTAAAGGAGCAGTAGTAAATCTATGAGATACTTAATTCCACATATTTTTCAGCTCTTAATGAGGTCAAACTTGACTCTAATCGTGTGTTCCATGGTTGTCCTCAACATGCTATTCGTCTGTGCCTTCTACAGTACTGTCTACAGAACTTACTTTATCGAGTTTTGAGACAGGTGTAAGGTCACGATTCAGGCTGCGGAATCAGATGAAGATGAGACAAAGGAACCTCGGCCTAAAGCCGAGAAGACAATTTCTGGTGCAATGTACGCAATTTGGAGACGAGAAGGCTTGCTGGGTTTCTTCAAGGGACTGCAAGCTCAGATCCTGAAGACGGTGCTAAGTTCAGCATTACTCTTGATGGTTAAGGAGAAGATCACAAAGAGCACGTGGGTTTTAATGCTTGCGGTTCAAAGGTATATTTTGGTCAATCGTGTCAAATTAAAGAATGCTTGATCATTGCTGCATGTCGTCAAAGTTGTGGGTTGTAGAGCGTTGGGATTCGAAGTTGTGATTAAGGGCCTCTTTCAAGGGAAAGGGAAGATAAATCAAATTCTAGCAGATGGTGGCTACTTTCCCCTTGTTTAATAATGTGGGAATGGTTTGAGTTTGTTAAAAGATTATAGGTAGATGTATTTTTAGATCTCTTCTGCATATGTGATGTTACTTTGCCGATTGGATGTGATTTGCTTGCGTACTAGAAAGTCAAGTCCGCAAATTCATTCTGTGGAGAAAATGAACTCTGTAAGCCAAAGAAAAGAATTCATATCGCCTGTATGAATGCCGGATACGGATTCAACAGGGTCCCTGCAATGGTAAATTGATGCCACTGTATCTTGGTCTCTTAAACAGGTTTTCGTCCCTGGTTTGTATTATTTGAGGTGACTTTAGTTCAGCATGTGAATAAAGAATGGATTTCAGATTTTGTTTTGGTCAATAAATTCGAACGTCTATAGCTGTAGTAGTTCTTGCGGACACAAAAGGAACTTGGGTGTGCAAAAGAACCCATTCAAAAAGATTAATCACTCAACAAGATAATTAAGTGAAATTTATTAGGAGTCTTGTATATTTTGTTGAGATTTTCTACAAAGTAGAAAATTAATTACAATTAGTAAACATATGATAATGTAGCAAGGTTGAGCTTTTTTTTTTTTTTTTTTGGTCGAAAGGTTGAGCTCCTATTTTAGTGGTCAATATTTTGGAAAATGTTTTCTTGATCAATGTCCATCAAAATATTAGCCCACTCTAATTGCGTAATGGCCCGGTCAAGATAAGATCAACAAGTCCGGTTGTTTCAAGCTAAAAGAGAGGCTAGTCATCAAACGGGTCGAGTTATCACTGAGTCAAATGATTGTTCATGCCATAAGCTTTTCTCTATCCAAAATTTAAATTGTTAGAAGAGCCCGGTCATATATATATAGATAGAGTATATTAAGGCTCCGTTCGTTTCGCGGAAAATAATTTCTAGGAAAACATTTTCCAGATTTTCCGACGTTTGTTTCACAAAAAATAAATTCCTTGGGGAAAATGTTTTTCATGAAAGAAAAAAAAAAGTTTTATAAATCAAGAGAAAATGTTTTCTACTTTTAAAAAATGGAAAACAGTTTCCTCACTTGATCTCTTTTATCTCATACCTCTACAAATCATCACTTCCTCCTCCCCTTTCTTCTTATTCATTTTTTTATTCGAATTATTTTTTTAATTTTTTTTTTTTTTTTAATTTGAGTTATTTTTAATTTCCTTTTTTCCTTTCTATTTATTTTTCTTTTTTAATTCAAATTATTTTTAATTTCCTTTTTCCTTTCTATTTCTTTTCTGTTTTCTCTTTTTTCCCATTTTCTTCTTTCTTGGCTAGTTGTCGGCCGTTGCCAGGCAAACCTCGAGCTTGTCAATCTCAAGCTCGTGTTATGCACTCTTGCGTATCCTTTTCTTTATTTACTCTATTGTGTAGTTGTACATTGCTCAACAAATGGGCTCCATATGTTTTGCTTCTTTTTTTCTTTTCTTTTTTTTTTTGCTTATTAGAACACAAAAGACACGGGGGAGAACATGCCACTTAACTGGAAGATTATCATTAGGGCTATACATGCTTTACTTCTTTTTTCTTTTGCTTCTTTTTAAAATCCATACAAACATTTTTTAGAGTAGATGGGCGTTTAGCGACAATGAGAGAACAAAGATATGAAAAAAAAATTGCTTGGATTTAAAAAAGCAAGTTCATATTTGATGGATTTATAGATTAGTAAGTGATACATGCCTAAGTGGTGAAGTCTTAAAAAATAATTTTCTTACCGAACACCGGAAAAATATTTTCTAAAACATTTTCAGGTTTTAATCAAACACCAAAAAATATTGTTATTTTCCTGGAAAATGACTTCTGGAAAAATATTTTCCGAAAATTGCCCATTTTCAGCGACACTAACAGACCCTAAGTTCTTATTACTTTTCCCATGTGCGATCTCTTTGTATTTGTAAGCTAGGTCTTCTATATGAAATACGGAATTATAATGATAGATCTAGAATTTTAATTTGAGGCAGACGATATATGAAATTTGACTGTATCTAAGCTTGGCATGGGCGAGATCTAAAATTTGTTAAAAGGAAATACTAGCAAATTTGACCCAAAAAAAAAAAAACAATCATAATCTCGCCTATCACTTCCAAAAAATCATTTGGACCCACTTAAGACTTTCTTGCGTTCGCGTAATTGATCAAGATATTAAAAAGTGGTGAAAATCAAACAAAAAACCACTAAAATAAAACATGACTGGCCTCAAAGTAACACTTTCTTTATTTCATATGCCAAATTAATACAAATTTCGGTAACCGTTGACCTAGGGAAAGCAGAAAGAAAACCAAAACATGAGAAGACCTTCCCATGGCTTCTCAAGCAAGCTTGAATTGGATGGCTGTTTCCGCAAACCGCCCAGAATTATTTCGGCTTCAATTTATGGTGGCGTCGCCTTCGCTTCCTCTTCCCTCTTTTTTTCGCCCTCACATCGGTTTTCAGGTTATTACAGTTCCCTTAATGAAGTTTCTGTATTATCCTTGGGTGATGGAATTGTTATTTCACTGATCTGCCATTTGGACATTTTGGATCTATTTATAGCATCATAAATTAGTTACTTAAGTGCATGTGCGCACATGACAAATCTTTGCTATTCTTGATCACATTCGTATTATCCAATTCTCCAGAACAATCCAGGTTTAGATAGATGGATGGGATAAATATGTGCAAGAGCAATTTTCTTCTCGACTGGGGTTATTAGCGAGATGTGGATTCTGTATTATCCAATCGGAAAAGCTTGGCAAGATGTGATTTTTTGGTAAATTGCTTCCGTTGACATTCAAAATATAAACAATACACTTTCAACTTCAGAGCAGTGCTTATTTTTAAGCATGCATACATACGTAGACACGGACAGACAGACAGAGACAACAACATGCACTTATTTGCCCAAAAACCAAAGTTAGCTACTTGCTACTTTTGGTTAGGAGCTACATTATTGTTTTCTTATTCTTTAAGGAAATCAGAAATTACAAAAAAGCACACAGTATCATTGCACACAAAGGTTCTTGTTCCTTTGATGGCCACAACAACTTGAACTGTTCTCGTCAAGGTTTGACTGTGAAATCGAAGTTGGCGCAAGTGGTGGCTTTGCCCAGCAATGAGGAACTGAACCCCAGCATCGATTGAGCCAGATCGAACACAAGGAAGTTGTCCTCCATTTGGTAAGATCCGATGGCCACTGCATGCTCGGCCTTCTTCCCTCCGTCCACGAAGGCCAGGCAGGCCACATCCTTGCTCACTTGCTTCATCGAGTTCGCTCCATAGATTGACCAGTCCTTCCCACTCGCCACTTGCAGACTAATCTGAGGGACCTGTAAACCTACCCGAGTCGATGCAATCGCGCTTGACTTGAGACAATACTCAAAGGGCTTCACCTTTCTCGCTTGAGGAATGTGCTTGGTGGCCATCTTGAACTCCCTGACGAAGGCATCATAGACATCGCTCCTGAGAACAGTGTAAGGAAGTACAGTGCTCAGCTTCGTGCCGCCTCGGCCAAAAGAATCAATGGAAAATGCGTTTCTCGGGAAACGGACTGCCTTCCCAGCAATTGATATGCCGTTGAGACCGATGTAGTAGTCAGATGATTTAGGGTTCTTTATCAATGGGGTGTAGGAAAGGTATCTGGATACATCAACCAAGGCTGGGCTCCTAAAGAGATACGGGCCGTTTCCAAAGAAAAGCGCACCCTTACCATTACGAACACTAGGAAGACACATAGCGAATTTCTTGGTTATTCCCAGACGAGGAGGGGTTAGTTGTGTCGAAAGAGCGAGAGAAGCCCACGAAAGGGAAGCCAAACCGGAAGTGCCCGAAGGAAGAGACTTCAGAAGGTACCCAGGAGCACAAGACATGTATATGTCGTTCAAAGTTATAGAACTAGTCGGGCGTCCGCCATTTGTGACATAAAGGGCGACGTTCTTGTATGTGAGGTCGGACAGGGCGCAAGTTTTGGTAAGCGGGTTGACGGGAGTGGTGATGCAATTTTGGCAACGGTTGTTGGAGGAGCTGCTGGATGGAGGGCAAAGTGGGGAGAGGTAGGACCTTGCCGACATGCATGGCGCAGCCCTGCAAGTTACGGGAGGGTGCTTATACTGGCAAGAGTACCATGAGAACGGAGCGCCGAGATCAATGAGGTAGTTCTCATGGAAGTTGAGGGTGGTGGTGTAGAGAGAAGTGGTGGTGTCTTTGGTGATGGGTGCAACTAGGGTTTTGTAGGGCGGAAATGCTGAAACATGAGAGCCAGCAAGGGCAAGTGCGAGGAGCAATAAAGCTTGAACTAGATGCATTTTTTCTCTTCTCTTGGATTGGATCAGTGTTGAGGCTTTGAGGGATGATTTTGGGTGATTGGAGCAGATGGTTATTTATAGGGAAAGATAAGCATTGACTTCTTGATGGATCAAGGAGAGTAGGTACTTCACTGGGGCTGAAGAGCATATCCTCATGGATAAACAGCGTGCTAACTTGAGCAGAAGACTTCAACTGATTCTGACCAGAGCTACTAAAACAGCCAATTGCTTGTCTCTTAGCTTTAATGACTTCTTCATTATTCAACTAATCTGTGTACATGTCATTAATAAATATGCATTCTCTCACCTGTGAAGTACATTGATGAGTCCGCTTTTAAAAAAAGAAAGTACATTGATGAGATGCGTGTTTTCATAATTCTAAGTACTCGTCTGGACCTCGTAATTACCTGGATGTAAAACAAAAAGAGGAAATTGTTGGTATAGGGCAAGAAAAAGATATTATGTCAATATAGGGCACATAGTGTATGAATACCGATACGTCAAAATAAGAAATGCATACATGGAACCTGTCGTCCTTATATATAAAATGGACAAGCCACAGAGAGCCCTTTGAGAGTTTCAGCTCTTCTTACATGGTCATAACACAAGGAAAATAATGCATTGAAAATTAAGAGTTTTACTAAATTGATTGCTAAAAAATTTGCCCAGTGACCCCTTGATAGGCTCCTAATAAAACAATGAATTATTGATTGTCTAATTACGACTCGAAAGCACCATAAGAGCATTAATAAAGAATCACACAAACTTCTTTTTGGAACAAAACCAACAAGTAAAATATGAGCACGTATTTATATGGTAATATCAAAAGTATAATTAATTCAGCTAAATTAAAAGATAAGGAAAAAAAAACATCATATTAACCATCTCTGCCAAATTTTTAAAATAGATCATTCATATCAGAAAGATTGTACAACGTTTTTGTAAGCCCATGTGCTGGATGAATGTGCTGAAGGAAGTCAAATTATAGAAACAGCATTATCATCACTCTTCTGTCTAGTATTTTAAAGGCACTTCCAAAAATCCCAGAGGATCCGACTCTTGGAAAAAGGCGAGCGTTGGGTTATTAGAGAATGAATCTCGGTCTTTCATTAAAAGCATCTAAAGTATTTGTGTAGTACAAGATTTGGTGAAAAAGATATCACAAAATGCAATTGAGTGTAATATTTTTAAGAAGGCAAATCAGTATCTTGATAGACCATAAAAATCCCATTTATACTTTGATGTGACAACTCTCCTCAACATTGTTGCATTTAGTAATGGTTGCTAGATTGAGAGTAAACTGTGAACCACTACTAAAGAACTTTCAATCAATCCTCAAGAGGGTAGGAGCGATGACTGGTTTGATTAGATGCTTCTTCTCGTTAGTCAAAATACATGGGCTTTGGCTTGGGCCTTTTACCTTTGCTTTTCTCTTTTTCTCTTTTCTCCCTTTGATTTTGCTTTTGAGAGGTTGGCAATAGGGCCTCTGGGAGTTGAAAAACTAGTGTTAACATTCCGCGGGTAGCCGCAAGTCCGAGAACGCATTCTTTACAAGGCTTGGGGTCTTGTCGGAACTTAGGAGCAAGTAGGCTGACAGCTTTGACCATAGCCGTTAGCTTAGAGTATAGCATCCATCAACTACATTGTCCCAAAGTGACACGTTATCTTGGAGATGGCCGGATTCAATAAAACAATCAACAGCCTGCAATTAAAGAAGTGGTTTTTTAACAGGATTCTTCCGCTAAGCATAAATGCGCAACCCATTTTGGGTCGAAAGTCTGCATTCGAATTGAAGGCATACTTGCCATATGTCGGTGACAAAATGACCAATTGCCTTTGAAACTCAAAAACCTTGAAATTAGAAAGTCCTCTCATGAATATATCAGCAATTAAGACTGGCCTCTCCGGGATAAAGTTTCTGGTTTCAGCCTCTAGCAGTTGCCGCATCAAGTGATGAACACAATTAAATTAGGTGAAGACCAGTGATTGCACAAGAATATTGCGGATCCACAGACTTAAAGCTTGATCTACTGCACTAAGTAAGCAAAAAACAATTAATATCTCATCGATGCCACACAGATTTGGTAGAATCTTTGCCCATAGGCCACCGACCATTTACTTAGCATAAGCTGTTCTAAAGGAGTGTGAACCTTTTGACAGCGAAAAAGAATCCTTCCTTCCATGAAGCCTACTACCTTTTCTCGGCAGAGCTACAGCATTGTTAATAGCCACACATAAGCTCTAGAGATAGCCAGCTGTGACATACTACGCGTGGTTACTACACAATACTGTGGAACAGTTCCATCAATCGTCAATTGTATCTTAGTCGTAGAATCGAGAGATTAAAGGTGCGTTTGGTAACATTTCTATTTAAAAATTATTTATGGGAACAGAAATAGAAAAAAGTATCTTTGCTTCAGGGAACAATTTTTGAACAAAAAAACACGTTTGGTAAACCCGTTCCAGAAATATGAAAAGAATAGAAACACGTTTGGTAAATTTGTATAATTTTTTATTTCTTTTAATTTTTAAATATTTTTATTTTAATTTTTTCTATTTTCTTTCTTATTTTTCTTATTTATTTTTCATTTTTCTTCTTTTGGTGATCGTTGGCCTTGGCCATGGCCGACCGGCCGACGGGGCCCGGCGGCCTCGCCTAGCCACGGCAAGGCTCGCCGCCCGGCTACGACGAGGCCGAGCTCACCCGGTGATCGACGAGGCCGAGCTCGCCTAGCGGCCGGCGATGTTGGCCTAGCGATGGCTCGGCAACGCCAAGCCTCGCCGCCGGCCGGGCTAGCTCGGCCTCGGGCAAGGCCGAGCCTCATTAGGGGCCGGCGATGCTCCGGCGAGGTCGCCAGCCCTCAACGGTCACCGGCCATGGCCGAGGCCGGCAACTGGCCAAAGAAAAAAGAAAGAAAAAAGAAGAAGAAAAGAAGAAGAAAAAATAGAGGAAAATGGAAGAGAGAGAAAAAGTGTTCTTAAATTTTGTTTAAGAAACAATAAACAAATTTTTTTGTTTCTTGTCTTTGTTCTAGATGTGTTTACGGGAACAAAAAAATAGATTTTGAACAAAAACTCAAACAAAGCGTTTCGTTCCTTTTTTGTCCAGGGAATAAAAGAACAAAAATTGTGTTTCAGGGAATAGAAACAAAAGCCAAACAAACAGGCCCTAAGTAGTTAGTTCTTGTTTTCTTCTTCTATTTTTTTAATTGTTGATTTTGTTCCAAAAAGAAGTTCGTGTGATTCTTTGTTAATGCTTTTATGGTGCTTTCGAGTCGCAATTAGACAATCAATAATTCATTATTTTATTAGGAGCCTGTTAAGGGGTCACTGGGCAGATTTTTAGCAATCAATTTAGTAAAACTCTTAAATTTCAATGCTGTATTTTTTCTTGTGTTATGACCACATTAGAGGAGCTGAAACTCTCAAATGGCTCTCTGCGGCTTGTCCATTTTATATATAAGGATGACAAGTTCCACATATGCATTTCTTATTTTGACGTATCGGTATTCATACACCATGTGCCCGATATTGGTATAGTGTCTTTTTCTTGCCCTGTACCAACAATTTCCTCTTTCTGTTTTACATCTAGGTAATTACGAGGTCTAGACGAGTACTTAGACAAAACCTTTTAAGAACTTGCTTAAGTTCTAAATAACAATATTATTGAAATCGAATTTTTAAGATTGAGTATGGTTAAAAAGTAATTAAATTTGAATTATTGAAAACACTCATCTCATCAATGTACTTTTTTTTTTTTTTAAAGCAGACTCATCAATGTACTTCACACGTGAGAGAATGCATATTTATTAATGACATGTACACAGATTAGTTGAATAATGAAGAAGTCATTAAAGCTAAGAGACCAGCAATTGGCTGTTTTAGTAGCTCTGGTCAGAATCAGTTGAAGTCTTCTGCTCAAGTTAGCACGCTGTTTATCCATGAGGATATGCTCTCCAGTCCCAGCGAAGTACCTACTCTCCTTGATCCATCAAGAAGTCAATGCTTATCTTTCCCTATAAATAACCATCTGCTCCAATCACCCCAAATCATCCCTCAAAGCCTCAACACTGATCCAATCCAAGAGAAGAGAAAAAATGCACCTAGTTCAAGCTTTATTGCTCCTCGCACTTGCCCTTGCTGGCTCTCATGTTTCAGCATTTCCGCCCTACAAAACCCTAGTTGCACCCATCACCAAAGACACCACCACTTCTCTCTACACCACCACCCTCAACTTCCATGAGAACTACCTGGTCGATCTTGGCGCTCCATTCTCATGGTACTCTTGCCAGTATAAGCACCCTCCCGTAAATTGCAGGGCTGCGCCATGCACGTCGGCAAGGTCCTACCTCTCCCCACTTTGCCCTCCCTCCAGCGGCTCTTCCAACAAGCATTGCCAAAATTGCATCACCACTCCCGTCAACCCGCTTACCAAAACTTGCGCTCTGTCCGACCTCACATACAAGAACGTCGCCCTTTATGTCACAAATGGCGGACGCCCGACTAGTTCTATAACTTTGAACGACATATACATGTCTTGTGCTCCTGGGTACCTTTTGAAGTCTCTTCCTTCGGGCACTACCGGTTTGGCTTCCCTTTCGTGGGCTTCTCTCGCTCTTTCGACACAACTAACCCCTCCTCGTCTGGGAATGACCAAGAAATTCGCTATGTGTCTTCCTAGTGTTCCTAATGGTAAGGGTACGCTTTTCTTTGGAAACGGCCCGTATCTCTTTAGGAACCCTGCCTTGGTTGATGTATCCAGATACCTTTCCTACACCCCATTGGTAAAGAACCCTAAATCACCTGACTACTACATCGGCCTCAACGGCATATCAATTGCTGGGAAGGCAGTCCGTTTCCCGAGAAACGCATTTTCCATTGATTCTTTTGGCCGAGGCGGCACGAAGCTGAGCACTGTACTTCCTTACACTGTTCTCAGGAGCGATGTCTATGATGCCTTCGTCAGGGAGTTCAAGATGGCCACCATGCACATTCCTTAAGCGAGAAAGGTGAAGCCCTTTGATTATTGTTTCAAGTCAAGCGCGATTGCGTCGACTCGGGTGGGTTTACAGGTCCCCCAGATTAGTCTGCAAGTGGCGAGTGGGAAGGACTGGACAATCTATGGAGCGAACTCGATGAAGCAAGTGAGCAAGGATGTGGCCTGCCTGGCCTTCGTGGACGGAGGGAAGGCGGCCGAGCAAGCAGTGGCCATCGGGTCTTACCAAATGGAGGACAACTTCCTTGTGTTCGATCTGGCTCAATCGACGCTCGGGTTCAGTTCCTCATTGCTGGGCTATGCCACTACTTGCGCCAACTTCGATTTCACAGTCAAACCTTGACGAGAACAGTTCAAGTTGGTGTGGCCATCAAAGGAACAAGAACCTTTGTGTGCAATGATGCTGTGTGCTTTTTTGTAATTTCTGGTTTCCTTAAAGAATAAGAAACAATAATGTAGCCCCTAACCAAAAGTAGCAAGTAGCTAACTTTGGTTTTTGGGCAAATAAGTGCATGTTGTTGTCTCTGTCTGTCTGTCCGTGTCTACGTATGTATGCATGGTTAAAAATAAGCACTGCTCTGAAGTTTAAAGTGTATTGTTTATATTTTGAATGTCAAGGAAGCGATTTACCAAAAAAATCACATCTTGCCAAGCTTTGCCGATTGGATAATACAGAATGCACATCTCGCTAATAACCCCGGTAAAGAAGAAAATTGCTCTTGCACATATTTATCCCATCCATCTATCTAAACCTGGATTGTTTTGGAGAATTGGATGATACGAATGTGATCAACAATAGCAAAGATTTGTCATGTGCGCACACGCACTTAAGTAACTAATTTATGGTGCTATAAATAGGTCCAAAATGTCCAAATGGCAGATCAGTGAACTAACAATTCTATCACCCAAGGATAATACAGAAACTTCATTAAGGAAACCGTAATAACCTGAAAACCGATGTGAGGGCGAAAGAGAAAAAGAGGAAAGAGGAGATTGAGAGGAAGAGGAAGAGGAAGGGAAGGCGACGCCACCATAAATTGTGGCCGAAAAAACTCTGGGTGGTTCGCGGAAACAGCCATCCAATTCAAGCTTGCTTGAGAAGCCATGGGAAGGTCTTCTCGTGTTTTGGTTCTCTTTCTGCTTTCCCTAGGTCAACGGTTACCGAAATTTGTATTAATTTGTCATATGAGATATTGACTATGATGTCATTTAAAAGAAAGTGTTACTTTGAGGCCGGTCATGTTTTATTTTAGTTGTTTTTGTTTGATTTTCACCAAATTTTAATATCTTGGTCAATTACGCGAACGCAAGAAAGTCTTGAGTGGGTCCAAATGATTTTTTGGAAGTGATAGGGGAGATCATGATTTTTTTTTTTTTTTGAGGTCAAATTTGCTAGTATTTCCTTTTAAAATTTTTTAGATCTCGCCTATGCCAAGCTTAGATATAGTCAAATTTCATATATTGTCCGCCTCAAATTAAAATTCTAGATCGTTATAATTCTGAATTTCACATATAAGACCCAGCTTACAAATACAAAGAGATCGCATATGGGAAAAGTAATAAGAACTTAACATACTCTATATATATATATGACCGAGCTCTTCTAACAGTTTAAATTTTACATAGAGAAAGGCTTATGGCATGAACAGTCATTTGACTCAGTGAAAGGACAATTTGATGAGTAGCTCTAGCTCACTAGATAGCTCGGCCCATTTGATGACTAGCCTCTCCTTTAGCTCGAAACAACTGGACTTGTCGATCTTCTCTTGACCAGGCCTTTAAACAATTAGAGTGGGCTAATATTTTTGGACATTGATCAAGAAAACATTTATCAAAATATTGACCGCGAAAATAGGCGCTCAACCCTGCTACATCATCATATGTTTTTTTTTTTTTTTTTTTTTTTTTTTAGTCCTACTCTATTCCTACTCTCAGACTTTTGCCTTAATGTTTACTAATTGTAATTAATTTTCTATTTTGTGTAGAAAATCTCAACAATATAAACAACTCCTAATATATTTCACTTACTTATCTTGCCGAGTGATTAATCTTTCTGAATGGGTTCTTTTACACACCCAAGTTCGTTTTGTGTGCGCAAGAACTACTACAGCTATGGACGTTCGAATTTGTTGACCAAAACAAAATCTGAAATCCATTCTTTATTCACATGCTGAACTAAAGTCACCTCAAACAATACAAACCAGGGACGAAAACCTGTTTAAGAGACCAAGATGCCGTGGCATCAATTTACCATTGCAGGGACCCTGTTGAATCCGTATCCGGCATTCATACAGGCAATATGAATTCTTTTCTTTGGCTTACAGAGTTCATTTTCTCCACAGAATGAGTTTGTGGACTTGATTTTCTAGTACGCAAGCAAATCACATCCAATTGGCAAAGTAACATCACATTTGCAGAAGAGATCTAGAAATACATCTACTTATAATCTTTTAACAAACCTAAACCATTCCCACATTATTAAACAAGGGGAAAGTAGCCGCCATCCGCTAGAATTTGATTTATCTTCCCTTTCCCTTGAAAGAGGCCCTTAATCACAACTTCGAATCCCAACGCTCTCTACAACCCACAACTTTGATGACATGCAGCAATGATCAAGCATTCTTTAATTTGACACGATTGACCAAAATATACCTTTGAAGCGCAAGCATTAAAACCCACGTGCTCTTTGTGATCTTCTCCTTAACCATCAAGAGTAATGCTGAACTTAGCACCGTCTTCAGGATCTGAGCTTGCAGTCCCTTGAAGAAACCCAGCAAGCCTTCTCGTCTCCAAATTGCGTAAATTGCACCAGAAATTGTCTTCTCGGCTTTAGGCCGAGGTTCCTTTGTCTCATCTTCATCTGATTCCGCAGCCTGAATCGTGACCTTACACCTGTCTCAAAACTCGATAAAGTAGGTTCTATAGACAGTACTGTAGAAGGCACGGACGAATAGCAGGTTGAGGACAACCGTGGAACACAAGATTAGAGTCAATTTTGACCTCATTAAGAGCTGAAAAATATGTGGAATTAAGTATCTCATAGATTTACTACTGCTCCTTTAATCAAGGTTCACTGATAGCATGTGAACAAGCATTTATTATAAAAGCAGCCCTCTTTTTTAGACTCATATCACTCAATTGACAATCACATACAAGTCATCATCAAAATATCTCGTATCAAGCTTCTGGAAAACTAGCCCAGCAGATAATAGTTATTAAGCTTGCATTTAGGTAGACAACTTTTCACAATATATGAGTATTTGGTTTCCATAGAAAATTCGAATGATCTATACAGATAAGTATGGCAATTGCAGTATCTTTCTGCCAAAATTTTTTCATGAAAGCTTCCTATTGATGTATTTTGCATAAACTGAAACAACAGACAAGACGAAGAAAAAAAAATCAGTAACTATTACCATTCATTCATCCCAACTGGCTATTGCAACATAACTATGAATTCAAGAATTAGGTTAAATTCACCATGTGTCAGGAAAAGAAAAACTAATAAGTTCACCTGATAGCTGGGTATGTTGTGCAGGTCGCAACACACTTGGAGACTGCACCCAGGACGAAAGCAGAAAAGGCAGAGAGAGACTCAGGAGATGACCCCGTACCTCTACTTCTGCTCTGCTTTTCCTTCAACAATCTCTGTTTCAATTGATCAAATACAGTGTACTGTAGAATACAAAAGTACTTGCATTATTAAATATGCTGTCTGCATTTAACCTTTTCAACTAGACATAGAAATAAGAAAAACATATATCTATAGTTACAGCAAGTGGATTTTATTTTTATTTTTATTTTTTTTGGAATGATTCCATAAGGTGGGTCTTAATTATTACTAGCTGCCATCAGGTTGTTTCCTTGGGTTGTAACATTTGAGCTACAGTTTAACCCTCTCTAAAAACGTTGCAGAATTGGAAGCACCTAACATCAATTAGACAACACATCAGCTATTACAGTAACATCATGCATGAAAATGGATCTTGGATACATTAGTTACCTTTTTCCTCTTTAGAACAGAACATGCCATGGTCATCTTTGTACATTATAACATCAAGAATCTTGCAGCCCCGAAAAGTAGATGCTCTCTACATGTGACTACATATTGAAAGAGAATCACCTACCTGAATAGATGGATTTATTGTTAGGAGGAGAGAAATGCCAAGACCATCAAATGCTTCCCTCCATGTGAACTCTGAAAAGGTCTTCCAAAGTCCTTTAGATTTACCAAATTCGCTTGTCTGCATCCTGGATGATGCTGTATCCAAGGGCTGCATCATGCTTTTGATATTAGACTACTAAAAAAAGATAAAACGAAAACAGATCTATTCACTCTTGACATGAACATTTATTATGGAAGAAGAATCCTAAACATATTGGCGAAATAGTGCCTTTTCACTGGGCTAAATGTCTGGTTTCATCAATGGCACAAAAAGATTAGCAGATGCTGTAGATATCGCATTAGACATTAACCTAATGGTTTTACTCCTTCATTACAATTCTACTTGTGATACCTCTCTATATTTCCCTTGTGTTTTCAAGATAAATAACACCAATTCCTTCCTCCTATATTGTATATAATTTTAGACACGAGAACAGCCCATGTTAACTACCTGTGTCACAATGACAGTACAAGCTCCAGCTGCAGCTGCAAGAATCAGGTTTGCTCTGGTTCCAATACTTTTATTGCCGCTCTTTTTCAAGTAAAGTCTCTTAAAGAAGCTATATCCATAAAAGTAGATAAATTGTGAAATGAAAGATTGGAGATTCTTCGTCCCAAGTCCCTGATATAATGAAAGAATCTGGCGCGTAGAAATTGCTTCCCGTAGGACATCTGAAATGTTCCTGAAGAAGCAAGACACAGAATACAAGCTATCTTCAGAAGGTCCATGTCAGCAACTTGGATGAGGATGTGAACACTGAAACAGATCAGGCATCCCCATAAATGGAAGGTCTAAAAATTTGAAATAACATGAGGGAACCAGCAACATTGACTCCAACTAGTTCAAAAATTCCAACTTAGTCAGTCCTTGGTTTAATAAAAACACATATACCGTTGTTTCACATCTTGTCAGCAATAACCTCCTTTTTGCTATTCTACAAACTCGATGATGGTTCACCCCCATCCAACTGCAAAGCACATTGCAAAAGCAATGTACAGATTAACACTTGACACAAACACCAGACAACTACCCAATCAGTTTTAGCAGAAACTGGGAAATGCACAGCATCCTTAGCTTGCATAATAACTAAATAAACAACAAATATAGAAAAAAAAAACCATTGACGTGCGGAAAATAAAATCACAATGAACTACTGGGTTATGAAGTCAACCAGACAGAAACCTCCCAAGGGTCCCACAAATTGGGTATCAAAGTCCAGCATGCATAGATTGTGAGTGTTAGAGCTGTCACTCGCCCACTTAGACCACATGCTCTGAACAAAACAATCTTCTAGTATTTGCATGTGACCTGGTCCTAGATTATCCCATTGATGACGAAGGATCTCAAGGTTTCACTTCTCAGATTCATTCATTGGCAAGAATACAATGGGAGTACTTGGAGAAATGATTCCAACAAAAATCAAAGAAGAAATGGACAGTGGATGTCTCAAAGCTATAAGAAGCATGAGATATAAGGGACTAAGTTTGAATTCATGATTCCTGCTTACAAACTGATGTTTCTTGGCAAAAACAGTTGCCTGACACAATGAATGATTCCTCAAAAGTCTAGCATCCAGCCGAAGCCTGTGCTATTACAACGTTCAGTCGAAACTTGAAACAACTCCTCAGGAGAGTCCAAGGCCGTGCCAATTGCGCCATTTCCATGTCCACAGTACAAGGATCCGTCTAGACACTCATATACTCCGAACAATCTCGACTGGAGTACAAAAACAGCAACAGAACAGCGAGAGGAACTGCAAATTTTGATATCTCCATTGCTAATTCTGAGCCATTCCACCGTTTTTTACACTAACAACATCGCATTACTGAAAACACCGGCACTATTCGAAGCACAAAACTACCCATAATCCGGCTAAAAAGCAGTTCACGCAACAGAGCATCTTCTCAAGATAAAGTATCATCGTTAACACACAAGACCCTGTTCCAAGAACATCAAGAAACCAACGCTAACCATCACATCCCAAAAGAAAATCCCGCCGAAAGCAAGCACGACAGCATAAAAAAAAACTCGTGCTTTTTTGAGTGGGACCCAGTAGAGAGAAAGAGAGAGAGAAATATCTCGCATTACCTGTACTTCTGGTGGTTGCGGGATCGAACCTCGGCCTGGTACTTGGTCTTGCAGGTGTCGAGCGGGTACAGGACGGTGGTGCTGACCAGCGCTCCGATGGCCCCGGACGTCGCCTCCGAGATGGACTCCAGGTTAAACGCCATGATTCAAGAAAGTCTTTCCGAGTTCTCGCCGGAGGACAAAAGGGCGAACCGAGCCGTCACCGTACTTCACGCGCCGCCGCCGCCGCCGCCGCGGCGTCCATTAGGCCCAGTTCGAGAGGCAGATAGTTCAAGGAAGAGGAGAGAGATTACAGTGGAGAGAGAGAGGTAGTGAAAGTGATGGAGGGAAGTGATGGGCTTTGGTTACAGAGAGACTGTGCCGTGTGATGGTGTATCTTTTCGGGAATCGGAAACGTGAACGTCTTGTAACGGGGGCTTTTCTTTTGTTTTACTCGCGTCGACAAACCGTCATTAGCCTATATATATATCCAGAAATCTCAAGACTAAGAATCAATTAATCTCTCTTAGAATTTGGATCAAGACCGGCAGAATTGGACCGGTCCAGGGTCGGTCCAGATTAATCATAAATCAATACTCACCCTATATATATACACACACCGTAATCTTCAAATGTATGCCCTAATTGACACATTCATGATAACTCCACCCCAAGTAGATTAATACACTTATAATAAATTTGTCCATAAATTAATTTTTATTATCCAAAATCCTAAATTAGTACATTTTTAACAAATTTTTCATCCTTTAATTTTTCATTATATCAGATTAATATTGTGAAGAAACTATAAGCTATTACACTTTTGATAAATACAGGGTAAAACTTCAAATTAATACACCCGTCAACTATAACATATCATCTAGTTTAGTAATTTGATGATAAAATTGATGAAAACTAAATGAGGGTCAATTTATTACAAATATATAAATTTGTGGTTTTTAGTGATATTAATCCTTATTTATAAAATATGACATTTTAGATCAAAAATTAGACAAAATGAAATTAGGTACGGGCGAACAAGGACAGAACATTTACCCACGATAGCTTCATTTGAGAGAAAAGATGCAAGATGTGAAAACTCAATTCAGAAATTCCCTAAACTATTGTTCAACTACATACTTCGGTGGATTTAGGGTTGCCGGCAGTGATCCTGGCCGCTTGTTTCCCAAATTGCCCTTTCAATTAAGGAATAATATTTGTAAAACATCCCCATAAAAGCGAAATTTTCAAACGCCCTTTAACCAAGATCTGTCCTCAATTTTAAAAGTATTAGCTGAAAATCTAGAGCTGCCTTCATGTCATTTGGGTCATTAAAGAAGGAATGGTTGAAGGCTTGAAGCTAAGCAAGTAGAAGCTCTTCATGGAGGCAAATGATAAAGCTGAGAGGGATTCTTGTTGTGAAAATAAGGAGGAAGTGATGGATCTTGTAATTTAAATCTAACACCGGACAAAAGAAATCAAGAAAGAATAATGAAGACACCATAAATTGTTATGTATTTCAATCTAGTGTCGATACTTCACATAGAAAGCCAGCCAATTAGAAATCAATTATAAACCCTTAGAGAACGGACTACAATTACTCAATTGTTCAAGTTACCTTGACCCTAGATTACACTTAAACTAAATTCATAAGTATTATCTCACAACCTCTCAAGAAGAATTCGATTAGAAAACTCACAAAAAGAAATTCGAACACTCATTTGGTATGCTCTAATGTGTGCTCACTGAGTAGAATTCCATATCTTACATATGCATAATATTTGTATCTAAAATAGAAAGCCTTTTTAAAAGACCAAATTCAATCTCACAAAAAAAAAAAAAAACCTACTCAAATAAGGAAATCTACCTGGATTGACTTTCTTTTGCTACTAAAACTTGAAACATATTCTAACAATTCTAAAACCTCATGTCAAATGTGTTGCGGTAAAAGTTAGTTTGACTTTATTGGCATTGCTACGGTATACCATTAGAGAGGCAATCACAATATTTTTGTCCAAATAAAGTATTCTGTAAATTACTAGAGGTAGCTTTGTGGTTGATGCTGTGAAAGTGTTCCAGCTACGAGGCTACTGCCAAACACTTGAAAAGCCAAAACACCTCATTTCGCAGCTGTAGCATTTGGAGAAAAGCCATGCCAAACACACATTTAACGTCCTAGCATTAGTTTCCCGGCATTCATCTTTTGTTATTTTCATCATCTTGAAACGATTAACATTAGAATGCATCAAAAGCCATTTCAATTTCCTAAAATAACTAAAAAGATGTCATTTGAAGAAAATATCATTTGATATCTTTGTGATCAGATTAAATAACTAATAGGGAAATATTTTAATTTTTTTATTCAAAAAAGTGGAATATAAAATAATCATTATTATTTTTAGACTAATGCCATAGAAAATCCTAAATTGATGCTACTTAGAAGCATTTATCCTAAACTATTTTTGAACCCACAAAAACCTCTAAGGTGGTATCACTATCCCACACATATTTTGAAAACTAAGAAAATAATTCCCTTATAGTTGACCTTCCATTTCCTTCCAAAAACACATAAAAATGGGAAAAAAAAAAATGCAACTGTTGCCCTTTTCTTTGATAATGCCTTAATGTATAAAATAAGACAAATAGTTAATTTAGTCCATTCACAAATTAAACAACCTTTCTTCATTTCTATTCGATATGCATCCAAACGAGTCAAGGAAATTTTAATAAGCCCACGTGTTTTACATGCGAAAAAAGAAAAAGCGCATTTTGATTCCAAGAATAGCATTGAAGATACAAAATCCGAATGAGACGCTTCTCTTGGTGCAACTTCTCGTTCGCTTCTCTCGTTAATGGTCTAAACAATGGGGTACTCAAATTTTAGGTCTAAAGATGGAATCCAATCTTTTGACTTAGCCCAATCAAAACCAACCAATAAATCGACAACCTATTTCGAATTATTTCATTTTAATTTGTGCCGAAAAGTGACCTAGTCATCGACACATGATTAGAGCGAAAAGTGACCAATTGGTATTAATGTTAGTGCATATTGATAATCATCACCAATATGTTGTTGATGTACAACAATGAATGGGTAATGATAATCGACAAGAGTACCGATTGAATAGATCAATGAGTTATCAAAGTATTGGAAGAGAAGATGCATCGAGATATGATCGCAAAGTTTGAAGCCACCAGAGAACGGAGTGATTGCAATCGCGAGACAAGGAACATAAATTTTTGTAGGAACAACCGCTTGAAAATAAGATATTGCATCGTCAAAACTTGGGCGCAAGAATTTTCGGAATGGAAGAACAATGAGCACAACTGCTAAGAACTGCCCGAGAGCAGGTATGGCATATTTACTATAAATACATCGCCTATCTATTGAGAGATCCACATAAATCAAACAAAATGAGAGCCCCAAATAGATTAAACAAAATTTACTATCTCTCAATATGTTTACTTTTATGCGCTATACTTGCTTTTTAGACTCACATCATTAGTTAAATTTCGACGTGCTTCTTGACTCTAGTTTTCATATTAGGGTGCGAATGGTAACGTTTACATTTTTTTTTTTATTCCGGAACAGAAATAAAAAAAAAAAAAAAGTGTTTGTTAGGGAACAATTTTGAACAAAAAAACGCGTTTGGTAACGTTTGGTCGGGAATAAAAAATGAATAGAAACACGTTTAGTAAATTTTATTCTTTTTTTATTTCTTTTAATTTTTTAAACATTTTTATTTTATTTTTTCATTTTTTCCTTTCTTTTTATTTTTTCTTTTTTTTTTCGGCGGAGTCCGGCCTCGGCGACCGGCCGACGGGGCAGCGGCCTCGCCCGGCCACGGCGAGGCTCGCGACCCAAGCCTCGGCGAGGCCAAGGTTGGGGAGGCTCGGTCTCGCCGGATCCGGGCGGCGGCCGAGCCTCGGCTGCCGGTCGTCGGCCATGGCCGAGGCGGACGATCGGCGAAAGAAAAAAGAAGAAAAAGAAGAAAAGAAGAAGAAGAGAGAGAGACAAACGTTTCTTTCATTTTTGTTTAAACAAAGAAACAACAATTTGTTGTTTCTTGTTTTTGTTCTTATTTTGTTAAAGAAAAAAAAAAAAAAAAAGTAAACGCAACCAAACAAGTTTATTCTTTTTTTTTGTTAGGACAAAATCCTAAGTAAAGAAGTATTCCGGAAACGTTTCTTAGAAACGTTTCCATGCACGCCCTTAGTATCATTGATTAAATTATGATGTATATCTTTATCTTGGTGTACTTAGGCTTCATAAATCAAATTCCAACTTACATTTAGTTTGCTTATAATAGTTGTACTTTGCAGTGGTTTTTTTACATGTGAGTCACTTGTAATAGTCGCAGGAGCGCCAAAAAAAAATTGCAATAGCTGTACTTTCTAAGCCTTGTTGTCGATTAAATTTTGACAAGATTTGTCTTTTTATAGTTTGGTTCGAAGTAAATCTCTTGTTTTTTTTATTTGCTTGGATATTGCTCATCCAAAACTGGTGCAGAACTCATTTCCTCTAATAATAACCATAAAAATGACTTTCGGGTGAAACAAATTTAGTCACAGGAGAAATTCCGGCAAAACAATTTGAAATCACTAGCCTTGGACTGTAATTTATATTCTGGAATAAATGCTTTCGATCTACCTACGCTACAAAAGATTTTAAGGAGGTGAAGATTTAGAACCCAGGGAATGTTCATTGAATGTATTTCAGAATTCAGATAGGAAACACCTATTTCAGATAGGAAACAGAAGATTCTTCTTTCTCCTAAGGTTACTCGGTTCAAAGCTAAATGGAACTGAACAGATTTGCTAGTTTAGTTGGTTTGTTAGTTTAAGGATCGATCTGACATTCTCAGCGAGATTGAGTTAATCAGTTCCGAAGCATCTCGAGAAGCTGATTAAATGCATTATAAGTCTATAAATTTGGAGAAAAATATGAATCCATATCTTCTCAAGCAACGGACACAGGAACCCAAATGCCAAACAAAATTGGATAGGGAAATTTCATCAATAAATCAAAGAGATTGCGCTTCCTGACTCCTTTCCCCACAGGTAAATAATCTTTGCCTAATGGATTGCACAGTACATTCATAGATTGTACGATGCTATTCTTATTGCAAGCACAAATAGACACCGTGATCCTATCCATTCACAAATGTGCAATCGTAAGCACCATTTGTTTAACATAAATTGTAAATTGCAACACCAAGACATACAAATCCAGCTGGGATCACTGAAGTCTTGCTAAATCGCGATTTTAATAGCATAAGAAAGGAAATTGTTTTATGGAACTCCAGTGAAAATATCAAAAGACAAATGGAACAGGGAAAGATACATTCACAACATATCACTGTGATGAGGCTTCATCTTTCTTCTTCTCCGACAAGTACCTAAATAGAGAAACGGCAAAGTAAAATGATGAATGAGCCTAAGAAATCTTAAGTGTATACTAGAGGTAATATGCACATAGTGTATTAAACCAATATGGTGGTCGGTACTTACCCCTGACCCTTTGCCCAGCGGGAGAGTTGATAGAGCTGGACGGTTTCATTTGAAGCATGGCATGCAAGAAGTAGATAGTTGCGTGGTTGCACCATCCATGCGAACCTCATAAACAGTGCTGAGTATACGCACATAGCTGCAACCAAGACAAGGAGGTGAAAACAGTGTCTAGCTGGGCATGAAAAGAAGATAAATTGATGCATTTTCTTGGATCAGAAATCGCTCACCTGCAGTCATGTTGCCAGATATCATCTCCGGTGGTTTTTGCATGTCAACCAATCCCTATTGAAAGCACCAAGTAAATAAAACACCAGTGACAAAACTAAAACTTCAAGATGTTTCTTTAGGGCACATAGAAATACAGTAGGAAGAGAAGCGTACAGCGACCACAAATCCCCAGTTTGCAACAGGTCCCCAAAAATGAGTAGTTTTGGGGCCAACAGGACTGTTCAGGAAAGCTCGAAAAGAAGCCATTTACTGCAAGTAATTCCTACAGAAAAAGCAGATTGGGCTCAGAAGAAGCATGCCTCTGAATTATGTAGATATAACTCTCATGCAAAACTTGGAGAATGGTCAACCACATTACAAAGGTTATCTTGGAAAAGTAATCTTGCAACTCTTAGCACAAATTTATGAATGCAGAAGATAACCATAGATCTAAAAGTAGTAAATAGTATACAAATCGCCATCTATTGCTCAACAGGTGCTTATAGTAGGCTTCCTTTATTTGTACAGCTATGCCTTAGTGAGTCTCCATAAACAAATGTTAAGCCCACTTTTTTCATTTAAGTTCAGATAAAGAAACAGCTACACAGGCGACAGAAGCATAGATCTGTCATAAACAATCTGGCTTTTTACATAGGCAACAACTACATGGACAAAGGGCTAGCATATTTACTGGTCAAAGAAAAGGGGCAAGCACAGGCCTTTTGACAGTTCACATGTCGTGTAGGGCCAATGCTAATTGTTCAAACTATTTGAACCAGTAGCGTTAATCGAATTTTGGCGATTGATGCCAGTTCGTCACTAATACAAACTACTGTATGATAACAAGACCATAACATGAAAGAATATGGCATAAAGCATGGTGCAAAGACTGCCAAAACGATTACAAGCAATAAAAGAACACTACATTCTTATAAGAGAAATTTCCTTGGATGATAACAGTTCTAAGGCAAATGAAGAACATGGCTTGATCAATTAAACAAAAAGTCAAAACTTCGAGATTAGAATTTCCCAGCGGAACATCACTGAAACTCCAACTCCATCATCATGTGATCCGATTGACTCAAATATAGCTTAACAACTTCATTCAAGTGCAGAATTTTAACCAGACCTGGCACAGAGCATCTAAAAAAATCCTAGGACCAACTGAAATCCATAAGAGAAGGGCCACAAACTATGTCATCGGTCTGAACTCTGGTTCAAACCTAAGAATAGATGCAAAAGCCCTAGTAACGCACGACTTTCAGAAATCCACCAGCCAGTCAATAGATGATTGGGATGGTGGATGGTGTGGCGCTGTGGAAGGGGAGGCAGAAGCTAGGCTGGGAGGTTAGGGTTGTGATTTTTCTAATAGGGAGGGTTTTATGGAGTGTGGGAATTTCAGAACTATAACAGGGCTAATTTAGGAAGAATTATAGTTTTTGTAAACAAATCAAAGATGTCAACGATTGTGAGGTGCAATTTGGTCTCCAAGATGAAAACTCAAGATGCAAAGTGGTAATTAAGGTGGGTGGAAGGTTGAAATCAGGTTCCTACTAGAGACAAATTGCGTTAGGGGATTCTTCCCAGCAAGGTGGCTACTGGGTGACCTTACTCTAAAACCCCTACTCTATTGATGCTAGCTGCACCAAGATAATCAAGGAATGCCTCTCCTTTCTCCTTGAGAACTAGACTCTAGGAACCAAGTCCAAATGGTAGGTTTCAAATCTTTCTCCCTTCACTGCCTCTTTATCTTCAACTTCAATAACAGAGCATTCTGCTTCCTGAGAACTTCTTTGATTCATTCGAGCAAGGCTTGTGTAGCCTATGCAGAGCAAGCTGTATAAAACAGAGGATGGAAAGAGGTATGACGTCAAAAACAGAGGAGTTTTTTTAAAGGGTCCTTCCTATGTGAACTTCTTTTCTTTGCCAACAGGTTGCAGGATGTTGACAATCTTGCAATAAGTTATTTCTGTAAAAAACACCATTAGGCAAAAAAAGAGAACCTTCATAGAAGAATTATCCATCGACATAGGATTTTAAAATATTGTAAATAGCTCTAACAACAACTCCTTCAAAGGGATACTCCAAATAAGAGTCCTTCTCGAATACGAAAGTGAAAAAAGCAAGGATTGTTTTCGCTATATCCATACGATCCAATTCTGATGAAATACGAATGTTCCAAGAAAATGGGGCGAAAGGCATTACTTCAACAGGAATGCGTACAGCCGCCCTTCCCGGCAGCAGTGGGAGAATTCGCTCAAGGGCATCCGCCATTAGGTAATGGCCAGCCCCAACGGGGACCCCGCCCCATATGGGCAAAATTCAATCCGACAGTTTTTATTCAGCCATGGAAGCTCCTTTGCTTCCCTTTCTTTCATTTCTAGCCTCTTTCTTTCACACACCCATCAAGTCTCAGACACCAATTACATGACTGAACCCCAAAAACAAGATCCAACAACTCATAACATCTCAAAATTCAGAGACCCAAATCGCACATCCACATGCCAAGCACCGATCTCCGCCAGAAATCCAAATTCACCAAGTTCCAACGCACGCACGAAAGCTAGACATACAGGGAGAATCGGCCGACGCGCGCACCAGACGCACAGAGAGAGAGAGAGAGAGAGAGAGAGAGAGAGAGAGAGAGAGAGAGAGGGAGGAGAAGACCGGATTCCTGGGGTACCTGCGGCCCGAAGACGACGGCGACGAGCAGGGTGGCGCCCGCGTGGCGTCGCCGCGGGTCGAGAATCCGATCACGGCGGGGACAAGCGAAGCTGGGAAACCGCGAGCTTCTGGGAAAGAGTTGTTCGATTGACTTCTCAGACGTGTGAGAGAGAAGAAGATGGAGATTGTTTTTGCATTCCGTATATATCTAGATTATAAATTATATATAAATACAATATAATTGTATTTTACTTTAGTAGTTGTTGTTTCGTACTTAAGTTGCTAAGATTTAAGGAAAAAAAGAAATGAAAAGGTGACGATCAAGTAAAACAAGAGAATTTTGACTGTTCTTCTAAAAAAAACTTTTCAAATTATAGATCGATTAATGAAAATGGAACTTGGAAAGAAAAATTATACTAATTCGATGATGTTGACTAAAGCAATATATCATGAGGAACAAATGGGGTTGGAAATAAGTAGAGAGTGTTGCCGAATAGAACCTTTTAAATTCGACTCAAAAGAAATAAAGAAGAAAATGAACCTTCCGACTAATGCTTTTCCATACTTGAGTTGCTTGTATAAAGAGATTATTATCAAGTACCGGTACATTGTTTTACAAAGATTGATTTCGATTTTTAATTTTATATTCCTTTTTTTTTCAATTGTATATAGACATAAGCAAGTGAGATTTAAGAAGTAATTCCACTAATTTGACAATTTAGGTTTAAGATGCATTAGATTACAAAAGTATGACTATTATTTGCAACAAAGTTGCTAATGACTTTTTACACATTAATTCTTTTTTACTTTTAACGAATTTTTCTCCATACGTAAGTTGTTTGTAGGAATTAGTGCAATAAATCATAAATTGGTCATGTAAATAGTATTTAAAATTAAATTTTAAAAATTTCAAATTTTGTAATTAAGTTTTAAAACTTTATAATATGTAAACTCTGTTGACTTCATTAACACCGGAAAAGGCTATTGTGGCATTGAATGGCTCCCACATAAGAAAAAAAAAAGGCTACTCTTTCACAAAAGCCCAAAAAAAAATGGAAAAACAAAAAATCACAAAATAAAAGGAAAAAGCCATATCTAATAGTTGAGAGAGACCTAACCTCGGGTAGCGTGGTTAGTACGAGTTCTTTATCTTATCATAGAGGTCGAGAGTTATGTAATTCTCGAAGAGTGATTTCTAGCAATTCTTTGGTCTTAAAAAAAAATAAAAAATTAATAGAACTTGATGCGAGGTTGGTTGGATGGCATCATCACTGTGCAAGGGTCATTGAATCCTTACCTACACCTAACGAGGGTTGTAAATCCTAGTTGAGGGGTTGGCGGAGGTTGTGAGTTCTTGTCAAATCACGTTTTCAACAGTCACTCCTTGCTAGCTTTTTTAAGATTGAACTTTGTCCTTCCCTTGCTCTTAAAAAAACTCTTTTTTTTTTATTGAATTATTGGCATATTTTCCCTTTTTGGCCTTTTTATGGTCTGTTCTTAAAATAATAATAATAATAATAATGATTTTGGTCTTGTCTTCCCAGGCGGCGCCCACTTAGGGCCACTTGCAGTCTAGAATTATTATAAAAAAGCAATCTTGTCGTTTTTTGTCAAATGCATTGAGTAAACGAAAGTATTTGACTGCACGAATAAAAAAATTCTATTATTTAATTGCATAAATTAAAAGTTTTAAAATTTCCATTACATTCATTCTTTATTTACAAGAGGAGATTATTATCTAGTAGCTGCATATATTTTTCGTTAACCAAATTGCTTTTATGTGGCTTCTACACCCTTTTTTTTTGCTAATGAGGGCTTTGCACACACCTCATGTTGCTCTTACCGATTGAATGATGCCTAAGTGTTTGGTTCGAGGTAATGTGGTGATTCACTACTGATGACATTGCCAGACGTTCGTTGAGCCTTATTATATAGAGGAATGAAAAGTTGTAACAAGGTTTCAATATGGGTAGGTTTAGTTGACACCGGATTTGGTGGGCCTTGAGGCCCATTTCAACCTGCCCGTATATTCTTGAAAAATATCATAGAATAATTTTCATAATAATTTGATTCTAAATATTTATTATTTATAAAATATAGTTGGATAAAATAAGCCTTTATTTCTAATATAGTAGAGAAAAATAGCATAAAACTCATAGGTGAACTAATACAATAAGATGACTGGAAGCCCTAAAAGTAATTTCCGTTTTCACATTTCTATCTCCTTTTTAGTTGAAAATTTTAGAAATTGGAAAAAGAATGGACCTGGCTAGCCCATCTTTTACCCTTGGGTGGGCCTGGGTAATCGCTCAAGCCCGCAAGTTCGGGCCTGGGCGGGCTTGGGCAGGAAGGCTCGCCCAATAAACAGGTCTTGCCTCCGAGAATGAAAATTACGAGAACATATTTGCATTTCACTGAAATTGTCAACAAAATAGAAATTCATTTTTTATTCACATCTTTAGTGCTGCGCGCAGAATTGAAAAAAAAAATGGAAATATCAAATATTTATTTTTAATATTTTAGAACCATTCATATATTTTTCTTACATGTTGAATACGACTCAATGGTTTAATTACGGGTCCGTTTATCGTCTGCTCCATGATTTTTTTTTGGTCGGATTGCTCCATGGTTCACTTAGCACTCATTTGGTTATCAAGAATGAAACTGGTGGAATGTGAGTTGCATTCCCACTCGTCTTTATTGGTACAATTTCACTAATTTGGACAAGACGGCGTGGAAAATTTAATTCGTGAACAAAAAATTTTCCTTATCACTAAAGTTGGTATTAACATGTGAAAATGAAGGAATGAGTGAGCGAACAAAAATTAGTTGATAAAGTAGACGGGTAGATATACAGATCACTAAGGCTTGAATTGGATGAGTCTTGTACGGAAAATTTCACTTTAGTAAGCAGACTTGGCCACCTTGCTTTTTTGGGTATAGCAATTTGAAATGGTAAGTTTCAAATTATAGAAAGATTGGTGGTTACAATCATAAATTGTACTCGACTTCCGCCATATTTGTTTTCTTATATATCTAGAGAGCGGATCAACGGTATCAGTAAAAAAGGCGAGGAGGCATGTCCGGACTAGCAATCCTACCTAGTCTTATTGTTATAAGGGTCTCATGCCCTGTTACAAAATGATTGATTTCAATCACAACTACTCTGCACCATTGACGACCGAAAAATTTGAGGTCAACAAGCCCATTATCAAGACTCCACCGTAAGGGTTCCTCACCCATAGATCCAAAGGTGGCCATGCTAAGATGAGGCAAAATTTATATCTAGACCATTCCCTAACAGATTATCAAAACTGATTAAGAGTGCATTCGTTTTACCAAAAATGAGTGATTAGAAAAATACTGTTCGAAAAATAATCGCTTATCTCTCTTACAAAAATAAATGGAAGAAATTTTTTTATTGCCCAAGAAAATAGTTAAACATAGATTGTTGTTAATGATGAAAATATTTAATGTGACTAGTTTTTCTAAAAGATATAAACAATCACATTTCAGAAAATATTTTCAAAACTACTCATTTTATGAGAAACAAATGCATTAGCATAAAGGCAACCCAACCCACTCTCAGAAAGGGATGGAATTATCCTGGAATAATTAAGAAAAATCAAAGGGCGGTGTCGCATCGCAATTCACAAGGGATCTCTATCAAATTTAATAAAAATATCAAGTAATCTTTTTTTTCCCCACAGAGCAAGAATTATAGAAAAAATAGGAAAACACAAACTGTATCTTTTCACTTTTCACCGTGCTGCAATTGAGCCGAGTCGAGTTAATTCATCGTCAGAACTTAGAGCTTGACTCTACTCAAATGATCATTGCTTGAAACACGACTCAAACTTCATGGTGCATTAATTTTCCTGCTTGAACTCGACTTATTTATAAAGTTGGGATACATCACCTCGACTCGACTAGACTAGATAGCCATCTATTTATGAATAAAGGTTGAGCATTTTTTTTTTTCGCAATTTTAAATATTTTGTATCTATTTTTACAATTATTAAATTTTCTTCAAAGATATAGTTGAAGCTTGATCAAGCTTGAATTTGGCTTGACAAAATATTTGGGGCAGCTTGAAATTGACCTCATATTTGTATTAGGTGAGTTGATCTTGAAAAGTCATCGGTCGAGTTTGACATACAAGCTGGATAGCTTAACTCTATTTAATCTATTTCAAGTACTTTTTTCCAATTTCTTTTGTGCAAGTGCCTTATCTTTTCGGACCACGGATGAGGTACAAACGAGGGACCCAAAATTAGTTGGGTTTATTTGATTGACTGGCTACTTTGAAGGATTTTGCATGGAACTTAGATTTCAATTTTTAATGCACCGAATTTCCCCTTTCTCTGTAACTAACGCATTTTAACCACAACTAAAGACGCATTCATCACGTGAAAAATGAGTAATTTAACAAATATTTTCTGAAAACGATTGTTAATATTGTCTAAAATAATAAATGAATGGAATTTCTTTTTAGTTAGATATAGATTATTATTGATGATGAAAATATTTCTTATTTACTAATTTTTCTAAATAATATAAGCAATAATTTTTTTGAAAAATATTTTTAAAATTATTCATTTTCTGCTATAAGAATACACCAATCAGTCTTTTTGCAAAATGCTAATACAGCGCGAAGATGTCATGTTGTCCTACTCAACCCTAATTAAGAAAAATAAAAAAAATCTGAAAAATAGAAAATAAGGAAGAAAAAAAACAAAGGTGGCGGGTCTCTTCGGTGCGTTTAGTAATATTTATGTTCAAAAATTATTTCAGGGAATATAAATAAAAAAACAAATAAAGATTGTGTTCCAGGAATAGAAATAAAAACCAAACAAACGCGCCCTTCTCTGCCGCTCTCTGTTTCCTTTTTGTTTTTGTTATATTCGTGAACTTTTTTAATTTTGTTTTAGTCAGGGTTGATGTGCCGAGAGCCACGTCAGAGCGTTATGCCGCCGGGTTCCCTTTTTTGCTGACGTCATGGATGGATGGATTGTAAATTACGATAAAAGGGCAGTAATTTTTAAGAAATGGAAGGTTAATATACATAAAGTAATTGACATCAAAAGTCAATGAATCCATCAAAGTTTTGTTACCGCAGGTAAAATTGACCTGGTCTAGACCGGGGAAAATTTTCTTTTCTTTTAGTGCTTATAAAATTTAAAAAATATATTCCTTTATAGAGATAGTTACTTGTGTCGTATCATATTAATCGCTTTGTATTGTATCAAAATAGGATATCACACAAATATGACTAATTTGAATGTGACATGTTTATTATTAAAGGTGTTGAAATGACACACGAATATGAAATGCCTAACAAAATAGATTACGTGGTATCGTATGACTCACACGATTATCAATCATGTCATATGGCATTAGGTATTGAAATGACACTATCCATTGACATATATTTACAAATATAAAAAAAAAACCTATATACATAATAAATATGTAAAACGCGTTTATGCATGATCATTTGCGTTGACACATTTAACAGTTTTCTAGACAAACAATAGCATGCAAGTCTTTAAATATGAGTGTTAAATGTGTTAAAACTGTCTAATTATGTTATATTGAAACAACACGCTAATACGTTAAATTGACTTATAGTGTCGGGACCACCGGGACAGCAAGGTGATGTCAACATGAACCATATCTTCTGCCGATTCCACAGGGAAGAATTTTTTTTTTTGGACCTATTCATTTCTCACGCCGAGCAAAATATGCTCTCAACAAATGAGCAAAAGAAAACAACAAAATAGCATATTCCTTTCTATCTAATGGAAGTAATTTGATTATGATAATTATTATGAGATTATGTGAACCACAAAATTATATCTGGTATCGTCCACGCAAGTTGTCACAATAAACATCGTCACATTTGGACTATAGACATGCTGTTATGGTTGCTCACTAAGGGTGTGTTTGGCAGAATGTGTTTCCATTCACCCAAAAACAAATTTTTGTTCCGAGGAACAAAAAACAAAAAAAAAAACAAAAATGCGTTTGTTTACACTTTTATTCCCAAAAACAAATTTAGAATAGAAACAAGAAGTAGAAAAAACTTGTTCCCGAGAATACTTTCGAGAAACACTTTTTTTTTCTTCCTTTTTCTTCATTTTGGCCAGTTGTCGGCCTCGCCAAAGCGTCATTGGCCCTCGGTGAGGCTCGGCCTCACCCAACCATCGCTAGGTCAGCCTCCCCTAGCCAAGGCGAGGCTGACCTAACGTCACCTAGGCGAGGCCGAGCCTCGCCTTAGCTAGGTGAGCTCGAGCTTGCCTAGATCTAGTGAGGCCGAGCTCACCTAGTCACCGGTGAGGTTTGGTCTCGTTGGCCCTCATCGGCCGTCGCTGGCCATGGCCGGCCGGCCACCGGCCAAAAGGAAGAATGAAAAAAAAATAAAGAAAAAAATAAAAAGGGAAAATATTAAAAATATTTAAAAATTAAAAGAAACAAAAAAATTATATAAGTTTACCAAACGTGTTTCGATTCTTGGAGTAGAAATTTTTTGCAATTATCAAACACGTTCTTATACTCATAAATTGTTCTTTGAAACAGAAACAATATATATATATATATATATATATATATATATATATATATATTACTATTCAAAAATTGTTTTTGATTTAGAAATGTTACCAAACATGTCCTAAGCAACCACTCTAATTCAACTCGAGAATCGAATTGAATTGGCTTTGACCAATATAGTTTCCAATTTTATACTATGAATTGTCAATGGCTTAACCATTATACTATACGTTGTTCACATGATTATTACTTAAATTTTACATCACGAATTATTTTAGATGGTATGAACAGTGCCTATGAATAGTGATTCTCTTAGCTTATTACTACAGTACTTTGTTACAGTGACCTGTGCTACAGTAACTTTCGCTACAAGTATATTTGTCATTTTGAGAGTTATAGTCATAGTCTGAATCATCAAAGTTATGTGTTGCAAGCCATTTTTTTTTTTCTTGTAGCATTGTTCCATTCTAACATTATAAGGAGGATTATTGGTATTGTGAGAGGATTGTGAGATTAGAGCTTCCCACATACTTTGAGTGCTTGAGGCAGATTCTTCTTCATGAATCTTGGAGCTTGTGTGTTTTCGGACCTGTGAATATGGTCATTATTTGTTTGTGACCTCTTCATGCCTATAAAAGGTAAATATGATGTAATGTAAAAGGTAGAGCCCCTTAAAGTAAAGTGTGTACTTATGCAAATTCTCTCCATGTCTTTTTAAATACTTATTTTTCTCCAACCTGGTAGGATGCCTCAAAAATGCAGCTCTACCAAGTTAGAAATGTTACAATCTTGATACCCATGAGCGTCTCTATTTTTGAATTAAATTTTTGAGTAGTTCACGGCTAAAAGGCAATCTTTTGAAGGCTTAAACAAAGAGGTTCGCCTGTTGTGGGATAGCATACTTGCTGTGACCGACTTGGTCTTCCTTAGTTCTAAGCATAGATCCCTCTCATCATAAAGGGTGGCTCGATTCTCGGGTCACTTTGGAACCAATCAATTTCTAAGAGAATACAAATCACTGGGTAATTTCCAAGTTCTTGATTTGAAACCTACATTAGATTGTGCCTATTTCTCGGGAAAATTGTCCAAAAAATCCCAAATTTATTGTATTTTTGTCAGTTCAATGTTAAAATTTTTAATTTTACTGATTGAGTCTTAAACCTTTTAATGTTTTATCAATTGAATCAATTCGATCAATTTTGGTCGTAAATCGCTAACATGAATGCCACTTATCTTATGCGATATTGTTGAAGTTGACGTTGATAATTTTTAATAATATTTCAATATTTTGATGTTTTTATTTTTATTTTCTTATTTTCTTTTTTTACACCTCTAGCCATGGAGGTTGCTGGCCATGAGCCTAGTCTTTGCAACGCCCATGCTTGGGAGGACGAGGAGTCCAATATGATGAGTTCATCTTCAATGGCGTTGAAGACAGAGGTGAGGGCATCGGCCCTCGCTAGATCCGAGTTATGCTTGGCAAGGGCTAGAACCCCTTGGCCAGCAATGGTTAGCCGGTGAGAACCAAAGTTATTTAAAAAAGAAAAGAAAAAGATAAAGATAAAAATTAATAAAAAAAATTAAATAAATATTATTAAAATTTGTCTACGTTAGCACTGGTCATACCACATAAGACGGTCGATATTCATATTAGCGATTTTTGGTCGAAATTGGCCGAATGAGCTCAATTGAAAAAATATGAAATGATTTATAATTCAATTGGTAAAATTAATATATTTAAGGTTGAATTGGTAGAAATGCAATAAATTAAGGACTTTTTAGATAATTTTTTCCATATTGCAAATAAAGTGAAATCTTATTATTTCACGAGGACAAAAGATTGTTCTTTTTTATGTCCTTTTTCATGATGGCGCCACCATGTTTTCATTTTCAAAACATGCTGCATATGTGGGCGGTTACAGAATGAATATGGTTCATAGTTTTAGACAACCTAATCCAAATCTGAGAAGATTGGAGTTGCATCGGCCACGTCGAATGAGCTGGAAAATTATAAATATGCAGAAAATTGAGGAACATTTGGCCGTTTCGAGGGCGGTGCCAGGACATCCTTTTAATTTTATGTTGGATGGATGCGAGACAAGATGTGGTTTTAACTTTCCACGGTCACATGTCTGTATGTGTTTTCAGTCAAGTCATGTGTACCAAGCAACTCATTCGAAAAATTACCAAAAAAAAAAAAATCCTAAATATATTTCAGATTTAAACCTTTCAATAACTAATTTAATCTTAAATTTTTTTAATGATTTATCAATTTGATCATAAATTTTTTAATTTTATCAGTTTAGTGCTAAATTTTTTGACGATTTGTTAATATAGTTTTTCCAACCAATTATTCAAATAATAGGTATTGGACTAAAATGGCAAACTTTCCAAATGCTTAGTATTATATTAGCACATTTGAAAGGTTTAAGACTAAATTGATGAAACATCAAAAGGTTGAAAACTAAATTGGAACAATTAAAATGTTTATAATTGAATTGATTGCCGTATAATAGATTCAAATTTTTTTTTTACAATTATTCCCAACTCTTTCATACTCTTTAATTCATGAATTAGGTTGCTTTGAATATGGATATGAACACCTAAAGTTAGAGAGGATGCAGCATCGTCACTTGTTCAAGTATGTTCACTTCTCATCGGAGATGTCCTAAAATTGCCAACCACGACAATGAGAGCAAGATTGAGTAAAGAGGAGCGAGAGAGAGAGAGAGAGAGAGAGAGAGAGAGAGGAGAGAGAGAGAGCTCATGGGAGGGAACTAGATGCATGAGAGACATATGCGCATACACAAACATACACCAGGGGAGGGAGACGGAGGAGGCGGTGAGGATGTCGACGGGAGGGAGACGGAGGCGGCGAGGGTGCCGATGGCGGCTGAGATGGTCTTAAGGGAAGAGCGTGGTGGTTTAGTGAGAGAAGGAGATGTCTAGTTTGGCAACATGTACCCTTAAGTGAACTTGGGGACAGGAGATGGTAACAAAGAACGACACCCCCTTGACTAAAACGTGTGTTTTTGCTTCCTTGATTTTATCAAGTTAGAAAAAGGAAAACCCAATTGCAAAGAACGAAAGGATAACAAGATGGAAAAGGACTACACTTTACAAGATTGAACTATGATATTCATTCAAAAAAAAAAGAGAAAAAGCTTCAAGATGTGGCCACCCAGTGCGGCTCCCAACTTAACAGCCTTCTTTTCTCAGGCTCTCTTTCCTTGCATCTTCCAATTCTCTGAAAGATTCCCTTGACATCCCCAGAGGAATCATCATCTCTCTTATCATTTTCATCACCATCAGCTTCCTCTAGCTCAAAGACACCGTTTTCTCCCCAATCCTTTTCATCATCTTCCATCGCGTCATCGTCGTCGGACATTCTCTCTTCATCATCATCTATAGAATCAGCGCATGATGAAGCGGGTTCTCTCAGGAAACATAGCCGAAGCCGGCCGTCGCTCCTTTCGGCTTGAAAATTAGGGTAACTCGACGTGGTCTCAATGGCTTCGATGACCAACCTCCCGTCTTCTCTGTGAGGCCTAAATTGTAGGGACTTTACCCCGCTGATGGTGGTCAGCGGAGGCGGAAAGCTGCGGCGCGTTGGTTCCTTAGCCCCGGCATGTTGAGGGGGTTCAAGCGAATTCTGGTCAGACCTTGACCGGTCGGTCGGAATGGACGGTACAACCACGCTTTCGCTAACATGGTCGACAATACCAGTCTCATTCCCTAGATCCTCAGTGCACATCTCTAGGCTTCTCTCGCGGAGTGATATCGAAGAAGGGCTCCTTGTCAGCGGAGGGACATAGGCAAAATCTCGCTTGTTGACTGGTGAGACGGGATTGGCAAGAAAGTCGCGGGAGTTACCCAAGAGGCTACTCCTTGAGGGCACGTCTAAGGACTGAGAGAAGTGGGAAGGACTTGGTGAAGTCAATTTGAGCCTTAGAGACACCGGCTCCATGATTTGGGACTCCAGACATGACTGCAGATCTTGGCAGACAACGGTCGCCATACCAGAAGAAGGAACCGAAAGGAGGAAGAGGGGGCAAAATATTTGGAACGTTCAGCAGATATAGCTGAAGAAGAAAGAGCAGGCGAGAGGAGATGAGATGAGGAGATGGAGGTGGGGAGGGTGTGAATTTGTAGTGCGTCAGGTAAGGGGGTGGAGGCTGAGAGGGAGAGGCTTGAAGAGGAGGAGCTCCTCACACCACTTGAAAATATATAACCCTTGAGCGGCCACACAGCACAAAAGGACAGGCAACAAGGACGCGGCAAGGTTCCATCCTTGCCGAATCTTGAATATGCCCTGTTTTTTAACCAGATTGGTTTAGACTTGGAAATTCTTCGGGACAAAATGTTAGTTGCAATAGTTTGTTATCACCAAAAAAATATCTATTGATTAAAAGAAAACGTGACTCTTGATTATAAAAAAAAAGTGACATTTGTCCTAAAAAGACGTCGTCATATAATTTTTTATATGAAGAGTGGTGATAGTTGGGGATAATGTACATATTTTCAAAAGATGTGTTGATTGGTAAGTCTATAGACCAAATAATCACAACTATTCATAAACGTTTCTTCTTCAGAACTACCTTTTACAACCTTAACGACATATTCAAAATGAAATTCTAAGAGAGACAGTGTGTAGATTGTTGAACTCGTTTCTTCGCGGCTTTTGTCTATATCTGAACGTATATTTGTTCTAAACTAGACAACAACAATAATAGGGCAAATAATATCTTTAAGAATAGTAATCGTCACCATGCATCAAAGCATGGAGAATCTATTACTACTTCTCTATCTTCATCAACAATAAAGTTTTCCCAACATAAAACATCTGTCTACAACCAACCCAGTAAAGCTTGGTCCATCTTGTCGACATAGCGCACGGCTAATTGTTCTGTACAGTGCTTGGATACCCTCTTACCAAATTTCGAAAGGAAATTGCCGAGATGAGAAATTCAAAACGCAAAAGAGCATGGAGAGCAAACAGCGATGTTTCCTCCCGGACGGAGAGCTCCTGTTTTTCAGCATCGTGTCACGCATTTTGCTTGCGGTCAACCCGGACTGCTCTGCATTATTTGGGCTTTTTTAAAAAGATCGCGAGCCGATCCTCCCACCACCGACCGACAGAAATCAATGCGCTGACTGGCCTTCCAGCCTCAACGCGGAAAGTCGGGCCAAAGCTGGACGCTCGTCATGGCTGTAGCTGTACCGACGCATATGGATAGGGAGTTGTGTCCTGGTCGTACCCGTGAACTGTTGTACCTTGTATTCTGACCCAGAAAAAGAGAAAAAAGTACCTTGTGTATTTTCCCTTTTTATTTTGGTGATTTTTAATAGGCACGTTTAGTAATAGATACTTATGATAATACTGCGAAAAATCTCAAATTAATATATTTATCGTAAATTTACCTCCAAAATAATTTTTTGTTCATTAAAAACTCTAAATTGATATATTTGTGATAAATTTACCCTATGTTAGTTTCTCTTCATTTGAAAATATATCATGAAAAATCACAAACTGATATGCTTATGTAAAAATCCAAATTGATACGCCAAACAATTCTTAAGTGTCATTCAACTTAACAATATATCGGTTTTAATAAAAACTAACGAATGATAAATTTGGATAAATTTGTTACAAGCGCACTAATTTGACATTTTTAATGGTTAATAAAATTAGTTAGGCATATATTGATATAGGTGTACCCGTTTAAGATTTTTGTGATCCCTATGGTCAAAATAAAATTTAGGATCTCCTATCCGGTGTTTGATATCTACTCAAGATAGAATAAAGTTGTATGTAAATGGGATATATATTAGATAAATTATCCACGGGAGAGATAGAATAAAAGTGGATATGATTTCTAATATTCATAATAGAAATTTTTTTCTCAAATAGCAAATTTCTTAAATTAACAAATTAAAGTTATATTTCAATATAAATAATATTTGAATTCTAATATAAGAAATTCATAATAAAAAAAAAAAAATTATTTTTTAATTTAATTTTATTGTTATTTATATATTCGAATTTAATTCTATCTTATTATATAAATTCAATATATGAATATATATTTATTACATATTTGAGGTGTTTTAGTATTTTAGGTATATTAGTACAATTTTCTATTTAATAAAATTTTATTAGAGAATGATGGAAGGGGAAGAAAGAAATAAAAAATAAATTAATAATAAAAGAAAGGAAAATAAAATAAAAAAGAAAATAAAAATAAAGTAGACAAGGAAATTTTTACTATCTCCATTTGTAAAACTTGCTATTCATATAGGCATTTATACCAAACAATATATCCGGTCTTATCTTAGCTATAAATTTAAACGACCAAACGTAATTTATATGTTTTGATGCAAAGATGGTTTTAAACTGGACGGTGAATGGAAAGTAGTTGGAGGACAACGTGGGTTTTCTATCTTTAAGTGTGTTTCAATTTGGATCTCGTGAGTAATGTCTTGAATGTACCATTCAAGAGCTTTAATTTATAACAAGTAGCTGACATGGAAGGACGAATTTGAAGTTAGGAATTTAGATGGGTTAAGTTGTAAAGTATAATACATGTCATTTAAAAAAAATATTAGATTTTAAGAATGTGTGTAATTTGAATTCTCAAACGCTCCGTCAATTTTTTTTCCCACAAGTTTGTTTCTCAATCCTTTGGGCTGCACATATTAGGTTTGCACATTACAAAAACGGAAATGTACAAAAAAATGTTCTAAATTTATTGTATTAATACAAATTTAGTCATAAACATTTTAATTTGACCAATTTTTTCATAATTTTTTTTATTTGTATTAATACAGTCCATCCAATTAATTTATTTAGGAAGGTGTTGACTTGAACATCAGCCATTCTAGGTGATATGGCTAGGTTTAGGTTTTTTTTTTAAATACTTTTCCTGTATACAAAGATGTAAATATAGTCCAATGTGGATGTATGATATAGCTTAAAGTTTAGATCCACTATTGAACACTAAACTTCAAAGTAAATATAAATACCCCACACAACTAATTGAATTTGACTGTAAACGAGAATGTCTAGCATCAACTTTATAATAATTTAAGTATGCTTGCATGACAAATGATTAAAGTGCTACGTCCCTGCCAGTCCTCCTCTATCCATCCACAAATATAGTGCATAATCTTTTACAAATCAGCACAAATAGAATATATCAAGTAGAGCGTTCACGAGTTGATCATCTAGAGATTTTTTCCCATCAATTTGATTTTCTTTGATCTTAATGTAAATCAAATTGTTGTTCAACTTCCACCGTGATTATAGGGAGGGTGATATCTAGCTACTTGTACTGTATGAAGAAGTATCGATGAAAGGAGCGTGCTTCATCAATTCAATTCTTTGTTTATCTTTATATCCACAATTCATATTTTTCCAGTTTTACCAATGACCCTAAAAGGTTAAACTAGCTATTAAACGCAGACCATCCCGAATCTAAATTTCTCCCTCGGTTTTGTTCAAATACATTGGTCGTGCTCAGTTTTGTCGCTCATAGATTTACCAATGAAAAGCCCAATAGCAGGCCCCTCTCACGTGACCCGACCCGAGTCACCAAATTATCATATGGATCTTACCCGACAATGCCACCTTGGGTTTAAGACGTGTGACAAGCTCAGGGTCTACAGCTTCAGTGTACCCCGAAAAGATTATATGACTCCCATATGTTAGATAATATATATAATTCTTTAATGCGGAAATTCAAAAGAAAACAGTGATATTTGATCTTCATGATTTTTACGAATAGATGAAGACGTATCTTTATACATAGCATTACCTTTGATGATAATCATTGTAGAAAACCGAAGAACTCGAACTAAATGAAGAAATCCGATTTTTCTCTCTTAACCCACTATTCTTTAATGTATTCTATCGATGGAGGAGAGAATACCGAGTTCTTTTTAGTTATTGTTGCTTATATGGGTGGAAGAGAGGACTGGACTCTATTTATACATTCTAATGATAGGTGCCTTCCATCAAAGCGCCTTTTAACTTTCATAAAAGTCACACCTCTTCAGAAAAAACAGTAACTTCCCTTGAGGATTATACAATTTCATTTTATTAGAGTCACAACTTCTCATAACCAATATTTATTTTTTTATAGCATTTGAACAATTATTAAACCATATAATAAATCTTATCATGTGGGCCACAATAATTCTTACACCATAAAGTCTCCCTAAGAGATCTTAAAACCTCTAAACTAAACTTAACAATTTTGACCTATCGGTAGTAGTAGTTAAGACATGAATCGGATGATCCCAAGTAGTTGATGCAAATCCACAGCTAACCGGGTCTGAATAATGAAAAACTTCCAAGCTCAATTCTAGCTGTGGCTAATTACCGGAGGACAAATAACCACAGCTGAAAAAATAACCATGTTCGTTAATTGGCGTAGCAGATATGTATGGGTACCAGTAGAAAACATAAACTGATTCCCCTTCTGCCACGACAAGATTCCGCTACCAAGGAATCTGCAACCAGAGAGACAACATGAGACATGGACCACCGGTTGTCCGGATTTGCAACTGTTTGGTTACAGATATTATATGCAAATATCTTAGCAGTGCTAAAGCTACCATCTTTCAAGCTACCCAAATACACAGAAACAAACACACATGCTACATGACCACAAAATGCCTGGCGGACCTGTACACAAAAACAAACACACATTGTATTTGTGCGGTCATCGCTCCAAAAGGCCACACCACTACTCAGAAAGAGAACAACCAAAACACCCATCAAGAGGAAACATGAAAATTACGCACCGTTTGATGCCTCCAAGAAAGATGTTTGGCTTCTGATCATATCTGAACTGTGTGTGGAAAGGATAGGCTCTATGATTAGGGAAGTGGAACCGAATAGTGGGCCATGAGTGGTCTTGATGAGTGGCCTTTGTGGGTTCGTTGAGCGGTCCTAGTCGATGCTGCTCTTATTCTTCTACCTTCCTTGAGAGAGAGAGAGAGAGAGAGGGAGGGAGGGAGAGGGAGAGGGTGTTGAAGAGCATCGAGCACAAGCTGTGAGACTTTTCTTGAGTTGTCGCTGGCTAGTTTTTGCTCTAGCGACCGCTTTCCATCATTTTAGTTTTTTTTGGGCGAAACTTTCTATCTTTTTAGTTAGGCAAAGGGAAAGGGTGAACCCCTCACCCTTTGATTTGCGAATTCATGAATATAAATCAAACTCGGAATGGATATTGAAAAATATATAATCTATGTGGTAATAGGATAATTTAATAATAACATCAGCAAGCTTCATTTTTTTCTTATCAGTTTTAATAAAAGGAAAAATTCCAAGTAAGAGGTTGAAGTTGACATTTTTTTCAAATAAGGGTCTAAAATAGTCTTGACAATTTCAAATAAGGATTTAACTTGTCGGTTGGCTAAATATTCTAATTGGTCAAAGGCATTTTTGTCCAATATAATTTTAATTTAAATAATATTTAAAATATATTAAATTTTTTCAAAAAGGAAGGACATTAGGCTTGCCGTTGCTTCCCCACCATCGCTAGCCCTTCCTAGCAATATAGGCCCTCACCGACCCTTGGTGATGGTGGAGTGGCAGTGACAAGGGCTCTGCAGGCCTTGTTGTTTTCCCTTTCCCTTTTTTAATTTGTCTTTCATCTAATATAGAAAAAGGAAAAAAATTAAAAAGTAAAGGACAAAAATGCCCTTATCAGTCAATGAGATTAGGCCATTCTTTGATATAGACATAGCAATTTTAGCCATTTATTTGAAATAATGTCCACTTTAGATTTTTATTTGAAAAAATGATGGCACTTCAAGCTATTATTTGAAAATAGGTCCACTTTAGGCATTTTTTTTTAGAATTTTTCCTTAATTATATGATGGTTAAATCCTAATATCGTATAATATTGCATCGATATCTTTTTATATTATGGTTTGATTATAAATCATAGACAACTTGACGATTACGGGTCAGGGACTATTAAGTTTCAGCAGTTTTTGAAATGAATTATAACTATTAATAATGATGAAATCGCTTTAATTAATTATGATAATTAATATATTAATTATTTAAGTATGAAAATTGAGTTATCCAGTAATTTAAATGTCATTTAATTCAATAGTTTAATATTTGAGAACTTAATTCTAGTATGGTTGATTATATTGAGCATCGCCCACGCGTTTGTGAATCACAGAAAAATTACTCAATATTTCTGCTGATGATTTTGCTTTAAAATCTGAAACTGAAAAGGATGAAAAAACAATATATGAATTGACTTTACATTATGTAAACATTTTAAAATGTTTCGAGTGTTTTACGTTAAATAAAAAATATAATTATAAAGTGCTGCAAAATTTTCAAAATTATCATAAATAGAAAGTATAAAAGTCGAAGCAGTTGAAATATACTTTTTCAACTAGTGATAACCTGCTAACGGGCCAAAAGGAAGGGCATATAATAGCCTGCTTTAATGCCGTCAGTTTATATTAAATTTCAGATTTAAAAGTTCGTGCAACTTAAAACAGGTCTTACATACTTATTTTTTTGAAAAAAATAATTGGATTTTACTCCAAAGAATTAGCCAAACTCGAAGTCTTACATAATATACTTTTTTTTTTCAGATAATTATAGGACAAGCTACATAATATGCTTTTTTTGGATAATTATAGAACAAGTTTTCTTATGACAATGCACTTGAATTCCAAAAACTTGAATTGCGTGCATTTAAATACTCAAACATACAACTTTGATGTATTTGGATCTTTTCGTTAACTTTGTCAATTTTAAGTGAACAAAAAATATCATGTGATTTTTTTTTTCATTTTTTTGATATGCCGTGACCATCAAATAAAAAAATGACATGTCAACATCCAGTAAAACCTAGCGGAGCTAATGGGAAGACTCGAGAATCCACGATTTGTTTTGATTTTCAAAAGTTCCTATTGCAAACTTTTTGTTGGGAAGAAATTCCCCTTTAACCAAAGCACTAGTATTAAACTCTTTCCTTGAGAGGTTCATATTTACAACTAGAATGAAACTCGAAACAAGAGCAATGCATGTTAAAAAAGCCTAATACTGTCACATTCAGGTAGCTTTACCGTCAAAAGAGTGTCAATACGAGAGAGCAGTGTAGTGCCCAGGGCAACATACCCTTGCCATGAGGTCAACCTGAAACTCGGCCTTCCATATGCTTTTCTAAGTACACCTATTCAGAAGGATAATCGAAGATTACGTCAACATTTTTGGAAGCTCTTCAACAGTTGAGCACATTTTTTTTCACAGCAAGTAGTTTCGACAGAAATGTGGCTTCAAAACAATTTTGTCCATATTGTATGGGCAATTTAGCCTTGATAATAAACTTCTCTAGCACATGTGTATTTCAAGAAGAAGCTTAATGAGGGCGAGTAGATGTTTCAACCCAAAACTATCAGCTTCCAAGTTGATGATCTCAACTCTCTTGAGACGTTTCGCCAAACATTGAAAGTTCCCTTACGTGAGCCCAAAAAACTCCTTCGTCAAAGTTAAAACATTCTCGAGATTCTTCATCAAGCTCAAATTGCATGTATTACCTCATTTAAGAAATTTACTCCATATCATATGTGGATCCACAGGAAAAAAAAAATTTATTGACTCGCTGAAGTTTCAAACAAACAACTTTCATTTGTTCACTACAAATGCTAGTTAGTTTTACTTTATAACGAGTCTTAATCAAATTAAGCTTTTAAACTCATCTATACATATAAAACATCTTCTCCTTCTAAGTGCACATTGCTACACTCCTAGTTCAAGATCCTAATGCTACATGGCAACAAAGGAACCTCCAGTACATTGTCACGACCAAGAGGTTTCTAGAGCTAAAGGGCCGTGCCTTCTTGAGGAGGACCTCCTGTGCTCACTTGGATTCCCAACAAGAAGACTTCTGGAACATTCCAAGGGTGGGTGATATGGTCATTACGCTAAATTCTAGAAGTCTCCTGTCATAAGTGTTGGTAGTTGGTAGATATGGCAGTGCGATCTCGTCCGTCGGATAAAAAGTCGATCAATGGATATAATTTGAGGGCCTCTAGTATAAGAAGGGGTGCCATTCCCCTCATTTGTATCCATCTAATACTTTTAGTAATACAAATGCTTATTTCTTTCTAGAGCTCCTCTTTCTAAAGACTTTTTCTCTCTACGATTGGGTAAAGCGAGCATGGTGAACCTCATAGCATGTATGCTATCGCAAGAAGGTCATATTGATTAACTGGTCCATATAGTGTAGATTTTGACATTTTAACAATAAAGATGACACTTCTTCCGTCTTCATAAGAGATAGAATCTAAGCACATTGAGCAAGCAATATAGAAAATCTAATTAATACTAGTTTTTCCAGTTTAACATGAATAGAGAATAACAAAATTATAGTCCAACAAGTAGAAATGAACAAATGAATTTCTTTAAAGAATTGATACCTTTCATGTATGGGACGCTTCCCGGAGAGTTACCGCTCCAGATCTGAAGCGTCGCTTTCGCCGCAATGCTTCTAGATCTTAAAGGGACAAGGAAAGAAATATATTAATCATTTTATGTATGCTTACAGTTGTTGAGAGTAAGAGCACTACCATTGCTGCATCTAAACCAATCAATTTAGTCAGTCCTTACGAGGACCTTATAGAAATATTGAATTATGTACTTGAGATTGTGGAAGACGAAGACTTGTACTTTTTTGTAATTTCTTATTTAAAGGAAAAGATAGATAATAGACAAGTTTTTATGAGCTTAAAGGATGATGCAAAAAAAGTAAAGTATCTTAAGTATGAGTTGAGAAGACTTCGTAGATAGGATGTTAGCACCTTATTGTTTTGAAGCTTAGTCATTCCACTTTATTTCTATTTATGGATCTCTCACATAGAATTTGTGATATTTGAAGGACTGAAAATTCTAGTAATTGGTCACATGAGGTAGGAACCTCGTTGTCAACTTAAGTTTCCAAGTTAATCCATCCATGGCCATTGTAAAATATGGTGAGAATATTTTATAAGATAACTATGGAACAATAGCCTAATGTGCCGAGATTTTCAACCTAAGATGACTAGATCCATTGCTCTTGTTCATATTTCTAAAGAATAGAATTTTCTTTACAAACTGAAAGAATGAATTGAAAATGTAACCTTTTCAAACAATCTCTTCATGCATTTTTCTTGTGAAAATCACGTCTAAGAATGTTGCATTGATCCTAGATATAGCGGGCTTGTCCCAAAGATTGACTCATCTCAGACCCATTTATTAGAAATTAAACATAGGAAGTAAGCTCCAAGGTTCACAATACTTTCTTATCTAGTAAATTGGAACACAAAGTTATATATCATCCCATCAGCTGAATTAATTACATGCTATCTCAATGATTCCACTTGATGAAAGACTAGAATGCCCCAAACAGCTGAGCTCACTCAGCCAGGGCGACCAACACCACGAGATAGTGCTAATCACAGACGCCAATCAACAAGAGCACGTCTTTATAAATGGTAAAAATATTGAGCTCGTACCTCCAAACACCAACTGCCAATGGTGATTGTAGGAACTTGGTGCAGCCCATCCTCATGTCTCGAATGACAAAATCTACCTTGGCTTCCACCAAAGAAGATATATCGTTGAGTTTGAACCATCAACTGGATTACCACGTCCCCGATACATGCAACGATATCAAATGCGGTGACCAAATTTTCCCTGCTTTATCGAATACCAACTCTTTCACGCTTGTTTATTCTATTATAATTTTGTTTACCCCCGACCACCCGCACAACTCAAAGGACTCTAAAACAGGACTTCCCCTGAAGATTTGGCCGAGGAAATCATCACTTAACTCCGCATCTCTGATCCACAAGAACTTGAGACAAGGCCACCTAATCGTAATCCTATCCAACGAGAAAACACAAAATCTTACTTCCAGCCTCACCACCAAACTCAAGCAATAGAAGAACTCCGGCAGGGCAAAAAAGCACGCCGATTCCATAGGGAACCCCAGGTTGAGATCGTCCACATGGCGCCGCGCCGCGAAGTGGAGCCGGAAGTCGACCTTGGGGTCGTCGGCGCAGTAGAAATCGAAGTTGGTGACGTGGAACCTCTTCACTGTGGGGGTGTTGCACTGGTTCAGGGCCTTTTGACGAGGAACAGGAAATCCAAAGGCAGGCTGTCGATCGCTCTATCGAATATGCGGTGTCCAATTATGAAGAAAATAAGAAGGAACAAGTGAAAATTCGGGAGAGGGCCGGGCTCGGGCCACTCTATTTAGGAACGAATGAGTCGAACGAAGCCTGAGTGTTGCGTCGTGGTCGCGATCTCAATGGTCAACCCGTAGCGAGTGGTATTGGAACATGTTATATAGAGTGCGATGGAGAGATACAAAGGTGCATACCAAGCGGTGGAGAGAATGTTCGAATTGGGTGCTACTGCTATTGCTGCCGTTGGAGACAAGGGTCGAGTGGATTTACGTGGTCGAGCAAACGCTTGCTGATGAATTCTAGGCGCCTCAAATCAACTCGCCTGCTCGTTGTACGAGAGGAATGATGCTCTTGAGTTCATCGTGAAATACCTTTGAGAGGAGTTAAGGATGGTCAAAGAAGAACTCAAGGCTTGCGAGACGGTTATGGCAAGTAGGTCAGAATTTTCATCAAACTTCAATCAACCTTTTAACTTTAGACAATGATTTTTCAGGAAAAAGTAAATGATTTGGAAAATATTCTTTTCCTAGAACAACATTATAGTGCCTTGCATAAAAACTTAAGTGTACTCAACATTCACGGTCTTATTATGTTAATGACAGGAAAATTGTTCAAAAAGTTCTCAATCTATTTTATGAAGATTAATTTATTCATAAACCTTTCGGTTGTATCAATTTAAACGTAAATCTTTTAATGAATTGCTAATTTGATCTTAAAGCTTTCAGTTGTGCCAATTTAGTATGTAAGATTTACCCCATGTAGAATGTGCTTTGATGTTATTTGTCGAAGTGAAAAAAATAATTTTAATTGTTAGAAAATGAAATATTTTAGAGGATTTCAAATGAGCTTAAATGTCAATACGTATACAAGATTTGAGATAATTGCATTTAATAAGAGTCAAATGTCCTAATTATATAGCGGAAGTACAAATGGACTTAATAATTATCCAAAGTACAAACTAGAATTTCAAGATAAACATAACATGTAAGATGGCCGCTTGAGATGGAGGTCAAGTAAGATAAAAAAGACTTCTTTGACTAATGTAGATTTGAGTGTGATTTTGACCGTCTGTTGGTCATATAAGTTTAGTGTATTAGCAAAATAAGTTCGATCAAATCATGCTTTATTTCGATGCACTCTGTAGGTTACGGTTGATGTATTCTTTCTCCTCCTCCAATTGTATATGTTTGTACTAGTGCAATTTTTTCAAGAAAATCTAAAAATGGATTGCCAATTTTGTACCCATATCAATTTTCTATAATCTGCATCATCACTATTGTGATTTTTACTTCAAATTGTATCATTTATTGGAACAGTCCTGTTTATGACATGTCGTTCTTCTTTCACATTTGCCCTCCCCCTGTTCCCAAATCTTCCCACCTTGGAAACCGTATCGAAACCAAATCTAACCACAACTTAGCCGCGCCTGTCCTCCGGGTCTCCATCACTGACGATGGTGGCCTCGCCGTCGTCACTCCACCACCGCATCGTTGCTCCAGGCTGACCCACCACCACCTTGTGCCTATAGGGTTTCAAGAAATAATAGGCCGAGGAGGTGGTCAAGATGCACAGAAAATGTGTCAAAACTTTTCGGGATCTATAGATTCATGAATAGCCTAGAATATTCTCGAAGGTATTATACATAAGGTATGCTTATATTATAGGAGAGTTGGTAGATATGAAGATCGTATTTCCACCGTTAGATGAAAGGAAAATCAACGGTTATAATTAAGTAGGCTTATGTATAAATAAGGGTCACCTCTCTTTCATTTGTATCATTCCTTAACTCCGATACAAAGAAGAGTAATAAAAGCATTCTCTTCAAAACACTTCTCTCATTAGAGTCTCCCTCTCTCTGTGATTCAATGCATGCCAGGTGAGCGGCTGAGCCTTAAGCCTCAAAGAAACCCTAAGCACTGCACCATCACAATCTTAAGGGTCGACTCGTAATAAGTGGTATCGAAGTAAAGTTGTCAAGGCATGATTGAGAGACTTGGAGGTGCCCATCAAGTGATCGAGAGAATGTCAGAATTGGATTTTATTGCTATTGCTGCTCTTGGAGACAAGGGTCTTGAATTCTTGGGCGCCTTAAATCAACTCGCTGGCTCATTGCACGAGAGGAATGATGCTCTCGAGTTGATTGTGGAATACCTTCGAGGGAGGAGATGTGGATGGTCAAAGAAGAACTCAAGGCTTGCAAGATGGCCATGGCGAGCAGGTTGGAATTTCCGTTCTCTCTTGATCAAACTCCAGTCATCCTTTTTAACCTTATAGTGCCTTCTTTTCTTTCTAGAACATTTTAGTGCCTTGTGTGAAGGGTACTCATCGCTCATGGTATTATCACGTCGATGACCAAGTGCACTTGGTAGAGGGAAAAGCACATAGAATTAGAATGAGATATACCACATCTAGAATGTGCTTTGATGCTATCATTTAACAATAAAACATTACTTTAATTGTCAGATAATCTAGAAAAGATTGTAGAAAATTTCAAATGAGGTTAAATGCTCCATTTGTTTAGCAAGAAATAAATACTTTGGAAAACATTTTCTAGAAAAATGATCGCTTGTATTGCTTGAAATAATTAATTAATGGAAAAAGTTTTCATTATCGAAAATAATTTATATATGGACATTTTCCTAGATGATTTTTTTTTTCGTTTATTCATTTTTATAAGTGATATGATCGATTTTTTTTTAATAAAAGTTTTTTTTTTTCAAATCATTGCTTTTCCATGAAATGAATGGTGCTTAAGTGTTGTTATCTATACACGATTTGAGATAATTGTATGTAATAAAGGTCAATTGTCCTAAATCTATAGCCAAAGTAAAAATTTGTGTGTACTTTGGACTAGTTAGGTCCATTGTTGCAACAATGGACCTAACTAGTCCAAAGTACACACCTTAAAACTCTAAATAATCTAAATGTAAGATGGAAGATGAGCCCTTGAGAATGGAGATCAAGTACAATAATCTGAAGACTTTTGATTAATATATTCTAATTATTTGAAAATGCAGTGGTGGACATGTTACGTTCAGACTAGTCTTGCAAGCGAAGCAACCGAAGCAAATCACCCGATGGAAGAAGAGCAACTTCATGTCCTTCGGATATTCCATTGGATGCTGGAAGCTGAGGTATGGCTCCTGTTACTGTCGCTTTACTGGTGTTTCGTTGGATATTGTTTCAGTTATATTTAAACCTATGCTTGATCGAGAGTATGTCGATACAAAGTCATGCATGCTGCAATTTTGATTAGTGATCAGTGTACGCGACGATTTCAATGTGAGTTTGTCTGATCTCCATCTCACTTCATTTGACAAAGTTGATTATGCCGAGTGATGCTGATTGGGAGTAATATAAGGTCGACTGAATTCAGCATTGAAGTTAGGAACACCGATGGATTAGTGGAACGAGTGTTGAGAAAGAGACCATGTAGGATAAATTGGAATTGATATCATGTTACTCTTTGTTTGTCTTGTCATGTGGTGCCATTACGATTGGATGAATGTGTCAAAAGTGTGTTGTGTACATTGACAATAATTTTCATGGATAAATTGGAATTGATCCAATATCAACCTTCATTTAATTGGTTCAATGCTTGTCTAGCTCAAGCTCCATAGCTTTGTCATGGCATCGAGCTAGAACTCCATTGGAATGTCAAATGTGATACTCTCTAGTGATGTTGAAGTTCTCTTAATAATAATTTATGCTCTTTAATCTAGTAACATTTTAATGGAGACCTACAATCGGGGAATGTAATTTAATCCTTACCTAACTTCTCCCCATTATCAGACCAAAATGAAAAAAAAAATTAGGAATTCCATGCCGAAAAAGAAACTCCGGATGGATAATCTAGAAAGAAAAATCAAAAAAAGGGAAGGAATTAGATGTCGGGTTCCCCTCTTCCAAACTCCACCGGCCGAACCGAGTGGCAGGTTCCGTCATAACAAGACACACGCATGCCCATTCCCGTAATTTCACCCCCACAACGCCTCTCTTCCCCGGGCACAAAACACAGAAAGGAGAGAAAGAAGGCGCTCCTTGATCCATTGCCAAAGCCCCTCTCTCGCTCTCATATTTTTTTTTCAATTTCTCACGCTCGAACTCAAAGCCAAGACAGCATAAAAATCCCACACCTTTATATTGGCCCTCAGATTTTCCCCTCCTTTTAAATAACAGTTAAAAAAAAAAAGAGGAGAGGAGAGAGCACGCGAAAACGAGCCGTTGATTCGAGTTCGCGCGCCTCCCGCCATGGTGGCTCAGCTCGAGAGCCCCCATCCCCCGCCTCAGCCGCAGCAGCAGCAGCAGCAGCAGCAGCAGCGCGATGAGTCGTCGCCGCTCGATGATCGCGTGGGGAAGACGAAGTCGCTGATGTGCGCCCTCGGCCTCATCTCCCGCAACCTCCCCCTGCCCCCCGACCTGCTCAGCGCCGTCTCCTCCATCTGCGACGGCGCGGCGACCGGCGGCGGCGGCGGCGACGGGGGCGGGGACGGGGACGGGGGGGACGGGGGGACGACGAGGGCGGCGCGGTCGGCGGATCCGAGGAGATTCCGGTGGCGGTCGAGAAGGGTCCGGTGAGGGTTTTTTTTTCTTTTCTCTCGGTCGTTGATCTTTTTTTGGGGGTTTTGATGTCGTTTTGATGGTGCGAAGCGGTTCGCGATGGGGATTCTGCGGCGTTTCGGTTTCGGTTTTGGGGTTTTTGAAGAGATCGTGGAATGCCCGCGTTGCGGATTTCGGCGACCGGGCTGCGCGATTTTTGTGAATTTTAGGGTTTTTGCGCGGTTCCTCTTCAGTTTTTGGTGATTGCGTGCGAATTGTGGTGATTTTTTTCTGATGCCGTCCGGTGCTATGTGAGGGTCTTGGATAGGGCGGTTTTGCGAGCATATGTTGGACAAGTAGAGTTTTGTGGACTTCCTTGTGTTTGCGTATTCTATGGAGCAAACCCAATATAAATTTGGTTTCTTCCTTATATTGCCATAATTTTCTTTGTGCAATATTCTGCAAGATGCAATGTCTCTCTGGTTATCATTCTCGCTTGGGATTTTGGTTGTTCTCGTTGTTGGAACCTTATAATGGTTGTGCTTGTAAATTAGGTATTTGGGTCCGACCTCTATTGGGAGGTTTTGCATAGTTGCGAGTAATTTAGAAGCTATCATGTCATCTTATATCACTGACCGTGCTTAATTATAAAGAAACACTATTTGCTCCTTCTAATGCTGGCTTGTTCGATTAAATTTCTGTTCTTCCCCCTTTCAAAATTCATGTTTTGTGGTACCTTTAATGCAGGTTGACCATGTTAACTCTGGCAGACGAGATTTACTTGCAGAATTTGAGGATGCCCTATTGAGACAGCGGATAAATTGCATGTCAGGTTCTAAACTGGCTGAATCAAAGGAAAAGCGTCTTCAAAGCCAAGTCCAGCATCGCATAAGTGAACTTGAAGGTTATTATGGTCTCAAATTTGTCATGCATCCTCACATGATTCACTTTATACTTTGGCATGTTGTAGCACGAGTTCTCCTGTTTTCGAGAAAAAATATTAGTGAGTAGGTTGCTTATTGAATGCATGCATACTGCTTCATGCATGCATACTGCTTCATGTTAAGTATGCATCCAGGGCTTGAAGCCGCATGTTACACTTATTCTGTCTCTCTAACTGATGCTTTAAATGTGGATTAGAATTGCCATCAACTAGAGGGGATGATCTGCAGACAAAGTGCTTACTTGAACTTTACGGACTGAAGGTAAATACTCTCTTGACGTTCTTGTTTTGCTTATTGCTTTATTCCTTATAAAACGCATTGTACAAAGGACTGTTCATTGGATCTTGGTCTTGAGATTTTAATGTGATTATAGCATTTGAATGTTTTGTGTCGTGAGATCCATAACTCTTCCTTATTTAGACTGGAGTAATTGAAAAAGTTGCCGTCAGATGTCTGAATGTTTATTGTAGGAGATTGCTGACTGTGTTTGTGTGATGAATGGCTACACAAACAGTAACTGTCTGAAATGTCTTGTGCATTCAACAGCAACTAGATCCTCGTGATTAAGCTAGTGATTTCCTTGGCAACCTTTGTTTTGTTTCTTGGATTTACAGTCAGCTATGTAAGTTTAATGGCTGCAGGGCGTAATTTATCTTTTGGCAAATGTGGATATTCATATGTTTCATTTAGCTTTTGGATATTGTGGGATGATTAGAGTTCTGACTTTCCGGGGAAACACTTTTTTCTCTCAGCTAGCAGATTTGCAAAGTAAGGTTCGCTCCCAAGTAAGTTCAGAGTACTGGCTTCGTCTGAACTGTGCATACCCTGACAAGCAGTTGTTTGACTGGGGTATGATGCGATTGCGCCGCACTCCATATGGTGTTGGTGATGCTTTTGCTGTGGAAGCTGATGATCATTTCAGAAAGAAACGGGATGCCGAGGTAATCTAATTGGAGATGCACCACTTATTACATGGCTATGGAGGGGAAATACTGGAATAGTTTTGTGATATGACTTACATGAGATAAGATGAGATAATATCTTGTTAGGAATTCATTGTTAGAAATAGATATGTACAGTCTGTTCCTATTCTATATGGCAATAGCCAAGTCCATAACTAACTTTGAATTGATGCACCCTTTAGTTACATTTGTTTTTCAATTGTTTATAGACATGGATGGAAATGTGGAGAAAAGCTTCTTTCTGATGCTGGCAGCTCAATTTTGATTTGCAGAGGCTCTCGAGATTGGAAGAAGAAGAAAAGAATCTTGTAGAGACGAAAAAAAGGAAATTTTTTGCAGAAATACTTAATGCAGTACGAGAATTCCATTTACAAAATCAGGCTTCTCTAAAGCAAAGAAAGCAGAGGAATGATGGGATCCAGGTGGGCATCCTTCTCTCTTATTCTTTTCTTTTCATTTATCTGTCACAAAATGGGAAGTCGATATTAGAATGTGGTTCTTGTGATGGTTTGGCACTGCAGGCTGAGCTCATATTTATTCTCAGAATATGGTCATCTTGAGTCAAAGATTTGATGCTAGGTGTGTGTGGGGCATGCTGGATTGGATATATTCAGGCACATTAATCATCTGGCCTGTGAAAGTTCTCATGCAGTTTAAGAGAATAGGATGACCTTTGGTCAAATGAGTCCGCTAAACTTTTCCTTGTCCAGAAAGCAACCTTCATGCACTTGAAACAAAGAAGGTTGGGTTCTTTCAGTGTGAAATAGGATGACGAAACTACTCCAACTTAGAAGTGGTCTTGAAAGTTCCAGACTGTCCTTTGCTTCATTCACATTTAGGGTAGTACTTTTATTTTTGACCAATTAGGAATAATGGCTCAAATCAGTTATGAAGCCTAATATTGGATCCAATTATTCTAATAGTGTTTCCAGTTCTATTTTGGGGGAACTGTTCACCAGGATATTTGGCTGATGTTGGATCTCAGAAGGTAACAACTTTACAACTGATGTGGTATGAACTGTACGGGTTCTGTTAGGCTGAATGCGACCATAAAAATTATCTGATGCATACTAACTATTAGGAGATAAGAATACATAAACTTCTGCTTTAAATGTTCCTTATCGTGATCCTTACAATTATCGTTTGATGCAGGCCTGGCATGCAAGGCAAAGACAGCGGGCTACCCGCGCTGAAAAATTGAGATTCCAAGCTTTGAAGGCTGATGATCAGGAAGCATATATGAAAATGGTAAAGGAAAGTAAAAATGAGCGATTGAATACACTTCTTGCAGAAACGAACAAGCTGCTTCACAATTTGGGAGCTGCTGTCCAGCGTCAAAAAGATGCTGGACATGCTGACGAAAGTGAGGATCTTAAAGATTATGAAGCTGACTTGGATGCTTCAAGCAGTGGAACTCCTGCGGATGGACTTCCTGACGAAGAGGTTGACGTCTCTGAATCAGATCGCAATGATGACTCCAGCGACTTTCTTGAGGGTCAGCGGCAATATAACTCCGCTATTCATTCCATTCAGGAAAAGGTAAAGCCATTGTTATCTATTTCTTTCCTTTTTTTGCATAAATGCCTTTGTGATATATTCTCTTACCACCTTTATGAGCTATAAAGTGATCTAAATGAGAAAAATTACTGGCTTCAGCATTTGATCTCTCTGATGAATCTAAGATTCTTAGCATTTGATTTTTCAATCTTTCGTAAAACCTTTAGAATGCTAAGGAGGCACTCTCGTGTGAATCCATCATGCATTCTACCCAAAAATTTCCACCCAAAAAATTCCATTACGTTCTTTATCACTTCAGTTTGCCTGTCTTTACTATAGTCTAAATCAATTGTGGATTCTACAGGTAAATGAGCAGCCATCCATGCTTCAAGGTGGAGAATTGAGGCCCTACCAATTGGAAGGACTTCAGTGGATGGTTTCATTATTTAATAACAACCTAAATGGTATTCTAGCTGATGAGATGGGGTTAGGGAAAACAATACAAACCATCTCATTGATTGCCTATCTTATGGAAAACAAGGGTGTTGCAGGGCCTCATTTGATAGTGGCTCCAAAAGCTGTACTGCCAAACTGGATTATTGAATTTTCTACTTGGGCTCCAAGGTCTCTCTCTCTCTCTCTCTCTCTCTCTCTCTCTCTCTCTCTCTCTCACGCGTATGTGATGGGCTTGCAGTTGCTTGCATGCCTCACTTCACTTTCAGATGCTTATTATTTTCTTCATGTCCAGTATTGCAGCTGTGCTTTATGATGGACGTCTGGATGAGAGGAAGGTGATGAGGGAAGAGTTATCTGGAGAGGGGAAATTTAACGTCTTAATTACTCATTATGGCCTCATCATGAGAGATAAAGCATTCCTGAAGAAAATTCAGTGGCACTATTTGATTATAGATGAAGGACATCGATTAAAGAATCATGAATGTTCTCTTTCAAGGACTCTAGTATCTGGGTATGATGCTACTGACGTTTTTATTTGCTTGATTAATCCACCATTGGTGCACTATGCTTGAACTGACTATTGCCATCAATATTGACATCTTTAACCGCTGAGAATTCTGTTTGTACTCTCATGTCATTTGTAGCTGAGTCACTTTTGTTACACTGAACCTCTTTTTGACGAACTATTTATGCCTTATTTGCTTCATTAGCGATACTGCATAGTTGTCTTCCATCTACTATATTTTGTTAAACAAGGATAGTCATTAGCACTATCATGATTCGGTGTAGATGAATAATACTCTTTGCCTAGATACGCATTGAAGGAGCATGTTACCTTTACATCAGTACAAAGGCAGTGATTTTCTTCTGCTTCCCTCGACCACCTTAGGAAAATCTCAGTACTTTAATTGCAGAATGTTTTTCCAGTATTTGTGTCAAAACCACGTTTAGAATAAAAGGCAAGTCCGTTTGTCTGCTATAGGTTGACTAAAAAATTCAAGGCTGGTGATATCATATTGCAACTATCCAATTGTCTAATATTGCTTCAAGCCAAAAAAAAAAATTGTCTAATATTGCATCATAGAGTCTTTGCTCTAACATGAGTTATGTGTTCAGATACAGTTCCCTATTATGTGTAGGTCTTTAATGAACAGGAGATGGTTCAACTCCTTTAATTATTAGATAATGGTTTTTCATACAGATCTAATAAGTGAGCATTTTTTAGGGTGTATCTTAATAATTTGACCAGAAGAAAATTATTAAATGTCTCTTGGTGCCCCAAGTTAATCCACATTAAACTGCTTTATATTGATTATACCATCAGAAATGCCTGCTAACAAAGTAATCATATATGTAAAAGGTGGATTTTTGTTTTTCCATTTGAATACTGCCTTTGAATATTCGTTATCCCTTTATGTTGTTATATCTGTTGGTTCAGCTGACTGATTTAGTTGGGATGTTTTGGGAAATGGTCTAATTAATGGAAGCTCACATATGCAGTTATCAGACTCAACGCAGGCTTCTTTTAACGGGCACGCCAATTCAGAATAGTTTGCAGGAACTATGGGCACTGCTTAATTTTCTTCTTCCTAGTATTTTCAATTCAATTTCGAATTTTGAGGACTGGTTTAATGCACCCTTTGCGGACCGTGGTGACGTATCTCTCTCAGATGAAGAAGAGTTATTAATCATTAATCGTTTGCATCAAGTATGTATAAACCTTTTGTTGTCAAATTCCCACTTTTGACCATTTTCTTCTTTTTTATTAATCATATGTTTCACTCTCAAGGTTATAAGACCATTCATATTGAGAAGGAAGAAAGATGAAGTGGAGAAGTTCCTTCCAGGGAAGTCCCAGGTTATATTGAAATGTGATATGTCAGCTTGGCAGAAAGTATACTATCAGCAAGTGACGGATGTTGGCAGAGTTGGGCTAGATACTGGTTTGTAGCTTATGCTCCTTGACCATTTCTGTATGTTGTGGTCCCACGACGTCACTTAACACTTCACATGTCATCCTTTAATAATGAATATTACTCTAATGGACTTGAATAATGAGAAGTAACTTTAGGGGCTTTGTTTTGGTTTCTGGTTCTGTTAGTCACCTGTTTACTTAAGCATATACGTCTTTGCTAACTAGTCTAACCCATTTCAGGATCTGGAAAATCAAAGTCTCTACAGAACCTCTCGATGCAGCTTCGCAAATGTTGTAACCATCCTTACCTTTTTGTTGGGGAATACAACATGTGGCGCAAGGATGAGATCGCCAGAGCATCAGGGAAGTTTGAGCTACTTGACCGCTTGCTCCCAAAACTCCATAGATCTGGGCATAGGGTCCTGCTTTTCTCACAAATGACTCGCCTCATGGACATTCTTGAAATCTATTTGCAACTTCATGAATTCAAATATCTTCGACTGGATGGTTCAACAAAAACTGAAGAAAGGGGGCTTTTGCTGAAACAATTCAATGCTCCCAATTCCCCATACTTTATGTTTCTTTTGAGCACTCGAGCTGGAGGCCTTGGTTTGAATTTGCAAACAGCAGATACAGTAATAATATTTGACAGTGACTGGAACCCCCAAATGGATCAACAGGCAGAGGATCGGGCCCATCGAATTGGACAGAAGAAAGAGGTCAGAGTTTTTGTGTTGGTTAGTGTTGGATCAATTGAGGAGGTAATTCTGGAGCGTGCGAAACAAAAGATGGGTATTGATGCCAAGGTTATCCAGGCTGGACTTTTTAATACGACTTCCACAGGTGAGTTGTGCTCATATTTTAGTGCTTAACCATCCACCAATGATTGCTCAATCACCTATTATGGTAATACATAGAAGTTTGTACAGTTGACAGATCTGAAGTGTGAAAGAAAAAGGGAGAAAGAAACTTGTAGAGTTATGCGAGATATCTGTTCTTTAAAGATTTACTATGGATGAGTAACCTGTGACCTATCAGTGACTGGGTAGGAACTTGTACTAGTTGATTGAGTTGTGTTGCTTGCTTTAGATCTATATACATACTTGTTATGCCTTGCTTCTGGTTGAGAAGCAACTAGAAAGTGAGGTGCTGGAGTAGAAGGTAATTGTGTTATTTTGTATTCAGTACACTGTTCAGCTGGCCAAATTGTAGCAAGGCCATTTAGACTCAGGAAGAAATTGAGTCATAGAAATTGCATATTTTATTCATGATTGTTGACCACGCCAGAGTCTTGGAATAATTTAGAATGCCGTATATTGCAGAAGTTGTCAAGTTTCTAACTAGTCCTATTATTTGGGTGATAAAGAAAAAAATATCCATGAAATAGTGCCTTTGGTATATTTCTCTTAATTTCATGTCTGAAATTCATGTTACTTTGATGTCACAGCTCGGGACCGAAGGGAGATGTTGGAAGAGATAATGCGTAAAGGTACCAGATCATTGGGCACGGATGTGCCAAGTGAGAGAGAGATCAATCGCCTTGCAGCACGATCAGATGAAGAGTTTTGGCTCTTTGAGAAGATGGATGAGGAGAGAAGGCAAAGGGAAAATTACAGGTCCCGTCTCATGGAAGAGCATGAGGTGCCAGAGTGGGCCTATTCTACACCTGATGCAAATGAAGGTAAGTCCAAGGGTTTTGATCATGATGTCAGCAACATCACTGGAAAGCGACGAAGAAAGGAGGTTCTTTATGCAGACAGTCTGAGTGATTTGCAGTGGATGAAGGCAGTTGAAAATGGTGAAGATATTTCTAAACTTTCTGGCAGAGGAAAGAGGAAGAATTACCCTCTTTCTGAGAGCAATGGGTTAATTGGTACAGGATCAGAACGGGGAAATGAAAATGGAGAAGAGTCATCAAAGTTCTCAGTAAAAGGAAAGAGGAGAGATGATATCGTCTCAAGTGCCAATAATTCAGCTAGTAATGATGCAGTATCGGAATTGGAAAGTGAAAGTAGGGAAGATATTTCTAAATTCTCAATTAAGGGGAAGAAAAAGGATCAGCTTCCTTCCGAGTCCAACGAGTTACTTCATGACAGTGCAGTTGACTTGGATGATGAAAATATGCCTTTGGCGAGTGAGGAAAACAGTGAAGATACTTATGGTTCTGGGCTGAAGAGATTGAAGACTGAAAGCATCGAAAAACCTGAATATCAGGGTGCTAGGAGGGGTGGGTGGAACGGGCATATACTAACATGGAATACCCATAAAAAGAAGAGATCCAGCTATATGCCCAGCTCTTCATCAGACTCGAGGGGACCGAACTTTAATGGAAGAGGGAACGGATGGAGTTAGTCAACAATTTTTCTTGCTCTTTTAGTTCGTGCTCCATCCTTTTTATGGTTTTCCTCTCCTTCCCCTCTCTCATTCATGGGGTCGAGCTGCAAACTAGAATTCTGGCAGAAGTGGATTTTTAGGGGCAGCAAATAGTGACAACACCCGTAACCGAGGCTTATTGTCTGCTCGGCTTCTATTCATTTTAATGGACGAAGGCTGTGTTGTACCAGAAGCAATTCAAATTACCTAGTGTACAAAGATGTGCCCTTTCATTCCATCTTTTGTCCTTTTTAAATTCGACGCACGTTCTTTGGATAGATTGACGACTGGGAGAAAGGTGCCAGAGTTGAATGAAATAGTTGGCGAGAAAACGATACCAGATGAACATGACAGGGCATAATTGCTTTTATTAATGGGGGTAGTCCTGGGGTACGACGAGGGATGGATCTAAGGATCCTAGCGGATCTTGACTCTTTGCATTTTTCCATAACTCCGATATGAAATGTTGTAGGCGGGCTGCGCCTCTTTTTTAAATCCGACCTTGGTATATCATTTGATAGACCCTCATTCACGGGGGTACATGGAAAATGTCTGATGACAACATCGTAGCTTGGTTCCTCCAGGCTTTTGACCCTCTCTGATTGTTCTGGCTATCTGAGATGACGAGAGAGATGGCATTATGGTGGAACATAATCCACTCTTAAGGGCTGTCGTTGTTGATGAGTAAGTTTGAAACAAATCTAAATTCATTTTGAATGTCCATAAAGAATAGTAGTTACTCTTCAGTAGGATTTAATAAGACTGATCTGTTAAATGTGTACAACATTTTTGCTGAAAACATTATTTATATTGAACATCCATGAAATGCCCACAACTTTTTTAATGGGAAAGGCGTCCAAGAGCCAACTATTTGCAAAGAATTCAGGATGATCGAAATGCTTCCTGATTGAGAAAATTGTTCAAAAAGTCATAAATTTATTGTACAATAGTCTCAATTTTGAACTCTTTAATTGTGCTAATTGATCATAAACCTTTTAACAACTTGCCTATTTAGTCTCAAACCTTTTAATGATTTATCAATTTAATCTTAAATATTTTAATGATTTGCTAGTTTATAATTTTTACTGAAAATTGCTGACGTGGCGATCTACTTAGCCCTAGCTGTCCTACATACTGACGTGGACAATTTTTACTATTTTTTTTTTTTAATTTTATGAATTGTTTCTTTGTCATTTTCTTTTTCTTCTTTTTTTCCCCCTCCATCAGCCAATGCTGGCCTAGGTTCAAGTGTCCCTCATTTGAGGGTGGTGGCCAGCGGACGAAAAAAAAGGAATAAAAAGAATAAAGAAAAAATTGAAAAAAGTTCAAAATTATTCACGTTAGCTCTAATAATGTCATGTAGGATGACTGGCACATATTAGACCATCACATTAGTGATTTTTGATTAAATTTTATTGAAAGGACTAAATTGATAAACTATTAAAATATTTAGGACTAAATAGCCCAATTGAAATGTTTAGGACTAAATTTGTGAATTGTCAAAAAATTTATGATTAAATTGACACAACTGAAAGGTTTATAACTTAATTGGCTATTGTATAATAAATATAAGACTTTCTAGGTAATTTCTCCCTCATTGGCTAGTCTTTAGCCCCAATGCACACTATTAGTATGTTGAAGCCAAGCCGTCGTTCCATGAATATATGCATCGAGGTTGCTAGTTGTTTTACTTGAGCAGCATTTGATCCAGGATCACAATGCACAAACCGATAATCCAATGATCTAGGTTGTTCGCTCTGCAGGGTAGGCTCGAGGAGGTGATTTGTGTCTCAAAACTCAAAAGATGGACGCGAGGCTTTTAAGTGATTTCATATATGGAGTGATTGCAAAACTCAATAATCAAACTAGAACACGAAAGCATCTATTAAGATAACTCTGAATTTGATATTATACTGATATGTTTCCATCTCTTGTACTGTCAAATTTAAAAGGAATAATGACATGCACGTATTTGCACTTTCCTCCGTTTAACAATCAAGTAGCTGAACTTTTAAATTACGCTCATTGTGAGGTCACTGTTACATAAATTGCCATGTCATGTGATTTTGCTGATGTGGCTTGCTTAGTTATCAAAAGGTAAGCCTAGTTGTTGATGTGACTCGCTTATTATGCAAAAGTTCTATCGTCTCAATTTAAGTGTTGGGTGATAAGGAAACATAGAGAGTGCTGACTTGGCCAATCCGGGTTATCTAATTTGTCTATGTTGAATTGTTTCAAAGAGACCCCATTGAACGCTAGTGAATAGTTAGTAGTTATTTATTGACATTAATGTCTAATCCTTCATTAGTGGTTGTGAATGACTGATTTTTTTTTTCAATCTTTTCGAGCTTGGTTCTGTAGGAGCAAGTCAATGCATCGAAATCGACCTTTGAATTGATGTACCTAGTAGCCAACCTTTTGAATTACCATTGCTTAGCTTTTAATTCACCTCTCACCATCAAATGAAATGTGAATAACCCGTCCTCCTCTCTTTGAAACAAGGGATCTTATAGTTTTTTTGGTGCTTGAAACAATTTTGTCTTCTCCATATTCTTTCTTTCGAAGCCCCTTTTGTTTGGCGGGGCGATTAACGTAGTTAATAGCTTGAATCTTTCTGAATTGCTCCTATGGAACCAAGGTTGAAAAGATTGAAAACAAAATCAGTCATTCACAACCATTAATGAAGGATTCCTAAAAAAGTCACCCTATGATTGGCTTAGTGTTTAGTATCATCATCTTTTCTAAGGGTGATCCTCTGTCTATTGACCTAAATTCCAAGCAAGCAGAGGAAACTAGATGTTGAGGTGTGAAAGCCTTCTCTTGATAGCATAATCTAATTGTGGCTTTTTGTTCACTTTCTTGTGGTCTTGAACCTCTCTTATTCCAAAAGTTAACTCAAATGGTAAGGCTTTCTCTCACTTATAAATCAATCACTAGCCTCTACAACCTTAACAATCTCCCCCCCTAACCTGATCAGAGCTGCAACAACCACAGCTCTCTTGTGTGACTGTTAGATCTAGATTTATTGGCAACTTGAGCTCTGATACTAGTGCTAGGCGACTTTAGGTCTCTTTCATCTTAAAGGCTAGCTCAAAGGGTGAGATTTTTTCTCATGCTTATAAATTGATAGTTAGTCCCTTCTACAACTAACGTGGGACAACTTCAGCAATCTCCCTTCACACATTAGGCATGAGTCAGAGTCGTGACAATCTTTTCTAAGTGACTGTTGGGTCTCGACTTGTTGGTAACTTGGGCTCTGATACCAATGTTAAGTGATATTGGGCCTATCTCATCCTAAAAGCTAGTTTAAAGGGTGAGGTTTTTCTAACACTTATAAACTGACCACTAGTCTTTTTATTATAGGTTGTTGTGGCTCTAACTCAAGCCCAATGTATGAGGAGGAGATTGTTGAGGTTGTTACATATTGATTGTGAAAGAGATTGATAGTTTATAAGTGTGAAGGAAAACTTCATTATTTGAGCTAGGTTTTAGGGCGAGAGAAGCTCAAGACCATCCAACAATTTGGCAATACCAAAACAATCTCATTGGCGCAAGTACCATATATTATACAAAGACCCTATCAGTAGCAAGGTGCATATTTTCCTTGTCTACTTGGATAATTGATGTTGAGTATGATAGGAGAGTCGTTAACAAGGAAAATGTCTTATACTTGGCCATTGAAATCTCCATTTTACTCGGTGGCTCCCCTCCTCGGCGAGTGGGACGAGGATGAGAAGGGCGTTCTTGGTGTTGATGCGATCGTCCTCACGCCAAGAAAAGATGCAGTTGAGGATGTTGGCCTTCTCGATTGTGAGGCGCACCAAACTCGTGAGTCTGTCCTCTGCGACCACGAGCTCAAGTAGCGCTCGACAAGAGAGAGGTGCAACCTTCAAGGATCGACAAGCCCTGGCCTTGCCTCCGCTTTGCGCTTTTGGCCTCTCTCCTTTGATTGGTGGTGGCCTGCGGAGTCGCGATCACCGGTGGACTCCATTCGCGCGAGTGCACAGAGAGAGAGAGAGAGAGAGAGAGAGAGAGAGAGAGAGAGAGAGAGAGAGAGTGAGGTTTTTTAGTTTTTTCAAATGAATCCCGCTTTGTGCCCATTAGGCGAAATTCTTAGGAAAAAACGCATTAGAATTGCCGTAACTTAAGGGTCACTTTGCTACCAATTTTTTTTTTTTTCAGATTACTTAAATGCTACTTTTTTTAGAAAATGATAACTTAGGCACGGACTCTGATTTGGGACGCTAAAATTCCGATGTAGCAATATTCTAATTTTTTTTTTTTCGATCAACATTGCTCACCGATATGTCCAGTCAGTGTTACTAGCCCTAAACAAAGCGGTTTAACATATGATTACCCCAAATTCAACCTTTTTTCAAACCCTAACCTCACAATAGATGATTTCGAGAAAGATTCAACTTCTTCCTCAACCCCTCGTATTACAAACGTGGATTTTTGGCAAAATTAGTGATTGAAACTTACAAGAGAGGTTTGCTATTTCATTTGTGTGATTTTATTTAACCGGAATTGCAATTTTTGCGATGGGATTTTGAAGATAGATGGTAACAAAGAGTTGTGATGAAGGTTTAGAAGAGGACGACGTCCTTGCGGATGCCCATGGCGGTGAGACGGGAGGCAAGGGAGCCGACGGAGTGCCAAACCTTTGTGGAAGGAGATGTGGAGGCTGGAGAAGGTGTCAATATAGGCAGTGTAGATGCGGTGCAAACAAGAGGAGATGAAGGCTGTGGCGATGTCGAGGGAGGGATGGGAGGGAGAGAATGGATTGTGCTTGCTGTAGAAGGTGGAGTTGGAGCTTTAGAAACTGCTTTTGAGGTCAATTTGGAGTGAGTTGGTCGCCACTGAAGGTGAATCCTGACTTTCTGAGCGGTTGAGCTTCAAGCCAAGCAATGTATGTTTGGATTAGAGAGAGAGAAGAGAGAACGGGATAGACAATGAGTTTTAAGGTCATGTTATAGTCCGCATTAGACTTCCTCTTCCATAAGAAGCCAGATAAACATTAAAATTTGATTAAAGAAAAGACACATGGGATGAAATGTTGGAATTTGTTGTTGGAGGCATTTTTTTTGTTTTCGATCGAAGGTACTTAAATGATAATTTTTTCTCCGACTTGACACTTAAGTGATCTAGCAAAGTTTTGATATCAAAGTGAGTACAATGCAAAATTTATGACACTTTTAATGTTATTTTCCCTCATATTCTTTAAGACATCTTGATTAAACATAGATAATTCAAGAAGCTGATATCCACTCTTAAAATTATCCTGCATAGAGTAATGCTCGACTAAGCAAACTAACAAAAAAATCCCTAAGCAATGACATCTATCAGTAAATTATTTCATATGCTAAAATATTCATTTCACTACATATAAAACGAGTAAATTACACATTTACCCACAACAAGGCAAAAACCTTCCCAACAACAACCGCCCTAACAGTATGCAGCGGCACCAGCAAAAAAACAAGTAAAAAACTGAGTTTTTTTTCCCAGTATTGAGCCCTATTTTCTCCCCTCGTATAGAGCCCTAATTTTTTTTTTCTCGTGCCTATTGAGTGAGTGAGGATGATGACGATTGAGTGACTGAATGAAAGAGCGAGCGAGATAGGAAACAACTGAGCGAGCGAGTGTGAACAGAGAATGGGGGAGAGAAACCAAGTTAACATAAATTTGAAGGATATGCGGTAGTTTTGTCATGAACGACCCTTCATCGTCCATGTTAGACTTGTTTTTTACCTAGAAAAACCATATATGGATAAAATTCTATTAAAAATATCATGTAGGACCTTTTGATGGAATTTGTAATTGGAGGCACTCAAGTGATCATTTATTCTCCGATATGACACTTGAATAATTTGATGAAAAGTTTTGACATTAAAGTTAGCATCATATGAAAGTAATGGCATTTAGTATCCATTTCTTTGTTTTCTATTATCTAAGGAAACAGTTTCTTTTTTCAAATCTTTATCTAGTTCAAGATACTTAGCATCTTTCATTGTTAAATGTTGAATATTTATTCATTTTTATTCAATAAATAATATTAGCACTAAGAGTTAAACATCTACGTGATTTGCTATTTATTGCATAAGCCAAAAAGATAGATCTAATAGCCTTTGATCCAAGTTTGGGTCTTTTATGAGAAAGATCCAAAACTAAAGCACCCAACCCCAAACTCTAATATTACAAATTTTGTGGTTTTCTATTTTTCCACATTTCATAGGGTATCATATCCAAAATTTTATGCAAAATTCTGTTAGTAATATAACATGTAGTATTTACTGCTTCACCCCAAAAAACTAGTGGCAAATTAGCAGTCAATAACATAGCACTTATCATTTCCATAAAGTTCTCTATTTTCTTTCAGCTACTCCGTTTTGATTTGGGTCATGAGGCACGGTTCTTTCATGGATAATACCATGACTTTCACAAAAAAGAATTAAATTCATGTGGAAAAATTCTCCACCTCTACTACTTCTAAATCTTTTGATTCGTTGTCTTGGTTGATTTTCAACTTGTGCTTAAAAATTTTAAATTTACTAATTGTCTCATATTTATTGTTTAATGCATAAACATACGCGTGCTTAGAAAAGTTATAAAGGATCTTTTCCTCCTCTAGTTAAATCATTATTATTATTATCACACATATCTATCTGTAATAATCCTAAAATACTAGTAGATCTAGTAATGGAATTAGTCGATTTTCTATTAGAGTTTGTTGGAACACAGCATTCCCATTTTTCATCAAGAATATTATTAAATATTTTAAGCATTAGATCACATTGTATCATTCTATCCATGGTTCTCTTGCCAATAAGACCTAGCTCAAAATGCCAATAATTACGTGTATTAATATGAGAAATAAATTCAACACCACAAGCTTAATGAAAAAACATTACTATCATTATGCATCAAAATGAGCAAGCGCGTCTTGTATTTGGCATAGCCCTTCTTAATTAAAAAAAAAAAAATCCCTCTTTGATAAGAGTCACTTTATCGGACGCAAACATTACAAGAAATCAATGAAGACCAACCATGTATACCGAAATAAGACTCTTGTTCAACTTGGGGACATGATGAACATTTTTTGAGCAAGAGTTTTGCCCGAAGACGACACAAGACACTCCGACAATCACACACGTATCCTAGTTCCCCCTGTAAACATGCACTTGGTGGATTCTAGAATGGATAAAGTGTAGGAACGGAACTTCAAGATTTTGTCCATTGGTAGACTTACGATAAGAACTTATTTGACATCACTATACATGTCCAAAACAAGTTGGAACTTGCAATTCTAATAAGGAAGACGAGTCTGGCTCATCGTGTTAGAAACCCACTTTCCTTTTTGTTGATTTGTTTTTGGCAAATGAAAAAAAAAATGAAAAAGAAAAATTCTGCATAAGAGTTGAATTGTGTTAAATTCTCACTGAGTTCGTGCAGTGTGTTCTAACCGGGTCCCTTTTCACGCAAAGAAAGAAGATGTATGTGCTCGATTGGATTAAAAACCATCTGAGCTTAACTGAATATTGGCAGATGAAAAGAACTATATTACGTCAGAGTTGGCTGCACTGAATTCTTGTAATATTTTATCTATAGAGCAAAACGTGGCTCAATAATTGCCGACTGCCTTTAGACGCCATAATAAGCCAGAGCCAAATGAAATTGTGGTACTTTCATGCCTTTTTTATGGAGGTCCACTTAGTCAACGTTTCTGAAAAATAATCACGAATAGTTAGCACAATTCCTTGAATTAAATGATAGTACCTGAAGAATTGCACCAACCATATTATCAGCGAATTCAACTGAAATAAAGTATTTAAAGATTGCACACAAAATTGATTTCGATGGAGTTAGGTGGGTTGCATAAGACAAGTAAATACATGTTCATTTTTGGGTACAAGATAGTAATCCATGCACAATCAGCAAGAGTCGAGCATTTACAACAGAGTTATCAATACGTACACGAAAATAGACATACCCAAAGATTCATTTGAACTACCAAAACGGTGCCATCCTTTCTCACTCAAAAAAACTAGGGAAGATGGAGTTCACTGATAAATCAACTAGGGGTGAGCATTGATCTAGGGTCAATCCTGGATCGATCTAGACCGATTGACCCGATCAATCTTGTCCGATTCCTAGAGAGATTGGATCGGTCCTTAGTCTTGGGATTCTTGAACCAACACTATGCGGGTTAATCCTCGGTCCTAAGAGTTCAATGTTGGTCTAACCGGATCAACCCCGACTCTATATCTATTATATATAATATATTATTTATATTTTTTATATAGAGAAAACCCTAAAATAAATGGCATCAACAATATTAAACAATTTCTTAGGGAGGAGTTCAAGTAATTCTATATTATTCTTTAATAATTTAGATTTTTAATATCTTTTATGGCGTCAATGCTATAATTTACAAGTGAGGAAAATATTTTTGTGAGGAGTCCTCACAGCGTCCAAAAGGGCATAGACAGCTCCTCATGGCATTCTCCTTTAGTGTTCTCTTATATCTTATTTGTTTTCTTAGTTTTCAATTTGCTAAAACCGAAAGAAACAACTTCTTCGCTTGTCGCTCGACACTCGCCTCACTTACTTTGAGTCACTCTTGTCGCTCGCCACTCGATGCTCGTTTAGTTTGTTGCTCCTCGCTTGACGCTCGACGCTCACTCTGCTCAATGCTTGACGTTCACCCTACTTGACGCTCATCGCTCACCTCTCTTAGCTGACCTCACTGGTCACCAAACCTATTGGGTAGGTTTGGTCTTTAGTTACCTTTTTAGGGAGTACAAAAAATGATATAAAAAATTATTGGTTGATCTCGAGAACTGGACTGAACCTATTGGGTGAGTCTAGTCCTCAGTCACATTTTTAGGGAGTACAAAAAATGAAAAAAAAAAAAATTTATCAGTTGATCTTAGGTTGACCTGAAAGCGAACCGAATCCACTGGGTCGGTCTAGTCCTCGGTCCTAAGCTCAATAGGATCGGTAACCAGTCCCAAAAATTGAGGATTGACATTGTGCGGGTTGGTCCTAGGGTTAGGGGATGGATTGGCCGAACCTGGACCATGCTCACCCCTAAAATCAACTACCTCTAGCATTACGCTTTGTACATAATTAAGGTTGAACCTCACAAAAGTCAGAAGGTAGAAGATCATATAGTCAGCATAGTACAACGATCCCTTTCTCATGCTAATTGGCCAAACTGGAAAGACCCAACCCAAATAAAAGTTTCTCACTAGCAAGCCTTTGTGAAATTTCAAATGCAGCAAGCACACCAGTTGTGGACAAAGGCAAATAAATGCACATGCTCTGATGCATACACAGGCAACAACTAGACAACTCATGCAGAAACTAAAGTTAATATTATCGTATCTCTGCCTGGATGAATTTTTTCTGAGGATAACAATAAGTGGCTTAAAAATTCTCGACAAAAACCCTAAGCAATATCCTGCGGCTCACTATTGGGTAATATAGGTTGGACTGTGGCCGCTTGCAATGAGCAATCCCTTGCAATGGCAGACAGGGTGACATTAGCCTGCTTAGTCAAACTTTGTGGCCTTAATGTTGCAGCCTTTGGCTTTAGAGTGATAGTGGCACAAAGGGATCGACCACTGGTGGTATGATAGCAGGTATTCTTTACGAGGATTACCATAAGTTTGCTCATCATTGATATTCAATTTGAGCTGTAAAAATCATTCATTAGGGTTATGAAGGTTCAATTTGAGTCCTAAGTATCATCCACGATAATTGTGTATAGATCGGTTGATCCATTTATGACGTGAATCCATTTAAGCTTGACAAGAACACATATCGTGTCAAAATTGCCTGCCCTAGTCGGTTCAAAGTTATTCTGGTGCTACGAGGAACACAATTTTGTTTTTGTGAAATTTCTTATTAATAAACTTTTAAGTTAATTAATACTTGGATTAAAATAAATTTACTTGGTGATTTTTTTATGGGCACATAACCACATTTATAGTGAGATTAAGATGTATTAGAATCATCAAAAAATAATCTTGCAATAGTCTAAAATTTTTTAGGGTTAATATCACGAAAAACCTAAAATAAGTACACCATGACAAATTTATCTCAAATGACCAAAAAAAAAAAATCCAAAATAGTGTACTTGTAATAAATTTATCACAAATTAATTTTTTGACTGTTAAAAACCTCAAACTGATACGTTTATGACAAATATGCTCTCTATTAAATTGGAGTAACACCGCAAAAAAAAAAAAATCACAAAACTAATATAATTTTGACAAACGATGAGTAAAATCTTAAATTGGTATACCAATCAATTGTTATTGGTCACTATCAATAAAATTTAACTGAAACTAACAAATGATAAATTTGTTATATGTGTACCGGTTTGGGGTAAATTTGTTAAAGTGTATTAGTTTGGGGTCTTAGATAAATTTGTCACATGTGTATCGATTTGCGATTTTTCGTGGTATTAATCCAAAATTTTATAACAGTATATGGCATTATTTGGTTCAATTAGATTAGCATCCAAAAGTACATTTGTGATTTATGCGTTGGGTATGCTGATTTTGACATCAAGGACTTAATATGGAGAACAGTTGACTTTCTGTAAGAGTTATAAATGGCAACGCATATGCTAACAATAATTTTCATCATAAAATATGTTGTTTTGTGTGCCCACAGATGATATAGAGCTACCAGAGTCCCCTGTACGTGTTCTACTCTCTTACTAATCTTTGCTGGATAAATTGACTATTGGATCAAAACTTTTGCACATTCTTCAATTAAGTCTGTAATTTTTTTTATTCAATTGAGTACTTTAAGTACATGTTTCTTTACACGTTTTTTTTTTTTTTTTTTTTTGGGTAAGTTGTTTCTTTACATGTTTTGGTCCATTAACTGAGAAAAATTATCGCTAACATGCATTAAGTTGCAGATAATTGCCATTCTAGCATTACATGTGGCATGTGGCACTGGCGTGGCGGTGGTAGTGATCATCACTCAGATTTTATCTGTGCGTGCACGTGACAAGTCTAAGTACTTAGGAAACGCGAGGAGTATGGGAAGACCACATGTGGAAGGCGTTTCCATCATCCATCAAGGCCATTATTGTGATTCAGCTTCAAAATAATACCGTGGTGTGTAAGGAAGTCATAGAGATAAAGCAAAAGATGCATTACTCGAAGGTAAACTACAAGAAAACCTAGTAGCAAAAAGCATCTAGCTGAAGCACATCTGGGATGCCTTTATCATATGTATGAGTAATCACATCATGGTTGGAAGATATGGTATTTTTTTGAGTTCCGGTTTGTCCTTCCCGCTCTCGCTCCCCATTTAACATCCAAACTACTACAAATAAAGAGAAAGTAAATTAAATTGGGATTTTTTTTTTTCAAATTAAGATCAGATTTATAAAAAAAAAAGAAAAAGGAAGCAATAGTGAAATTAGATAGTTTTTCTGGCCCTATTATTGTCTTTTTGGCCAACAGTTATGGATATTATAGGGTTAAGTGCAATATAACGAGGGAAAGGCAAAGACCGGAAGTGAAGGGAGATTTTACTTGCGACAAAAGTGAACTGGGATTATATTAAGGAAAAATAAGATAAAAAGGAGTGAGTATATATATTTTTTTCTGACCAATTATTATATGTAAGGAAAAAAAGGACAGAAAAAAAAGATAAAAGGAACAGAGAGATTTATGATAATGTAAAAAATGGCCATATGCCATCCTTCCATAAAGTCTGCTATATATAGATCGTGACACTTAAAACTTACACGGATGCTTGCACAATTATAAGTCCAAAGCAAATGCCAAACAAAATTTATATTCTGAATGCACAATACCCTAGAAGTCCCTATGGACAGTTAATAGACATGTTGCCATGGTAATATGGATCAGATGTTGGAACCTGCTGATTCCATTCGCTGATCAGAAAAGAGAGCTTGAGGTCCCATGTTGGCTCGTCTCGCAAATAACTGAAGTCGAATGGGAGGCGAGGCTTTCTTCATCCACTTCGCAGTTGGTCTCTTCATTGTTTTCTTCAACTGTCAAGCTGTCGAGCTCTTGGTTAATCCTGGCGAGTTGCTCAGCCACTTCTCGCATTGCGGGCCTCTTCGCACTGGTTTGGTCCAAGCACTTCACTGCAATCTCAGCAACCATTCCTATTCTCTCCATTTCATCTTCACTGGTGGCCTCGAAGTTAATGATATCAGAGAATGCCTTATCCTTCACAGAAGAGACGAAATAATGGATAATATTGATCGACTCTCCAGACCTAGTAATGAAACTTGTGGGCTTCTTTCTTGTGAGCAACTCCACGAGGATAACTCCAAAGCTGTATACGTCACTCTTAATTGTTATCATACCAGTGGTTAAATATTCTGGATCAATGTAACCCATTGTGCCTTGTATTTCAGTGGCTACCATATTACTATCCTCTGGTGATATTAGTACTGAAGTTCCAAAATCAGACACTTTTGCTGAGTAATTGTGATCCAGAAGTATGTTCACCGACTTGATGTCACCGTGAATGATTGGGGGTTCTGCGCAGGAATGCATATACTCAAGTGCAAGAGCAGTTTCAGCAGCTACTCTAAGCCGGTTTTTCCACGATCTCAAGATGGTCGATGCATTCTGATGGTTGTGTTGGAAGAGGGTACCATTTGAAATGTATTCATAAACCAGCAATGGTGTTCTTGTCTCCAAACATATGCCATGGAGCTTCACCACATTTTTGTGGTTTATTTGCATCACAATTTGAAGTTCATGCTGGAAATCCCTCTTTATTAGAGACCTGTGCAAATCTTTAGGCTTCTTGACCGCAATCATGGTGTCCCCACCTACTCTCCCTCTATAGACGGAACCAAAACCACCCTCACCAAGCTTATTGCTGTTATCATAGTTGTTGGTTGCTTTTATCAGCTCCGCCTCCGTAAAGATTTGAACTCTGTGGTGTTTCAAGAGCTCTCCTCCATTTCGTTTGAAGTTTTTCTCTTTGCTTCTCCTCCTCCACATGTAAAGGACTAAAGCACCAAGAGCTGTGAAGAAGGCTACAATAATCGCTGCCAAAGAATATATATAACTAGATTAATGATTCAAGCATGTAATCTTTATATGGTCCACATAGTTCTTAAAAGAAATTAATTTCAAACCCACAAACCCATTTAATCCTTTTTTGACATAATCTGCATCTATTACTATTATTTGGATAATCAGTCAATCCTTCAAAATATAACTACCAATTTAATGATTGTTTCTATAACAGAAGGATTAGACATATTATCCATCATGTAACAATCCTTACGAAAGTCCTCATTTATAATTTGACGAGCGTCATTATAAACCGAATAAGTAATCAATTGAACTTATTTCAAATACATAATTCCAGCGTCTTCTATTACTCCTCCCGATGTCTTTCCTTGAATATAATGAAGGAGGTTTGTAATAAAACAAAAAAGAACAAGGAAGCATTCACTTCCCATTGTTATAGCTCTTTACCTTTACAAATGGTATGAAAACTCAGAGAAATCTTTGAACCACTTATGCATGAACAATGAGGAAAAATTACTAAAAAGATCTTAAACATATTATAATTATGTCAATTCATAATGAAATAATTTAAAAAATATAAAAATATTATTAAAATTTATCAACATGAGCATTGACTGTCCAATGTGACGTGGCTGGCGTCTATGTTGGCAATTTTATGTCAAAATAGCTAGAGGAAAAGAAGAAGGGAAGAAGAAAATGAGGAAAAAAAAAAAAAGAAAAAGGGAAAAAGAAAAGAATAAATACATAATGAAATAATTTAAAAAAATATTAAAATATTAGTCAATGTGACGTGGCTGGCGTCTATGTTGGCAATTTTATGTCAAAATTAGTCAAATAGCACAAATGCAAAAGTTTTAGGACTCAATTGATAACAGATAAAATGTTTAAAACTAAGTTGACATAATTACAATAGGTTTATGAATTTTTTGATAATTTTTCCTAAATTACGTAGATTTGTATTTGCCAATTAAAAACATGATTGAAGGACATATACACTAAATGACACAAATGGTCATTGAACTTTGGCTCAATGTGTAATGTGATCATTGAACTTTAAATTTGCTATATGACTAAATTGAACATGTACTAAAAGTTTAAGAACCACATTGAATAAATTTAAAATTCATAACTTTACATTAGATTAACAAACCGCATCGCACATTACATTAAATTAAAATTCAAATCATTATTCCACACACTAATTATAAAACATAACCATTGTTTGTCTACATAATAGTTATCTCTCTTAAAACTAATTTTACCCATATTGAATTGATAAGTTAACACGCCGCCACCACATGTTCGGTGTGGGGCCACTGCCGCGGGCTGGTTTTATAGAGCCAAACTTGCAAGGAGAAGCGATCGTTTTTTTTATTACTATCATCATCATCATCATCATCATCATCAGTCGGCATTTCCATCAAAAACATTAAAATAAAATAAAATAATTAAAAATAAATATTTTTTTTCTTAAAAGTGTAAACGTGGTAACGCTAATAGCCTTATCAGCCTCTATTAACTGGTGTACTAAAAAAGCCCGCTGCCCCAGGCTTTTAGGTGTGGATCCATTCCTTCTTTTTGTAGCTTATTATCCGAACTTTGACATTTAATTATATATATGCTTAACTTCAAAAACTTCAAATATGTAAGATAGATGAGAAAATATATTTTTACACCCCGGAGAAACTATTACATCCGCCACCAACTCTCAATTAACCATGGATTATTATACCGTACCCTGTCAAGCTAATCTCAAATTGCACGAGCAGCATTAGTGGGACGTGTAATGTGACTAATTGCTTCACTCCTGTTTATTCTGAAAAACTCTATTTGTCTGTACTTTTTTTTCTTTAATTTTTTCTTCTGTTTCTCTCTTTTAATCTCTTTTAATAGATAATCAATTGAAGATCTTGTGAACCATTCACGGGATATTACCTAAAGGGGAGGGGACAATTTTTACCCAAATCCCACCTCAAACAAGACACGCAAGTCTGAATAATAATTACTGTAAAAGGATTTCGCAAGAAAATGAAAATAAAAAGCCTCAGTCCAATCCATGGGTGTGATCGTTGAAGGTGAGTTGAGTTTCGTAAATTCTGATAACCCCACTGGGCTTCGTCAATCTTGAAGGCCATCCTCATACGCAAGTTCCCCAACAACTGGCGTTTGGCCTTCGTGTCCATCTAGTGCTTAAGGGCCATTACTACTTCAGCAACTCACCAGAGAAGAAAGAAATTCTTGAAATTTACACCATTATTAGGGCTTTTTTCCTCTTGAAATCAGAAGGTCTAGTTGTTCATTTTGGCCAAGATTTGTAGGTTGGGCTGAGATAGGAATCTTCACTGCGGTGTCCTCCCACCAATGTGGTTTTAAAGTGTTAGCCAGAATAAAAAGGGAAAAAAGACGGAAAAGGAGGTACAAGAAAAACGAAGGAAAGATGTAATCAGCCTTAGCCTGGGACTGAATAGGGACACGTGACAGCTTATGGCTCACTGTCTATGTCCCCGGGGATTACACCACTAAGTACGGTATAATAATCCATAAAAACACATGTCAAACCTACTGTAAAATCAACAATGAATTGATAAAATATAAACCATATATTGAATGATGAGGGGAATACACACATATGGATATAGTTACCTGGAACAACTACGATCCAAGGAGAAATTTGGCAAGTGTCTTTACCATCGCCCCGCATTCCAAATGGGCAATCGCAAGTGTAGTTCCCGGGCGTATTCTTGCACTTCCCATTATATTTGCACGCGTTTGGGTCTTTGCACTCATTGATGTCTACCTCATGTAGAAGAGAAATTGAACCGTTATCTCGTTTAATGGCTAAAACAAATTGAACAAGTCTGTGCATGGATTATTAGATATACAATGCTGTCCCATTTAGCTTTCAGTTGTAGTATTGGGACATGTGCCCACTCTCTTTCAAGAAATCTTTTGTTTCTCCATTCTCAGTCTCTCTCCGCGTTGAATCCGAGCAACAACAATTTCATCGTTCTTTTCCATCAATTGAGATCGACGCTACCTTGAACTCTATATATATACCCGTCGAGGGCACACGAGCTAGGAAAGGATCCAGCATACAGAACTTGTGGAAATCGAGCTAATGCAATAGTGCATGGGTCCTACATTGCAAGAGCCAAGCGAGGGGTCGTCTATGGCTACTGGGGACGAAGATTGAGCCTAGGAAGGAGAAGGTTTGATCATTACATGCATGCATTAACTAATCTGTTACTCTCCAAGTGAGGTGGATGTGCTAATATGCATATGTATCACTAATGATGGACTCATCAAATCTATCATTAAATCTAACCCTTCAGATGCATTATGGTACGCATGCCAAGTTGAATATGTGTATACAGGAGAGGAGGCACAAAGGTTTAAGAGAGAAAGCAAAACTATCACTGTAACACGGGAGTGGAATTGCGAGAAATGTTGACGATGATGTTGGTAGGGTGATGGTAATGGCATTGACTTATTCGACGGATCTATCATAATCATTGATTATGTGGGTTCCACATGAACTCAAGAATCAATTTTGGAGATGGATTTGGATGGAGACAAGATTCCCCAACTTTATATAGGCCTCCCATTAAAATACTATCATATAGTAGGACGGATCAATTATGTGAGAAAAGCGTATTTTCTCTATTTATCTCCAATAATTTTCATGGAAGAATTACCAAAAAAGTCATAAATATATTACAATTGTGTCAATTTAGTCATAAACTTTTACATTTGTGTCAATTCAATCAATTTAGCTATTTTTGATTAGAAATCACTTATATGGACGTGGGACATCCTACATGTTGCGGCGAGAGTCTGATACAATCAATTTTTAATAGTATTTTAAAATTTTTAATTATTTAATTATTTTTTTCTTTTTCTTTCTTTCGACCTCGTTGGCAAGGAAGAAAAAAAGAGAGAGAAAAGTAAAAGAGGAAAAAGAAAAGAAAAATAAATAAAAATTTTAAAATTTTTTAAAATATTAATATTAATATTAATTATCCACATCAAGATTGACTCTATTATGTAGGACAACTGGTGCCAATGTTAACGATTTCAAATTAAAATTAGCTGAATGGACATATACAAATAGAAAAGGTCTAGAACTCAATTACCAAAAAAAAAAAAAAAAAACTATAACGGAATTCACATAATTGCAATAAGTTTAGTTTCTCCACCTTCCACTCAACCCATTGCCATCTCTTCTACTGTTGAGATTGATTTTAAGATGAGCTAAGGTCACGACCCCACCACCATGCACCATTGCCTAATCTCTCTTGATTAAAGGTCTCTGCAATTTTGTCTTCTCCTTTCAAGCCAGCAAATTTCTTTCCCTTCATTGCGGAGGAGATGGTACGAAGGACTTGTTACTGCCGAGATGAGGTACAATTCAGACTCATGAAGACCGGGGGGGGGTGGGGAGAGAGAGACGTTGTTGCTGGTGGTGGCACTTAGGGCCTGCATGGTTGCACTTGTTTCTGTTCCCAGGAACAAAAATTTTTGTTTTTTGTTCCTGGGAACAAAAAAGGAACAGAAACGCGTTTGTGTGCGTTTCTGTTCCTTTTTTGTTCTTTTGTTCCCAGGAACAAAAAAAAAAAAGCGTAAAAACAAAGAAACACAAATGAGAAATACTTTTTTTTTCTTTTTTCTCTTATTTTCCTGTTCTTCTTTCTTTTGGCCGGTCGCCGGCCTCGGCCATGGCCGGCGACCGGCCGACGAGGGCCGGCGGCCTCGCCCAGCCACGGCGAGGCTCGCCGGCCCCCGGCGAGGCCGACGCTCGCCGTCCCCCGGCGAGGCCGAGGCTCGCCGTAGCTGGGCGAGGCCGACCTCGCGCCGGCCTGGGCGAGCTCGATCTCGCCCAGATCCGGCGAGGCCGACCTCGCGCCGGCCTGGGCGAGCTCGATCTCGCCCAGATCCGGCCTCGAGCTCGCCCAGGCCGGCGAGGCCGAGCTCGCCCAGCGGCCGGCGAGCCTCGGCGGTGGCCCGGCGAGGCCGCGCCTCGCCCGCCGCTGGGCGAGCTCGGCCCTCGCCGGCCGGTCGCCGGCCAAAAGAAGAAAAAAAAATGAAAAAGAAAAAAGAAAAAAAGGAAAAATAAGAAAAAAAATAGAAAAAATAAAAGAAATAAAAAAATTATCCAAATTTACCAAACACGTGTTTTTGTTTATTTTTTTGTTAAAACAGTTTACCAAACACGCGCTTTTTGTTGAGAAATTGTTCGGGAACGAAACACTTTTTTCATTTTGCGTTTGGAACAATTTTTAAACATAAACGTTATCAAACGCGCCCTTAATGTCGTCCCCAAAGTGGAGGTACTGTGTTGCCAGTGGACGAAAGGGAGTGCGTACTGGTACTTTAACGAGAGAGCCAAGGCTCTCTCTCTCTGGACATGGACATGGTGGTTGGACGGCACGTGAAGGCCGACGATGGGCTCACCTAAGGTGATGGGTGAATGATGGCGGCTGTGGCAATGGCGTGAGGTGCAAGCCGAAGAGTGGAGGTAGAGAGAGAGAGAGAGAGAGAGAGAGAGAGAGAGAGAGGGAGAGGGTAGTGCAAATCAAGCGGCAAATCGGTAAACTAGGTGGAATCAGTACATAGATACAGTAGTTCTCTATCAAGCTCTTGCATGGTGATTAATTAATTAATTATCCACACAATTCATTTGAGTACGGCAATGCATAAGGAGTCACTTATATTAATTACCTGTACATCCTTGGGTACGATTGCGATCATAGGGATTCCCCTTGTACCCATCCTCGCATAGGCAGTAGTAACCCCGTTCTTCCTGGGAGTCCTTGCATTTCCTGTTTTTGCCTGCACAGGCATAGCTCGACTGGTTCAACTTGGCCTCTTCGCAAGTCATGTTCTCTGCAATCATCCAGCCCAGCGTAGCCCCCATTTCCTTGGACGAGGGGTCGAGCGTCGGAATACTCTTCCTGAAGGCAAGCAGCAGTTGAGTACCGCTATGTTCTTTGGGGAGGCCGACCTTCATGTACGAGTAGTTGACTGCGATTCTGTCAACCCTAATATTCCCCGATAGTAGTCGGTTAGAGGTGCAGTTGAGCAAAAAGTCCCTGGATCTCGCACAACGGATTTCGAGCCCGAACGGAATAGGTACTTCCACTTTTCCACACCGGCGTAAGCACGCCCTCTGAGCGCCACCCTGTCGCAACCACCAGGCCACAGCCAACGTTAGAAGCCAATGCACCATCTTCATTTCCAAAGAAAAACTCACTCAAACTCTCTCACTATATTTGTTCATAGAGCGGAAGTCTAAGTTCGACCCGCTCACCCGCTCACAACAACCCATTAAATAACAAGGTAAAAGATGCTCATTTAAGTACCGTATATTTTTTTTATTTATTTGAGTGTTATAAATTTCAAAAATCAATTATCAGCGATTTGCTTTGCTAGAAAATTTGACATGAACGTCAATAATTTTATGTGACTTCATTAGTACTGACGTGATAGGTACATGTCAAGTCTATATGAAAAGTATCCAATATTTTCTAATATTCATGGAAGAGGGCTACTTTTTTCTAAAGCATCCAAAGGTTATTATATTTGTAATTTAAGATGTAAAAAGTGACTTCTTTTAAAAACTAATTGTTTCCAAAGTGAAATGATAATTCTCTACCATAGGGGATACGGGGATTTGGTACACAAAATGGCACAAAAGTTTCTTTTAACGCAAGAGGGCAAGATTTTGGACAATCATCATCAACTCAAAAGGTAGATGAGTCTCTTTTAGATAAAAAGGAGCATAGAGTATGCGGAGAAATCCCAACAACAGTTTTCCTTCTCACTTGGCTCTTTCTTTTTATTGTTGCTATATTATATATATTTTGGCAAAGGGTGGGATCAAGATCCTTTTAAAGATGATATTTGTTGCGATGCGACATTATTGCTTACACACAAAATAGTAGGTCAAGTGCATGGATCTCACATAAGATTCATATGATTTAATAGATCGTATTCATTAGGCTTTAAATGCCAAGTGCATATAATAATTTTCTAATTGCTATTGCATTTATGTGATTCTAACGTGAGAAGCAAAGGAACCTTTTTAAGTCCATGCTATGTTGTCAACATATCATTTCGTTAAGCAACAGCATGGGCCAATTGGCCGGTTTATTATTGTGTACAGTGAAGTTGAAGACCTCATATAGAAGAAAATGAGTTGAGAGGTCAAATCAGCTCGAAGCACGGGCGGTGTTGTCATTTTCTACTTTTAATGTGGTGTTTCCCTGCCTTTTCAAATTCACATGCAAAGAGAACGAGAAACGCTTTGGGTGGATCCCTACTATACTCCCACTGCTCCTCCATGGGAATGGACAATGGACCGAGCGACGTCCAGCTGGCGCGACGCACGTTTCGTCGCTGTGGAATCTCCCATGTGACGCCCTCAGTTCGTGTTAATCCACCTTTCGTCATTATTCGGATGGATGACAGAGAGAAACCCACAACGTCTCGTCTCTTCTGTGTGCTTTTTCTCTGGCATGTCGTCCTGTTCTTCAAAAGACTTTGAGACGACTTGAAATCTTCATGCGCCAAGAGAGCGCCAAGAGTCTTTTGTCACTGTCACCAAGTCTCCCCTATTGGTCGGCAAGCGTTGGGCTCGGTGATTTTAGTGCGGATCCAAGCCGCACTTGCATGAACCGGGTGCACAAGATCCCGATGAATTTCAATTTTTAGATGAGGTAAGTCTTATATAGAGCTGACGTAAATCAACGTTGGTGATTGACTAGGCTCGCTCAAACGTGAAGCATGTTCTTTTTTCTTTTTGGGTCCAGGGGTGGGCCAACTACGTCTCTCTCGACATGGACATGGTAGTTGGACGGCACGTGAAGGCCGACGGTGGGCTCACCTAAGGTGGTGGGTGAATGATGGCCGCTCTGGCAATGGTGTGACGTGCAAGCTGAAGAGTGGAGCGAGAGAGAGAGAGAGAGAGAGAGGGAGGGAGAGAGGGAGAGGGTAGTGCAAATCAAGCGGGTAAACTAGGTGGAATCAGTACATAGATACAGTAGTTCTCTATCAGGCTCTTGCATAGTGATTAATTAATTAATTATCCACACAATTCATTCGAGCGCGACAATGCATGAGGAATCACATACGTTGATTACCTGTACATCCTTGTACCCATCCTCGCATATGCAGATATGACCCCGTTCATCCCCGGAGTCCTCGCATTTCGTGGTTTGGCCTGCACAGGCATAGCTGGACTTGTTCGACCCGGCCTCTTTGCAAGTCCTGTTCTCTACAATCATCCAGTCCAGCGTAGCCACCAAGTTCCCGGACGAGGTGTTGAGCATCGGAATACTCCTCCTGAAGGCAAGCAGCAGTTGAGCATCGTTATGTTTTTCGGGGAGGCCGACCTCCAGGGTCGAGTTGTGGACTTCGATTTCGTGTACCGTAACAGACCCCAACTATAGTTGGCCAGGAGAGGTGCAATTGAGCAAAAAGTCCCTGGATCTCGCACGACTGATTTCGAGCCCATACGGATAAGATACTTCCACTTTTCCACACCGGGGTGAGCAGAGCGCCTTCTGAGCGCCACCTTGTCGCAGCCACCAGGCCTCAGCCAACGTTAGAAGCCAATGCACCATCTTTATTTCCAAAGAAAAACTCACTCAAACTCTCTCACACTATATCTGTTCATAGAGTGGAAGTCTAAGTTCGACCCCTCACATCAACCCATTTAATAAAAGGGTAAAAGACCCTCATTTGAGTACTATTTTTTTTATACTTATTTAAGTGCTATAAATTTGAAAAAATCACAAATTTGAATATATTGGTGATTTGCTTTGTCAGCACTAACGTGATGAGTACATATCGAGTCTATGTGAAAGGTACCCAACATTTTCTAATATTCATATAAGAGAGCTACTTTTTACTAAAGCACCGGATGTCATTATATTTGTAATTCAAGGTGTAAAAAGTGGCTTTTTTAAAAAACTAATAATTTTCATAGTGAAATGATAGTTCTCTATCACGGGGGACAAGGGGATTTGGTACACAAAATGGCAAAAAAATTTCTTTTAACGCTGGAGGGCAAGATTTTGGACAGTCGTCTTCAACTCAATACGGTAAACAAGTCTCTTTTAAATAAAAAGGAGCATAGAGTATGAGGAGAAATCCCACCCACTGTTTTGTATGGATGCACTGCCTTCTCATTTGGCTCTTTCTTTTTATTGTTGCTATATTATATATATTTTGGCAAAGGGTGGGAATTGAGATCTTTTTAAAGTCAATATTTGTTGCAATGCAACATTATTGTTTACACACAAAATAGCAGATCATACATGGATATAATATGGGATTCATATGATTTAACAAATCGTATTCATTAGGCCTTAATATACTAAGTACATATAATAATTTTATAATTGCTATTACATTCAAGTATTTCTAATCTGAGAAGCAAAGGGACATTTTTAAGTCTATGCCATCTTCTCAACATTTCATTTCGGAAAAAAAGAAGACTATATATCACTCATTGAGCAATGGCATGGGCCAATTGGCCGGTCTATTATTGTGTACAGTGAAGTCGATGACCTCATGTGGAAGAAAATGGGTGGAAAGGTCAAATCAGCTCGAAGCCCGGGCGGTGTTGTCATTTTCTACTTTTCAAATTCACATGCAAAGAGAACGAGAAACGCTTTGGGTGGACCCCTACTATACTCCCACTGCTCCTCCATGGGTATGGACAATGGACCGAGCAACGTCCAGCTGGCGCGATGCACGTTTCGTCGCTGTGGAATCTCCCATGTGACGCCCTCAGTTCGTGTTAATCCACCATTCGTCATCCTTCGGATGGATGACAGAGAGAAACCCACAACGTCTCGTCTCTTCTGTGTGCTTTTTTTCTCTGGCACGTCGTCCTGTTCTTCAAAAGACTTTGAGACGACTTGAAATCTTCATGCGCCGAGAGAGCGCTGCGAGTCTTGTGTCACTGTCACCAAGTCTCCCCTATTGGTCGGCAAGCGTTGGGCTCGGTGATTTTAGTGCGGATCCAAGCCGCACTTGCATGAACCGGGTGCACAAGATCCTGATGAATTTCATTTTTAGATGAGGTAAGTCTTATATAGAGCCGACGTAAATCAACGTTAGTGATTGAGTAGGCTCGCTCAACTGTGAAGCATTTTTTTTTTTCTTTTGGGTCCAGGGGTGGGCCAACTATGTCTGAATCCAGCATAAAAACGTGAAGATCTCCCATATATTAGTCCCAGGTACTTTTCTGTACTTTTTTGTTTTTTTTCGTCATGTGATAGGTGTTACTTTACTTTAATCAAAAGTGGAGGTACTGTTGCCGGCGGACAAAAGGGAGTGCGTACGAGCAATGTAAAGAGAGAGCCATAGCAGTTGGACGGCACGTGAAGGCCGACGGTGGGCTCACCTAAGGTGGTGGGTGAATGATGGCCGCTGTGGCAATGGCGTGACATGCAAGCTGAAGAGTGGAGAGAGAGAGGGTAGTGCAAAGCAAGCGGCAAATGGGTAAAACTAGGTGGAATCAGTACATAGATACAGTAGTTCTCTATCAGGCTCTTACATAGTGATTAATTAATTAATTATCTACACAATTCATTCGAGCGCGACAATGCATGAAGAATCACATACGTTAATTACCTGTACATCCTTGGATGCGATCGTAGGGATTCCCCTCGTACCCATCCTTGCATCTGCAGACGTAACCCCGTTCCCGTTCATCCCCGGAGTCCTCGCATTTCGTGTTTTGGCCTGCACAGGCATAGCTCGACTTGTTCGACCTGGCCTCTTTGCAAGTCCTGTTCTCTGCAATCATCCAGTCCAGCGTAGCCACCAAGTTCCCGGACGAGGTGTCGAGCATCGGAATACTCCTCCTGAAGGCAAGCAGCAGTTGAGTATCGTTATGTCCTTTGGGGAGGCTAACCTCCATGGTCGAGTTGTAGACTTCGATTTCATGGACCGTAACATTTCCCGACAATAGTCGATCCGTAGAGGTGCAATTGAGCAAAAAGTCCCTGGATCTTGCTAGAAGTGTCAAAATGGGCGATATATGGGTCACTTATTTTTGTTAACATCTAAATTTTGATAACCCATTTAGTTATTTATCACATTAAAAAAATTAGGGGTTAATTTTATCCCTAAAAAATATATTAATTCCATAGTATATAGATTTATGTGTATTTATTTTTAATTTGTATTTTATTTATTGGACCGGTGGCGGATGAATTCAAATTAGCTGAATTAAGCTCACGGAGCGAGCAAGTTAGCCCAAGCTCATGTTTTTTATTGATCGAAGATTATCTCGTGAGAAAATAAAAATTTAAAATTTCTCCGGGATATGAATTTTTTGAATAAAACATATGTGTGAAAAAATATTGCGATTTATCTTTATAAGATCTGAATTTAGAGAATTTTTATTGTAATCTTGAATTCTTATCAATATGTGATAAGTTGGTGAAAAAATATCACGGATGTTGATTTGAAGGGGAATCGAAAATCTATCTTTTGCCTTATAAAAGCAACCGTACACTATCTCCTGCCTCCTAAAAAAGCAACATTGTACGGAGAGAAAATGGGGTTCTTTTGGCTTTTTTAGGGATTTCGAAATCAAAAAGGAAAATGGGAAAAGGCATTCGAACCCTAGGGAGAGAGAGAGAGGAAAAGGTCAAAAAGTAAAAAGGCAGAGGTGAGGGGACGTTTACTGTTCATCGTCTCCCTCACACTCGCTGGCTCCGCTTTGCCCTCCATCTGCCGGACCCGATTCCGCTTCCCGTTTGCTGCCGACGACCCCGCATCTGCAGCCGCACGAGTCACCGTTGCCGCACCTTGGCCCATCTTGTAGTGCCCGATGCCCTCCTCCGCTTTTCGCTGGCGATAGCTCCGCCCGCGACGCCTGCTGTAGCCGTGACCTGCAGCGCCTTCGCCTGAGCACCGGTCCGCATCTGTTCCTCCCCGCCTCCGATCAGTGACCCAGATCGCAAGCCAGGTGGACCCGCGACGCCGATCCGCCCAACGCCGCCCAAGAGCACGAGGAAACGCAGACGACTGGATCGGATCGGACGCTAAGCTGAATCAACGGCGAGCCACCTCGCGATTTCCCCTCACGGTCCGACAACGACGACGAAGACGACGCGGTAGCGCTGTGCATCCCTTGACGACCGCTCCTGTGACGCTGTGACTCCGCCACTCCGCTTCTCCCTGCTGTCCCGCCGGACGCCGAGCCTCCCGTCTGCCACGCAGCTTCGCCCTCTACCGGCCGCCGCACCAGCTGCCCGCGCTGTCTCCGCGACCCAGCGATCTCTGCTCGTCGCTGCTGTTGCCACCGTCGCCGCCGCCCATCCCTCGCCGGAGCTCCGACGCCGGCCATTCTCTGCCCGGCGCCGCCCACTGCGGCTGCTCCCTCTTTTTCAAAATTTCCCTAGGTAGTTTATTTTTTTATTCTTTTTATCGTTATTTATTTATTTTAAATTTTGTTATTATTGTTTAAGTTAGAATTTTGTATGTCAATGTTAATTATTTGTATGGTTTAGGTATTATCCTTAAGGCTTTATCCAAGACTTTGTAATTATTAATTTGATCCGTAAGACGTCGGATCATTTTTTTAATTATATTAATTTTTGGGCACTTTGATAATATTTTAATTGTTAAATAATTGTAATTATTAATTTAATTCGTAAGATTTCGGATCGGATTTTTAATTATTTTGAACCTTTTGTTGTGATAATGTTTAGGGTTAGAGTAGTCGTTAATTTAACCTATGAGATTACGGATTATTCTTCGATTATTCTAATTATTTATTTGTTAAATATCTTGATTGTTTAGATTTAATGTTTGGTTGATAATAACTTATCTTGAAAAACACTAAAAAATCAAAAATCAAAAATCAAAAATCAAAATCTTGCATCAAAGCATGTAGGTTAATAAATTAGTCATGTAGGATTAGGTTTATGAAATTTTCGTCATCTAATGATTGTTGCTAGGTTCATTTAGTTAGAAATTGTTCGTCATTGGAATTAGGTTATTTAATTAATTTAGATTGCATATTTAATCATTGCATTTCCTTAATTTCGAATTTCATGAAAGATACAAAAAAATTTTAGAATAAATTCATTTCATGCTTTAGGATAGATTGCATGCTTATTCATCTTATATAGTTTAAGTCATATTACCACTTCATATCATTTCATGTTAAATTAGTAGCATACATTACATGATTCTTGTTAAATAAAGTGAAAACCAAAATTGAGTTTGCATGTTAGGTTTATTTATTTAGAATTTGCTTGTTAATAAAGTTAAATCATGAAGTTAAAATGCATGTTTCGATTTCAAGATAAAAGAAAACCCAAAAAATGCTTTGTGTGTTCATTTCTTTTAATGAAAGTCTTTGATTGTTTAATAGTGACTGAGCATTCGTGCGATCACCCTTTTGCATGATAAAGATTTAGGTTAAAATAAATTCAAGCTGCCTGAAAAAACATTTCTGAAAATAAAAAGAATGGTACCAAAAGGGCATTAGAGAAATTTAGTGTAATCAAGTTCTCATACCCTTAGTTTTTGGTTCGTAGGAGTAAAATAATTCTCAAATTATTTTACTTAGGTGTCTAATCGATCTACAGAAAACTGATTAGTGGCGACTCCTAGAAATAATCATTTACATATTTGAATCTTAAGTTGCGAATTGGTATGAGCTTGGGAGAGCTCGAGCTAAGTTTAAAGACTTAGTAATCCATTAATCTAGTTTTAAGTGGTGCACTCAAAATTTAGGTCGCGACAACTTGACGACTCTACTGGGGACTTGTGTTAAAACACTTAGTTGATCAATTTCTATTTTTAAAAAAAAAAAATGTTTTTGTTTGGTAGCGAGGACACCAGGTACGTTCTAACATTCCTAAGGTGTTAAATGTTTTTGCAGATGGGAGGTATAAAAGGAGTAGTCTTTGCTAACCCATGTCTTGCATGTTGGAGTTAGGGATGAATGTTTGAATTAAAACTATAGAAATGTCATTTGCATTTAAACTGTTGTACATGTTTTATTGCTTTTAGCATTACACTATTGTACACACAACTTGCGGTCGGACTTGGACTACGATAAGATTTCTAGAATGGTATTGAGGATGATATTTCCTCCAAAGCGAGACTGTTATGTAAAGATTGACCTTCTCTTCCCCGAAATTATCTTTGTGAGATATCCATATTTGCTTGAGTATTGTTTTGCAGGTCAAAAATATATCCAAATCTGCATAAAGGTTTTGTCACCATAAAAAATGGGGAGGTTGTTGGAGAAAACTTCCTTTTGTGTTTTGAAGCCGACAAAACGTTTTCATCAGTCTAGTCTGAAGACTTGTAGACTCTTCAGTCAAAGTCTAAAGATCGCCGAACCGCTAAACTCAAGATTCAAAGTCTATCATAATCTATTGTTAAACAGAGTTGGTTTAAAAGCAAAATTATATATTTTACTATGCAAATTTTATTTTTACACCTATTCACCTCCTCTAAGTGTGCTCGTACTAGCTTTCATAGGGACGTGATAGGATTTGTGGAGCTTAAGAGTCAAAACAATTTTGTAAATATTATAATAACTTGCTATGGATGATTATCTTTTTTTTTTTCTTTAATTTGTCATTGATTTTGTGAGACTTAATTTCAATATCAATAGAATGATTTTGCTTGTTGTCAATTTTTGCTTTTTGTAAGTTATGAATTCTAGTTTTACTTACTGCTATTGGTGTTGGGTTTGTGGTGGTAGCTGGAGTGCTAGTGTGGCTGGTGGTCCTGGATGGTGATGCTTGGTGGTAGTGAGTTTGTTGCGGGTGCTAATGTGGTGGTTGGGAGTGTTGATATGGCTGGTGGTGATGCTCGGTGATTATGGGTTTGTGATGGGGGTTGTGGGCTTATGCTGCACCTGGTGCAAGTGTGCAGTTTGCACATCTTACATTATGTGTACTGGTGCAAGCTAGTGCAAGGCTCAGCACCTTGTGTAGCAATACCACCAACACGGTGGTGGTTGGAGCGCTTAGTGTGGCTAGTAGTGATGTTGGTGGCATAGCCGGTGGTGGTGGCAGGCGTAATTTTAGAGAAAACCCACAAAAAAATTGGCACTTAACTGATTTCATCCATAAAAAACTTAGGTACTTAAGTATTCACTTTTAACTACAAGTGATATTTAAGTAATCACTTTAATAATAATTTGATACTAAAGTGATCTTTTTTCATCGCGACTAGCACTTAAGTAATTACTAAATACAACTTATGACACTCTGGTAATCACTCATGTTTATTTTGTGTATATGCTGGTCTGCAGCAAAATAGAAAAGGTGATGAAAATTAACTTATGGCAACTCCATTCAATTCCAATATTTGATATTGGTTTATGTTTTTTTTTTTTGGTAAAATGTAAGAATAATTATACTAGTTTATGTTTATATTTGGTTTAAGTATAAAAGCCACAACAACACATTGACCCAATACACATCCATCATTGTTGGTTTATATTTAAGAATAGATAAAAACATAATACAAGCAGCATCTAATTCACTTATTCTATTTTCTTAACCTCCCCACAAACACAAGAAGTAACTCACAGTACATATGAAGCACAAACAACAACAATACAAACTTCTTCTCAAAGTCTACATTTAATCCAAAACAACACCATCTTTAACTATGGCAGTCAGAGAAACTTTTTTTCATTTTCAAGTGCTTTACATTTTATCATAAAATATAATAGATAATAAAACAACATCATAATAAACACTTAGTAACATTTCCGTTTAATTTTTATCTTTGAAACTTCATTCTTGAAATATTTAGATAAAGACGCTTGAGCTTGCATTTGGACTTCATTCTTGAAAATTTTAGCTGAAGACACTTGAGCTTGCAAGCTTGCATTGAGTCAATATCGTCAAAGTCGTCCACAAACATAGATGGAGATTGATGTCTTTTTATGAAGTAGATCCAATATCATCTTTATGGCTCGGTCATAGAATTTCGCATTAACCCATTTGAAGTATTTGTACTTCGACGCTTCTTTATATCGAGCCCATCCATAAAATCTTCTCCCAGGATTGATTCGAGTTTACGATGTTCTTCTTGGACTCGGTAACCCACAAAAACAGAAACACTGGCCTTCTCCTTCGCTTTGGTGAAAGGAATTTGAGGCGCTGCTGTGAGTCTTGCTCTCAATTTCCAAGATTCGACGATGAAATTTTGGGCAAATGAAAATTAGGGTTCGAGACTTGGACTCGAGCACTTCAATAGGGATTTTGGCCAATTTAGGGTTTTAGATTTAGGGCATTTGGGGAGATGACGTTGTTTTTGCAGATTTTGGGCTTTTATTTTACAGACGACGTTGTTTCTAGTGAGTTAGAGCCGACTCAGCTCTCCGACGTGCCATGTAGGCAAGCAAAAATAATAAAATATTGTCACGTAAAATTTCAGGCAAGGTTTGCCAGAGGTGGCATTTAAGTGTTCCATATTTCAAAGAAAGTGACACTTAAGTGTACATTTTCAAAGTTTTGGCACTTAAGTGTTTCATCGTGCCAAGTTTTGACACTTGGGCTGTTTTCTAACATAAAAGTTATAAATGATCTTTTCCTCCTCTAGTTAAATCATTATTATCATCACATATATCTATTTGTAATAATCCTAAAATACTAGTAGATCTAGGATGTGCGGACTCTTGGAGCGTCTTAACTTTGCCCAAAAGGACACTTAAGTGTCATAACTTATGAAAAATATACTTAAGTACCATATTCGAAGAAAAACGGATCATTTGAGTGTCATTCCGGCCAAAGTCTGACCAAAATGCCGACGTGGCATTTTTCCAGCAAGTGGAGCCTAAAACGATGCCGTTGTGCACGCTGACGTGGCCAAAACGGTGTCGTTTTGGGTTGACGTGGCAAAAAAAAATTAACTAAATTAAATTTAAAATTAAATTTAGTTAAAATATTTAAAAATAATAATTTTAAAATTAAATTTAGTTGAAATATTTAAAAATTAATAATTTAAAAATTAAAAAATTAAGAAAAAAGGGAGGGAGGGGGGGCGGCGGTTAAGGCATTAGCCCTCAACCACCGCGGGAAGGGCCGACGACGGCGGGGAGGGTCGGCCGAGGTCGCCGGGCCCTAGCTAGGGGCTAGTGACCCTAGCCCCGACTGGGGCCGATGGTGAGGGTCGCAGCCCTCGCCCAGTTCCAGAGAGGGTCGGCGGCCCTCGCCGGTCGGGCCAAGGGCCGCCGCCCACCGGGGTCGCCCGGCGGGCGGCGGCCTTGGCTTGGCCGAGCGAGGGCGCGGCCTTGGCCGGATTTGGGTGAGGGCTCGCGGCCTCGTCGGATCTAGGTGAGGGGCAAGTCCTCGCCACGGATTTGGGGAGGGTCACGGCTCCGCCTAGATCCGGCGAGGGTCGGCGGCCCTCGCCACCGGTCGGCCGGGGTCGCGGCCCCTAGTCGGGGCCTAAGCGACCTCGGCCGACCCTCCTCCCGCCGTCACCGGCCCTTCCTAAGCAATGGCGGGGGCGGCGGCGGCGGCTAAGGGCTAATCCCTCGGCCCGCCTCCCCCTTTCCTTTTTTTTTTTAAAAATAATTTTTTGAAATTTTTAATATTTCAACTAAAATTAATTTAAAAATTATTATTTTTAAATATTTTAACTAAATTTAAATTTAAAATTATTATTTTTTAATATTTTTAAATTTAATTTAATTAAATTAAGTTTTTTTTATTAATTTTTTTACCATGTCAACCCAAAACGATGAGTTTTGGCGTTTTGGCGTGCAAAACGACTTTGGTTGGAATGTCACTCAAGTGATCCGTTTTTGCCGAATGTGGCACTTAAGTATATTTTCGTAAGTTATGGCACTTAAGTGTCCCTTTGGCCAAAGTTATGGCACTTGAAGTGTTCTTTTGCCATAGATCTAGTAATGGAATTAGTCGATTTTCTATTAGAGTTTGTTGGAACACAACATTCCCATTTTTCATCAAGAATATTATTAAATATTTTAAGCATTAGATCACATTGTATCATTCTATCCATGGTTCTCTTGCCATTAAGACCTTACTCAAAATGCCAATAATTACGTGTATTAATATGAGAAATAAATTCAACACCACAAGCGTAATGAAAAGACATATTACTATCATTATGCATCAAAATGAGCAAGCGCGTCTTGTATTTGGCATAGCCCTTCTTAATAAACGATCCCTCTCTGGTAAGAGTCACTTTATCGAACGCAAACATTACAAAAAAAAGAAAATGAAGACCACCCATGTATACCGAAATAAGACTCTTGTTCAACTTGGGAACATGATGGACATCTTTTGAGCAAGAGTTTTGCCCGAAGACGACACAAGATACTCCGACAATCACACACGTATCCTAGTTCCCCCTGTAAACATGCACTTGGTGAATTCTGGAATGGATCAAGTATAGGAACGGAACTTCAAGATTTTGTCCATTGGTAGACTTACGATAAAAACTTATTTGACATCACTATACATGTCCAAACAAGTTGCAACTTACAATTCTAGTAAGGAAGACGAGTCTGGCTCATCGTGTTAGAAACCCACTTTTCCTTTATGTTGATTTGTTTTTGGCAAATGAAAAATGAAAAAGAAAAATTCTGCATAAGAGTTGAACTGTGTTAAATTCTCACCGAGTTCGTGCAGTGTCTTCTAACCGGGTCCTTTTCCAAGCAAAGAAAGAAGATTTATGTGCTTGATTGGATTAAAAACCCTCTTAGCTTAACTGAATATAGGCAGATGAAAAGAACTATATTACGTCAGCGTTGGTTGCACTGAATTCTTGTAATATTTTATCTATAGAGCAAAACATGGCTCAATAATTGCCGAATGCCTCTAGACGCCATAATAAGCCAGAGCCAAATGAAATTCTGGTACTTTCATGCCTTTTTTTATGGAGGTCCACTTAGTCAACGTTTCTGAAAAATAATCACGAATAGTTGGCACAATTCCTTGAATTAAATGAGAGTACCTGAAGAATTGCACAAACAACTGAAATAAAATTTTTCAAGATTGCACACAAAGTGATTTCGATGGAGTTAGGAGGGTTGCATAAGACAAGTAAATACATGTTCATTTTTGGGTACAAGATAGTAAATCCATGCACAATCAGCAAGAGTCGAGCATTTACAACAGAGTTATCAATACGTACACGAAAATAGACAAACGCAAAAATTCATTTGAACTTCCGAAACAGTGCCATCCTTTCTCACTCAAACAAACTAGGGAAGATGGATTTCACTGCTAAATCAACTACCTCTAGCATTACGCTTTGTACATAATTAAGGCTGAACCTCACAAAAGTCAGAAGTTAGAAGATAATCTTAAAAACCCGTAGGTTCCTGATTTTAACAGAATTCCTGTCAAGATGATGGATCCTGCCGTAGGTGCCTCTACATGAGCTTCGGGTAACCAAATATGAACTGGTACCATAGGCACTTTGACCACGAAAGAGGCAAAATAAGCAATCCATAGAAAGATTTGGTGCTGCTCACTAAATTCTGTGGTTAATGATATTTACAACAAGAAGGAGCTCCATAGATGTGTCGAAGGAATTACCAGTTGGGGCCCTACCTACGTACATGGTTGATATAATCACTACGTACGGGGGTGGTGGTCAACTTGATGCGGGAGAGGTATGAGTGCAGTTCAATCTTGTGGTGTATTCGTTTATAGTTGTTTCCTTTTCCTCCCGCACCTTTTCCTCGAAATGAGAAAGAAGATGGTACACTCGAATTGTATTATTTAAGTGTTCCGAAATGTGGAAGAGTTAAAATCCACATAAATTCTGAGGGGCACTTTCTCCCTCATTGGAGTATCCCTAGCGCTCTTATATAGTCAGCATAGTACAACGATCCCTTTCTCATGCTAATTGGCCAAACTGGAAAGACCCAACCCAAATAAAAGTTTCTCACTAGCAAGCCTTAGTAAAATTTCAAATGCAGCAAGCACACCAGTTGTGGACAAAGGCATATAAATGCACATGCTCGAATGCAAACACAGGCAACAACTAGACAACTCATGCAGAAACTCAAGTTAATATTATCGTATCTCTGCCTGGATGAAATTTTTCTGAGGATAACAATAAGTGGCTTAAAAATTCTCGACATAAACCCTAAGCAATGTCCTGCAGCTCACTATTGGGTAATATAGGTTGGACTGTGGCCGCTTGCAATGAGCAATCCCTTGCAATGGCAGACAGGGTGACATTAGCCTGCTTAGTCAAACTATGTGGCCTTAATGTTCCAGCCTTTGGCTTTAGAGTGATAGTGGCACCAAGGGATCGACCACTGGTGAATGAGTTGTGGCTCTTAGTGACCATGTGCCTAACTAATCAATCCTGATATAATATTGCTGAATACTGATCAGACACATGAACCAAGAGTTCCAATTACACTCCAACAGAGTGCGTACGAGGAGACGAACCCCACAACCAACATGATTTATTTTTCAAATTCCAGGGACACAATATGCGGGGCCTGTGGCATGTCTTGGATGTCAACCAGGTAAAGCCTATTCCAAGCAATGGCAAGTGTGGACAGCGTCATGTATTAAGAGCAAACAACCGTGTTTCCAGAATGCAAACAATATTGCCATGATCACAACAGTAAGCTTACTAAATCTAAATGGACAAGGAATTCCAGAACTACGTTCAATCATGGCCCTGTGCAAGACCAACATTCAAAGAACTTGATCTTCTAAAACTCCAACTTGCCAAAAAAAAAAAAGGGGGCTTTTTAGGTACACTTTACCACTTTCGAAAGATGCGCCATTCTTAAAAACCTATATGAGGAGATGACAAAGTAAGACATACATATATGACAAAGCATTATAGAATTAGGGAACTATTGAGATTGCATACCATTGTCTGAATTTGGCAAAATGCTTTAGGATAAACAAGATGCTTGACTTTTTCAATGATGTCGCATGTGCATTTTCAGAGAGCTCTAATACGGCTGTAATATTTTCCGATGATAAACTCTGTAAAATACACTCAACAATTAACTCAGGAATCAAAAGGAAACTTACAATACATGTATATTGACAAAGAGTGCCACTTGCATTCCAGTGGCCTTTTTGTTTTAAAATCATGGCCACGTATTGGCCACTTGTTTCACTATATTAGGATGGCCAACTGGTTTGAAAGGTTAATCAAATTCAAGGCAGGCTGAGATCTTGACAAAAATAGTTGTGATTAATAAAAAAAATGGGTAATGCAAAAAATGTTTGAAGGGTTGTGTGATATTAGGATACATCAAATTTGCATTTACTTTACCTGTGTTATAGAGGAGAAAATTACCAAAAAATATCATAAATTTACTGCAATTGTGCCAATTAAATCGTAAATCTTTTAATTTGATCAATTTGTTTGACATGTCTAGTCTTCCACTCAAATATAGTAGGCTGATTAGGAGCAAGCCAAAATGTGGGAGATCACTTTAATAAGAGTATTAGGTTTGGGAACTTGGTTTTGATAGATTAATCTAATGCCTATTAAGCAGTACTTCTTTGCTTTAGAAATCATATTTTCTAGGTCAATATTGTTTCTATGCATATGCTTACATGTGCAAGCCTTTATGGTAATAAATCCAACATTCAAAAAGTTACCAATATAAACATTGTACTTAAACTAGAAAATAAATTATTTAGTAAAAGAAGGCAGAAAATGAATTATTCATCTTTGAAATCTGTCTTTTGCACGACAAATTGAAATACATACCAAGCATTGATTTTCCATCTTTCTTCTTTTCTTTTATTTTTTTTTTGTCTGTCATTTTCTAAATCTCAACTCGTTCTTTGATTTTTATCCTATCTCTTTGCTGCATGGGAGTTGAAACCTACACCTGAAACTATACGTCTCCACCCTTAGGCTCCTTAGAAGATGAGAAATTAAGCTCTCCACCTCCCTCTTCCCATGACAATTATATACATTGGCATAGTATCTTAAATTTGTTCCTAGGAAAAGTTTATTTGCTTGATTTCATTTATGGATAACAGGATGGGAGTGAGGACTAGTGCAGGTATTCTTTACGAGGATTACCATAAGTTCGCTCATCATCGATATTCAATTTGAGCTGTAAAAATCATTCATTAGGGTTATGAAGGTTCAATTTGAGTCCTAAGTATCATCCACGATAATTGTGTATATATCGGTTGATCCATTTATGACATGAACCCATTTAAGCTTGACAAGAACACATATCGTGTCAAAAATTGCCTGCCCTAGTCGGTTCAAAGTTATTCTGTTGCTACGGGGAACAAAATTTTGTTTTTGTGAAATTTCTTATTAATAAACTTTTAAGTTAATTAATAATTGGATTAAAATAAATTTACTTGGTGATTTTTTTTATGTGCACATAACTGCATTTATAGTGAGATTAAGATGTGTTAGAATCATCAAAAAATAATCTTGCAATAGTCTAAAAATTTTTATGGTTAATACCACAAAAAACCTAAAATAAGTACATCATGACAAATTTATCCCAAATGACAAAAAAAAAAAAACTCCAAACTAATAAACTTGTAATAAATTTATCACAAATTAATTTTTTGACCATTAAAAACCTAAAATTGGTACATTTATAACAAATATGCTCTCTGTTAAATTGGAGTAACATCGCAAAAAAAAAAAATCACAAAATTGATATAATTGTGATAAACAAGGAGTAAAATATTAAACTTGTATACCAATCAACTGTCATTGGTCACTATCGATAAAATTTAACTGAAACTAACAAATGATAAATTTGTCATATGTATACCAGTTTGGGGTAAATTTGTTAAAAGTGTACTAGTTTGGGGTCTTGGATAAATTTATCACATGTGTATCAGTTTGCGATTTTTCGTGGTATTAATCCAAAATTTTATAACAATATATTTATTTGGCTCAATTAGATTAGCACCCAAAAGTACATTTGTGATTGTGCGTTGGGTATGCTGATTTTGACATCAAGGACTTAATATGGAGAACAGTTGACTTTCTGTAAGAGTTATAAATGGCAACGCATATGGTAACAATAATGTTCATCATAAAATATGTTGTTTTGTGTGCCCACAGATGATATAGAGCTACTAGAGTCCCCTGTACGTATTCTACTCTCTTACTAATCTTGGCTGGATAAATTGACTATTGGATCAAAACTTTTGCACTCTTCAATTAAGACTGTAATTCTGTTAAAAAAAATAAATAAATTAAGTCTGTATTTTTTTTATTCAATCGAGTAGTTTAAGTACACGTTTCTTTACATGTTTTGGTCCATTAATTGAGAAAAATTATCGCTAACATGCATTAAGTTGCAGATAATTGCCATTCTAGCATTACATGTGGCACTGGCGTGGCGGTGGTAGTGATCATCACTCAGATTTTATCTGTGCGTGCACGTGACAAGTCTAAGTACTTAGGAAACGCGAGGAGTATGGGAAGACCACATGTGGAAGGCGTTTCCATCATCCATCAAGGCCATTATTGTGATTCAGTTTCAAAATAATACTGTGGTGTGTAAGGAAGTCATAGAGATAAAGCAAAGATGCATTACTCGAAGGTAAACTACAAGAAAACCTAGTAGCAAAAAGCATCTAGCTGAAGCACACCTGGGATGCCTTTATCATATGTATGAGTAATCACATCATGGTTGGAAGATATGGTATTTTTTGAGTTCCGGTTTGTCCTTCCCGCTCTCGCTCCCCCTTTAACATCCAGACTACTACAAATAAAGAGAAAGTAAATTAAATTGGGATTTTTTTTTTCAAATTAAGATCAGATTTATAAAAAAAAACGTAAGCAATAGTGAAATTAGATAGTTTTTCTGGCCCTATTATTGTGTTTTTGGCCAACAGTTAAGGATATTATAGGGTTAAGTGCAATATAACGAGGGAAAGGCAAAGAACGGAAGTGAAGGGAGAATTTTACTTGCGACAAAAGTGAACTGGGATTATATTAAGGAAAAATAAGATGAAAAGGAGTGAGTACATTTTTTTTCCTGACCTATTATTATATGTAAGGATAAAAAAAGACAGAAGAAAAGATAAAAGGAAAAGAGAGATTTATGATAATGTCAAAATGGCCATATGCCAGCCTTCCATAAAGTCTGCTATATATCGATTGTGACACTTAAAACTTAGACGGATGCTTGCACAATTATAAGTCCAAAGCAAATGCCAAACAAAATTTATATTCTGAATGCACAAAACCCTAGAAGTCCTTATGAACAGTTAATAGACATGTTGCTATGGTAATATTATCAGATGTTGGAACCTGCCGATTCCATTCGCTGATCAGAAAAGAGAGCTTGAGGTCCCTTGTTGGCTCGTCTCGCAAATAATTGAAGTCGAATGGTAGGGGAGGTTTTCTTCATCCACTTCGCATTTGGTCTCTTCATTGCTTTCTTCAACTGTCAAGCTGTCAAGCTCTCGGTTAATCTTGACGAGTTGCTCAGCCACTTCTTGCATTGTAGGCCTCTTCGCACTGGTTTGGTCCAAGCACTTCACTGCAATCTTTGCAACCATTCCTACTCTCTCAATTTCATCTTTATTGGCAACATCGAAGTTTATGACATCAAAGAGTGTCTTATCCTTCACAGAAGAGATGAAATAATGGATAATATTGATCGACTCTCCGGACCTAGTAATGAAACTTGTGGGCTTCTTTCTCGTGAGCAACTCCATGAGGACAACTCCAAAGCTATATACATCACTCTTAATTGTTATTATACCAGTGGTTAAATATTCTGGATCAATGTAACCCAATGTGCCTTGTATTTTAGTGGCTACAATATTACTATGCTCTGGTGATATTAGCACTGAAGTTCCAAAATCAGACACTTTTGCTGAGTAATTGTGATCCAGAAGTATGTTCACTGACTTGATGTCACCGTGAATGATTGGGGGTTCTGCGCAGGAATGCATATACTCAAGTGCAAGAGCAGTTTCGGTAGCTATTCTGAGCCGGTTTTTCCACAATCTCAAGATGGTCGATGCATTCTGATGGATGTGTTGGAAGAGGGTACCATTTGAAATGTATTCATAAACCAGCAAGGGTATTCTTGTCTCCAAACATATGCCATGGAGCTTCACCACATTTTTGTGGTTTATTTGCATCACAATTTGAAGTTCGTGCTGGAAATCCCTCTTTATTAGAGACTTGTGCAAATCTTTAGGTTTCTTGACCGCAATCATAGTGTCCCCAACTACTCTCCCTCTATAGACGGAACCGAAACTGCCCTCACCAAGCTTATTGCTGCTATCATAGTTGTTGGTTGCTTTTATCAACTCTGCCTTTGTAAAGATTTGAACTCTGTGGTTTTTCAAGAGCTCTCCTCCATTTCGTTTGAAGTTCTTCTCTTTGCTTCTCTTCCTCCACTTGTAAAGGACTAAAGCACCAACAGCTGTGAAGAAGGCTGGAATAATTGCTGCCAAAGAATATACATAACTAGATTAATGATTCAAGCATGTAATCCTTATATGGTCCAAATAGTTCTTCAAAGAAATTAATTTCAAACCCACAACCCATTTAATCCTTTTTTGACATAATCTGCATCTATTACTATTATTTGGATAATCGGTCAATCCTTCAAAATATAACTACCAATTTAACGGTGATGGAAAAATTGTTTCTATAACAAAAGGATTAGACATATTATCCATCACGTAACATTCCTTATGAAAGTCCTCATTTAAAATTTGACGACCGTCATTATAAACCGAATAAGTAATCAATTGAACTCATTTCAAAGACATAATACCAGCGTCTTCTATTACTCCTCCCGATGTCTTTCCTTGACTATAATGAAGAGGGTTTGTAATAAAACAAAAAAGAATAAGGAAGCATTCACCTCCCATTGTTATAGCTCTTTACCTTTACAAATGGTATGAAAACTCAGAGAAATCTTTGAACCACTTATGCATGAATAATGAGGAAAAATTACTAAAAAGATCTTAAACATATTGTAATTGTATCAATTCAATTTTAAACATTTTTTTTTCTAATTGTCCTAAATCACTTCATTCGGTCAATTTTGATTAGAAATAGCTAACGTAGACGCCAACAGTTTTATGTGATGCGGCCAACACAAATGTGAAATAATATTTTAATATTTTTTCAAATTTTTATCTTCTCTTTTATTTTATTTTCTTTCTCTTCCCTTTTCCCCCTTATTCTTCTTCTTCCTCTAGCCGGTCTTGTGACTGACCAAAGGCCAGGGTCGACGAGATTGACTTTGGGCGAGCCCCACCATGATTAGGCGATGCTTAACCTTGCCAGATCCAAGAAGGTCATGCCTCGTCTAGCCCTCGATCGAGATAGGTCGCGAAGGCGGCCTTGTCCAAGCAGCTCATTGAGGCTCACCCTTGCTAGATCTAGCAAGGGTCAAGCCTCACTGGCCCTCGTCTCTGGTCAATCAACGAGATCTAGCAACCAGCTAGAGGAAAAAGAAGAAGGGAAGAAGAAAATGAGAAAAAAAGAAAAAAAGGAAAAAGAAAGAAATAAATACATAATGAAATAATTCAAAAATTATTAAAATATTATTAAATTTATCTACATGAGCACCGACTGTCTTACATGGCGTGTTGACGTCTATGTTAGCGATTTTCGATTAAAATTGGTTGAATAGAAGGAATCGGCAAAAATACAAAAAAATTACGACTTAATTGATAACAAATAAAACGTTTAACTTTACCAAAAAAAATGTTTAAAACTAAATTGACATAATTACAATAGGTTTAGGAATTTTTTGGTAAATTTTCCTAAACTACCCAGATTTGTATTTGCCAATTAAAAACATGATTGAAGGACATATACACTAAGAGTAAATGATACAAATGGTCATTGAACTTTGGCCTAATGTGTAATGCAACATTTGAACTTTAAATTTGTTATATGACTAAATTGAATACATACCAAAAGTTTAAGAACTACATTGAATAAATTTAGAATTCATCACTTTACATTAGATTAACAAACCGCATTGCACATTACATTAAATTAAAATGCAAATCATCATTCCACACACTAATTATAAAACATAACCATTGTTTATCTACATAATAGTTCTCTCTTTTAAAACTAATTTTACCCATATTGAATTGATAAGTTAACACGCCGCCACCCCATATTCGGCGTGGGGCCACTACCACGGGCTGGTTTTATAGAGCCAAAAAAGCTCCAACCTTCACAAGTCAGTCAACGTGGGACAATGAGAAGATGAAATACACAGAAAACAATTGTACCTCATTGCTTTCCTAAAGGACTTTCCAAACTTGCATCTTTTTTAAAAGCGAGACTTGCAAGGAGAAGCGATCGTTTTTTTTATTAATATTTTCATTATTATTAGTCCGTATTTCCATTAAAAACATTAAAGTAACTTAAAAGAAATAAAAAAATTATTTTTTCTTAAGAGTGTAAACGTGGTAACGCTAACAGCCTTATTAGCCTCTATCAACTGTTGTATTAAGGGCGCGATGATAAAATTTCTGTTTCTCAATTTCTGTTTCTCGTTCCCGAATGCGGTTTGGAATGCAATCCGTTTAATGTATGATTTGATTTCTCTATTTACGAAACAGATTTCTATTCCGAAATAGAGAAATCGAAGAAATCGGTGTTTGAAATTTTTAACTTCTCGGTTTCTGAAATAGAAATAGAAATAGAAATTTTTTTTCTCAACTTTTCAATTTAGTCCAAAATATTTTAGATCACTAATATTGAAATAGAAATAGAAATAGTTAATTTAGTCCAAAATATTTTAATGATTTTTTAATATAATCATTCTAATCAATATTGATTGAAAATCTTAACCATTGGGCTAGATGGTGAGAATTGAATGAACAAGGCTTCATTTGTTGCACGTAAGAGATTTTATGCATGGTAATAGTCAATTGGTTATATTCATATCTAACGAGTCTTCCGTGTATGCCAGCCATAACGACTCTATTTGGCTAACTATTTTTTTAATCATAAACTTCATATTAAGGCAGTAAAAATGGGTCAAATCATTAGGGTTTCATCCGATTTTTCTTTTATAAGGAAAAGAGATCTAATAAGAAATATGTTGTTCTTGTAAGAGTGTTGATGAAAATATAGATTTTGATAATAAATTTTTAAATAATCCTAGTGTTGATAATTTTGAAAAAAATTGGTGACCATTTTGAACACGGTGAGGATATTTTTAACAAAATTTGGAAAGAAATTGGAATTAGACTTGAAGTTAGGATTTTTTTAGGAGATTAGACTATTATAATCATGGCTATCATTAGACTTATTTGATTAATGTGAAATCAATTTCGGCAAAAACATAACAACATATTCACTACAATTGAATTTCAATTTTTTTTTTGCCACGTTGTTTATTTTTCGAAAGAAAATATTACGTAATAGGAAACGTAAGCACATGTAATATAAATTCCATGAAATTGTATTTTCAACTTTTCTAATGTATTAGTATTATTTCGACTATTTTTGTATTTGAGGATTTTCTATATTGTTTTAGTATTATTTCTCGCTATTATTTTATATTTGAGAATTTCCATGTTGTTATCTAATCAATTTCTATTCCTAGAAATAGAAATTTTATTCTGTTATCAAACGGATTCTACAAAATGAAATAGAAATTTTGAGTTGTTATCAAACGGGTTTTTCTTCTAAACTGTCAGGGGGAATAGAAAAAAAATGTATTTTTTCTTGGAAGTGTAAACGTGGTAACACTAACAGCTTTATTAGCCTCTATCAACTGTTGTACTAAGAAAGCCCGATGCCCCAGGCTGTTAGGTGTGGATCCATTTCTTCTTTTTTTAGCTTATTATCCGAACTTTGACATTTAATTTTATATATGCTTAACTTCAATGACTTCAAATATGTAAGATAGATGAGAAAATGTATTTTTACATCCCGGAAAAACTAATACATCCACCGCCAACTCTCAATTAACCATGGATTATTATACCGTACCCTGTCAAGCTAATCTCAAATTGCACGAGTAGCGTTAGTGGGACCTATAATGTGACCAATTGCTTCACTCCTGTTTATTCTGAAGTGCTCTGTTTGTCTGTACTTTGTTCTCTTTATTTTTTTCTTCTGTTTCTCTCTTTTAATCTCTTTTAATAGATAATCAATTGAAGATCTTGTGAACCATTCACGGGATATTACCTAAAGGGGACAATTTTTACCCAAATCCCAACTCAAACAAGACATGCAAGTCTGAATAATAATTACTGTAAAAGGATTTCGCAAGAAAATAAAAATAAAAAGCCCGGGTCCAATCCATGGGTGTGATCGTTAAGGTGAGTTGGGTTTCGTAAATTCTGATAACCTCACCGGGCTTCATCAATCTTGAAGGCCATCCTTATACGCAAGTTCACCAACAACTGGCGTTTGGCCTTCGTGTCCATTTAGTACTTAGGGGCCATTATTACTTCAGCAACTCGCCAGAGAAGAAAGAAATTCTTGCAATTTACACCATTATTAGGGCTTTTTTCCTCTTGAAATCAGAAGCTCTAGTTGTTCGTTTTGGCCCAAGATTTGCAGGTTTGGTTGAGATAGGAATTTTCACTTAGGAATGCGGTGTCCTCCCACCAATGTGGTTTCAAAGTGTCAGCCAGAAAAAAAGGTTAAAAAGACGAAAGAGGAGGTACGAGAAAAACGAAGGATAGATGTAATCAGCCTTGGCCTGGGACTGAATAAGGACACGTGGCAGCTTATGGCACACTGTCTATGTCGCCGGGGATTCCACCGACTAAGTACGGTATAATAATCCATAAAAACACATGTCAAACCTACTGTAAAATCAGCAACGAATTGATAAAAAATGAGCCATCTAGTGAATGATGAGGGGAATACACACATATGGATGTAATTACCTGGAACGAGTACGACCCAAAGAGAAATTTGGCAAGCGACTTTACCATCGCCCCGCATTCCAAGTGGGCAATGGCAAGTGTAGTTCCCGGGCGTATTCTTGCACTTCCCATTATATGGGCACTGGCTTGGATTCTTGCACTCATTGATGTCTACATCATGCAGAAGAGAAATTGAACCGTTATCTCGTTTAATGGCAAAAACAAATTGGACAAGTCTGTGCATGAATTATTAGAGACAACGCTGTCCCGTTTGGCTTTCAGTTGTACTATTGGGACATGTGCCCACTCTCTTTCAAGAAATCTTTTGTTTCTCCATTCTCAGTCTCTTTCCGAGTCGAATCCGAGCACAACAATTTCATCGTTCTTTGCCATCAACTGAGATCGATGCTACCTTGAACTCTATATATAGACCCGTTGAGGGCACACGAGCTAGGAAAGGTTCCAGCATACAGATCTTGTGGAAATCGAGCTATTGCAATAGTGCATGGGTCCTACATTGCAAGAGCCAAGCGAGGGGTCGTCTATGGTTATTGGGGACGAAGACTGAGCCTAGGAAGGAGAAGGTCTGATCGTTAAATGCGTGCATAAAATTATATATATGAGCTGTTACTCTCCAAGTGAGGTGGATGTGCTAATATGCATACCTATCACTAATGATGGACTCGTCAAATCTATCATCAAATCTAACCCTTGAGATGCATTATGGTACGCAAACCACGTTGAATATGTGTATATGGGGCCGGGGGGGGGGGCACAAAGGTTCCCCAACTTTATATAGGCCTCCCATTAAAATAATATCATATAGTAAGATGCATCAAATATGTAAGAAAAGCGTATTTTCTCTATCTTTCCCCAATCATCTTCACGGGAGAACTACAAAAAAAGTTCTAAACATATTGTAATTATGCTAATTTAATTATAAATCATTTTTTTGGTTAATTTAATCATAAATCTTTTACATTTGTATCAATTCAATCCATTCAACTATTTTTGATAGGAAAACGCATCCTACATGTTGCGGTGAGAGCCTGATGCAATCAATTTTTAATTATTTGTTTATTTTTCTTTTCTTTCTATTTCTTTTGACCTTGTTGGCATAGAAGAAAAAGAGGGAGAGAAAAGTAAAAGAGAAAAAAGAAAAGAAAAAAATAAATAAAATTTGGAAAATTTTTAAAATATTATTATTAATTATCCACATCAACATTGGCTCTGTTATGTAGGACAACCATTGTCCATGTTAGCAATTTCGGATTAAAAATAGCTGAACGGACAAATACTGATGGAATTAACTAAAATAAAAATTATGACAGAATTAACATAATTCCAATAGGTTTAGTTTCTCCACCTTTCACTCAACCCATTGCCATCTCTACCACTGTTGAGATTGATTTTAAGATGAGCTAAGGTCACGACCCCACCCCCATGCACCATTGCCTAATCTCTCTTGATTAAAGTCGCTGCAATTTTGTCTTCTCCTTTCAAGAAAGCAAATTTCTTTCCCTTCGGTGCGGAGATGGTACCAAGGACTTGTTACTGCCGAGATGAGGTACAATTCAGACTCATGAGAGAGCCGTGGCTCTCTCTCTCTGGACATGGACATGGTGGTTGGACGGCACGTGAAGGCCCACGGTGGGCTCACCTAAGGTGGTGGATGAAAGATGGCGGGTGGTGGGTGAATGATGGCGGCTGTGGCAATGGCGTGAGCTGCAAGCCGAAGAGTGGAGGTAGAGAGAGAGAGAGAGAGAGAGAGGGAGGGAGGGAGAGGGTAGTGCAAATCAAGCGGCAAATGGGTAAACTAGGTGGAATCAGTACATATATCCAGTAGTTCTCTAGCAGGCTCTTGCATGGTGATCAATTAATTAATTATCCACACAATTCATTTGAGTACGACAAGGCATGAGGAGTCACTTATATTAATTACCTGTACATCCTTGGGTGCGATCATAGGGATTCCCCTCGTACCCATCCTTGCATAGGCAGAAGTAACCCCGTTCTTCCCCGGTGTCACCCCGTTCTTCCCCGGAGTCCTCGCATTTCGTGTTTTTGCCTGTACAGGCATAGCTCGACTGGTTCGACTTGGCCTCTTCGCAAGTCCTGTTCTCTGCAATCCACCAGTTCAGAATAGCCGTCATGTTCCCGGACGAGGTGTCGAGCATCGGAATATTCCCCCTGAAGGCAAGCAGCAGTTGAGTTTCGTTATGTTCTTCGGGGAGGCTGACCTCCATGGTCGAGTTGTAGACTTCGATTTCGTGAACCGTAACGTTCCCCGACAATAGTCGGTCAGCAGAGGTGCAATTGAGCAAAAGTCCCTGGATCTCGCACAATCGATTTTGAGCCCGAACGGAAAAGGTACTTCCACTTTTCCACACCGGCGTGAGCAGAGCGCCTTCTGAGCGCCACCTTGACGCAACCACCATGCCACAGCCAACGTTAGAAGCCAGTGCACCATCTTCATTTCCAAAGAAAAGCTCACTCAAACTCTCTCTCACTATATTTGTTCATAGAGCGGAAGTCTAAGTTCGACCCGCTCACGCCAATCCATTAAATAATAGGGTAAAAGACCCTGACTTGAGTACCATTTTTTTTTAATTTACTTAAGTGCCATAAATTTAAAAAATCAATCATTTGAGTTTTATCGGTGATTTGCCTCATCAGAAAATTTGACGTAGACGTCGGTCATCTTACATGACTTTATCAATGCTGACGAAAGGCCATTATATTTGTAATTCAAGATGTAAAAAGTAACTTCTTTTAAAAACTAATAGTTTTCAAAGTAAAATGATTTAGGGGATACGCGGATTTAGTACACAAAATGGTGCAAAATTTTCTTTTAATGCTGAAGGGCAAGATTTTGGACAGTCGTCTTCAACTTAATAGGGTAAACAAGTCTCTTTTAAATAAAAAGGAGCATAGAGTATGCGGAGAAATCCCATCTACTGTTTTGTTTGGATGCACTGCCTTCTCACTAGGCTCTCTCTCTCTCTCTCTTTTTGTATTATTATTGTTACTATATTATATATATTTTGGCAAAGGGTGGGATTATGTTTTTTCCCTTACCAAGATCCTGTTAAAGTCAATATTTGTTGAGATGCAATGTTAATACTTAGACACAAAGCAGCGGATCAAGTGTATGGACTTTATATGAGATTCATATGATACTATATGGAGTGCATATAACAATTTTCTGATTGCTATCATGTTCAAGTGATTCTAATCTGAGAAGCAAAGTAACCTTTCTAAGTCTATGCTATGTTGTCAACATTTCTTTTGGGATAAAAAGAAGACTATATATCGCTCATTAAACAACGGCATGGGACCAATTGGCCGGTCTATTATCGTGAACAGTGAATTTGATGACCTCATATAGAAGAAAATGGGTGGAGAGGTCAAATAAGCTCGAAGCATGTGTGGTGTTGTCATTTTCTCCTTTTGATGTGGTGGACCCCTACTGTACGCCCACAGCTCTTCCGTGGCTATAGACAATGGACCGAGCGACGATCAGCTCGCGTGATACGTGTTTCGTCGCTGTTGGATCTCCCGTGTGGCGCCCTCAATTCGTGTTAATCCACATTTCGTCATCCTCCAGACGGATGACAGGGAGAGATCCACAACGTCTCGTCTCCTGTGTGCTTTTTCTCTGGCATGTTGTCCTGTTCTTCGAAAGACTTTGAGACGAGTTGAAGTCTTCATAAGCCGAGAGGGCGATGCGAGTCTCGTGTCACCGTCACCAATGTTGGTCGCCAAGCGTTGGGCCAGAAGATTTTAGTGCGGATCCAAGCCGCACTTGCATGAACCGAGTGCACAAGATCTTTGATGAATTTCAGTTTTTAGTTGAGGTAAGTCTTATATAGAGCCCACATAAATCAACGTTAGTGATCAATTAGGATCGCTCATCTGCGAAGCATGTTCATATATTTTTTTGGGTCAGGGGTGGGTCAACTGTGTTTGAAGCCAGCATAAAAAGGTAAAGGTCTCCCATAGATTAATCCCAGGTTCTTTTCGTACTTTTTTTTTTTTTTGGTCGTGTGATAGGTCTTACTTTACTTTAATCAAAAGAGAGAGGCGTGCTGCATTTCGCATCTAATACAAGAAAAGGCGGTTCAAAAGGCCTCTATGATCAAAACCATTTGGTGATAACTTCTGGTCAAATCATTTTGTTTTGCAATCTAGAATTATTGACCGAATGATTAAAAGTTCAAATGTCTCGCATTCAAATAAGTCTCAATCGTTTCACACAAAAGTTGGGGTATAGCTGTTGGGTTTAGGATTAGTGCGTTAATACCGAGTAAATTGAATCATTAGTGTTTATCAATTGATCTACCTTTGTCTTTTGATGCTATCTAGCATAAATTGAAATAATAGTTCGTACACAAAAATCTAAATATGATGTCAAGTTTGTAAATAAGGTCAATTGATTGAAACTAGTTTATTTCATGGGCAAGGCATTATAAAAAAAAAGGTCTCTGTTCAATTTTTTTTTTTTAACTCAGTTTGGAAATGCCTATAATATATCGCAATACAACAGCATGCATCAAGCTCCTAATAAAAGAAAACCTCCGCGATCGGATTGAGCAATTATTGAAGCTCGAATCATAAAGATATGAGTTGGCCATGTAAGTCGTTGTTTTGCTTTCCAGATCAAGGCCGAGGGGAAGATTGTACGTACGGTCTTGTCAAGGATTCTTTATTAAAGAGAGGGGATGATGGATGATGTCTCAGGCCCACAATTTGGAATCTAACGCTGCTTTTGTCTATTGCATCTTCTGGACGGACAAGGAAGGGCACTAAATGTATCGTTGTCAAGCTAAAGGATCAGTTGCTTTGCTTTAGAGAGTAAAAATCAAGAACAATAGTGATAGAAATTCTACTTAATTTTTCTAATGTTATTTGGTTGGAATTAGGTATGGTTAGTAATAGGGGTGAGCGGTTCCCGATTTCGGTTCGATTTTGTCTAACTTAACCTAATCAGTCGAAGATACGGTGTTCCTCATTTTTTGGAACCTGAAACCTACCCATCAGAACAAGAACCTATAACCTACCCTGTCACAGGTTCTAGAGTCGGTTCTAGGTTCCAAATGGGTTTTTTTTTTTTTTTTTCTTTTTCAGATTTGAACTATAATGAAGAAGGAAAGAGACAAACCAAAGAGAAACCAAGCAGACCAAGAAAAGCTCTCATCAAGCATTATATCATCCATAAGTAAACAGAACCCAAAGAAACCTTTTGCAATAAAAAACAACTATAAATAGTTTATGAAGCAAGAGATTTGACTCCTAAATCCTGACATAAAGAATTACCACATAGGTAAATGAAAAGGATAGACCACTCTATCCAGCAATGAAGAAGGAGGGCAGTGACCTTACCAAAAGACCACAGGAACATAGATTTTCAAGTTTACAAGTGAAAATTTAGTTAAGAATTGCAAGACTCAGACACTCGGAGTCCTCAATTATCATAGACCCAAGGGCAAAAAAAGGCAGATTCCTCCCTAGTTCCTGATTGTTCTAAGCACAGGTCATGAGGTTCAAGAATCAACAGGTATACACAAAATGCAGACTAGAGGTAGAGAGGCTGGAATCTCAAAACAGCCTTACCAAAGAAAAGAGAATGTCAAAAAACAAAAATTTGACTTCTTCATGATCATAATCTTAGGAGCTAACTTTAACTAGGTTGGTCAATTTATTATATTACCAGCAAAATGCTTCTAACCAAGGAAAGACAAAGTTCTACCTGTCCTACAATCCCAAGAAACATGAAACATGGAGGCACCGCAAAAAAAGACAAGCACCATATCTAGTTAAGAAAGATGCATATATTCCATGACTTCCTTTTCTCCTAATGTTATGTAATCTCAACATATGGGAAAAGTAAAAGTTACAGTAAAAGAGGAAATTTAGTGTCATTCAATATTATCGATTGTTGTGAGGCAATGACAAATGAAATTTACAAATTCATCATTGGGCAAGTTAGCTAATTAAAGTTGAAAAACATCTTGGGACGGACCTCTCAAAGAAGTCCCACAGGCTTTCACACTCATCACCTGCAGATAGATAATACAACTTATGAGAACTGAGAAAGAAAAAATACCCATATGCAGAAGTAATTTAGACATGTCCCCATGACAATTATTGTAACTCATTAACTTTGTTTTGACAGGAAAAAAAGAAACAATAAAGCACCCCGAATCAATGATCTACCTAAAGCTAACGATGCAAGGTCAACTCTTGCATTTAAGTGGGGCTTCCAACAATCTGGTTGGCGCAAATACACTAAAGTAGGTTGGAAGGAAGAAAAAACTCCAAAAGATGCAGAACTAGTTAGATTGATTTACTGAGAGAGAGCCCATTAATGAGTAGATGCCATTGTAAACTAGCACATTTGTGTGCCCACATCTAGGTGAAAAATGGAAAATCAGGATGAACACCGGTTGATAGACAATGAGGGCTAGCAAGTCCTCGCCTAGATTTATCGTGAAGGCCGGTGACCCTTGTTATGGGGAGGGCTTGCAGGCCCTCGCTGGCGGTAGGCCAAGGTCTCTAGCCTCAAGCTAGGCCTCAGTGACCCTAGCTAACTCTCCTCCCACCGTTGCCGGCTCTTCCCGGTGACGGTGGGGAGGTGGCGATGAGGGTTGGGCCCTCGTTGTTCTGCAATCGAATCCTTTTTTTTTTTTTTAATTTAGTTTTAAATTAATTAAATTAGTGTTTATATTAAAATTCAAATAAGAGGCAACATGACGTTGTTTTGACTCTTTTTATTTTATTTTATTTTATTGATTCAACTCTCCAGTGAGCCACATAGGCGGGTTATATTATTAAAAAAATACCACGTAGGATTTCCGACGCCCTTTGCCGAAGTTGACACTTAAATGTCCTATTTTTCAAAGAAAATGGCACTTATGTATACCTTTCGTAACTTTTGGCACTTGCGTGTCTCTTCGTGCCAAATTTTGACACTTGTGCTATACTTCTACCTGATGAAAACAAAAATTAATGGGTTCAACTCCTTTTAGTTTTTCTTGATTGCTACTACAAAGTATGCCACGCAGTTACCATTGCAAATTCCGCAACCTCCACAAGTTTTATTGAAACACTAGGCCATGCTGCATTCGTTGAAGCCTTACAAGAGATACAAGATCCTCATCACGCTTGGGCGACTCTTTGGCTTTCTTAATTTTTCAAAAATATTTATTATTTTGATTGTCTAATGTTTTTGACAACACATCTAACACCACATGTGATGCTAGAATGGCAATAAATTGCAAATTAATGCCATGTTATAAGCATTTTCGTCAATTTTTCAAATAAACGGCCAAATACAATTAAAAAAAAAAAATACACTTAAGGTTTAGCAGCACCAATTGGCTCCGAATGTTAGGCTTCGGGTCATCTCGGAATCTTTTCACTTGATCCACTGGATCTTCGATCAGTTTAGGAGTGTACCTTGACTACTCGACAAATTTTGCCTCATATTGATCAAAGGCCATATTCCTTTGTTGGAGTTGCAGGGATTTTGCCATCTTCTTATCTCGAGCATGCTTTGAAAAATATTTTCCATTGAAAGCTTGGACGAAGATGTCCCAAGTTAGGGAGTATTTTCAGGAAATATTCTCCCTTTAATTGCATTCCACTAGTGACTAGCATTGCCCTATGATTGGTTTATTGCCAATGTCACTTTGTCTATAGCCGAGCACCTCAAAAAGTGCGAATGTCTTTTCCATTTCTTTATTCCATGATTCGGCCTCTTTGAGATTCCTTGTTCCAGCAAGTCTCGAGGTTTGTAATTTCAAGAATTGCTCAACTAGTCCTTGCATAAGACGGCTGCCATTGCTATCCCCATTAGCAGGTGTAGAGGCATTGGCAAAAGCAAAGGCTAATTGCTATTGAACCCGCTGCTCCATCACGCTTTCAATGGTCGCTAATGCTTGTAGATTTCCTCCTAGTCGGGGGTCCCCTTTTGATTTTCTTTTCGAAGTCACCTGATCCCGAACACTCATGTTGTTTACTTAGAGGACAACTATAGGAATCTTAGGGATGTTTTCTCTATAGGCACAAAAAAAGATTAGTAGTTCTGATTCATCATTAGGAAAATCTATCAAACAAGACAATCATATGCATAAAATGTTTTTTCTAACTAACTACCCTTGACTCCCACCGCACTTTATCATTCCAAGTGATAACCCCGCTATGATACCAAAAACTATCACGATTCCAACTCCATCTCTAGGGTCTTGAGCAACACGGGTTATTTTCACGACATCCCAAGCTTGTCGCCGTCCCAATTTTTTTTATCTTGCTAATAAACACATGTGGAAGTGTGAATAAACAAACTCCCCAGACAAACAATAGTTGAAAGACTAGGATATACATTGCACAAAATACATAACTTTTTATTTCAACAGTACATTAACAATCCATTTTTTCTTTTCACATCCCATTACAAGTTTCCACATAGGTCAAGGGAATTCTTATCTCCTCTAGCGTGACTGTAGCTCCCAAAATTGATATGAGACTTTCATGCCTACAAGACTAAAAGATGAGGGAGTGAGTTTTGAGAATTTAGTAAATAAAACTCATAGTTCTCTACTAGGAAAGCATTTCATCATCAAAGCCTAGCAAGTACAACACTCGCAAACAATGTCGATGACAAATCAAATAAAAAATTATTATTACATCTCGATTACATGTAGACGTCCATCACATCATGTTTCAACGCATGCTTACCTTCGGTTTAATAGTAAAAACATCAACATATCATGCTTATGCATAATTGGCATTTATGCAAATTCATTTATCGTCATTTTGGCTCGACCAAATGCTTTAGCTCGACCGGGTCTTCCACCTTCTTGTTGGGCTTCCTGGCTTGACCAGGGCATCTTGGCTCTACTGAGATTTTCGGGGCTAGCTTTCATAGGCTTCTAAGTTCAAGACCCAAGCATCCTGGCTCAACCAGATCAAAACTTGGCTCAATTGAGGTATTCATTTCAATGAACGAGGCATTGTGGCAAATGCTGTGTGGCGACGGATGCTTTTTCCTCTTTAAGTGCACACATATATGCATCATATAAGTTGGTTCTTATCTTTTCTCTTCGCCGACACATGTATGGCTCAAAGGCGTGCTCATGCATTCGTGTGTGTCAAGAATTTTTGTATTACACTAATAAATATGTTAGGAATGACCCTTTGGTCTATGACTTGAACCGATCACTTAGCACCGATCCCCGCACTGGACAAGGCTCGAAAACAACACACCTTAATGTGGATCCAGGACTTTGAGGTTTGGATACACCTTGCTTTAGTGAAGATCTTAAGCTCAACGAACCTTGGCTTCGACCCAGCGTGAACATACTTCATGCCGTGAATGACCCTTGGTTTGTGGTTTGGTTCAAACGCCAAGTACAAAGTCCCCGCCCCAATCAAGACATAGAATTGGTGTGCTTTAGTGCCTTTTCAAGTCCTTGTGGACTTGGGTGATCCCCATACTGATTAAGACTTAGAATTGAAGTCTCAATGCCGGTCCAAGACCTTGCAACCTTGGGTGATTCTCGCATTGAACGAGACTTGGAACCAGCACGCTTTAATGCCAATCTAAGGTCTTGTGGCCTTAAGCAATCTTGCCTTGCATTAAACACAACCGTGAGCAAACCATACAAAAGATCCAACATCCTACACACAGCTTGATAGGTGAGCATCTAGCTAGGTTCAACAATGGAGTCTACCACCCTAGAGGTGAAATGGGGATCTTACTTACCTGCATAAATCTCAAGAATCCTAGAGAGAGCGGCTTGACGAGGGGCAACGGTGCAAGATCAAGAGAAAGGGGAAGTATGGCTTGTGTGTCATGCCCCGATCATTCGAGTGCGTGCCCATCCCTCGATGGTCGATTAAATAGCGACGTTCCAGGACGTGTTGCCGACCCATTCATTTTAATATGCATGCATAAGCGAATAAATAAATCCCTAGACAGCAGAAAGATGTGATAGAAAAACAGGACCACAAATTTTCGAAAACCACCACACAGTTATATACATATCAAACTAAGTCATATACAATATTAGCCGATATATACAAGGTTTGCAAAAAAGGGGTGGGGGTTACAGATCCTTTAAGCATTTGAGTCTTCAACTGAATATTCCGGGGACCCTGGATTCGATAGACTCAGGTCCACCACTGAACCGCTAGGGGGTTTTGCCGTGCCCTTTCCAAAAGCAACCTTCGGCATCAACATAGAGACCTCATATTCCAATAGGGGACCTTTTCTTTGTCCATTTCGCTCACGACGATACCACGATTTGTATTGATGAGGTACCTTATGGGGTAGACCCTCATCAACCCAGACAATGGATCTCATGAGTTCATAGACCGATCCCCTTGGGTTCCCATGAAGCGGAATATAAGATACCTGCTTGATGAACTTTTTCGGCTGGCCTAAACACTCGGACGGTACATCCATCTAAGGACCTGTAAATGTTATCCTATAATAGGGTGAGACGATGTCTCAGCAAGTTCACTCCCTAAGCCCCGACTAGGAAGGAAATACGCCCAAAGGCTATCTAGCCACACATGAGATAAAAGATTTACATTTGTCTTAGTCCCTTCTCGCAAGTCACTACGATTCATATAACTAACCAATCACTTCAATTCAATTCACATCAAACATTAGTTAGTCGACTTTCTTGACTCCATACCATCGATAGCATCCACACAATTCGATCGAATCGAACCTTGCTCACCCTAAGCTAATAACAAATGGTATAGCTTACTAAAGCTAATCAAGTATATTGCTCACTCTAAGCCGATATATTGAGGCTCTTAGGTTGATATAGTATACTGATAATGTTCACCAAAGCTGATAAATAATATAGCTCACTCTAAGCTAATAAATAATATAGTTCACTCTAAGTTGATAAAGTATACCACTCGTGCTAAGCTGATATATCAATGCCCATAGGTTGATATAGTATATTGATAATGCTCACCAGAAACTGCTAAGGTATGCTGATATATCAAGGCCCGTGGGCTCATATAGTATACCGATGATGCTCACTCTAAGCTGATAAAGTATACTGCTCACTCTAAGTTGATAAAGTACACTGCTCACTTTAAGCTGATATATCGAGGCCCATAGGTTGATACTATTATCACCAATTGAGAATTTCATCATTTTTATTATTCCCGATAAAAATAATCATGTGTGGGTACACGGTCGGTTTTAGCCAAAATACAATATTTTTTTTTTTTGAGAATCCCACTAATTTCAATAATCAATAAACCCATTTTTGACGTTGTAAACCGACGCTCGGTATTTTCTAATTAAATACCGAAATTATTAAATTTTGGGATAAATACCCTAAAATTACAATTCACACTCAATTTGCACAAATTAGTACTCAATTAAATAAACCAATCATACCATTACAATTAGCATGAAATTCCGGTCATCGACTATCTCGGTCTAATTTTCGGAAAATAATAAATAATAAATAAATACTAAAATTAATTAAATAAATACCTATAAATGCCAAAAATGCAACTTAGTCCGGGGAAAGTCTATTTAAATACCGAAACGGGCCCGGAAAATTTCCGAACTTATCTAGATAAATACTACGATCTATCTACTTGCTAATTACACTATTCTAACTACCTAATATGCATAAACGATTAATTAAATTGCTAATCCATTTTAATTAACCACATAATCCCTAATTAGCATTAACTAATCAACCCTTAAGCATAATTAACTCCATAAGCGGAGATTAGTGAGTAAACTCACCGGTTTTGAATTCCAATAAGTTCATGGCGATGGCGAGGCGGAGATGAGCGACAAACTCCGAAGCGGCGCTGCACTATGAGGTCTAGAAGGGCTTGGAAACGGGCCTCGAAGCCCACGGTGGGTTGTTGGGTTTCGGTTTCTCCTTTGGGCCGAGTAAGGGTGGATTGGCGGTTGGCTTGGCGTGAAACAGTGGGAGGGGACAACGGCGGCCAGGCAAGTGGAGACGGCTGTTGGACAGTGGTGAGTTGAGCCATGGTGACCTTCTCAATGGTTCAGGCAACTTGTTGGATGACGAGCAGGGGCGAACGACGTAGCTGGGATGGCAGTGACATGTGGGCAGGCATGCGACTCGCGGGCGTGTGACGGTCGCGTGTTGGCGATCTGGCGGGCAGCAGGGGGCGTTGACGGTGGAGGGGGAGCTGCTGGTTGACTTCTCTGGTTCTTGGAGGCTTCAAGGCTGCTGGAAATAGGAAAGTGACCGGCTGAGGAAGGAGGGGGACAACAAAGCTTGGAGGGTCCCAATTAGCTTTAACCTCACCCCTTTGTCCCCTTGACCATGCCCCACCATGGACGACTAGCTCCCACATCCCTTTGTAGCCCACAAAGCTTCCTTGGGAAGTCTTGGAAGTGGTCCAAAAGGTCATGGACCAAGGGGCTACGAATTTTGGACTTAAATTCCCCAAATCCACTTCAATTCTCTTTTGAATTGATTCAATTCGACTGCCAAAAATTCCACCAAGATGTCTACGATCAAATTGAAATTTTTCCTCACCAATAGAATTAACTTGCATCTAAAAAATGTGATTAAAAACGGTCCTCTGAATTTTTCGGTCGAAAATGGTCCTATATCGAATTTTCGCCAAAAATCTCGGTTTGTAGAAAAATCTTCGGAGGATGAGTTGACATTCCTAAAATGACTCATGACATTACAAAACTTTCAATTTTTGAAATTGGATTCAAATTCACGGTTAATTTCAATCTGGCTCGATTTTAGCGTGACTTAGCTTACCGGGTAGCTTTTAGAAATTTTTGGTGTAATTGACCCATGGTCGATTTTTTTCAAGCCATAATTTACCTCTTTGACTCATCGGCGACTCTCGGTGGTTGTGAAAATCTCAAGGTTTCAAATACGGATACAGGATATCAAAACGACAAAAAAATCAGTATAGTATCTCTGATCTCTAATCGATTTTTAACTGTGTTGTAATGATATCTATAGATGAGTACGGTCAAGTAGTTAATTCCTAATTGAATTGTCAAGTTTATTGCATTAAAATCCCTTAATGACTTTCTCAGATAGTCTAGTTATCTCATAAGTGATTAGCTCAAATAATAGCACTATCGGTGCGTCGATGAAAGACCCAATTTATTTAATTGAAAACAGGACTGAAATTCTAGGATGTCATAACTCTTTCCATCTTATAAAAATTTCGTCCTCGAAATTTACACTATTACAATTCTTTAAACAAAAAGGTGGGGGTACAATTGTTTCATCGAATCCTTATTTCCCAGGTTGCTCCTTCAGTGCTGTGGTGTTGCAAGACCACTTTGACCAATAGGATCGTCTTGTTGCACAAAATCTATTCTTTTCGATCCATAATATGAACCGGGCTTTCCACGTATGACATTCTATCGTTCATGTCCATTTTCTCAAAATTAAGCACGTGAGTTGGGTCGGGCTCATACTTCCTCAACATCGACACGTGAAAGACGTCATGCACTTGCTCCAACATTGGCGGCAATACAATATGACACGTTTGGATCCCAATTCTTTCAAGAATCTCAAAGGAACCTATGTACCTTGGACTCAGTTTTTCTTTCTTGCCAAAGCGCGAAGTTCCCCATATTGGTGACACCCTTAGGAAAACATGATCACCAACTTGGAATTCCAAAGGCCTTCGACGTTTATTTGTGGAGCTTTTCTGGTGGCTCTAAGTGGTCTTTAACCTATCCCCGATGACTGCAACTGCATCCACTGACTGTTGAACCAACTCTAGGCCCATGATCTTTCTTTCCCTGACTTCATCGCAACAAACTGGTGTTTTGCATGCTTTGCCATACAACACTTCAAAAGGAGCAATTTGAATGCTCTTCTGGTAGCTGTTGTTGTAGGCAAACTCAATAAGGTGAAGTTATTCCTCCTAGCTTCCCTTGAAATCCAACATGCAAGCTCGTAACATGTCTTCGAGGGTTTGAATCGTCCGCTGAGATTGGCCATTCGTTTGAGTATGATATGCCGTACGGTACTGTAGCTTCGTCTTTAAAGCAGCCTGCAAACTTTTCTGTTGACACCAAAATTTTGGTGATCTGGTCATTTATTTATTGCATAGAAAATTAAGGGTTAATTTTATCCTTGAAAAAATATTAATTGTATAGCATATAAATTTAGGTGCATTTATTTTTAGTTTGCATGTTTTGCATTTATTTTTTGGACCGGTGATGGGTGGGTTCGAATTAGTGGTTCTAAGCTTTAACTTGGTAGGCCGGTCTAAGCCCACGAAGCGAGCAAATTGGCCCAAAAATTAATGATAAAAATTCTTTTGTGAAAAATAGGAAATTGAAATTTTTCCAGGGTATGATGAATTTTTTGGATAGGGCAGGTGTGACAGAAAAACATTGAGATTTATCTTTGCAAGATTCGGATTTAGAGAAAAATTCATCATAATCTTGAATCCTTATCAGTATAGGATAAAATTGATGAATAAATATTGTGGATGTACATTCGAAGAAGAAATGGAAATCCTAGTCTTTCCCCTATAAAAGACCGTACGTGTAAAGAGTTAAGGGGTCTTTTTTGAGTGCAAAGGGAGGAAATTGAAGGAAAGAAGTTTTCCTTTGAGAGAAGAAAAGTCAACTTAGGGCTTTTGTTCAAAAGCAAAAACTGCAGAGAGAGAGAGAGAGAGAGAGAGAGAGAGAGTACAGAGACAAAGAAGAAACGCTCGGCTGCAAAGAGGAAAAATGTCCACCGTTCTTCTTCTTTGCCGTTAGGCTCCCTACTAGTTTCTGCTACTTCACTCGCGTTCGCATTGTTGCGCTCGCAACACAGCTCGACCCAGCCGCGCCACTGCACCCCTGTGCTGACGCTTTCCCTTGCTGTGGTCGCGACGACCTGTGACTTCCACCCACCCAAAGCTTCGTTGCCGTCGTCGTCTGTGCCCCCTATGAAGCTGCTGTTGCTCGGAGCCACCGAGCTTCGCCCTCAGCTTGTTGGAAGCTGAGTTGCCATACACTGTTTTTTTGCTAGCCTTGCGACGCTAGCAGCCCGCGAGTCCTTTGTCCTCACGTTTTTGCTAGCCTTGCGACATCAACTCGTTAGTCCCTTTTGTGCGCTGCTCACCCACAAACTGTCGCCCTGTCACTGCTACCGCCACTCCAACTGACCCGTAGATGCCCGAGCCTGCCTAGTTCCACCTCTGGTCCGATGCCCGGCGGCTACTCTCCGAGTTTTTCCCGTAGCCGCTGCCACTCTACCTCCTTCATCCTTTCTCCTCTGCTTGTCGTTGTTCTACCAGCTATTGTCGGAGCTTCGATGACCGTGCTCATCACCCTCACCAAAGCCCTTGGGTGACCTATCACCATAGCCGCTGCCCTTGAGTTGTGCCGTGCTGTGCCTCAATCGTTGGTCCTTTCTACCGATTGGATTTTTTGGAAAAATTTCAAATTTAGGTAGAGGTTTATTTTAGTTTTATTTTATCTTATTTAGTTTTTTATATTTTGTCTCGTTCTTTGAAATATTTCTTGATGCCTAATTGAAATCTCTGATATAGCATCCAATTCGCAACCGCACAAATTTTTATCCCATCTATAAGGCTTTAGATGAAATAATTATTCATACAAGAGTAAAATTGATATCTTGATCTTTAAGGCTTAAGATCAATTTATCGATTTTATTAGCAAAATAATTAAGTTCAAATTTCAATTCGAATGATAGATAACATTTTTTATGACCATGGATGATTTAGTGTTTATCTCTTAATTGTTTTGTTTATCCTGAAAATACAAAAAAAAGTTGCATTTGCATTCCATTTAGATTAGAAGTGATTGCATGATAGGTTAGTTATTTTTTAAAATGCATGTTTAGAAGGCATTTAGCATAGATAACATTTCATTTTAGTTAGAGTGGTATTTTTAGTGATTTTAATTACGATTTTTTCATAAAAATACAAAAAAAGTCATGTGTATGTCATGTATGATTAGGTTCATGAAATGCCCGTCATCTAATGATTGTTGTTAGGTTCATTTAGTTAGAAATTGGTCGTCATTAAAATTAAGTCATTTGGCTAATTTAGATTGCATATTTAATTGTTGCATTTCTTTAATTTCGAATTTCATGGAAAATACAAAAATTTTTACAATAAATTCATCTCATGCTTCAGGATAGGCCGCATGCTTATTTATGTCATATAGTTTAGGTCATGTTGCAATGTCATATCATTTCATGTTAGATTAGTGACATGCATTGCATAAATCATGATTTTCATTAAATAAATGAAAGCAAAAATTGAGTGATTGCGTGTTAATTAGAAATCATATCTAGGATTGTTGATGTGAATTTTGATATAATATTATAGATGTTTTCGTTGCTATGAGGTAAGTATTGCATTTTTTTAATTCATTTTTTATGTTAAATTAGTGGTTTGCGCACCCGCATGATCACCTCATATGTTAGGGAAGTGAATTAAAATTAATTCAAGTTGCTTGCAAAACATTTTTTCAGAATAAAAGAGAAAGGTACCGAAAGGGCACTAGGAAAGTCTAGTGTAACCAAGCCTCCATACCCAAAGTTTCTGGCTCGTAGGAGTAAAATAATTCTCCCATTATTTTACTTAGGTTCAATCGACCTATCGTAAATTGATTAGTGGCGACTCCTTTTTACATGCTAGATATTTGAACCTTAGTCGCAAGTTGGTATGGGCTTGGGAGACCCTAAGCTAAGTTTAGGCTTAGTAATCCATTAACCTAATTTTAGGTGGTGTATCCGAAATTTTGGTCACAACATCTTCTAAAAAGCAGCTGTGAATCTCGGGTCTCGATCTAATGTAATCGTCACTGGCTCTACATGCAGTCGAACTATCTGACGCTATGTATAACTCTGCGTGCCTATCCAAATCAAGGTCCTTTCGAATTGCGATGAAGTGAGCTGACTTTGTCAGTCTGTCAACCACTATCCAAATCGAATCATTATCTCTCTGACTCCTCGATAAGCTTATCACAAAATCCATCGTGATGTGCTTCCATTTCCACTCAGGAATCTCGAGAGATTGTAGAAGTCTTTCCGGCTTACAATGCTTTGCCTTCACTTGCTAACACGTCAAACACTTGGTGACATGCTTGGGCGATGTCTGCCTCCATACTGGACCACCAATAGTGTTGACGTAGATTTTGATTCATCTTCATACGGCTAGGATGAATATTGTAATTGCTACGATGAGCTTCTGATAAGATCTCCTCTTTAAGCTCTACATTGTCAAGTACACACAATCGTTCTCTAAACCTTAGTGTTCCATCCTAAAAAATTTAAAAGGTAGTTTTTCTCTTATCGGTGTCCTTTTGTAGAATCTTCTAAACATCTAGGTTTGTCGATTAAAGTATTTTGATCATGATATGCACATTTGGCTCAATTCTAAGGGTAGCCGTAAGATTCGAGAGGCGGCCTCCTCAAATTTGAAAATGAAATCTCAAGCTCTCTCGAGTAAAACCCATTCCTTAACCATCATCTGTGCAACTGAAGACTTCCTACTCAACGCGTTTGTGACCTTATTCGCCTTCCTAGGGTGATATAGAATATCACAATCATAGTCTTTTAGAAGTTCCATCCAGCGACTCTGTCTTATTTTCAACTCCTTTTGAGAGAATAAATACTTGAGACTTTGATGGTCAGTGAAGATGTGGAATCTTTCTCCACATAAATAATGTTTCCAAATCTTTAGAGCGAAAATAATTGCTACGAGTTCCAAGTCATGCGTTGGGTAGTTCTGTTCATGAGATCTCAACTGACGGGAGGCGTATGCAACTACCCTACCATGTTGTATGAGAACGCATCCCAATCCTCTAAACGAAGCATTGCTATAGATCTCGCATCCTTTAGGACCGGATGGAATGGTTAGTACAGGTGTGGTAGTCAGCTTCTATTTGAGCTCTTGGAAATTACACTCGCACTTGTCTATCCACACAAACTTCTCTTCCTTCTTCAATAGTCGAGTCAACGGTGATGTTAAAGTTGAAAATCCTTCCACGAACCTTCTGTAGTAGCCTGCCAAACCCAAGATGCTTTTGATCTTTGTCACTGTAGTCGGTCTTAGCTAGTTGATTACTGCTTCAATTTTAGTCGGGTCCATAGAGATTCCTTTGCCAGAAATCATGTGACCTAGGATTACTACTCGAGTCAACCAAAACTTGCATTTGTTAAACTTAGCGTACAATCCATGAATCCTTAGGGTCTGCAGTACTATTCTTAGATGTCCCTCGTGCTCCTTAGCATTTCTCAAATATACTAAAATATCATCGATGAACACGATCACAAACTGATCCATGTATTCCTTGAACACTCAGTTCACTAAATCCATGAAAGCAGCTAGAGCATTCGTTAAACCAAATGGCATTACAGTAAACTGATAATGGTTGTATCGAGTACGAAACGCTAACTTCAGCATATCCTCCTTCCTGATCCTCAGCTGATGATACCCTGTCCTTAGGTTGATTTTAGAAAATGATGCTCCTTGCAACTGATCAAACAAGTCGTCAATTCTCGGTAGTGGATACTTGTTCTTGATCGTCACCTAAATGAGTTGTCGATAGTCGATGCACAGGCGCAACAAACCATCTTTCTTTTTCATGAACAGAATTAGTGTTCCCCAAGGTGATGCACTAAGACGTATGAATCCCTTATCCAACAATTTTTGCATCTGCATCTTCAGTTCCTTTAACTTAGATAATGACATTCGGTAAGGAGCCTTAGAATTGGCTCTGTCCTGGGTGCTAGCTCGATCACAAACTCTATCTCTCTTTTGGTAGTAGGCCTGTCAATTCTTTTGGAAACACATTTGGAAATTCTTGCACCACCGAGATATCTTTGATCTTTAGCTTCTCAACTGTCATATCCATGATAGTCGCTAAATACCCTTGGCAGCCCTTGTCCAACAAACGGGTCGCCTTAAGCGACGAGATTAGGGTAATCGAGGGTCCTTCTTGACTCCCAACAAACTTGAAACTTTCACCCGCTAACGGGTTAAACTGAATCGTTTTACGATAACAATCTATCTTAACTTGTTGCTTGGTGAGCTAGTCTATGCCAATTATTAAATCGAAATCATACATGGCTAGGACTAATAAGTCTATCCTCCCCTCTCGCTCACCAATCGCTAACTTGCAACTAGAACAACCCAATGCAGACAACACCTTATCCTTTAACGGTGTAGATATGCTAACCACTGACTCCAGTAACTTAGGACTTAATCCTATTAGCTTAACATATTGCTTAGCAATAAAAGAATGAGTCGGGCTAGGATCGAATAAAGCATAAGTAGCATGGTCATTCAACGAAATCATACCTGTAATCACATTAGGTGAGTCTTTAGCCTGACCTCTTGTGATGGCATATACTGTCCCTTGAGCTGGGGTTTTGATCTATCCACCCTACGGTGCATTCTGCAGCGCGAATCCCCTGTTCTGACCCATCGGTGGCAGCGGCAGTAATTGCTGTTGTCCTCTCGGTCTTCTAGGACGATCTTTGGCCATGTGACTTGGCTGGCCACATTCAAAACAAGTGCTCGTCCTCCAAGGGCATGGAGCTGTACCATGTCACCTTCCACAAAAGTGACATGTACCATTCTAACTTGGCTTTGACTTGCCAACTCCATCTTTCCTATCGGGCAGGACATGGAATCTTCCTCTGGACATGGGCTTCTTCCCATACCGAGACTACACCTTCAGGGAATACTATTCCTTGGGTGGCTCTCCACCAAGTCCTCGCAATTCCCTGTAGCTGGTAGGTTGCAAGGACTACCTTCTTCGTCTCGGTGCAAATTAGCAGTGCAAAGACCTTCTCCAAGCCTTAGATCCATAAAGCTACAGCTTCGGGGTCTCTTGCCCTAGTGAACTTCGGTGGGTTCAACTTTAAAAACTGTTCCACCAGCTTATGCATCGGTCTCCCAGCGACCACGTTCCCTATTGGAACCTCAGCAAGTACGGTGACAGGTGCGGCAGCAATAGCAGTATCCATGGCACATTAGCGGCAGTTGTGGTAATGGCGGCTAAAGCGGCGGCACTGGCAGCTTGAATCTGAGGCTACTAATCCATCCTATTTCCCAGCATCTCTAGCGTTTGCATGATCTTAGTGAACTTTGGATCATCAGGGGCTACTACCCCAACACCAATATGAGGCGGTGCTACTCCACTTGTGCTAACTTGAGCTGGCGCTCGACCACGACCTCCTCGGGTACGACCCTCATTGGCGTCTAACCCCAAGTCGCAGGTTCAATGGGACACTTTCTAGGAGTCCTCTACTCCTGATCACTCTTACTGCAAGTTTTCTATTGAAACTTGCCTTCCAATTCCACACAAAATTAGAAGTTGAGCGATCCATATAAACAAACAATTCTACCAATCAGTTATCATAGACATGCACCGGCATGAAATAAAGGCATTTCTTACTAACTATCCCATAACTTATTGCATCTTATCACTCAAACTATCAACTTGCTTTGATACCACTAAATGGGGATGTCACGCCCTGATCCTCCAAGCGCGTGCCCATCCCTCGATGATCAATTAAATAGCGACGTCTTAGGACATGTCATCAACCCATTCATTTTAATGCGCATACGGAAGTGAATAAATAAATTCCCAAACAACAGAAAGATGAAATAGAAAAACAAGACCACAAATTTTTGAAAACCACTACACACTTATATACATATCAAACTAAGTCATATACAATATTAACCGATATATATAAGGTCTACAAAAAGGGGTAGGGGTTACAAATCATTTAAGCATTCGAGTCTTCAACTAAATACTCCGAGAACCCTAGATCTGACAGACTTGGGTCCACCACGGAACCACTAGGGGGTCTGCCATGCCTTTTCAAAAGCAACATCCGGCATTGACATAGGGACCTCATATTTCAATAAGGGACCTTCTCTTTGTCCATTTCACTCACAATGATACCATAACATGTATTGATGAGGTACCTTATGGGGTAAACCCTCATCAACCTATACAACGAATCTCATGAGTTCATAGATGCATCCCTTTGGGTTCCCATGAAGCAGAATATAAGATACCTGCTCGGTGACCTTCTTCGGCTGGCCAAAACGATCGGGCGATATAGCCATCTAAGGACCTGTAAATGTTATCCCACAACGGGGTGAGACAACATCTTAGCAAGTTCACTCCTTAAGTCCCGACTAGGAAGGAAATACGCCCAAAGGCTATTTAGCCACGCACGAGATAGAGGACTTACATTTGCCTTAGTCCCTTCCTGCAAGTCAGTACGATTCATATAATCAACCAATCACTTCAATTCAATTCACATCAAACATTAGTTAGTCAACTTTCTTGACTCCATACCATTGATACCATCCACACAATTTGACCGAATCGAACCTTGCTTACCATAAGCTAACAATAGATGGTATAGCTTATTGAAGCTGATCAAGTATCCTACTCACTCTAAGTTAATATATCTAGGCCCTTCGGTTGATATAGTATACTGATAATGTGCACAAAAGCTGATAAATAATATAGCTCACTCTAAGCTGATGAATAATATAGTTCACTCTAAACTGATAAAGTATATTGCTCGCGCTAAGCTAATCTATCAGGGCCCATACGCTGATATAGTATACAGATAATGTTTACGAGAAGCTGCTAAGGTATATTGCTCACACTAAGTTGATATATTAAGGTCTGTAGGCTAATATAATATACTAGTGATGCTCACTCTAAGCTGATAATGTATACTACTCACTCTAAGCTGATATATTGAGGCTCATAGGCTGAAATAGTAACTATTCTCACAAACTGAGAATTTCACCATTTTTATCATTCTCGATAAAAATAATCGTGTGTGGGTACATGGTCGGCCTTAGCCAAAATACAATATTTTCCCTTTTAAAAATCCCACTAATTCCAATAATCCATAAACCCATTTTTGACGTTGTAAATTGACGCTCGGTATTTTCTAATTAAATACTAAAATTATTAAATTTTGGGATAAATACCCCAAAATTACAATTCACACTCAATTTGCACAAATTAGCACTCAATTAAATAAACCAATCATGCTATTGCTATTAACACAAAATTCTGGTCATCAGCTATCCCGGTCTTATTTCCAAAAGATAATAAATATTTAAATAATTAGCAAAAATTAATTAAATAAATACCAATAAATGCCAAAAAAATGCAACTTAGGCCGGGACAAGCCTAATTAAATACCAAACCGGGCCCAGAAAATTTCCAAACCTATTTAAATAAATACTACAATCTATCTACTTGCTAATTAAAATACTACTCTAACCACCTAACATGCATACACAATTAATTAAATTGCTAATCCATTCTAACTAACCACATAATCCATAATAAGCCTAAACTAATCAACCCTTAAGTATAATTAACTCTCCAAGCGGAGATTAGTGAGTAAACTCACTGGTTTTGAATTCCGATAAGTACATAGCGACGGCGAGGCGGAGATGAACGACAAACTCCGAAGCGGCGTTGTGCTCCGAGGTCCGGAAGGGCTTGGAAACGGGCTTCAAAGCCCACTGTGGGTTGTTGGGTTTTGGTTTCTGCTTTGGGCCGAGCAAGGGTGGACTGGTGGTTGGCTTGGCGCGAAATAGCAGGGAGGGGACAACGGCGGCCAGGCGGGTGGAGACGGTTGTTGGATGGCGGCGAGCTGAGCTCCAGTGACCTCCACAATGGTTCAAGTGACCTGTTGGATAGTGAGCAGGAGCAAACGATGCAACTGGGACAGCGGTGACACGTGGGCAGGCACGTGACTCGTGGGCGTGCTCGAGCGCACGATGGTGGTGTGCTGGCGGTTCGACGGGCAACAAGGGGCGTCGATGGTGGAGGGGGAGCTGCTGGTTGACTTCTCTAGTACTGGGAGGCTTCAAGACTGCTAGAAATGGGAAAGTGACTGGTTGAGGAAGAAGGAGGGGGAGAACAAATCTTGGAGGGTCCAATTGGCTTCAACCTCACCCCTTTGTCCTCTTGACCATGCCCCACCATGGTCGGCTGGCTCCCGCACCCCTTTGTAGCCCACAAAACTTCCTTGGGAAGTCTTGGAAGTGGTCCAAAAGGTCATGGACCAAGGGGCTATGAATTTTGGACTTAAATTCCCCAAATTCACTTTAATTATCTCTTGAATTGATTCAATTCGGCTCCCAAAAATTCCACCAAGATGTCTATGTTCAAATTGAAATCTTTCCTTACCAATAGAACCAACTTGCATATCAAAAACACGAAAAAAAAATGGTCCCCTGAATTTTTTGGTCGAAAGCGGTCCTATATCAAATTTTCGCCAAAAATCTTGATTTGTAGAAAAATCTTCGGAGGATGAGTCGACATTTCGAAAATGACTTGTGACATGATAGAACTTTCAATTTCTAAAATCAGATTCAAATTCGCGGTTAATTTCAATCTAGCGCGATTTTAGTGTGACTTAGCCTATTAGGTAGCTTTTAGAAATTTTTGGTGCAATTGACCCATGGTCGATTTTCTTTGAGCCATAATTTACCTCTTCGACACATTGGTGACTCTCGGTGATCGTGAAAATCTCGAGATTTTAAATACAAACACAAGGTACCAAAACGATAGAAAAATCGGCCTAATGTCGATTGACGAGAATTTTGTAATTTGGTGGAATCAGCCACGTTTAGCCACACATCTTAGTCGAACTGACCTATCTCTAATCTCTAATCAATTTTTAACTGTGTCGTAATGATCTCTGCAGATGAGCACGGTCGAGTAGTTGATTCCCGGTCGAATTCTCAATTTATTGCACTAAAATCCTTTAATGACTTTCCTAGATGGTCTAGTTATCTCATGAGTGATTAGCTCAGAGAATAACACCATTGGTACATCAATGAAATGCTTGATTTATTTAATTAAAAATAAGACTGAAATTCTAGGATGCCACAGTGTGAATGGTGGAAGAGCTCAAATGGTGGAAATGAATGTGGGCTCATCCTATTTATAGGCACTAACCCCATCATTACTTATCCAAATAGCCCAAGCACTTTTCTTAGGGTGGCATGACTATAAAATCGAGGTGGCGAGCTTAGTTAGTGAGGCGGCACACCTAGGGCCCTAAGGGAACACTTGCCATCTTTTTTATTGGTCCACCTATTCCATGCCATCATGACTTAGTCTTCTTGTTTTCCAAGGAAAATATTATGATGATGATGACCATATCTTTCATGGATACCTAAGCTTATGAGTACCAACTTCTTTTCTAAGGCAAATCTTAAGCCATCATTACCAAATATTCTAGTGGATTAAGGTGGAGATCTAATGGCCTAGTGTAATCATTCGAAGGCTTGTTTGTCTTCTTTTTATTGGGCCACATAAGTACTTGATTCATTATTAAAGAACAAGTTAGCATAAATAGGTGGCACCCTAAGAAGATAAGGTGACATCTAGGCCATAGGAGAGTAATAATGTGCCCAAGCTGTCTCATTCTTATCGAGACATTTGGCATGGATCCTTTACTTAACCTCTAAGGTAAATCTTTAGTAATCATGATCAAATCTAGAAGGATCCATGTGAAATGATGAGTCACTTTCTTTCATGAAGAACCTAAGGTATTCTAGAAGCTTCTTCTTTATCCATTTCCAAGGAATATGGCGACCATGAGAAATAACCTAGTAAAAGTGCAGCCCGAATCGGGCAAGGGCTTTTTATGTATATCCCCTAGCGACCATTCTGACACACTTGAGGTTTATGGTAAAGCCACCCTTGGTGTGGTTGTCGTAGGCAAAGTTTTTTGCCTTCTTGGCTAGATTGGTAGCCCAAGGCATGGGTTCAATGACCGGCTCTTGGATCGGCTCTGGTCGAGTAGATTGACTCTTGGATCAGTTCCTAGCCTAGTCCAAGCCGACTCTCAATTGTCATGTGGCCATTCGAGATTGATCAGATTCATAACCGACACACGGTCATACCGAGCCAAATCATGGTCGTCCACGATTGGTACATGACCGAGCGGAATCAACCGCGATCTAAACATGACCATTTGGGACTGATTCATGATTGTCGATTGATTCGTGGTGGATGTGACCATTCCTTCATCATCCCTTATGGTCGGGTAGTTGTCCATCAACCGGATTACTAGGTCCATTAACATGGTCATTAGATTGCTCCACGACTGTTCCCTTGATCAATCCATGATTGGTACATGGTCGATTCTTGGAACAATCCATGACCTATCCTTGCCATTGGCACACCAGATTCACAACCATTTCTCGTAGGTCGAAAATTGGGATGTTACATATAGTACCAAGGCGGTCCCATGGTATGACATTGCTAATGAGATCGACACCTACTCAATTGGGTCGAGTCTATACACCTCGTGAGGGTGTTGAAAAGAAAGCTATGATCAATGAAGAAGCTGAACAACTCCTCAAGACACTCAAGATGAGTGAAGCCAAAGTAATCGAGCAAATGCGAAAGATGCCCGCTCAAATTTCATTGTTGGAATTCTTCAAATCCTCTGAGAAGCATAGGAACGCCCTCCTCACGATCCTAAACAAGGTTCACGTACTTGAAACCATTTGAGAGGTGCAATTGGAAGAGCTCATGGGTGTCATACTCCTTAGAGATAAAAAAAAAAATCATTCTCCGAGAAGGATCTTCCTCTTGAGGGATAAGCGCACACAAAGAACACTATACGTATTTGCTCAACACTTTGATACTAGGATCTCAAGAGTATTGGTCGACAATGGCTCTGCCCTAAATATATGTCCTTTATCAACTTTCCATCAGTTGGGAATAAGCATGGATAGCATCCGCCTTGCAAACACTCCCGTTAGAGCTTTTGATGGGATGAGGAACAAAGTGTTATGGGAGATCGACTTGCCATTGACAAGTGGCCCCGTCACTATTACTTAGATATTCTAAGTGCTCGATATCCCAAGCAATTTTAGCTTGCTATTGGGATGTCCTTGGATTCATGCTGTAGGGATCATTCCCTCAAGCCTTCATCAAATGATGCGCCTCACTATTGATGGAAGCTCATAACCATTCGATGCGAGAGGGATATGGAGACTTTCCACAACACGCCTATACCTTATATCGAGCATGAAATCAAGGGAGAATCAAGTTACCATCATTCGAGCTTATGTCAGTTATGCATGTGCCTATTGGAATGATAAGGAGGGAGCCTCAATTTTCAAAGGCGCCTCTAATGTCAAGCAAAGTATTGCCTAAGAAAGGATTCGCTGCTTTTAAGGGTTTGGGCAAGCTTGCCCAACATGTTCTAAGCCCCGTTGAGGCAATCCAAAGGAAAAAGCATGAAGGCTTGGGTTACGAAGTTGACCGAAAAGGTTAAGGTAACCAAAAGGGCTTGAACATTAAGGGCAAGGGCTATCAACGCCTTCTACCTCCTTCGTTGAAGGATTTCTTCCCTGGCCCACTGAAGCTCTTGCAATAAGAGGAAGCCACTGTCCATCACTTTGCCGACTTATTTGAAGATAACATTATTAGTGCCATTGGCGAAGACAAGGAGCCTACTGATCCTGCTGTGTAAGGGATGTTCCTGTTTTTACTTTCTTTTTCCATTGTATTACATTTAAATCTCCCTTACGAGAGAATTCCATTTGTTCATTTCATCCATATGTTGTAATAGTCTGAATCACGAATTTTATAGTTCCAATACAATATATGTTGTAATGCAGTTTTTGCATATCAATAAAATTCACGCTTCTTGTTAATAGACGTGTGAGGTATCTAAAACCAATTCTATGTTGATGCTTTAAGGCTTGGGCCTCTACACGATCTATAGTTTCAAAATGATAAAGTGGAACAAGGATGTCTAATGACATGTTGGCGAGTTTCCAATAAATTTTTCAAATACCTGGAATTTGAAAATAAATTTTTCATGACATTTACATGGTTTGCAATTATTATATTTACATACTAAGCATTTTTAGTTGCATCTTAGGCATGACACTTTGCATCATCATCATTGCATCATCATCATAATCATATGCATGGCTTGATTTGAATCAAAGAATTCTTTAGAACCCGATTATTCCGATTTAGAAGATGAAGATGATCCCATGGTTATTGAAAGGGAATGGTTCAGACATGAGAAATCCAAATCTCCCACTACTGAACAACTTATAACCATAATTTTAGGAGATTTAGAAAACCCCAGGGAAACCAAGATTGGGGTAGGTTTTCCTCAAATAGATGCCGATAGATTAATCAGACTCCTAAAGGAATATTAAGACGTCTTTCACTTGGTCTTATGTTGACATGCCGGTTTAGATCCTAAAATTGTAGAACACGCTCTACCACTCAATCCTGATATTTTGCCTAACAAATAAAAGCTCAGGAAGACGAAACCGAGTTGTCTAAAAAAATTGAGGAGGAAGTCATGAAACTATTGAAAGTGGGTTTCGTTGAGTCACTCACTATGCTGATTAGTTCGCCAACATAGTCCCAGTCATGAAGAAGGATGGATGGGTTCGAGTATGTGTTGATTATCGCAACTTGAATAAAGAAAATCCTAAGGATGACTTTCCTTTGTCACATATCAATGTCCTAGTTGATAGTAGCATAGGATTCAAGTTGTTCTCCTTTATGGATGGATTCTCTAGTTACAAACAAATCCGGATGAAGGAGGAAGATAAGACTAAAACGTCTTTTATCACCCTATGGAGGACATTTTACTACAAAGTCATGCCTTTTGGCTTGAAGATTACTGGGGCAACTTATCAAAGAGCTATGGTGGCGTTGTTCCATGACATGATGCATAAGGAGATTGAAGTTTATATCGACGACATGCTTGCAAAATCAAGACAAGGTGAAGATCACGTTGAAGTTTTGAGAAAGTTATTTGACTAACTGAAGAAGTTCAAGTTGAAGCTTAACCTTGCAAAATGCATCTTTAGGGTAAAGTCTAGGAAGCTCTTTGGATTCATGGTTAGTAGCAAGGGCATTGAGATAGATCCTTCCAAGTTGAAGGCTTTAAACTTCCTTCTACTATCAAAAAAGTTTGAAGCCTATTGGGAAGATTGAACTATGTGGCGAGATTGATTTCCCAACTGTCAGAAACTGCTAAGCCGTTCTTCAAGCTATTGAAGAAGAACACCAAAGTTAATTGGGATGAAGAATGCTAGAAGTCCTTTGAAGAACTCAAGCTATATATTTTGCAACTCCCTGTATTGGTATCGCCAACCAAAGGCTTACCTTTAATCTTGTATCTCACTATCCATAAAGAGTCTTTGGGAGCTATGTTGGCGTAAAAGAGACCGAAGGATGGGATAGAGCGTGCCATATACTACCTCAGTAAGAAGTTCCCCACTTTCGAGGTTTGATTTCCCGAGGTGAAGAAGATGTGCATAGCCTTAATTTGGGTATTATATCGATTGAGACAGTATACTCTTCACCACGACATCTTGTTGGTGACTAAGAATGACCCGATCAAATGCCTCTTGGAGAAGCTTGCATTGGTTGGAAAGCTTGCCAAATGGCAAATACTACTATCCGAGTTTGATATTTGAATCATGGCACAAAAGTCCGTCAAAGGTTGGGTCATAGCTAATATGTTAGTTGGAAATCCCGAGAAGTCATGACTTGGATGAAGTCAATGAACGAATTCACCTAGTCTCACAGGATAAGTGGACCATGTATTTTGATGGTGCTGTCAACCTTTCGGGTTTTGGCATTAGGGCAGTTATGATATCCCCAATTGGTCAACAATACCCAGTGGTTGCAAAGTTAGTATTTCCTCACATCAACAATATCTTTGAATATGAAGCCTACATCCTTGGTTTATAGTTGGCTATCGACATGAAAGTCAAAAGACTCCAAGTCTATGTTGATTCTACGCTCATCATCCTCTAAATGGGAGGTCATTGGCAAACACGAGATGTGAAGTTTATTACTTATCATGAGTATCTTGAAGACCCGATCAAGAAGTTTGATGAAATCTCCTTTGATTACTTGCCAAGATCGCAAAATCAATTTGTTGACGCTCTGGCGACCTTGCCATCAATGTTACAAGCGGTTGACAACTTAAGCATTGCTTCGTATAAATCAATATTCTGAGGAAGCCTGCTTATTGTATGATGATTGAAGAAGAGTCAGATGACCAATTATGGTATTACAATATCATGAATTACCTCAAAGAGAGTAAATTTCCCCAAGAAAGTCAAGCCAATGATAAAAAAATACTTGATGAAATTGGTGCCCAAATTCTTCCTTAATGGAGGAGCTCTTTATAATAGGTCTTTCAATTCAGTCTTGCTGAAGAGTGTTGATGCACAAGAGGCTAAATTATTAATGAATGAAATACATGAAGGGGAGTGTGACCCTTATATGAATGGTCATCTCCTAGCCAGAAAGATCATGAGGCTAGGTTACTATTAGTTAACCACGGAAGCCAATTGCATTCAACATGTGAGGTGTTGTCAATAATATCAAGTCTATAGAGACAAAATCAATGCTCCTCCTAATGAGTAGCATCAAATGTCTGAGTTATGGCATTTCTCGATGTGGGGCATTGACATCACCGGACCAATTAATCCCAAGGCGTTAAATGGACATCATTTTATACTAGTGGCTATTGATTACTTCACCAAATGGAGTGAAATCAATTTTTATGCCCACATTACTACAAAAGGCATGGCAAAATTCATCCGTCATGATATTATTGCTCGGTATGCATTTCTTAAGGTGATCATCACAAACAATGGATCGAACTTGAATAATCATATAGTAGACAAATTACTCAAGGAATCTCATATTTGCCACTTGAATTCTTCTCCTTATCACTCACAAATGAACATAGCTATGAAAGCGACCAACAAGAATATCAAGATGATATTTGCCAAGATGGCTAAAAACTATTGTGACTAGCATGATCGGTTGCCATATGCTTTGATGGCCTACTAAACTTCAATTCGTACTTCGAGTGGGGCAACACCATTCTCATTGGTGTATGGAATGGAAGCTGTATTACTCGTGGAAGTGAAGATTCCTTCATTGAGGGTCCTTTCTCAAGTCAAGCTTTTTGAAGTTGAATGGATTCAACAAAGATTTGCATAGCTCAACATGATTGATGGAAAGATGGTAAAAGCCTTATGCCATGGACAAAGTTACCAAAGACTAGTACCAAGGCCCGATCAATGATCTTGTCCTAAGGAAGAACCTACCTATCATTCTAGATTCTCGTGGAAAATTCACTTGGAAGTATGAATGTCACAACTCCTTTTACTTAGAGGTTAAGTTGTGGGTTATTTTGCGACATCCCGGGCTTTGTTGCTGTTCCGAATTCATTTGCTTCTTATTTATGCACATGTGGAAAGCGTAAACAATACAATCCTTGACACAAAATAATCATGGGAATGTGAGATACAAATACCACTAACATACTTCATATATTACATAAGTAGTGATTGTCACAAGCGTATTTTACATGCACAAAAGTGGCTTGGGTGTCCCTATCTTTGCTATGGCGGGTACTAACCAAAATTTGGGAGCTCTTGTACTACTACTTGGCTACTACATATGAGCTTAGTCTGAATACTCGAATGGATCCTCGTTATCACTAAGATTCTAATTCAGGTTATTAGGTCCACGGAGAGGTCCTATCCAAGTATTTTCATACAACCTACACCATGCTTCAAAATGCATCGAGACAAGCTCATCCAAGCCTCTTTCTATCCAAACGATGGATGATATCTTGCAATAAGTAATATTAGTATCTACATTGAATACATCTGTCATAGTAGTTTCTATCTTTATAGGGCAACCAAAATGCACAGTAGCCATGGTACTAAGTACATGTAAAAGAAATAGGGGTGAGTACTTGAATACTCACTAAGGATAGCCTCTGGCCTTCGAATAAAACATCGATCCATCATCAACACTAGTCAATCATTTCATGCAAATCATGGTGAAGGCAAATCAATTGCAAGGATGCAACCCAGCTTCAAGCACAAATGAATGATAATTCTCGCAAATATTCATGCATGTGATGCATGCCCTGAGCTTATGCATTCTAGCCTTTCTTTCTTGCTCATACATGCCATGCTTGTTTAGCTTTTCACTTGTGCTAGGGACTCAAACCCAAGTCTTTCCGGAGCCATCTTGGGACTTGAACCCAATTCAATTCAAGCTTTTTAACTGGGCTTCTGGCTTTTTGCCAGCTTCTAGGACTCAAACCTAGTTAATATGCTCATGATTTGAACCCAAGTCTTATACTAGCCTCTAGGACTCAAACCTAGTTCTTGCCAAGAATTCGAGGACTCAAACCCATTCTTATATTTTCTTATCTTTGTTCGAGCACAAATCCCTTCTTGAGGGTGTACTCAAGTCTTATGCATGTGCCATGAGCTATGCACTTTATGCTCAAACATGATGCACGTGCCAAGAAATCATGAATTTCCTCATCAACAACATTACAAACGAGCCTAAGCCCATAGCTCCGCTCAAGTACCAAGTATGGAGGAACCTTGCACCAATCCAAGACATGAACTCGATACACTTCAATACCAAATCACAATCTTATGGCTATGGGTGAACCTCGACTTGTACTGCTCTAAAGCTATGAACCATGACTTCGTTCTAGTCACACAAGAAATTCAAGTATATGAACAAGTCATAGAATACATCAAACATCCAAGAATCAATCGACCTACCCTCGACTTGTTTGCAAGAGGATTTCCTAGAGTTGAAGATGTCTCGAATGTTACTAAAAGAAGGGAGAAACTACACTTACCTAGATGAAACCTCGAGCTAGTGTGCAACCTACAAAGGATGGGCGACTTGGCTTGAGGCTGAAGGAGAGATAGAGAGCGTGAAGAGGGAGGAGGGGCGTTCTAAGAGGAGGGTGGAGAAAATGGAAGACAAGGAAAATGGGAAGTGCTCCTCCTATTTATAGCCCTTGGAGCCATCATTACCAAGCCAAGCATTCCTCTCTAATGTTTCCAAGTGTCCCGCCTACTTTCCTTGGGTGACAAGCCTATTAGTCCAATAATTGAGGCCTAAGGAATGAGTTGGAAGGCTAAAAAGGCCTTGCTTGGCAAATCTAGTTCCTAGGCATCATTGATGATGGCCTGCTATTCACTTTTTCATTTGCCACCATCTACCCCGCATTTAATGAAGTCCAATTATGATATTACTCTAGGTTGCCAACTCCCCAATTCTAGAATATTTGGTTCTAATGAGGGCTCGTGTAGTGCGTTTCAATTGGTCCACATATACGCCACTTTTCCTAGAACTTTCAAAGATATTTTGCCATCTTCATGATGTTTGACATTTCAAAGGGACAACTCATCCTTTCATTAAATGAGGAGATTCTAGAATTCTCCTTATTTTGTCTTTTTCTTCATTAATAAGGCGGTCTAGAGAATTCTATCATCCAAGTTGGTTTCGGGGCCGGAGAAGGGATCATTAGATACACCTTGAAAAATCAAATCATGTACACCTGAGGTTTAGCCATCATACCTCATATTCTCCCAAACCATTCATTTGGACGGTCGGTCGACCAATAGGGTCGATTGTCCTTTAATTTGTTCGAGAACTATTCTAAGGCTACCCATGGCCTAACATAAAGTCAAGACACTTAGGAACCTTAGAATTAGTAATGGAATAGCCGGGTTTATCCCTAAGCTCATTCTGATCAGCACCCGATCCACTGGTAGGGTTCATGGTCGGTGCATAACCAATCCATGATCGAATATCACCAATTTGAGATTCTGTTTCAATCACTAAGAATTAAATAGGTAATTATACATTTTTGGTTGGAAGGAAGTCGCATTTGGTCAATTCAAATCATCCGTGTATCGGTGCATAACTGGGTGGAATCACCCGCGACTAGAAGTTGCGATTGGTCGGATCGACCCGTGACCATTCACCGATCCAAAATCATCCTATGACAAATTATCATGATAAAAAAGTCATCTTGTGAGATGGTGATCCCATCCCATCGATGTGGCCGGGAGAAATTCACGATTGACACCTCGACCAATTCGTGATCGGTTGGTCGGTCGGTCGGTCATGACCGATCCATGATTCCTTGCCGATCGAACCGATCGATCCATGGCCAATGGTCCATGATTGATCCTCTTAGTACCTTATGGCCAATCCTCGTGGGGTTGGAATCGAGAATGTTACAATGAAAGTCCATACATTGTAAAGAATGTGCTATATGGTGGAGCACCGATTCTTGTAGACATTGATTGCCAAGAGTTGCCAAAGCTTCTAAACACTAATGCTATCAAGATATATTATTCATAAATAAAGTGAAAGGCCTTTGAGTTGCTTTTGGATTGAATCTAAGCCACTTTAGGATACTTGCATAATGCATCTCATGCATACATAGCACATTTGCATGTTTGTTCATCCTACAAGTGCCAAAGAATCTTCAAGGAAGACCTCATTTATCCTCAGGAGATTGACCTCAGGAGAATTGAAATCCCAAAGTTCAACCCCTTTCTTTAGAATTTAGGAAAGACCTAGTCGATTGGAACACTTGAGTAGTTAACCCCTTTTTGGCAAACAAAATCAGCTTTTTCTAAATTTTCAACCTTGTTTCTAAAATCTTTCCCAGAGGAGTTAAGGGGACATATTTTTTGAAAAACATTGTTCATATCTTAAATCCCCACAAAGATGAATTTATCAAATTGATGTTTTGGAAAAACTTGAAAAGGATTGTTAAATATGCCAAATGATAGTGCTTAGGATGATGGGAGGCGAGCCTTTGACCAAATACGTCCTCATACACACTTTGAGAGAATTGAGTTATAAGAACCATGTCTTAGGGTATAGGATTCATTTATAGAAATACATGGATTGAAATGAGGAAGACATTTCTTTCTCAAATCCTAAACACTATAAATTTCTCTTGCAAGCCACTTTGAGCCAAATAGAAGTATTTTTAAAATACCTCTGTCAAGAACAACCCCACTGGGGCAAAATAGGGGTCTTGGTTGGAAATTAAGGAGCAAAAGATAAAAAAAGATGTCATTACCCATGTCTTACTCCATAAGTTTTAGGGAACAAAACAAGAGAACAATAGCCTGACAAAAGGTTCTTGGCTTTCACTTGCGTTAATCTTCTTATGTTAGCTTCGGATGAATTCTTATGAAAGCTTGAAGCATTCCAAAGTGACAAGAGCATTCCGTTCACTACCCAAATACAATTACCCCTTGCTCAGCCAATTTGAGCCTTATTCAACTCTTTCTAAAACCCTAGGTGATGATTATCTCCCTCACTGGGACAAGGCATATGATTTACCAACAAAAAATTGAGAGCATTGGTTACATTTGTAAAACCACTCAAGAGTCCTAGATCCTAAAAAAATAATGCAAACTGGGGGAATAAAAAAGCAAAATGCCTGGTAAAAGTAAGGCCAATGCCTATAAAAGATTCATTGCAAGAAAAACAAGATCAACGATCATGCAAAAGATCATACATTGAAAAACAGAAGAAATGCTTTGCAAAGCGCATGTATTGCAAGCAATGTCATTAGAGAAATGAGAGCAAAGCTCTCATGACTCAAAGAAAAATAGTTTAAAAGGACTCTTGAGATAGGTCAAATTTCAAAAGTCATGGCCTCTTAAAATTGTGCGTGATAGTAATGATGCCAATATAATCACTCACTTTTAAACGCTTGATATCTAAAAGAAATTCAAGCCTTTCAAGCCTCACCCGAACCAATATTACAACCCTTATTGGATGTCTCTTTCAATTGGGATGGTTCAAGTTCAAGTGAGAATTTCACATAGGAGTTGTTGCTAGAAAGAGTGCAAGCAATCCTATCTTATCTTATCTTCAAGGTTTTTGACTTGTAAACCCAATGAAGATACAAATTGACTATTCTTTTCTTGACCTCAAAGCGAATATACTTTGTGTAAGCCCATGACCAAGCCTACATTACAATCCCTTTAAAGACCTTTTGATTAATGAATTTGTATTCACTGTGAACATTTACAAAAACCTTCGGAATAGATTATGTGAGACCCCTCTAATGAGAATTGAACAGCTTTCCCACAAAGGTTGAGAACAAAAGCTTTTTCTGAGAGCCAATGTGAAAGATCTTTGTGATTAGGTTATTTCCAGTTTGACATATTTGATTTAATTCTTAGACGGTTAATTTAACTTCATTTTGTTAAAATCCTCTTCAAAGGAATTTAGCAATTGGTATTGTTTACCAAGTTATGTTTGAATGATTTCGCAAGATTAACCTTCAAGCAATCGAAAAATTCTTTTTCAAAATATATGTTCTCAAGTAAATCGATTTTTGGTCATCCTAAACCATACTCTTTATCTCAGGTTTTTGGTCATCCTAAATTATGACCCCTTATTTTAGGTTTTTGGTTGTCCTAACCATACCATTTGTCTTAGGTTTTTGGTCATCCTAAGCCATAACCCTTTGCCTTATGTTCTTGATAAATCTTAAAACTCATCCTTTAGGTTTATGGTAAACCTTAAACTTTGTTCCTTAGGTTCCTAATAAACCTTAAACCTCGTCCCTTAAGTTCCCGATAAACCTTAAACCGCGTCCTTTAGGTTTTAGGTTATCCTCATAAATCTTGACTTTAGGTTTTAGGTTATCCTCATAAATCTTGACTTCAGGTTTTAGGTTATGCTTATAAACCTTGAATTTAGGTTCTAGGTCATCTTTAAACCTCATCCTTATGTTAGCGGTCATCTTTAAACCATTTCCTTTCCCTAACAATATCATTTTCTTTATTCCATTCTACAAAAGAGACGGAGAAAAATACCCCAACCATGAGTTCAAACATTCCAATAAGAGAAGGTAAGTATCCAGGTATATCCCTAACCAAATGTCATTTTCCTTTGTTATTTTCTTTTTCCAAAATGAAGTCGACTAAAAATTGTATGTATCAATTTTTTCTTTGAGTGGAACCTCTTCAAACTCCCACTCAAAAAGGGGCAGCTGTTAACACTTGATTTTTAGTCAACGCATCAAAAAGGTTAAAAATCAAGATTTGGATTTCCAATCGCGACGGAGCCTATTTCTTGACCAAAAAGCGTCATTCTTTGTTTTTTTTGTTTTTTTGACATTGTTGCTTTTAAGCAATTTCCAATTTATTTTCAAGAAAGATTTGAAAAGTTAAGCAGTTGACTTTCGGATTGACTTTTTGATCAACCTTTTGATAAAAAGCTAACTCTAGGTCAAAATTTGGCTTTTTGCCTTAAAAGATGTCAATTAATTTTAATTTCACTTTTCTCAATCCATTTTTTAAAAATCCAAAGATTTGGCTCAAAAATCAACCTTTTAGTCAAACCTATTATAAAAAAAATTTAAAAAAAGTCAAACATCCACAAAACACTTCTTTTTAGTTTCAATTTGATTTGTGTATCAAAAATTTCATAAAATTCGATTAAGAACTTTGTTTTTCGAATTTTTTGGCTCTAGGTTTTAAATTGACCAAAAGTAAAATTAGTTTTGTTTTAACCATAATTAGGTGCAGTTCCTTGTATGACATTTGGTTTAGGGACTATTCTAAATCCACTCGTGCATTCAATTTTGCAAATTGCCATATTGAAAGACAAATTGCCATTTTAAGTCCTAATTAAGGGGTCAAAATTGATTTTTCATGATTTATGAACAGACAATTGTTTTCATTCATTTTCTTAGGATAAGTCCAAATCTTGGGTTGATTTTGACAAATTCACATAGGAACTTTCCGATTTGAGGGATTTCACTCTTTTGAAGGTAAGAAAATCGAGCCGTTGAGCTTCAATCGAAGAAATTTAGGCTGACCCATTTAAGACTAAGGATCAATTGAATGAATCTAGATTCAAGTTAGGCCTGGATTCATTTTTGGCCTAAGTTTTGACAATTTAATTCAAGGTCAATTTAAATTCATTAGGTGATTCTACACATGGGTAATTAGTTAAAAGGTCTATTACAACATTATTTGAATTCAATATCAATTAATTTGCAATTTTAGCCATAAAATTGTTAAAGAAAAAAAACTCGTTTTAGCCCTTAAAGCTTGATTTCATGTACCCATGGTTTTGGTCCTTTATCTTTCGCGATAATCACTCAATTAGGTCAATAGAGAGTCCATAAATTGTATTAATGGAGTTTAATTGGCTTAATTAAACCAAAATAGACAATTTCTCCTCAAATCGTGCAAGTTTTTTTCTTGGTCATTGAGGGACCAAATTGCATAAATTTTGAACTCATAAGGGCCACACAGGCATGAACCGGCAAGAATCGGCCAAACTAGTCAAATAGGCATGTAACATCCTCGATTTCGACCCTTATTTTGGTCCTGACTAGTAGGCTAAAGATTAGTATGCCGATGGCGGGAATAAACCATGAATCGACTCGAGGGCCGGTTATGGACCAACGACTAGCCACAGGACCGGTTAGGTAACTAGCCAGCAGATCGACTAGAGGACTGCCTGACTGGCCCAAGGCTTGGCCTTTGGACCCAGTTGTGAGCCTTTTACACGGTAAATAAGAAGTCCAAACTCGGTCTTGCTTGTTGAGCTTGCTCACGTCTGGCTTCATCCGATCATTGCTTAAGCATGAACCTCGGGCCAAATAAGGTAGTCGATCGTGGTCAAACTTGAATAGTCCTAACTTGATGACAATGCCTTCAAAATTGAGATATTTCCAAGTTGCATTTAAGGCCCTCGTCTTGCAGCTAATTAAGGAGCATTGACTAAGATGGACACATGGCACATTAGGCCTTAGCCTTGGAAGGCAAGTATGAAACTTGGACTAGTCAAAGTTTCTTAGAAAAACAAGTGTGAACAAATGTGAACAAATGTGAACGTATTAAATGAAGTGTGAAAAACGGTGTCCTTATAGCCAAGGTCTAGTCATACCCTAAATACCTAAGTGTGAAATGTGGACTTTGGAGCCCACAAGGAAAGGGCCACACATCCAAGAGGAAAATTGAGATAAGCCAAGTCAAATCCAAACTTTGAACTTAAGATAAGCTCACATTAATTTCTCTTGGAATTTAGCCATTTAATGAGTAAGATGAAGTATCCAAGCTAACTTAGGACCTAGTTGGAAACTTGGAGGATAAGGATGTCCAACAATTAATGCTTCTTGACCAAGTAGGGCGTCACCTCTCTCCAATTAAAACGTCTCTGGATCTCCCCACCTCTCTCAAACCATGAAAAAGCTTCCTTTAAAAAGAACCCAGGTCTCCCATTAAGCAAGTGAATTTTTTTTCTTGTTTCCACGATTGCTTCCACAAATGCTTTGATTCTTTCCCTTCTTCTGTTGATTTCTTTCTTTTTTATTCTGTCTCTTTCTACAAGTTGTTTCCTTTCTTCCCCAGCTCCACTCACTGTTTGATATCTTGCCAAAATCCACGATCTTCAGACGTGACAATCCATTATTTATGGGAAAGAATTCCACCGGCTCCACCTCTTCAATGGCCGTGATTTATTTCCAGATTTTACCTTCTCAAATCTGCTCGTGTGTTCTTGTTTCGGGCTGGGCTCGTGCGGGCTTGGTCGTAAAAGTTCAAATGAGTTTAGGGGCTAACCTCTCTCCCAAGTCCAAATTCATTTAGCGGATTGGGCCAAAGATCACTATATGTTCCTAATGTCCAATGCAAAGTAAGCACAACGTTATGTGATAACTATATTTTTGTTTAGGGGTCAAGTTCGATTCCTAATTTTTGTGATATAAATACCTAATCTATAAGCCAAAATCTAAATGCCAACACTGATCTCAAATCTGGGATTCGCCTCCTATAGAACAAATATTTCCTCTAGTTATCCGATCTTCTCATCTTTGAAGCCATCACGGAAGAAGGTATTAGCCTTTATGTCTGTTTTCGTTCAATTTAGCTTACAATAAGTGGTTTGAAATAAAACAACATTGTTAGATGAAACCAGTTGGATTTCTGAGAGAAATTATGCACGAATAGAACGCTAATGAAAAATTAAAGGTAAATGTGGCATGGGTATATTAGTTTGTGATATTTTGTAGAAACTTGGTTTAGGGTAAATATAGCACGGGTTTGATGGTTTGGAATTTTTTGTGATGTTGCACGAGTGAACCAATCTAAGATTTTGGTATTTAACCTTAATTTTATGCAGTAATATCATTCTGAATTAATTATTTGACTTGTTTGGAATCCTCCACAATTCTTTGCTCTTTGAAAAGAAGCAACTAACTGCATGATCCGTGAAAACCAATGGACCTATTTTAGGTGAAATAGTCCTTCCGTCCAGTTTCTTGCGGTTTCCAAAGGAGTTAATTAATGTGGCATCTGCTGCTATTGCCACTAAGGATGATTCTGTCGAAAACCTAATGGAAGTTGGACGAAATAACTTCTTTCACGAATACTGCACATGGACTAAAATCACCAAACGTTAAGGTACACTCGGTCAGTTTGATTTACCAAATTGCTCTAACAGTTTTCAGCCTGCTCAAATTTTGGGAAAAGTTGAGTAGGGCCTGATGCAGTGAAGTAAGACTCTAGAGAATACCTTGTTCATGAACTCAAATTGAGATGTGTTCTCATAATGTGTGATGTTATTGCAAAAGATGATACCAAAACAATTAGCTTTGAGACCAGTAGCATAAACAATGTATGGCAACTCTAGCAGTAGCAAGTTGAAAATTTCATCTTCCACTTGCATAGTCAAAGTTGAATATGATGTGACATACTTGGCTAGAAAATTTCACGTGTTGCAGCATCAGAAATTCATCCATGGTAATGAATTCTGACAATTATCCCGTGAAAAATGAAGGAAGACATTGAGCACATCCTCTTCAAACTGGGCCTTTTGCTCTTGGTCAACGAAATCCCTGAATATATGAACACCATTGCTTAGTAGACATTCAAGAACACTGGTAGTGGCAACTTTGAATGGTCCGCTTTCCGAATCTAGAAGCCCCAGGAATGCCAGAAGCCACCTTCATGAGCAATACCAGCTTGATTGTGTTTATCCTGAAATTGAGAACGTGTTTACGATAGTGAGATCAGTGCCTCTCACAACCAGACCAATAACATAGAATATCTCACGGGCAAATATTTATCTCAGTTCTGTTACATTTGGTAAAGATATAGTGCAATTCTGAGGAAGCAAAAGTCAAACTACCAGGTCTATCGGCCAGTCAAGGAGAAAATGTTCTATGAACAACAAGCAAAGACATTGAATTTATATCCAGATGCTGAAAATGGTGGACCAAAATCACAACCATTAAACATGTGAAAAAAAATGGCATCTTCTATGTACTAACATCCTAATAAAATAGTGAAAAGGAAACTAAATGTGCAAACTTCCCATCTTTGGTGCTTAAACATGTCGCAAAATTCTATCTATCATTTAAGAATCTTCAAAGAAGGGAAAATGGAAGTCACCACCATAAATATACAAAATGAAAATTGCAATTAACAAATGAGTAGTGCTGCAGCGTAGAGAACAATGACCTGGGCCAACCTCTGCAGTGCCAAAGTTGACATCTCCCTCACCTCACTTCAACATGAGGAGATTGAAGGATCTAAATTAGAGGACGAACAGCACCCCCTTGAACAATAGCCTGTATACGCAATAAAAAATGGACAACAAAACATGTAACATTACTCATGCTGTCAGGCCGGGAAGCTTACAGCAACAATAATACAAGGCACCTTCCTGCCAAGTTCTTGGCTTTGCTTTCTTGTTAATTCATTATATGTAGTTGAATGAGAGTTTAATGAGCTTCCACTAATCAACAGAACAAACAAATAATTCAGATTCTTCCATGAAGAGAGAGAGAGAGAGAGAGAGAGAGAGAGGTAATCAATATCCCACGGACACCCTTGCTGATAGCTTCTTTCCAACTCTTATTTTGGGGAAACAAAGTATGAAATTCAAAAAAGTAACTTTAGAGGACAGGCTTAATATCTAACTAAAGAAACATCCAGGGAAAAGCCAGATCTGCACTTACATGAATTTCTGTTCTTTTTAATATACTTGTAATCACTGTATGTTAAGTATACCAGGACTGATTCATTAATTCATCCACATATGTTAAATTTATAATAAGGTGATACCTGCAAATTCCAAAAGCTTTATCACTTGTGTGATGAATGGAGACTGAAATTGCCATTTCTAAAATCTTTGTAAGCATCAGCTCCTGAAGTCGGGTTCTTGTCGACAATGCAGTTTGAATTCCTGTAATTTTTTTAAGAGAAGACTTTTATTGCTTTGACAAATTTTGGAAAGAAAAAGGAGAGAGGATTGATTGCAATGTCTCGTTCTATTTGGCTAATATTAGGTTCAAAAAAAAATGCTTCTACGATCTCTGCCAGCCCATAGGGGAGATATTTGGAAGATGCATAGAGAAAAGAGCTAATGATTATTCCTATTTTTAGTTTAACGACATTTCTTTAGGAAAATAAATTAAATATAGACAACATCAGAAAATAAAACACAGAGTTATAACGAGTAAAATGGGAACTGTAAGGAATCACCTTAACATCTGAATAGTCAACAGCCAACTCTGCAAGTAGTAAAGCTGCCTTCTTTTGGACCCACGTGCAGCTAGAACTGCGATGAATAGATTAACTACAAAGTACAGAAAAAATAAAACAACATTTTCAAAGTTGAAACAACAAACAAAATATTGGTTGAAGTAGACGTACCCTAGCAATCTAATAATTGGTTGCAAAGCCCAAGCATTCATGACATGTTTCATCATATTTTTAGATGAGTCCACCAGAATAACATGTGTTGAAAGCTGCAATCCCCGAAAATTATTGTTTATTGTCAATTCCAGTTGTGTAAGATGAGGCATAAATCAATTATGCACTTAAGATCAATCAAGCACACAATCTCCTTACCGCCTTATGGTTGATCTCGGTATTCTTAGATTTGAGAAAACCAAGGGTAGGATCCTTGTTTCAAAATACAAGTTATAAGCATATTCTACAGACATCAAGAAAAAAAAAGAAAAGACTTTCTTAAACATGAACTTTGAAAATACTAGTACTACCACCTAGAGAGAGGTGAATAGGTGTTAAAACAAATTAAGCAAATAAATGAAAAATAAATAATATTGCAAGTAAAGATGAAGAATCAAAGTCTAAGTAAAAGCACCACCAAACTTCTAAAGTAAATTTAGACTCAAATAAAGATGGTTTAGAGATTGAGAGGTTTAGAAAGAGATTGCAGAAAATAAAGCTAAAAAGAGTTAAGGGAAGATAAAATTGTACATGAAATTTATAGTGGTTTGGCTAAGATCAAGCCTACATCCACTCCCCATACCGACAGCCTTTTGGCTGAAATCCACTAAAGTATCAATAGAGAAGTACAATGATTCAAGTGCAAACACTTAGTGGAAGATTTCTTTTTATCTTACTAATTCACTCTTCTTTTGTTTTTATCTCTTGAATACAATTTATAAGTGTTGTCGATGAAGAACAAGTGGTTGGAAATGCCTCAAATTTTGGAATTTCAATTTTCATGCACTATCTCAAATGGATTGAATGACCTCCTTAAATACTCCTCTACACCTTTCTAGCTGTTGGCATTCTCTAGAGGAATTTCTTCTAATCAATCCATTGGATAGAATCGATTAAAGAAATCTTATAGTCATTTGAAGATTGAGATAAAAATCCGATGATTCTGATCACCCATACAATCATAATCTAGGTTTCCATAAGTAGATACTTCCCAAAAAAATGAACTTGTCTTTAAGATTGATTTCATCAATTCATGATTGATTCCATCAATATATTTATAAAAGATAAGTGAGATTCTTCGCTAGAAAGCCAGATATTAATGATAAATCTCTATTTTTTTTTTGGTAACCTAGGGAACCCCGTAAGCCGACAGTCGGCGAGCGAACCTTGGGGGAGCGACTGCAAGACCCACCACCACATTACTCCAAGTAAGAATCCCTAACGACATCTCCAGGATTCGAACTTCTCCCCTTCGTGAGGGAGAGAGAGCCCGAGCCAGCTGCGCCACTGAGGGCGGTGGATAAATCTCTATATTGTTCATATTGAATTCTTGTTCTAAGATCAATAATCCCGAGTCTGATTATATCTTCATTTTGGACTTAGTTTCAGTCTAGATTTCTTCAGTGTGGGAAAAACTCCTAGAGTAAATAGACTTTGACAAAATTCCACGATACAGCATAAAAGTCTAGTATTCTTCAGAATAAGAACAAGAAAGTTTTGTCAACTTCAAAACCAGATAAGAGTTTTCTCAACAATCTCCCCTCTTTTGATGGTAACAAAAGTTTCATGCAAATTTAATCATAGTATGAAAGTTATCATGCAAAACAACACTTTAGCAACATATGATATTTGATAGAGATAACAAAGATAGTAAACACAATAAAGTCTTGCATGAAATACACATATTCTACATCCACTAAACACATCAAAAACAATTAAAGGTCTGCATAAACCACACCAGAAAAGTGAAACACAAGTCAAACACAATCACAAGTCAAAGATTCAATCCGCATAATATTTTTCCCTTTTTGTCAATAGCAAAAAGATAAAATCAATTAAGCATAAAAAGAGATTGGGTCGACAAAGGATCAGGGTTGTTTAGGAATACGAACAAGTCGAAAATCCTCAAAGGTTTGCATGGTCTCCTTAAGCTTAGTCAGGCACTAATGATAAACAATCTTAACTTTTGCCAAATTATGTGAAGCCTATTAATTCAAATTCTAGACTTGATCATTAAGAGATTGTACCTTTCCCGTGAGAGACTCTGAGGTAATACTGAGAGCGGCATGCAACTTCTAGATTTCAAACTCCATCACATATTGCCATGCCTTAATCTCCAAGAGAAGTTCTATTATTCAAGGAAAGTTGGATTCTAGTTCTATTTGTGCACTAACTTTTGCAAATTGTATCGGTGGAGTATCCAGAGGTGAAGGAACATCGACTTAAAGGTGTGAAATTCATTGCTACCCCTGAACATTAGCTTATATGTCCTGATCCTCAAGTGAGATTTCAAGGAAATGAGATGCATAAATATCTTCAGCATCTAAAGGAGATTGACCAATGCCATCACTAGTGATTGGTTTAGTAAGAGGAATTTTCTCACCTACTCCCCATATCTTAGTGGCTTTAATCTAAGAAGTAACTTCTCCTTCCTGAACCTCTTCTTTGCCAGCACGGGTTTGTCTACTAGTTCTCGTCTCCCTAACATCTTAGGCATCAATTTCTCTTGTATCTTCTCATTCTTTGTCAGTTTTCTCATATTCCTTGTTCACATTGGCATCTCCTTCTGAGTCATCATCCTCACTTTCTTTCACATCAATTTCTTAACAATCACTCTCTTATTTTGGTTCTTTCTCACTTTCATCCTCTTTTTCTTCCTCAGAATTAACTATTCCTCCAAGATCACACAAGGCAATAGCAAAGATGGTCTCATCATCATCATCATCTTCCTCATCTTCATCCTGGAGAAGAATAAGACATTTTCTTTGCGTTTCTTCTTAGCAAGAGATCCTAGCTTGACTTTGCTAACAGATTCCTTCTTCAGAAGTGTCAGGGCTCTAGAGAGATCCTTTAATCTCATTTTTTAGATCATTTTCATCCCAATTTGCATAGGGACAATGGTTCTAGAGCAAAACTTGGATGGCAATTGAATCTGAAAGTGTTTGAAGAGTCTAGTTACCAATATTGTGTATGGTAGTTGTCCCTTTCCCTTCATGATAGTTTGATACATGTGCAATAGGATTGTGTGAGGGAGTGAGAAAGCAACACCATTGCAGATGGCCCACATCATTTTTGCTTCGAATTTGGAAACATCAGTTTTTGAAGCAGCCTTGGGTCTGATGCAGTTGATGATGATCTTGTGCAACAAAATATTAAAAGTAGACATCCTAGAGTAAGTAATGCTTCCCCTAGGAATCTTGTCCCTCACCAAAAACTTGGTGACTAGCTCGTTAGACATATTAATGGGCAAGAATCCACTCCTTTCTACCTCTAGAATGTCAGCCAACAAGTTAACATCAACATCAAACACTCAGTCACTCACGGTAAATTGAATGTGAGTAGGATCGAAGACAAACAAGTTGGAATAAAAATACGTTGTCAATTCGGGGTAAGCATCTGATGTCTACACATAGAACTTCTCCATTTGAAGTTTTGCAAACTTTTCTCTCAAGTTTACCTCGATGGAATCTAGAAAGTCAAAATCCATGATACGAGGGTTGATGACCCCCCATTCAACATTTGAGAGAAAAATTTCTTATGGACCTTTGAATGAAACAATTTCCCTTTTTCTCCAACGATTTCAGCAGCAACACCTATCTTTGGTTGAAAATTTTTGAAAACCCTTTTATCATCGTATTCCTTTTTACTCTCAGTCTAACCCTCCATCCCAAAGCGAGGATCAGTAGGAAAATTCGAGAATTCCTTTTCCGCTCTTCCAGTCTCTACCGGCCTTAGGTTCTCCATGACTCTCAAAAACAAGATTACATTTCTATAGCCATTTTCTTTCAAGAAAGCACTTATGAAATCCATGGGACTTCCTCCTTTTTTTTTTTTCAGAAATTCATAGTGCTTAAGAAGTACCTCAAGCTTTCTTATCGAAATGGGAGTTGCTTCTTGAGTAACTTCCTCTTTTAATGAATGTCGAGGCGAGCTTCGAGGCGAATTGTCCCCGATGATATCAAAATGTGTCGGACCTTCAGGGACAAATCAAGACTCGTGACTAGCAATATGAGAAGATTTCCTTTGATAGGACATCAAAGCAGATTTGGAGGACTTCGATGACATGTTCGTGTGTAATCGGATGAGAAATTTTGCAGAGTATGTGAGAGAAGATCAAGAGAAGTGAGGGTTTGAGAGTAAGATTAGGGTTTGAAGACAGTCTGGTCATCGGGAGAAAAGGGTTGACGATTTTATTTAAAGAAAATGAAGCAAAGCAATCGAACCGGCATAAAAGAAACGTCCGTTTTTAAAAATTGAAAAAATGTAACTATCAATAATTTTTCGAAATAAATTCCAAAAAATTAGTAGAGATATGACAATTTCCAAAAATATAAAAGGCAAGTAGTAATTCAAGGATAATCATACCTATTCAAGAATGAAAGAACCTTACACGCCAAAAATTTAAAATAAAACTACTTGAGTCATGAAGATTTTCAGAAGGATGAATCCTCCATACATTGATATAATGAGTTTGCATATCCATAGACTTTAGCCAGATGCAAGAGTGATATTTAGCTTTTCACTGATAGACTCGAATAAGCCTTTTTTTTCAATGGCTTGGTAAAGATATCTGCCAGATGATTCTTCGAATCAATGAATTGAACATTGATTTCGCCATTTTAGACATGGTCTCTCATGAAGTGATGGTAAATTTTGATATGCTTTACCCTTGAATGAAGAATAAGATTTTTGGTAAGATTAATCGCACTGGTGTTCTCACATTTGATTTCGATGCAAGGTTCTTCTATTTCAATATCCCTTAGTTGTTGCATGATCTAGAGAATTTGTGAACAGCAACTTCCAAGAGTAACATATTATGTTTTTGCTGTTGAGAGTACTATAATGTTCTGCTTCTTAGAGAACCAGGACACTAACATTTGTCCTAATAGTTGACATGTTCCTGAAGTACTTTTCCTATCAATTTTACAATCAGCCAGATCATCATCGGAATAACCAAGTAATGTAAAATCTCTTTATTTTGGATATCATAGACCTAAGTTTGGATAAGTCACAATATATTTGATAATATGTTTGAGAGCACTAAGATGAGACTCTCTTGGGTTAGCTTGGAATCTAGCATACATGCACACACTGAATAGAATATCAAGTCGAAATGCAGTGAGATAGTAAAGAGAACCAATCATGCTTCTGTATGTCTTTTGCCCAACTTTCTTTCCATCTTCATCCTTGTCAAGTTTGGAAGAACTTGACATGGGAGTCTTAGTCTTCTTGTCAGTCTTCTTGCAGTTTTCCATCCCAAACTTCTTGATAATATCTTTGGCATATTTCTCTTGATAGATGAACGCTCATTTCTTTGATTGTCTGACATGCAGACACATAAAGAAGGTTAATTCACCCATCATACTCATTTCGAATTCTTCTTGTATAGACTTTAAAATTTCTCGTACAGATTTTTGTTAGAAGATCTAAAGATTATATCATCTACATATATTTGAACAAGTAGAAAATTTTTTTCTTCCCTTTTGATAAACAAGGTTGTGTCAATCATTTCTTTCTTAAAACCATTGCTTACCAAGAACTTACTTAGTCTCTCATACCAAGCTCGAGATGTCTGTTTCGGACCATACAATGCATTCTTCTATCTATAAACAAAATGTGGTTTTCTGGGATCTTCAAATTATGGTGGTTGTTCCACATAAAACTTCTTCTTATATAAATCAATTTAGGAAAGCACTCTTGAGATCCATTTGGAATGACCTGAAATTATGAAACATGCATATGCAAGCAATAGTCTAATGGCTTCTAACTTGGCTACAAGTACATATATCTCATCGTAGTCTATTCCTTCCTCTTGTGTATAACCTTTTGCAACAAGCTTTACTTTGTTCCTGATTACTTTGCCCTTTTCATCCATCTTGTTTCTAAATACCCACTTTGTTCCAATCATAGATTTCCCTTTCGGTTTTGGAACTTGCTCCTAGACATCATTGATACTGAATTGTCTGATTTCTTCCTACATTACTTCTATCCAGCTTGTGTTAGTTAATGCTTCTTCTACTCATTTTGGTTCTATTTCTGAAATAAGTGCTAGTGCACTTTAGTCTCCTTTTGCTTTGGATCTGGTATGGAACCCTTCTTCTATATTACCAATGATGAGTTCTTTAGGATGACTTGATTTGTACTTCCAGTTGCTGTTAATTTTGTCGTTTCCTGTAAGGATTTGTTGATCATCAGTTTTCTTCGTTTCTTTTGACTTTTGTTTTGCTTGACTTTGATCACTAGAAGACTGAAGTTCCTCAGGGGAATTAGAATTTATTACATCTAAAACTTATTCAAACTCTTTAAGTTGAGTCTGATCTTGTTCATTCTGAATACTTTCCTAAAATCTGACATTCATGGATTCTTTGACAGTTTGTGTATTCTTGTTGAAGACCCTATAAACTTTGCTTGTAGTAGAGTAACCAAGAAATATTCCTTCATCCAATCTTTCTCTAAATTTTCCAGGCCGATCATTTCTATTCTTCAAAATAAAGCACTTTCAACCAAACATATGAAAATTATAGATATTTGGCCTTTTCCCTTTATACATTTCATAAGGGGTCTTCTTTAGGATGAGCCTTAAAAATACCCTGTTAATTATATAATAGGCAGTAAAGACTGCTTTTGCTCAAAAATGAAAAGAGACTTTACTTTCTATCATAATAATTTTGGCCATCTCCTGTAATGATATCTTTTCCTTTTTATAACTCCATTTTGTTTTGGAGCATATAGAGAGGAGAGAACATGTTGAAGACCATTTTTGTCACAGAAATTTGCAAAATCTTGATTTTCAAATTCTCCTCCATGATTAGTCCTTATGCTTGAGATGTCATAATTTTTCTTGTTCTGAACTTTCTTAGCAAACTTTGAAAAATATGAGAAGGTTTCAGTTTTATTTGCCAAGAAGAAAACCAAAGTAAATCTTGAATAATCATCCACAACTACCTACCAAACAATATTTCTTACCACTAATGCTCTATGTTCTTGTTGGTCTAAAAAGATCCATATGAAGCTGCAAGACACGATTAGTAGAAACTTGATCTATAGGTTTAAATGAGCTCCTGACCTGTTTTCCTAAGATACATGGAGTACACAACTCAGATTTTTGGTATACCATTTTGGGAAGACCTCATACTAGCTTCTTAAATGAAAGTTTAGTAATTTGTTTCATATTCACATGTCCAAGCTTGCGATGCCAGAGATATCCTTCATTTTGAATTGAAATAAGACACTGAGAGCTTTCAGGACTTATGTCCAAAAGATAAATATTATCATGTCTTCGTCTAGTGAAGGATTAAGACAAGTCTCAACTAATGACTAACTTTAGAATATATATATATATATATATATATATATATCTTTTTGAAAAATTGATTCTTAATCCTATATCACATAGCTGGCTTATACTCAAAAGATTGTAATTGAAACCTTTTTCTAGTGAAATATTGTTGATAATTAAACTTACAATCCTCACTGTTCCATGTTCAACAATTTTTCCTTTGCTATTCCAACCAAAAAAAAAAAAAAAAAAAAAAAAAACATTTCCTCCTTTTTATTTTTCTAGTTTTACGAAATTGCTTGAATCTCCAGTCATATGTTTAGAATAACCACTTTCTAAGTACCATTTGCTTTTCTTTTTAATAATAACCCGCAGTCAAAAAGAAATCTCAAACTTTTTTTGGTACCCAAATTTTCTTAGGTCCTGATGAATTAGTTTTAAAGATAGCATTTGCTCAATCCTTCTTAATAGGTCTCCAAACTTTAGGACATTTATTCTCAAAATATTTTGAGCTGTTACAATTTGAACATTTAAAAGCATTTTGGCCAACAGGTTTCACAAAATTGTTTTGAAAATGATTTTTATAAGAAGATTTTGGAGGTCTTTGCCTAAGTCTCTCTTTAACTTTAGGAAAATCGATAGAAGGAGTACTTTCATTATTCAGACATAAAATAGATTTTTTAAAATAGGGTATTTAAGCTAAAAGAATTTTCTCTAAAGTTTTTGACCCTTTGGAAAACTTTGTAGAAATATCTAAAAACTCATTTTTCAAACATTCATTTTCTTTTGAAAAAAATCGGCATTCTCTTTCAAACCATCAAAATCATTTTTCAGACTCTCAAACTTTTCTCTCCAATAATTATCCTATTGCCTGAGCTTTGAATTTTCATTTTTTTTTTTAGTTCGGAAATCTTTTTAAGAGAGGATTTGAGGTTGCGGCAAAGTTCATCTATATACTTAGAAACTTTATTAGGAATTTATGAATAATTAACCTCAATTTTCTTGTCTGATTCTAAATCTATGTCTGAGTTTAACTCTAACTTTGACTCTGACTCTGACTCTGAGTTCAATTCTAAATGAGCCATTAGATAGATATCTACAAATTCCTCTTCACTTTCCTTGTATTATGTGTCACTCGAGGTTTCTACTTTAAGAGCTTTCTTGTATTTCTCATGCTTTTCTTTTTCTTCTTTTTCAGCAAAGGACAGTTAGGCTTCATGTATCCCTTCTTCTTGCACTTAAAGCATATTACATCCTTACTTGTTTCAACATCTTCCATCGATCTTTTCTGGGAATTTTGTTTGCTTTGTTTTTTCCAATTCAATCTCCTTCCTTTCCTATTTAGCTTTGTGAATTTCTTTATCATAAGAGCCATGTCATCCATGTCATCATCTATTTTTGTATTATCATAATCAGCATTAGACTTAAGTGCAATTGACTTCTTACCTTTTGGGTCTTTTTCATCATTGATCTGTTCCACTTCATATGATTAAAGAGTGCCTATCAGCTTGTGAACAAAGAAAGGCATGATTCTTTGTGTCCCCTGAATTGATGTCTTCACATGGTTCCAATCCTTTGAAAGTTCTTGCAGCAGTTTATTGACCTTCCTTGGAGTAGAAATTGGTCGATCTTGATATGCCAATCCATATACAATTTCCTTAAAGCAACTAAACATGTCTCCAATAAACTCTCCAAGCTTCATTCTAAAGGATTCATATTCGCTAAGTAAAATATTTATTTTTTTTTTCTCCTTTACATGATCTATTCTTTCATAAGTGATATAAAGCTTATCCCGTGCTTCTTTAGCTGTCTCACATGAAGAAATTCAGTTATATTCAGTAGGAGATCAGGTGCAGTATAAAGAATAAATAGCTTTTACATGAAGAGCCTGTCTCTTGATAACTTCTACTTAGTTGGAATCTTCAGCATCTTTATCCATGACTTCTTTTCCCTTGTTTGAAGCTGATGGTGCTTTTGAGTTTATTCCTCTTTACACGACATCTCATTCCAAAGGATCTATGGATCTTAAGAACACCTTCATTTTATTCTTCAACACATTGTATTCTTTTCCCTCAAAATATGGTGGTCCGGTATTACTCTATCCTTCAATTAGCCCCGGTGCCAAGATACTAGCCATAGAAGATCTTTAATTCAAAAGTAAAAACACTTTAATAAAATGAGCACCAATGCTTTGATATCAATTGAAAATACTAGTACTATCACATAGAGTGGGGTGAATAGGTATTAAAAAAATTAAGCAAATAAATGTGAAATAAATAATATTGTAGGTAAAGATGAAGAATCAAAGTTTGAGTAAAAGCATCATCAAACTTCTTGTCACGCCCCGAACCTCGAGCGTGTGCCCATCCCTTGATGGTCGATAAAAATTGCAACGTCCTAGGATGCGTTGTCGACCCATTCATTTTATTGTACATGTGGAAGCAAATTAAAAACCCATGACAATAAACAGCATGGGATAGAAAAGAAGGAAACAGATTCACAACCAAACACGCTTTTATACACACACTAAGTCATATACAAAAGTCTACCAAAAGACCTATATACAGAAGTCTAGATCAAAAAGGGGCTATGGAGATTCTAAACTCCAAGCTCTCCAGTCCTCAGCTTGGGATCCTCCATGGCACCGTCAGGGGTGTCGATATCCATAGGTGTCCTATCTCCCATTCCCCTGTCTCGACGGGAGGCCCGTCAAAACCACCTATAGGACCCTCCTGACTCCCATTAGACTTATGAAGGTACCACGCCTTGAAATGATGAGGTACCAAGTGGGGTAGTCCCTCATCGACCCAAACATTGGACTCCACAAGCTCATAGGTTAGGTTGGTCTCGAAAATTGGGAAATAGGAACGCTGGAAGTCTACCTCCCTCGAAACCCCATAGCATACATGATGCTGCTCCATCTAAGGTCCTGAAAGAAATGAGCCCACGACGGGGTGAGATAATGTCTCAGCAAGTTCACCTTCTAAACTCCGACTAGGAAGGAAATATGCCTAAAGGCGTCCTAACCGCAAAGCCACACAATCACAGAGACTTACCTCATCAGATCCTTCCTGCATGTCAATACAGTTCATATCACAGACATAAACAATATTCATATTCATACTCAGACAATTGGAATGCCACAATTCATCTCTCAATAGCCACAAGAGTTCTGATTATAGGGCCAAATCATTATAACACGTCACATTCCGTGCCACATAATTTTGTCCCATAATCCAGCGCGTCAATTTCACTCAGCATGCGTTACAATTATTAATCAAGGCCACACATGGGCACGGCCTATTAGAAGTTCGGCGGTCTTCTGGCGTAGCTAGGTGTCGTCTCGCTCCATCGAGCATGGCAACGTCACTAAGTTGACGGCATTCCATAAAGGAGCATCGGCCCAGCTTCTACTGTGATCGGCATCCATTGGTAGGGCATCCCATATAGGGGGACATCTAGCTCAACAACTCAGGACGGGTTCTCATAACCATTCTTACACCCATCCAATTCTCGGCCAATACATTGTGCTTTGTACTCAAATGTCCCCATTAAAATAACGTACTTGGCCATTTTTCTCTGTATTAAAAACATACAACAAAAATAGTCATGTGTGGGTACACAATCAATTTACACTAGAAAAATTGATACCATTCCTTTTAAAATCCCACTATTTAATATAGTATCTAAAACCATTTTTGGTGTCAAAACCCAACATCTAGTAATTTCTAAATAATCACCAAAATTTCATAATTTTGAAATAAATAACTAAAATTCCAGTCACCATTCAATTTGCATAATTTAACACTCAATTATAGAAACTAAGCACACCATTGCAATTAGCACGAAATTCCGGTCACCAACTATATCGGTATAATTTCCCAAAAATATTAAATAATTAAATAAATACCAAAATTAATTAAATAAATCGAATTAAATACCATAAATGCTTACTTAGGCCGGAAATGCTAATCTAACCACCTCAATAAGCCTAGAAAATTTTCGAACATATCTAGATAAATGACACAACTTATCTAGTCCTTAATTAAGCCATTCTAACCACCTAACATGCACAAACAAATAATTAAATTGCTAATTCATTCTAATTGACCACATAAATCATAATTAGCCTAAAATAATCAATTCTTAAGCATTATTAACTCCCTAAGTAGAGTTTAGCAAGTAAATTCACCGGTTTTGTGATCCAGTGAGTCCACGATAATGGCGACGCAGAGATGGGCAACAACTAAGCCCACGATGACACCAAGTGGGGGTATGGACGGGCCTAAAGCGGCCCATGAAGGCCCACGGCTGGGCTGGGCTTCCGATTTAGCTTGTTGGTCGAAGAAGCTGAACCGAGTGACAACAATGACTGAAACGGCTAGGAAAGGGAGGCGGAGGCTACTGCGATCGTCAGCGGAGGTGGATGGCGGCTGGATGGTGACAGACAGCAACCTGGCAATGGCGGAGGAGCTCGAGACAGTGAACTAGGCTCGCTAGAATGTGAGCAGGAGCATATGCGAGCGAATGGGTGGCGCAACAGCTTGCGAGCGACGAATGACGGTCCTAGCGACTCCGGGCGGGCGTCTAACAACTGGGGGGAGGTGCTGCTTGGTTTCTCTAGTTTTTGGAGCTCAAAACGTGACAACAATGGAGAAAGTAAGCCCTTGAAGAAGAAGAAGATAGTTGAAGATAAAGGAGGGTCTCCCTTGGCCCAAAAGTCTTCTATTTTATCCTCTTGGTCCCTTGGTAAGGTCCCACTAGCCATTGCTGTCATCCATGGCCCCTTGGCAGCCCTCAAACTTCCCTAGCAAGCCAACCAAGTGGTCCATAATTTTGCACCCCAAGGGACCTACGAATTTTGTACCAAATTCCCCCAAATCCACTTCAATTCTCATTTAATTGGATCTAAATCGGTCCCCATAAATTCAACCAAGGTGCCATCATCCCATTCAATATTTTCCTCACCAATTGAACCAACTTGAATCCCAAAACACGATAAAAAATGGCTCTCTGATTTTTCCGGTAAAAAACGGCAATATTTTGAAATTTCACCAAAATTCTCGATTTGCAGAAAAACCTTCGGAGGATGAATCGACACTTCTAAAATGAATCATGACATGATAAAAATTTCAATTTTTGAAATCGGATACCAGATAGCTTTTAGGAATTTTTGGTGCAATTGACCCATGGTCGATTATTTTTTAGCCACGTTATACATCTTCAACACATTGACAACTCTCCGTTGTCGTGAAAATTTCGAGATTTCAAATACGGACACAGGGTACAGAAATGACAAACAAATCGATCTAGTGCCGTTCGATGAGAATTTTGCAATTAAGTGGAATCACCCACACACTAATCACATACCTCTGTCGAACCGACCTATCTCCGGTCTTTGATCAATTTTAACGGTGCCGTAATGACCCTTGTAGATTAGCATGGTCAAGTAGTCGATTCCTAGTCAAATTCTCAAGTCTTTTGCATTTAGATTTCTTAACAGCTTCACTTGATAGACTAGTTATTTCGTGAGTGGCCAACTCAGGGAAAAGAACTATAGGTGTGTCAATGAAAAGCCCTACTTATTCAATTGAAAATAGAACTTGAAATTCAGGATGTCACACTTCTAAAGTAAATTTAGATCAAATAAAGATGGTTTAGAGATTGAGAAGTTCATAAAGAGATTGCAATGAATAAAGTCAAAAGAGTTAAGGAAAGAGAAAATTGCACATGAGATTTATAGTAATCCGGCTTAGATTAAGCTTACATGCACTCTTCCACGCTAATAACCTTTTGGCTAAAATCTACTAAAGTATCAACAGAGAAGTACAGTGGTTCAAGTGCAAACACTCAATGGAAGATTTCTTTTTCTCTCACTAAGTCACTCTTCTTTTGTTTTTCTCTCTTGAATACAATTTATAAGTGTTGTTGATAAAGAACAAGTGGTTGGAAATGCCTCAAACTTTGGAATTTTAATTTTCACGCACTATCTCAAATGGATTGAATGACCTCCTTAAATATTCCTCTACGCCTTTCTAGCCGTTGGTATTCTCCAAAGGAATTTCTTCCAATCAATCCATTAGACAAAATCAATTCAGGAAATCTTGTAGCCGTTTGAAGATTGAGATAAAAATCCAATGATTCCGGTCACTTATACAATTAGAATCTAGGTTTTTTTTTTTTTTTTGGTCAAAAAGAATCTAGGTTTCCATAAGTAGAAACTTCCCAAAAAGGAACTTATCTTCAAGATTGATTTCGTCAATTTGTGATTGATTCCATGAATATATTTATAAAAGGTAAGTGAGATTCTTCGCTAGAAAGCCATATATTAAGGATAAATCTCTATAACATTCGTATTGAATCCTTGTCGTAAGATCAATAATCCTAAGTCCGATTATAATCTTCGTTCTGGACATGGTTTCAATCTAAGGGACATTACCTATCTAAGTTCGGATGCCTGACGGATGCATAGTTGGAGGATTATCGTCACCCTTAGATTAGGGAACGTTACTTGATAAATTTTGAATGCCCAATGAATTCCAAAAGAGTCAATGAATTTCGGCTATTAACAAATGAATCCCAAGTGCATGAGTTTCTCATATACTAAATGGATTATTGGTATATGCTTGCATATGATTGAGTGAGGAGTGAGTTCCTAATGTTATGTAATAAATCTTGGCTTATACTTGCATATTATTGTTTGAGGATTTCTCATGTTACTAACCAAGATTTAGCTTTTGTTTTGCTATTGATTTACCATCGACAAGTGGTCGGGTTAGGTTATGTGCTTGTTGATAGGTGAGGCATCCTCCTACTCGGAAATTAGTAGGTTTTATTTCCTACGTTTATAACTCACCTCGTTGTTTTTCAGAATTGTAGGCATGGAGGTCTCATATTAGTTCTACAATTGTTGTCTTGCTAAAGGAGCTAAGAGTTACCCTAGCCTTTTGAGTATAGAAGAAATAGTTGTTGTAAAAATAATGGTCCATGATAGAAGGGCTTGTAAATATAACTCATGTAATTGTGTTTTTGTAAATGATTGTTTTCCTAGCTATTTGTTATTATCTAGGTGTTGTATATATGCTTCCGTATGTGCTTAATGAAAAGATAAAAGAAACAAGACGACAACGCACTTGAGATCAAGAAATTGAGGTCGTTACATAAAATGTCTAACCAACAAGATTATCCATCAATATATCCACACTATAGCCAACCATCGCCATTGTCATGAATAATGGCTAAAATTTTCCTCCCCTTAATAGACAAATGCAACTTAATATAGACTATCAACCACCTATGCTTAAGATTTATCAAAGACTAGAGAACTATAAGCACATGAGAGAATTAATGAAATAGAGCAACACGACTAAAGCTTGAAAATTCTAACTTCAAAGGAATATCTTTGGAAATGCGAGTATGTATGATAGCACACATGCCGCTCGGCTTCCTGTAATAATCCTACCACTTACCGCGGTGAAGGCACGCAGATGACGTGCACAAGTAGTGTATTGCACACAAATATCCTGCTAACTCTGCTTCATTTAGACTCTTATCTTAGATCTAATAATTAGAAGCTCTAATTTGCATGAAGAGTGACCATTGGTTTGCATTCTCTAGTCACACTTTTTCCTCTCTCACTAACCAGGTAAGCCTCATGAGATTGACTCAGGCATCAAATTAGTAAGCACCCTCGGCGAGCCAGAGGACAAAACGTCGTCACAAAATTGAGTGAAAAGCTATCAACAAGCGCAATTTGTCAAACAAAAAATAAATAGTAATAGACGGAGATCTCTGCCCACAAAACAGGGGCAGTGGACACCCAATTCAGTAACCATAAAAGAAGTGTGCGCTTTTATTTTTATTTTTTGCTTAAATTTGTATACAAACTTACATAAAGAACAACCAATTTCGTATAAAATCCCAAAAGTGATGGGTCAACATATCAGATCAAATAGTCATGCTAATTCACGACTCATCAAGATCACCAGACCATAAGTTTCACCATAAGCTTGAACAATGGAAGGAATAGAAGAAGAGCACATATTCGAAAAAGAGAATTCCTAGACAAACCAAATAACCACCAGATCCACCAACTAAAACTTCTCATCACTCCCGGATCTCAAGGAAGCGAAAAGATCCGAAAATTTTCAGATTGAAGGCGTCGACACGTGCAATGTTCATTAGATCAAAACGATCCAAATACGCACATCCCAATCAGTCACGAAGCACAGGATTGCGTAGTGAATCAAAGTTGAAAACGAAGAAGCATTGCTTACCAAACCGCAGCATTGCGTTTTGAGGATGAAATTGGGATTTACCAAAATTCATCTGATAAATCATCTAAAAACACAATCTCACAAGCATTCTCAAAGATTGCCTCCAAATGAGTACCACTCAAATCCAGCACTAAACGGATCGATCACTCCAAAAGTGAAATTCCAAACACTGATTAGTGAATTCATCAATAAAAAAAAAAATAGAAAGTTATTGAGTACCCCAAACTCCAAATATAGATGCACGCTTACAAGATAATAATCACAAATTTGAGAGAGAAAACACCTACAAACATCCAAGTTCCTCGGAGAAACAAACATAGGTATCGCACTAAATAACCTTACCGAAATGACCAAAAGCTTTTTTATGTTGATGCTTGATAATGTTCCACAACAAACTGCCCATGAATACACGATACTTGTCCAACACTATCTCCGATCATTCTTTCAATTCCAATTGCGATGGCAGTGCATTATCCTTAAGACTTTTGGAAAAATATTTAGATGACATGGAAATAATAATAACTATTGGAAATGCATTGCAAAAGATTAGAAAATAAAAATAAATGTTTGAGGCATGCAAGTACTATCCTTAAGGATAATTTTGTCCCTCAAGCCTTAGCGGCTATCCTCGATACAATAGACATTTTTCTATACTCTATATTTAATATGAGAAAGAATAGAACAACAGTATGTGTACAACCCTACGAAAAGAAATTGAAAGATATGAGAACATAGTCTATCTTCAAAGATTGTGGTTAAAAGTTTAATTTATATTTGAATAAGAGAAAGAAAGAGCCATTAGGAGACCATCATAAATCAATTGGTAATTAAAGGATGACCATTATAATATAATGAAAAGCTTATGAAGTAATAAATCAAAAGTTATAAAGTCATTACATGACCATTACAAAGTCGTTATACAACCATTGTAAAATCGTTACAATAATGATGACTTGAACGATAGTCATAATTTCTAATAAATATTTCAAAGCTACAGTCCAATAGGAGCAAAAACTACTGAAATGTTGAATAGGAGCAATGAACAATCACTTGATCTTACCATAATCAGCATATTGACAAGGGCTCAAGTTTCTTGCAAGCTATACAACATTACCAATATGAGGGTTCTTCTATTAAGACCATAATATATGTTTGGTCAATGGCTTAATAAAAATGGATAATTCAAGCATATGCTCAAAAAGAAACGTTCTTCATGTATATGTTATCTCTGTCGAGGTTACAAGTCAAGAACTTGCAAAAGAGATATAAACAATCTTGCCTATACTTATTCAAGTGAAATGTTTTAACATTTAAAATTCCTCCATTGATTTAAGTGCCATAATCTGATAAGACTTTACAACGGACATAACTTAGACTTGGTTAAGGTTTTGAGAAATGAAAGAACTTGCTAGGCTCAAAGATTTTTCATTGAAGGGGTCTTGAAACTAGTGATCATCTCGACATTATTACCAATCTTCTTCCCTCACTAGGAATCATTTTATTGTATAGATACTTTGTTGGCCATGAGAGTCTAAAGCCAATTTTGGGACGTGTGTGCAGAAATGTAGTGCTAAAGCATATTAAGCAGGCACAATAGTTGAAGATCCAAACATCGCCTCAATAAAAGCATATATTTCCAACCTCTCCACAAGACAAGGGTTAGCAAATACTTCACCTCTTATAACTCCCATATGAAAGACCATCTAACACATAACGCCAGTGGCATACCTTAACTTTGCGTTGCTCACACAAATAAAAATTCAAAAGAGAAGTTCAATGTCTACATCCACTATGAGTTTAACTTAAGTTTGCAATGGAGTCGACAATCTATCGTGACCTTCAAGGTGAACCTCCAAGAGATAGTCAATTGCTAGATAGGCCCGAATGGTTAGCAATTAAGGAGATGCTACCGTCGTCTAGAGAGATGAACATGGGGAAACGCCACATTGCCAAGTTGTGGATTCACAAAATTAAATCCTGAGTAAAAGAACTTTGTTGGAAGCCCTTATTACTAGCTTAAGGAGGAAGACCTTGTACGACTTTAGTTATTTGCTTATGACGCTGAGACTATCCCAAACTATGGTTTACTTGGAACAAGCCCTCACCATCAAAACTAGCAGCTTTGTCTTTCTTTTTATATTTTGTTCTAATGACGCTTTCCTCCTAAAGAAGATTCATTTTATATAAATTGTTGTTCTTTAATTATCAGATTTATAATCTTATAGAATTCATTTCTTTAGTTGATAAGGATAGGAATCACGATTTAATCTCTAGATTTTAGTGGACACTCCGAATAGGGCCAATAATTCTTGTTTTCTATCATAACCATGTTGGTGTCATAATAGCTATGAAGCATTGATACTCTTCAAGAGCTTTCGTGTTGTGTCGGACACTTCGATACGTGTCTGACACTCTCGAACACTCTCCCACACTCGTTCAACACATGTTGAAAAAATCCGACACCCGATCAACTTTCCCAACACTTGAGTCGGAATTTGACATACAAATTTCCGATATGTGATTCCGATATCGCATCAATTTTAAGACGTCAATTTTAAAAATTCAATAAATAAGAGGTCAAATATATATATATATATATATGTGTGTGTGTGTGTGTGTGTGTGTGTGTGTGTGTGTGTGTGTGTGCGTGTGAAAAAAATAAAACATAATAATAAAAATAATAAATGGAAAAAAAGAAAAACATAATATTCTTTTCTCTTCTTACTCCCACTTCCTGTGATACATAATTCACCCCTTAAGTTTTTTTTTTCTCCTCTTCCAACATATCTAACATGCGAGTCTAAAATATGGATTGCTTGTTTTTTCTCCGAATTTTATGAATTATTGTAATAGAGTTGAATTTGTCACATTGAAACAATAAATGATATTAATAAATGATAAATTAATGTTTTTAGTGTAAATTCAGTCTAGGCTTTTTTATTTATTTATTATTTATGAATTTGATTCAAATTAATTTGATTGAAATAATCATAAAAATGATCATTTATTATGTATATATAAAAATATATATTTAATATGTAACGTGTCTCAACGTGTCAGAATTTTATGTTTTTTGAGAAATGATGTGTCAGCGTGTCGTGCCGTGTCGTATCGTGCCGCGTGTCGCGTGTCAATGTTAGTGCTACTTAGCATAATAGTGGCTTGTGAAATGCAATTTGATTAGAGCGCGCCATTGTTTATCAATCATGTCAGGTTCTTGAAATCCAAACACGACAGATTTATTAAGAGAGTTACAAGACACAATATTTAACACCTTTAAGACATAAAACTCTTCTATGTATAAACTTGTAGAAATAATATTTTTTTTCTTTTTGCCCAACATATGTGGAAATATCCTTAAACGTATATTATGTATGATGTCTACACGTAGTTACACATTCACCACTTGACATGTTTAATATGTTAACCTAGTCATTGAGCATGTCTAAACATGTCGTAAATTGGCTTAAAGGATTAACCCACGAATGAGACATTATTATTTTGCATATAAACGAGTTGACCTATTATTGACACAAATATGATAAAACTCAATCCTAACACATTTAATTACGTGTAGCGTAAACAGATCCTCACAAAAGAATAGTCCACCCAGTATATCATATTTAAACAAAGTTGGAAGGAATGATTATTGCTTCTAACCAAGGTAAGACATAACTTCCAACACTTCTTCTTTGGATATACGCTGAAGAGATACAAAGTACGAAGAAATATATTACTAGTGAGATTAAAATATCCCTTGTCTGCATATCCGAGAAAGGAAGTTTTGGAAAAAAAATTAGAAGGTCAATAAATTCATTTCCTTATTAATATCGGTTGGATCAAAACCGACACGGTTTAAGGAATTAATCAGATACAGATCCACCCAAAACTTACCCAATGGGATGGTCCAAGTACAACTGGACCATTACATCTTTCCATATGAGTTTCCACCTTGATTTCCTCCCTCCTTGGAAGCCGAAAAGGCTCCAACTCCCCTCCCATTTTTCGATGGTTCATCACGTGGATTAGTCACAGCGCATAATGGGTTACTGTTCAAGATCAACAGTAATCCCAATGGACCTTGGTACAGTCATCTGCTAAATGGATAAAGAAATGAACAGATGATTTGAAGCCATTATGCATTGCAGATTCCTGCTTGGCTTTTTCACTAGACCGGAAGAAGCAAAATGGAATGAATCATCATTAATTCCACAAAACAAATTACAAAGTCAGCATATGCACATTCTAAATCAGCAGATCCGTCGTAACAACGAAATTAGCAGACCCGGAAATGAAAAACGAAAAAGTAGAAAAACAGAAGCAAAGGAAAACATAAACAAAAAAATCTTCACATCTCTCCCTTATTCGAACCCTTTCCTTTCATCGTCACCTTCGCCATCCACATCTTGCTTTCTGTCTCTCTCAAACTCTTCCTTTCTTCAGCGGAAACAGAGGAGGCAACGACCCACCACCACCGCTCGCGCTCCTCATGTGCGTGCAGATGGGCACGTTCACCATGGGCCTGATCCTAATGCTGTTCGATCTCGTCCTCTCCAACCCTTTCCTTATCCTCTGGACATAGTTGGTGCTGCTCTCCCTGTCTCTGTCTCTGTCTCTGGCCTCCTTCCTCTCGTCCAGGGAGGCCACGTCGCCGAGAGAGCTCGAGGAAGACGAAGTGGACGATGAAGAGGACGAGGGCGAGAGGGAGGACGAAGCCCTCCGCTTGGTCTTCAGCCTCAGGAGCTCCTTCCACAACACGGTGCACTTGGGCGGCCTCGGCGATGGGTCGTCGTCAAGAAACCAACTCACCCTGTTCTGTTCTTGATCTTGGTCTCTGTTATTACTATTACAGTAGTTCCTGTTCCTCCTCACCTCTTCCTCTTCTCGATCTGGCTCTTGACCTCGACCTCCATCTCCGGCTTCTTCACTGTCTCCGGATTTCGGCTTGAGGGTGATTCTCTTGAGCCTCTGGGATTGCTGCATTTGACAGAAAGGAAGCAGCTTTCCCTCAAAGAAGAGCTCATCCGCACTCATCATCTTGTGGGGACTCATGCTGGCGGCCAAGAACTCGAACTCACCGTTTCTTGGTTTCTTTTCGAGGTCCATTGCTGCGGTTTCTTTGGCTTTGGTTACTTGGTTGTGGAAATGGCCATCTGGGTTAATGGAGATGAAGTCGCTCTCATCAAGAAGATCTGCAGAGAATGAGATCCTGGGGGCTGAGAACGGTGGGTCAATGTTTTCTTGGGAAACCATAATCTTTCCTTTCCTTCTCTGTTTTGGGAAGAGAGAGAGAGAGAGAGAGAGAGATGTGGATGGGGAGACAGACAAGAGGGAGGGTTTGGAGATGGGATCTTATAAACGGAAGGAGACCATAAAGGATGGCATTCATTTGTTTATTTTGCTGATTTTTTTTTTTTGGTGGATTATTTTGCTAAATTTGGTTTTGCTTTTTTAAAGTTAAAATCTAAATTAATTCTTTAATTACAAAAAAAAATCTCTAAACTGGCACCAAAAACTAATTTTTTGACGTAAAAATCTCGAATCGATATATTTGTAATAAATTTACTTTTCATTAATTTCTGTTGAATTAGAACAATATCACAAAAATCCATAAATCGATATGTGGTAAAATCTCAAATTGATACAGTCATTAACTGCTAAGTATCATCCAACTCAGTAATTTAAAGTAAAATTTATTAAAAATTAATAGATGATAAATTTGTTAGGAGTATACCGATTTGAGATCTTTTGTGATCAAAAAATTTATTTAATTTATCACGAGGTATTAATTTGAGGTTGTTCATTATATTAATTCTATTTAATATGTACATCTACATATATTTGGTAAGATTGGTTTTGCTTTTCAAAAATAATATATATGTCCGTCTGAGGTCTGAATTTTGTCGTGATTGAAGTCTCAGTGTCGTCTTTTGGACGGTTGAATAGAAAAATGGAGGTGGTCTGGAGATGCCCAAACATCAGAGCTGAGATGGTGTGTTAGAATATGGGAACAGCACATGGACCTCCTCGGGTGGATACATGACAAATGGCTTGGCCTCTCTCTATCTTCCTGCTGCATGCAAATAGAGACCAGAACACATCATCTTTTTGGTCTTTTCCTTATCGTTTCTGTCCATGTCAATCCGATGTTCTGCATATGTTCACCTCCTTATAATATTTAGGTCGTATTCGATTGATTTTTTATCTAATGGAAAAGTTCACAAAAGAACGAAAACAAGAGAATGCTTTTTTGTGATAATATTATAGTTTGTATTAGTCATGTATGAACTGTTTTCATTTTAGGTGATAGCAGTATGTTAGTAATTTTTCCAAATATCCTCCTTAATGATCATGGTTTGACTTTAAACACTATAGTGAATGCTGGACATAAATGAATTTGCATTGATGACCGATTTAATGAGATATAAAATATTTAATTTGTTGTTATTAACTATCGTGATAGTACATAGTTTAGATTTGAATGGATGACTAATTTAATGAGACATATAATAATTAATTTGTTCTTAACGAGATAAGCCAAGGTTTGGCTCGAAATATTTATTGCTAGGTAGCGGTTCCCTAGAGATATCGCACTTAAAACAAAACGCCCAGGAAGGTTAGTATGTAGCTTCCTTCCTCACGTGTCTTGGGAAATGACCCTGAACTCTGAAATATATCCTATGCTCCCGGTTCCGAAATTCTAAAACCTGGAACGTCCTCGCGACATTTAGTAACTATCCGTCATGTTAGTCCTACAGGTTTTGCAAGTAATTTTACACACACCTAGATAACAAGTTAATTAGTTACTTGCAAGGACATGAATAAGTAGAATTTTTTTTACCCACCCGTAGGCAACGCAGTTGGTTAAGTTCACTTCTTCCAATGCATGAAGGTCGAGAGTTCGAAACCCTGCGTTGCTAGCGATTTAAGTGAGGGCCCCTGATCGTGGGTTGTTGGGCTAGCTCTCTTCAAGGTATAGGCGTTGTAGGTCCTCCATCACGGAGGCCGTGAGACCATGAATCGGTATAAGCCAACAAGGGCATGCTTCGATAGATCCTTAGTCACCAAAAAAAAAAAATTTAACTAATGATTTACAAATTTTTTATGTATACGTACTTCTCAATTATTATGTTGCTGTAGGAAATAGAATATTACATACATTCTTGAATGGTCAAATGAATTTTTAATTGAAATAAAAAAGCAACAAAAAAGTCAATTTTAAAATTTGTCACAAAAGTGCAATTATAATTGAGTCATATCAAAAATTATAATCAAATTCTAAAATTGATTAAATTTGTGCAATCAAATCCTTCTATTAATTATATCTATATGAATAAATAAAAAAGTTGCTTTTAAGAGTTGATTGTATTTTTTGAAAATTTTATGGCTCGGTTGTATTTTCGTGATAAGTTTTAAGATTTGATAATAAGTTTTAGAATTTTTTGATATATTTATTTTAAAAAATTGAAAAAAAAGACTTGAAAGTCCTGTTTTGATCTGAATCATTACACCACGGGATTTCAGCATATGGAAAGAAGAGAAAAAAAAATTAATGATTTAGGGTGAGGAAGCCTAGAGCTATCTTTTAATGTAAGTGGGCAATTGGGGCGCATAATTAAAACCAGGATCAGTCAAAGATAAACTATAATTTCCTTCTTTAATTGCTTTGACTAGGCCTGCATGGATTGTAGCATGAATCGTAGGAGCCCCTAACCATGTGCCCCCATGAGAGTTTAATTTTCTTGCCATGTGGGAGCCAGTGCAAAGCTGAAAACCAATGATAACCATCAGATCCCCTTAATGACCTATTTGCCCCATGCCTGATGGGACTTATCCTGGCACAATTTGTAATTTTGTTGCCCTGGGTAGGGGGCAATCTTGGGACCCGAATGACCAGTGGAAATTATTATGCAGCTTCTTGGGAAACTAGCTAGCAGAAAGATTTGGGGGGTAGCTCTATAATGATCCAGACAACTGAATTACGTAGGGCAATGCTAAATTTTTATTAAATTTTTGTCTGGCACTGTGATTTGATTCTGTAAAATCAGTAACCTAGCATGCTACTATAAAATATACACATATGAATATATATTATATATGCTGTCTCCGGCTATGTGGGCCTTCCACTGCTCCATCATTGAAGGGGACAAAGTATACTATAATGCTTGAATGGTTAATGTAACAAAGAGATAAGGTACAGTAGCTTGATCTGGTCATAAATTGATGGAGGTAAACTGAAAGTCTTCCAATTTGATGGGGGGAAAGTGAGTTTTTGAAAGGATAAATGATCTCTTTTAATATTAGAGGAGGTAATCTAAAAATATAGTTATTGATTAAGATTACCATCAATTAAGAATTGGCATGTTCAAAGGAATGGGCATGAATAGCTAGTTCACACCTTGACTGACCGTACATTATATTTGTGCTATTACTTTTGTATGTGCTTGATGCAAAATAATTTGTTCAGATTTAGCTCTTCAATTGTTGTGATTGTCGTAATCATACCATACAACATTCCAATCTATAGAGGCACTATTCCAAAGGAATTTGGACAAGCTGATGCCTATCAGGAAACTTTATGATGCAATAAGACAACTTTCAAGAGCATTTTCATTTAAGAGACTAAAATAGGCAATATGTAGTTTCTCCTCTCATACCTTATTTTTGGATAAGCTTTTTATATCATATAGATCGTGAGAAAGTTAATTTTGTTTTGGCCAAGTGCTAGTTGAGAATTTCTTCAAGTAATATTTATAGTATAATTTGAAGTATTGCCAACTCCAAAATGATTCAGTAGGAGGGAAAAAAAATACAAATTTCATATTAGAAACAAAGAAAAGCCCCAGAATTTTTCTTTAATTCCCTGGCTTTCCCAAATTGCCATCATCGTTCATCAAACAATTCGAATCATGCTGTCATTTATTGGAGACTCTTCAACCTGAAGATTTAACATATGGCGTGAAGGGAATTAAGAAGTCTGGAAGTGTCTACCAATTAGTCTTGAACAATAATTACCTTGCTGCATAATAAACGACTATAAAATTGATTAGACAAACAATAATTTTATGCTTACCCATCCGTTGGCAACCAAAAAAAAAAAAAATGTACAAACAAGACAAGACACGAGACATCTTGCTTTCCTATTCTTATAACTTCGTTACCCTTTTGATGATTTTATTTCACTTCGTTTAGGAAAGACTTTCCCTCTAAAGCCCCTTGAGCCAAATTTTAGGTGCCTAGGCAAAATTTTTGAAACAACCTTGAGGAAAAGTGAATATTTCAAAGGCTGAAAATCTAAGGCATGTCTTATGGTGCCTTGAGCTTTCATTTTTTTGACATGTTAGTTGTAGGATTTAGTATTTTTTTTCCCAAAATTACTCTCACTAATTTTTTGATTTTCCAATTTTGCCCTAGTTATAATAGTTCATCTTCTCTACATGAAAGCAACCGGTGAGGGGTCGGCATTGGTCAATCTGATACTTATCTAACTCTTTTATCTTTATGTTCCCACTGATACCTAATTGATAACGAACTTGAATGGCTTTTTTAAGTCTAATTCCATCAATTTTTGTTTAGGCAATTCTTGCTTGTTCATCATCTACTAATCTAGCTCCTGATACTTATGACATTCTTGATCCTTCCTTTGACTAGTCTTCACGGTTGCAATCAAAAATAGATTGTCTCCCCTCTGATGAAAAGTCAAAAATAGACTGTCTCCCCTCTGATGATCTTTTCTATAGGTAGAACTACTGTGAGCGGTCTAAACTCTTATTTCTTAAAATTATGTTCTCGTACCCAAGCCCTGAAAAAACATCAAGAGTCTTGTGGAGGATAATTTAACACTTATCTCACTAAATCAGTGAGAAAGTGCTCCGCGATGGGTCGCGGTCTCAAAAAATGGAAGTTTTTCGCCTTTCCGCTTTAAGGATAGCGCAGAAGAAAAAGGGGTACTTAGTGCGGTGCCCTTATAGGAGTCTGAACATCTATTTCTGAGCTTTAAAGATGCTATTTCGGATTAGATCTTCAAGTCTTCACTGGATTCACCTGAGTAGATGTTCTCAGTCTTTTTTCCAAAAACTGATGTAATTATTGGCTCGGCAACCCTTATTTAAATGTTCGATTAGCCCCGCTAAGCCTCAGATATTCTAATTGAAGCAAAACTTCTACGTTACGCCTGGCGGTCGAAGTTGTTGGTAAGCTTCCAAAGCTCCTTCCTTTAGCTTGGTAAGCCTTCGCTTTGTAGATCATCTTTTGCCCAATGCGTTACCCTCCCGTTTTGTGGTTCCCACTGGGTTTACCTTGTTCAAAGATCAATCCCATGGCAGCAAGAAAAGGTGATCTTGTGCTATACTCCGGTGATCTCTTTCCTATTGAGGCACGCAAACTCCCATCATGTCTCGATAGGCCAGCAAGGAGGCGACAGTTGTTTGGGGTCACACGAACTTTGGTAGCCATTATTGGGGTTGTGTGACACTCGCCGAGGGCTGTTTGGGTCGCACAACCCTAACCGAGGTCGTTGACCCAAGGCGGCCCTCGCTGAGTGTTGTTGCGGGCCACTTGAAATCTTATGACCTCAAATGATAGCTGTTGGCACCAAATCTGAGGCAACCGAGCCTTTCTCCATCTCCAGCAAAGAGTTTGAGTTTTGTTTCTTTTTTTTTTTCCTAATAAATAAACAAGGAAAGCCTTACAAAAATTATTTTTCTAAACACCATTTTGCCCAAAGTTGCTTTAAAATGGACTTTTAAATTACAATTTAGCCAACACCATTTACATTTCAGAAAGTCCTTTACATTTTTTAAAGGTTTTTTTTTTTTTCCAAAAGTCTAACTAAACGCCACTTTTTTCTGCTGAATAATTTTCCTAGCTATGATAACCCGCAAGTATGGGAGACCACTAATCACCGGGGTAATGACTTATTAGGTACGTGTACCTTGTTAGTTGTGACATACACCTTTGGCACCTCGATGGGGGTGACAATGATGGGGGCTGGCCTACTTCTAAAGAATAGGTCATGAGCGGGTGCTAAGTGCCAAGTGAAGACCAACCTAGGAATAAGAATATCTTATAGCAGAAGCAGAATCCCTAAAGCAACATCGAGAGAATAACCACGGTGATCGAATCGAAATCTGGATTGATTCAGTGAGCGTGAGCCGTCAGAGCACCAACAAAGACCTGGAAGGACCTGAGCGGTCCTGATTTCACGAGCAGCATGTAAGGTCCCCGTTTCGGGGGAGCAGATTTACCAAATCGGTCGTCTCGGATGTTTCTGGACCAATACGGACTCAAACAGCAACCGATGCGATATGGCCGGTGATCGCCCTCGAGTCTAGTTCCTATCCTCATTTGGCTCATACATTGATTTAAACTATAGTCTCCAATAGAGCTTTATTTCCGCGACAGTGTTAGACATACGGTCCGACCTGTTCTGTTTTAATCATTAAAACTTCACTTCCAGATACTTTTTCACCGTCCTTTTTACCCACTCTAAGATTTCTGTGCCGACATGCTCTCCTCGTTTGCGCAAGACCATGCAACGTGCCTTTTCTTTACCTTTCTTTTTCCCGTCTTTTGCGCCATTCCCCCGTACTTTTCTTTACCTGCTCTCTCCCGCTTTTCTCTCGAAGGCTCTCAAGAAAGTTTCTGGCTCTTTCCCTGCTTGTCCCCGAATCGCCACATTGTGCGTCCTCCCTCTATTTCAAGCGGTGGAGAAGACCCTATTTCCCCTCAAAAGATGATCTCATTCACCCATTCAATCCGCCAGCCAATCTTCCTTCCATTTCTGTGTTGGCCGAGATTGAGCTCCCGGTCTTCCCTTCCCTTCATTCATTCACTTTCCTTAGCCTACAAATCCTCAGGATCTTTCCTGAACTGACACATCATTTGATTGGAAAGAAAACCAAACTACATATCGCATCATAGCATGCCATTCTCAAATGGATTAATTATACAAATGATACATGAATTTTGACCCAATGTATAACGTGGATTCTGAACTTTTAATTTATATACTGAACTTTCAATAAATATTCAATCTAGTTCATAAATTATATGAAAATATCAAAATTTATCCTTCCATTTATATTTTAGTTAATAGTGGAAAAAAATAACATTATACGTAAATTATCCATGTAAGATATTCAACTTAAATCAAGATATAATAATCAACAACATCAAATAACATGGATAACTTGTTTTTTTTGTCCACTGTTCAAATGTACCAATTTCATAGCCAAATTAAGAAATCCATTAACTTGAATTAATGGAATGATGATATTGAACATTTTCATATGATACAGAGAGTAAATTGAACATATATTAAAAGTTCATGGATTACATTAAACAAATAAAAAATTGAGAGACAATATTATGCATTGAGTTAAAGTTTAAGGACCACATTAAACAAATTAAAAATTCATAAACTAATTATACTCATTGTATTTCCAGCCCCTTATTGGCTTTTGACACTCCCATTACATTGAAATGACTATATTATACCTTGCGAGTCATTCTCTCAATTAAAGATTATTTCTTACTTCTATTGTTATTTTTCTTTTGTTTCAATTTTTATTAAAAGGCAACGCTGCCCACATCCCCTTAAACAACTTTTTTCACTCTAACCATTCCTTCCACACACATTACATTTCAATGTTTCATTCATGTTTGTCTTTTTCTAAGCTTGTTCTGCCAAGTAATAACTTTATTTCCCTCGATAAACCCAATGATGGTAAATTTTTCAACTTTCATTTGCAGTACAAATTTACGAGAATTTACTCAAAGATAGAATGTTGTGGTTGACCGATGCATTATACCTAATTTATTCATCTTTCATTATAATTTTTTTCTTGTAGTGTAGCCACTGTGGATGATGCTATTGAAGAGGACCCAAATCGCTTAAATTTATCTATTAATGATGAAATTGCGAATGGAGAATAGTAATCAATCATGTCCACAAGTTCATTTGGAGCTTCCCACTCTAAACAATGAAAATTATTCCTTCATATATATTTGTAGTGGATAATGACTCTCTTAATGATGTAATTGAAATATTTTATTGTTTGATTCCGGCGAAATATTTCTTTTGACAGAGTAACCTTTTTAAGGGGAGTCAATCAACTTAATAGACAACATCTTTTGTTAAGTTGCATATGCAACTTATTACTGCAGTTCATTTTTACGTTGAGGATAATTTTCTTTTCCATTGATTATTATATAAAAATTTTGAAGCATTTATAATTGATAAAAAAAAAAAAATGTGTTTGCAAATGGTTCAAATGTGTTGTCTTATAATGTAATTCAATTTCCATAATTTATTGTCAACGGCTAATTATATCATGTAAACAAGGCATAGATATGGATATTTAGAATTTTTTATATCCTTAACTTTGCCATATATTTTTATTTTTTTAAAAGTATCTAAAGTAAATTGAAAGTTGAGCAATTAAAATACACAAACTACATCATAATAGCTAATGTTAAACTTATAATTAAAAAAAAAAATGCATACTAAAACTGGTAAACGGTTCTTCTCACTCTTACTTGTGCTTAGTTTATTTTTAAATAATAGTTTCCTACTATAAAAGAAAAAAAAGGGAAAATCTCAAATAAGGACCTAAAGTGGATCCATTTTCTAAAAAAAAAAAGACCTAAAGTAGACATTGTCTCAAATAAGGATCTGGAGTGGCTAACTTACTCTCAATTAAGAATCTGAACTTCTAATTTTATTCATAGCCAGGGGTACTTTTGTCCAAGAACATTGTTGTTTATTTTTTGTCTCTCTCTTTCTTCTTTTTTCTTTCTTCATCTTTCTCACTCTCTACATCACCTCCATTATCAGCCCCTCCATCACTCTTTGTGTCATCTCGTTGTATGACCAAGATTGGGTTTTCTTTAACACGAGCCATTACAACGCAATCTAACTCGTTGAAAATTTTAAATTTCTCTCCTCAAAATGGTTTGTAGACAATTCCACAAAGCCGAAATGAGCCTTAAAAAATAAGTTCTTTTTATTCCAACATTCATCGCAAATTCTGATCTCAAAGCCATAATATGAATTTGCTTTTGCTAAGACTCAACTTCTTGTCCAATTCCCAAGCTATGCAACTAATCCATTTGGCGATGTATTTCTCTCGCCTCGAGAGTGCATCAAACTCCACTTATTCCAAGCCTTCCACTAAACCAGCAACTGCAATTTTTTGTGCTGTTTTCGATCTTGCTTGCCAACAACAGAGTAGCAATATCCAAGTATTGCTAGATCGTCTTGTTTGACTAACTTATGCCTCTATTCAATTAACACTTGGTGATCAACAATTTCACGCCAAAGAACAATTTTGTTGTAGTTGGCAACTATTTCAACCTCGGCAAGAGTTTGCCTCATCAATTTCAAATTTGGGTTTGCCTCTCTTGCGTAAATTCAATCTTTCAAAGATTCCCCTTCCCCTTTGCAGTGCCAATGGCTCCTTTCAATAATCCCTAGTCTGGAGACACCCACTCACACTCTTGCCATTCTCATCGACACAGCTCTTCTCCTCAATCAATACCACATCTTGAGATTGATCATTAGTCGTATCTGACATCATTAACCATAGAAACTATTGTGCTTCGTTGCCCCATTGCCGCCATTGACAGGTCCTATTCGAGCTCTCAACCTCATTGACCGCTGCCCTTGATAGAAAATCCAACATTGTCGTCATCAGATGGAGGTCAATCCAAGCTTTAGGCTGAGCATAAGCAAGCCAAGATTTGATGCATCTTGAGGAACTAAGCATTTTAGTATTCGAGAAGGTGGCCAGTAGCAAATAACTCTAATCTGACTTCTTGTCACAAGGACCAACTACGTGATGACATGAAGCTCACGAGGTTGCTGGTAGGGGCCTGATTATGGTGTTGAAGAAGGAGGCAATGTAGACCGAAGTAGGAGGTGTGAAGAAGATGAAGAAAGAAAAAAGAATTAAAGAAAAAATGTCCTTCGACAAAACTACCCCAAACTGTAAATAAGATTGAAAGTTCGAGTCCTTATTTGAAACAAAATTAGCCACTTTGGGTCCTTATTTGATACAGTGTCCACTTCAGATCCTTTTTTGAGAAAATGAACCCACTTTAGTCCCTTATTTGAGATTTTCCCAAGAAAAAAGAGAGAAATATACAATTCATCAAAGCAATATTTTGTAAGCTATTCATCAAGTAAACTATTTTTTAAGGAAAAAACCTCACTAATTATATTCCAAATGGAGAAAGAAAAGGAAAAAACCAAAAAAAAAATAAAAGAAGAAGAAGAAGAAGAGGAAAAGAAGGCAAGAAATAATCTTAAATCAAGAGTGGGCCCCACATTGAACCTTAATAAATGTTATTGAAAGGAGCATATGTAATTTCATCTCTAATAAAAAATTGAAACAAAAGAGAAAGGAGAAGAAAAAAAAAATAAGAAATCATCTATCAAGAGTGAGACCCGCAAGGGATAATGTGTCTAATTCAATGTTGAAGGCTTTATTGGTATTGGGCTTAAGGCCCGTCCACCCAAGTTGGCCCTAGAAAGCCCAACCCACGGGAATAGGGCCCGTGGAAGGAGATAGGTATAAAAGGGAGGAGAGAGAGAGAGAAAAACACACCGTTTTGATTATGAAAAGACGTACGTTTTCTCTCAACGCTCTCCCTCTCTCACGTTGTTCTTCAAAGCGAAACCAGTGAGACGCTCGAAGGATTTCGCCTCCTCGGATTGAACAGGATCAAGTTTCTCTTCCTCTATCGGCGTCGGTGTCTAATCTGTGGCTAACAAGATACGCTCGAATCCGTGGTGTGCTTTACGATCGGTGATACGGGATTATCTCGGGCTTCGTCTTCCGCATTGATTTAGGGGTTCGATTTAGTGTTGAATCCGCTTTTCGAGGATCCGTTATTCCCCTACATTGGTATCAGAGCCCTAGTTAACGTTTTTCCCGATCAATTTAATGTTTTTGATTGATTTTTTCGCGAAAGAACTTCGGCCGTATGGATCGGGGCAAAAATCCCGACACCCGAGCGCTTTTTTGGCCATTTTTCCGAGTTTTTGTAAGTCAAAATCAAATTGTGATGGCATAGAAAGAAAGGCGACCTCGAGACGAGTCTGGCGATACGTCGAGCGCCACCGGGAGACGCCGCACTCGCCCACACACGTGGCCGGAAGGCACGCGCGTGGGCGCGACGCGCCGGAAGCGCTGGATCGCCAAGCGCGTGCGGCGCACTCGCCGGTCAGCTAACCGGCGCGTGCACGCCGCCGGCGGGCGAACCGGCACGCGCCGGTCCGCGGACTGATGCGTGTTGACGTCAATGACGTCATCGTGACGTCATCCAATGGTCGGTAACCGCTCGGATGACGTTATCGATGACGTCATCACCGATGACGTTTCGCCGGGAGGTCACCGGTCGACGACCCGACCCGACCGGCGACCTAACCCGACTCGCGGATGCATGCATGCGCCCGGCACGTGCCGGATGACGTCTGCGTGACGTCATCCCCCGCACATGCGCGGCACGTGCATTCGGTCCGCGCTAGCGGTCCGACCGGCCCGACCGTCCGACCTGCCCGATCGATCCGTCCGGTTCGACGGTTCGACATCTGACGACCATTGACCGTTGACCGTGACCGTTGACCGACGACCGTTGACCATTGACCAAAAAAAAATGGAGGAAAAGAATGTGTTTCTTTTTCAATTAAGTCTATGTAGATTATAATGTGATCCCTTATTTATTCTGCATTTGTTGCAGGAACAATGCCTCCCTGAAGTTGCGCACACCTATTCGCGCAGTTACCGATGAACAAAGGGAAAGGCTATCTAAGTGGATAGCTGAGCTGACTGATCATCGATGGGTAAGAGGTGACTTAATTGATCATGTCCTTGAAGTCAACGAGAAAATTCAACAGGTCATATGGAATGGTTGTCTTATGTCACAGTCAGAGATGGTGCGATATTTCATAAACACTCTTCCACGAATGGCAAGATGTGTTGAATCGCATATAAGATGTCAATGGAGCTGCTTCCTATAAGAAAATTGTGATGGACTTTGTAAATGAATATTACTGTATTGTTACAAGGGAAAAGATCAAGAAATTGAACAAAAGAGGATCTTTCCCAGTTCGTGTGCTGACTTGGTGTTAGTTATATTGACTGATGTATGTTAAGTGTGATTTGTGGACATATTATGTAATGATTACTACCTAATTGTGTTAATTGAAAGCATTATTTTTTTTTAATTGTATGTCAATTATCTATTGCTTTCTGTTATTGCTGGTTGCTGTGGGTAATTAGCTGTGGGTAGTTTTAGAAGTTTTTGTAGCTTCATAGAATTAATTTTGCATATGACAATCATATTAATGATAGTTTTAAGTTAGGATTTTGGAGGATGATTGGAAACATAGTGACCTTTTGATTCTGAAGCCTTACTTGAAATTATTCATTGATATGATGGGTCTATGTAAAAAGGGATGCATAAATGATAGGCATTAATAATTCGTGCATATGTCTGATTTGTTCAGATCAATGGCTTCAGCCACAAAGAGCATAGTTGCCGAGCTGAACAAAGGTGAAAAGCTCAATGGAGACAACTATGAAATTTGGCAAATGAAAATCCAGTATGTGCTGGAAGAGCAAGAAGCACTTGAGGCTCTTGTCATGACTATGATAGAACCTGAAGAGGAAACCACCGCACGCACAAAAGAGACAAAGAAGCTTTTTCTCGCATGGAAAAGAATGAATTCTCTAGCTCGCATCACGTTGCTGAGCAGCATGGAAAATGACGTCATGCGAGAGTTTCGGCGTTTTGACAATGCCAAGGAAATGTGGGAGGCATTGGTAGCTAGATTTGGTCATACTTCGGTGACTAGACTGAGGCAGCTCACTATCAGGTTTGACTCTTATAAGAAGCCTCATGGTCAGACCATGAAGCAACATTTTAGAAAAATGTCAAACATGATAACTGAACTGAAAGATGCTGGCCATGTCCTCACAGATGAGCAGCAAGTGCAAGCAGTGATTCGTTCCTTGCCTCAGAGTTGGGAGCATATGAAGGTGCACCTAACTCATAATGAAAATATCAAAACCTTTGAGGATGCAATGCGTCATCTTGAGCTGGAAGAGGACCGCCTGTTGGCGGCTAAGCTGGATGCTAAACTTTATTATGCTGGTTCTAGCTCAAATGGAGCTTCAAGCTCCAAGCGCAAGCGCCCTAACTAGTTTGATAAGGGGAAAGGCAAGGAAGAAGCGGGTCCTTCAGGGAAGAAACCCAAATTTAACCAACATGGAAGAGGGAAGCGTCCTCGCATAAAAAAGCTTGCAAGGGTGAAATGCTACAACTGTGACAAGAAGGGTCACTATGCTCGCGACTGTCATGAGCCAAAGAAGGTATGCACCCCTTGTACTTTTCAAAACTTTGCTTTTGTGTCGAGTTCTGTGTTCTTAACTCGAGTCTAATCCTTTGTGGACTGTGGATTCGGGAGCGACAGACCATGTAGCGAAGGATAGAGGATCCTTCGTGGAATTCGACAGTACCAACTGGAACTAAGTGGATCTATGTGGGAAATAACTCCAAAGTTGAAGTGAAAGGAATTGGCACATGCCAACTGAATATGCGTGGTGGACGCACTTTGTTTCTTCATGATGTGTTGTATGCTCCGGAGATTCGTCGGAATTTAGTGTCTGTATTAGTGTTGGTTAAATTAGGTTTTAATATGAACTTCTATAGTAGAGGTGTGAATTGTTTTTGGATACAAATTACTATGGTTGTGGTTATTTTCTGGATGGTTTTATTGTATTAGATATTGATTATGTTAATGCTAATATTTGTTATTCCCTTCTCACGTCTCCTAATAAATATGATAATGATGTGAATGTGTGGCATGCTAGACTTGGTCACATTGGCCATCAGCGTATGAATAAACTAGCCAAAGAGGGCTTGTTGGGCAATATTGAAAAAGTCGATTTGTCCATATATAAGCATTGCCTAGAAGGGAAAACGACAAGAAAACCATTTAGAAAATGAAAAAGAGCTGAATTTTCTCTGCATTTAATCCATTCTGATGTCTGTGGTCCAATGAATGTGAAAGGAAGGCATGGGGCTGTTTATTTCATCACTTTTATTGATGATTATACTCGATTCGGATATGTCTATTTGATTACTCATAAGTCTGAAGCAATAAGTTGTTTCAAAAGGTTTATGAACCTGGTAGAGAATCAATTAGATAAGAAAATAAAAGCATTGAGATCCGATCGAGGTCGAGAATATTTATCTGATGAGTTCAGAAAATTATGTGATGAAAAAGGAATAGAAAGACAGTTGTCTATTCCGTACACTCCTCAACAAAATGGTGTTGCGGAAAGAAGAAACAGAACCCTACTGGAAATGGTTAGGTCCATGATGGCGCATGCTAACTTGCCTATCACCTTTTGGAGTGATGCATTGTTAACTGTTGCGTATATACTTAACCGAGTGCTTTCCAAATCAGTTATTTCCACTTCATATGAGTTATGGACAGGTAAAAAACCGGACTTAAGTTTTCTTAAGCCATGGGGTTGTACTGCCTATACACATGAGTCCTCTCACAAGTTTGAAAAATTGGGTCCCAGAGGAAAGAAGAGTATTTTCATAAGATACTCAGAATACTCGAAAGGATATGTGTTCATTGGTGAGCAGGAAAGTGGGAGTATAACTGAATTTGAATCACGGGATGTCACATCCTTAGTGGATGAATTTCCTAAGAGGGGCGAAATAAGGGAAAATTACTCCCTATTTGAAACCCTAGATCAAGATAATGATGTCAGTAGAGTTCATCCAAGTAGGAGTAATATGAGATGTGATGAATTGAATTCAACTCATTCTCAATTGCAACCACCTGATGTGACGACATCATCATTACCTAATCCAAGTGGGAGCATGATGGGGAATGATGTGCTAAGTGTACAATCTCCCATACGGTGAACAAGTCGCCAAAGTATTCCCCGTCAACATTTTGACATTGAAAGGGAAACTTTTATGGTTGCTCCACAATATAAGGATGAGCCAGGAAATATTAATGAGGCTCTGAATTGCCCTAACAAGGAAAAATGGATTCATGCAATGAAAGAGGAAATGGAGTCAATGAAATCAAACCAAGTCTGGGAACTGGTTGATCTTCTAAAAGGACACAAAGCTATTGGGAACAAGTGGGTTCTCAAAATAAAGCGAAAGGCTGATGGCTCGATAGAAAGGCATAAGGCTCGCCTTGTGGCAAAGGGGTATAATCAATAAGAAGGAATTGATTATGAAGATACGTTTTCTCCTGTAGTGAGATTTACCTCGATTCGCATTATTCTGGCAATAGTGGCTAGTCTAGATCTTGAGTTACATCAGATGGATGTAAAGACTGCTTTCCTCAATGGAGAATTAGAGGAAGAAATATATGGAACAACCTGTTGGTTTCATAGTAAAAGGCTAAGAAGAAAAAGTATGTCGACTTTTGAGGTCGATATATGGTCTTAAGCAGTCATCAAGATAATGGTATATACGTATTGATGAGGATCATTGTGTATATATCAAAAGATCCAAGGATCAATTTGTGATCATATCATTATATGTTGATGATATACTAATTGTCGGAAGCAATATGGAGTTGGTTAATACTGTCAAGAGATGGTTGTCTTCTAACTTTGAGATGAAGAATATGAGTGAGGCTGCATATATTCTTGGAGTTAAGATTTCGAGAGATCGTTCGAAGAGATCGTTGTCTCTTTTGCAAGAAACCTATATAAATAAGGTTCTTGAACGATTTCGTATGCAAGACTGTAAACCCATAGACACTCCTTTTGCAAAAGGTGAATGATTGAGCCACAGACTGTGTCCAAGGACTCCACAAGAGAAGGAACAAATGAAACATGTTCCTTATGCTAGTGCTGTTAGAAGCTTTATGTACGCTATGATGTGTACAAGACCTAACAGATGTTTTTGCAGTTGGAATGGTGAGTAGATATCAATCCAATCCAGGTCCAACATAATGGAAAGCCGTTAAGAGAATACTGAGGTATCTAAAGGGGACTGTTGATTATACGATGAGTTATAAAGGAAAGGATCTGCAACTCTAAGGCTAGCTTGATGCTGATTGGGGAGGAGATTTAAATGAAAGGAAATCTACCTCTGGGTTTGTTTTCTTACCGAATGATGGCACCATATGTTGGGGCTGTAAGAAACAAACATGCATAGTCTTGTCCACGATAGAAATTGAGTTCGTGGCATTATTAGCAGCAATATAAGAAGATGTTTGGCTTTAGAGATTTTTTTTGATCATTTAGGTGTTATTGGAAGTGCTGCAGATTTGTTATTAGTTAACTGTGATAGCCAAGCAGCAAAAGTGTACACCAAAGATCCAAAATATCATGGCAAGACCAAACATATAGATACCAAGTATAATTTTGTCAAGGATATGGTTGCACGAAAAGATATGAACTTAGAGTACATATTACGCATAGAATGGTAGCAGATCCTATGACAAAGTCAATACCTAGAGATGTGTTTTGTGGCCATATGAAATCTCTAGGATTGCGTAGAGACTGATGTACTGAATATTGTAACTTCCCTAAGTGTTCACATTTGATGAATTTGTGTTTTCATCATTAATGCCTATGAATCTATGTATGATCTTTATGCATCTTAATGCTCAGTGCATTATTTTAAGTTGAGAAGTATGTCGGACAGATATAAGATTAGTCCACTCACACGGGTAATCGCCTCTATTTACTGTGTAATAAATAGAGATGAGACTGTTTTTAAGCTTATTATCTAGGTGATAATCGAGAGCTCAAGCTTAAAATACGTATGTCGCCTTAACTGAGTGTTAAGATGAGGACATAATACTAAAGATGTCCGAAAGTAAAATAACCCACATATTTTACTTTATCTGTCTATGATACCAGATGTGAGTTCTGATGAATTTTGTGATTGAGTAGATACGTGAACTCAAGTTAGACATTAGGTATGTCTGAACTATCATCTGTACGGTATTGAAAAGTGTAGACATACGCTCCATGAGAAAGGAGTTAATACCGTAATACGTATTTCATACTACGTATGCATGAGACGACCAATAAGAATGGCAAAAAGTTTGATCTAAACTTTTATGATGTGTGAGACTCTTGAGGAAAAGAGTTCCTCAATTTTTTAGTCCCCTCAGGACTCTTACTTATTTTCAAGATTTCTATTTAGTGTTTGCTATCTTAGGGTGTTGCCAATGGTCATGAGATGATTCGATCTAATGGGGCATTTCTAGAAAAGCAAGCTGGACTGAAATTGAGAGTCTGAAGGAAAGAGGAAGATCGATTTTGGAGAATCACATTGTGGTTTTGTATTCACTAGTCGACCAATTATAACTGTCTTTGGGATAATCATAGTTGTGAATACAATATATATATATCATTGTTTAAAAGAGATCAAGAGAGATATAAATGTGATCGATCGATCTAGGGTACTGCATACTAAATTTACTCGGAGTGTGACGCCCATTATGAGCTGCTATATATTCCTAACAGATGTATAGCAAACGAGCTCTCAAAGTATGCTGGTTGCACGGATTATTCACCTATATGAATGTTGAAGAGAGGTAAAGAGAATACTGTTCGGCCCACCATGTGTGACTGGGAGATGAAGGCTTTATTGGTATTGGGCTTAAGGCCCGTCCGCCCAAGTTGGGCCTAGAAAGCCCAACCCAAGGGAATAGGGCCCGTGGAAGGAGATAGGTATAAAAGGGAGGAGAGAGAGAGAAAAACACACCGTTTTGATTAAGAAAAGACGTAAGTTTTCTCTCAACGCTCTCCCTCTCTCACGTTGTTCTTCAAAGCGAAACTAGTGAGACGCTCGAAGGATTTCGCCTCCTCGGATCGAACAGGATCAAGTTTCTCTTCCTCTATCGGCGTCGGTGTCTAATCTGTGGCTAACAAGGTACGCTCGAATCCGTGGTATGCTTTACGATCGGTGATACGTGATTATCCCGAGCTTCGTCTTCCGCATTGATTTAAGGGTTCGATTTAGTGTTGAATCCGCTTTTCGGGGATCCGTTATTCCCCAACAAATGTAATAGAGAGGTCGGGAGCCAATACGGGAATGGAAATAGTGCGAGCCATTATTCATGTTTTTCCCCCTCTAAAATCGATGGAAGAGAAACAACCAAGAGGTGGGAAAGGTGGCCAACTCAGGCTGAGTTTTACCTAAAGGACTCGGGCTGAACTTGGATTGGGCTGAGTCTATTTAAATTCAGCACAAAAAAACAAAAAAAATTGCAAGGGTCGATATCGAGTTGGTTCGCAAAAATTCGTGAGCTTGCCATTTCTTGTAGCAATAAAAATCGTTCGTAATTTATAAATGCATAGGAATGCGTTAAAATATGAGAATGCAAGAGCATGCACTATTAGTATTTTTATTTAGGGGTCAAAATCTGTCATTGTCGGCGGATTGGATCCCTGAATTTCTTTAAATGTGAAGGTGATTTGGAGAAAAAAATTTCATGTCAACAGGTAGCTTGTACAAAGCTATGTAACAGCAAGACAACACGACACTTCAAATCTAACTAGTTATAATAAGCAGGAAAGCGGATTGACTAAAATCACATCACTGGCAACATGATTTTAATACCTGCATGATCATATCATATGAATACCAAACTCACTCATGTCGTGTTTGATATGTTCCCAAGTCATGTTAGAAATTGTTACTCCTTAACTTAGGATAAGAAATACTCAAAAGCACCTATGAGCTAATTAAACAACCTTTTTTGGGCACTGTTTATTTCACAAAATATGAATAATTTGGAAAATATTTTCTAAAAGTGATTGCATATATAGCTTAAAATAATTAATCAATGAAATTCTTTTTAGTACTAACAACAATTTATGTTTAGACATTTTCATGGATAATAAAAATATTTTTCATCATTTCTTTTTTAATTGATATAAGTGATCACTTTTAGGAAAATATTTTAGAAATCATTCATTTTCTACAAATAAATGGAGCCTTAGGGGGTGCATGATAAAAATTATTTCTATTCCGAAATGATTTTTCTGTTCCAGCACCAATTTTAACAGAAACTTGTTTGATAACGCTTATCAAATTTTCTATTTCTGGAATAGATTTCTATTCCAGAAATAGAAATGGAGGAGAAATCAGAAGTAGAAATTTTCTACTTCTGATTTCTCCAGAAATCAATTTCTGATTTCTCCCAACCCTAATTTCACTCTTTTCTCCCTCGTACGCCTCTTCTCTGCCCAAAATAAAAATAAATATATTCATTTAAAAATAAAAATAAATTTATTAAAATAAATAAATTATTTTTATTTATCATTTTATTTTTAGTTTACTAAAAATAAATTTATTAAATTTATTTATGATAAATAAATAAATAAATATTTTTATTAAAAGTAAAATTATTTTTTATTTGCCTTGAGTGTTTTGCCAAATAAAATTATTTCTATTTTTTATTTTTATTCATTTTAAAATAAATGTATTTGTAAAATAAAATAAAATAGAATAAATAAAATAAATTTATTTAATTTATTTAAAATAATTTATTTATGATAAAAATAATAAATTTTTATTTGCCTCAAGTGTTTTGCCAAATAAATTTGTATTTTTATTATTATTCATTTTAAAATAAATTTATTCGTAAAATAAAATAAAATAGAATAAATAAAATAAATTTATTATATTTATTTAAAATAATTTATTTATGATAAATAAAAATAAATTATTTTTATTTGCCTTGAGTGTTTTGCCAAATAAAATTATTTTTATTTTTTATTTTTATTTATTTTAAAATAAATTTATTCGTAAAATAAAATAAAATAGAATAAATAAAATAAATTTATTTTTATATTTTAATTTTAAAATAAAATGATATTTTTATTTTATTTTTTTATGATTTATTTTTTTATTTTATTCATTATTTTTTTTGTTACTAAATCATTTTTATTTTTATTTTTTATATTAAAGGTCGTTGGTCGTCGCCGCTGCCGTCCAGGAAGGAAGAAATTTTGTATCGTTATCAAACGAATTTCTATTTTTAGAGTAGAAATTTTGTGTCGTTACCAAACGGTTATTTTTCTTAGAAACTCTTCTAGAAATAGAAATAGAAAAATCTATTTACATTTAAAACTATTTCAATGCAGAATGGTTGTCATCTTGCGCAGCCTTAATGTCCTTTGGAGAAATAATTCTCAATTGAGTCTCAAATGAGTAGAGATGGAAAGAAATATGAGCCATATTCGGAAAAGTATCACGAGAACAAAAACAGAAATAAAATAAAATAAAGAAAACAAAGGACTAGTATCATGTTTTGCTGGTCTTTGTGAGATGTAAAAGAGATTGGGACAAGAGTCAAACGTAATTAATTAGATCATTCATGCCAACCTCTTTGGAGAGGGAAAATCTTTCGCATTAATCATTAATGGCAGTAAGTTTCTTCATCTATCCACGAAAAGGAAAAGAAAATTAAACTAAATAAATAAATAAATAAAGGAAAAACATATGAGGACGTAAATGCATAGACCTATTCCTAAGGGACAACCTTAAAATTATATCCACAAAGATATCAACAACAATTTCTTGTTGCCTCCGCATTTAGTTAAATGAAGTTTTCTTCCTCTATAAAATGCGATGAGAAATAAAAAAAACTCTATTATCTCAAAGGACGTGAAACTCTCTCTCCCCCTCTCCTCCTCTCTTCCTCTCTCTCGCCCTTTTAGCTCCTTGATAACTCCATTTCTCTTCAGCTCTTGTACTTTTACTCTCCTCCATTTATGCCAATTTATCTTTTGCCCTTCCACTTATTGATTTTTGAGGAGTTTCTTTTCAAGGAGAGGTCAAAATGCCGGCTGCTGTAGTAAGTAGTCACGGCGGCGATGTCCCGGAGTTTGACGGCAAGGTCACGTTCTACGTGATCATCTGCGTGATCATCGCTGCCTTCGGAGGACTTATGTTTGGTTATGACATCGGAATTTCAGGTTTAACTTTTTTTTTTTCCCAAATATTTCATTTGAATTTTTGTTCCTCTCTAGAAAGATATTTAAATTGGCGATCTGAAAAGATTGTTCACAAGGATTCGCTCACGTAACTGACATAAAGTGCACCTGTTTTTAGCGTTGACCTTTTAAAAAATATTGTTTTAAAGTACTAGAAATGTCTCTTTTAGGTTGTGCATGACAAGGCTTCTTGGCTTGGGAGAGATTTTTTTTTTTTTTAATAGTTCTTTTCTATTTCTATTTCAAGGAACAATTTCTGAGTAAAAAAATCCGTTTGTTAACTACACAAAATTTATACTCTTGAAATAGAAAAATAATAAAAATGTGTTTGGTAACATAATAGTTCCTTTTTTATATTTATTCATTTTTTCCGCGCTTCGCCAACCGCTTTGCCTTTGCCGTTGCCCGACCGCCCGGCCGCTAAAGGCGGCCGATGGGCTATGCGGCGACAGTTGGCGGCTGGCGGTGGTGCAATGGTGGCGGCAGTAACGCCGTGGCGCCGACCAACGACAGCAGCCGATGGTCGACGGTGGCTCCGTGCGTTGGAGGTGGTCGCAGCAAGAGAGAGGAATAAAAGAAAAATAAAAAAGAAAATTGGATTATTTTTAGAAATTGTTCTCGGGAACAATAAGCAACTTTTTTTTATTTCTCGTTTCTGCTCCAAATCTATTCTGGGCTAACTTTTTATTCCGGGGAATAGAAAAATAACTTGACGTTACCAAATGGATTTCCTTTTTTTGTTCGGGGAACAAAAGAATAAAATTTGAGAGGAATAGAAACGTTACCATGCGCGCTTAGCTGGTAAACTAGTCCTATGTTGCTTACAAAGAAATAACCGTATTACTGTAATCTTTTCGGAGGGAAAAGTTTATTACATGATTTTCAGAATATAACTTCTAGTAATTGAAAATTTCATTATCTTAAAATATTTATTAGAAAATGATAAAGCGCATTCGTCTTCCTTTAATCAAACACAGGAGGTGTGACATCCATGGATGACTTCCTGAAGAAGTTCTTTATAAAAGTGTACGAGAAGAAGCAGCATGTCCAAGAGAACAACTACTGCAAATACAACGACACGCTTCTGCAGCTCTTCACGTCGTCGCTCTACATCGCTGCTCTCTTGGCCAGCTTCGTCGCCTCGAGGGTGTGCACAAAGATGGGCCGGAAGCCAACTATGCAGATCGCGTCGGTCCTCTTCCTCATCGGAGTCGGGTTTCAGGCTGGCGGCATCAACAAAGAGATGATTGTGTGCGGACGACTCGTGCTCGGAATTGGCGTCGGTTTCGCCAATCAGGTAAATGCTGTGCAGCAATAGCAGTAAAGCTCTGGTTAGCCTTCACGTAAGGTTTCTAGGATTTAACCATGTATGTTTCTGATTCTTTGCAGGCAGTGCCTCTATTTCTATCAGAAATAGCACCAGCCAAGATGAGAGGAGCGCTCAACATTTGCTTCCAGCTCTTCATCACCATCGGGATCTTGGTCGCCGGCCTCATTAACTACTTCACCTCCAAAATCCACCCCCATGGGTGGCGCATCTCCCTTGGCTTCGCCGTGGTCCCTGCCTTCATCCTCCTCGTCGGGTCCTTTGCCATCTGCGAGACCCCGACGAGCCTCATCGAGCGCAATATTCTCGACGAGGGCAACGCCACCCTCAAGAAGATCCGGGGCACCAATGACGTCACCGCCGAGTTCGAGTCCCTTGTGGCAGCGAGCGAGATGGCCCGCCTGGTCAAGAACCCCTTCAGCAAGCTCATGCAGCCCTCGAGCCGCCCCCCGCTCGTGATCGGGATCCTGCTCCAGGTGTTCCAGCAGTTCACCGGGATCAACGCCATCATGTTCTACGCGCCCGTCCTCTTCCAGACGGTCGGGTTCGGCAGCAACGCGTCGCTGCTCTCGGCAGTCATCACGGGTCTTGTCAACGTGTTCAGCACGCTAGTCTCTATCTACACGGTCGACTGGGCGGGAAGGAGGATCTTGCTCCTCGAAGCTTGTGTCCAGATGTTCCTCACTCAGGTGAAGAAAATCCTACAAGTAATTTATTTCAGTCCTGTGCTCATTCGAGTAGACTCACGATACCACAGCTGACAGTGACGTTGTGCTATGATGCTGCAGATTGTGATTGGCTTGATCCTCCTGATAGACCTGAAGACCACAGGCTCATTGAACCACACGGAAGCCCTAATCGTGGTCACCCTGGTGTGCATATTCGTGGGGGGTTCGCGTGGTCGTGGGGCCCGCTAGGGTGGCTCATCCCGAGCGAGACGTTCCCCCTCGAGACCCGGACCGCCGGTTTCGCGTTCGCCGTGAGCTCCAACATGCTCTGCACCTTCATCATCGCGCAGGCCTTCCTGTCGATGCTGTGCCACATGAGGGCCGGGATCTTCTTCTTCTTTGCCGCTTGGGTCTTGGTCATGGGGCTGTTCACGCTCTTCTTCTTGCCCGAAACGAAGGGCGTCCCCATCGACTCGATGGTGGAGAAGGTATGGAAGCAGCACTGGTTTTGGAAGCGGTACATGGTCAATGTGAACGAAGAAGAAATGAAGGAGACAGTGCATCCGCATGTGAAGTAAGCTGCACAAGAGGATTCGCGTGACCATGGGACGGGACGGGAGGCGAAGTTATACTCATCCGACCGTATGTGAAGACTGAACGTACGTAGTTGTTGACCTAATCAAACCACACATTTAGCCACAAGCTTAACTTTTAGAACAGGTTCAAGGTCTTATTTACCTCATCAATTACATATTTCCTTGGATTGATCTTAGATCAAAGACCAGGTTAAGCATGGGGGAGAGTGGAGTTAACCTATTTCGATCGTGTTTAATTTAATGCATTTTCTTTCGGATGAAAATAGATGCAAATAGCTACAATTTTGCCGCATTTCTAGAGTACCCAAATATTATAAATGACTGAACAACCGCTCACTTATGTCATTTAACTAGATGTTTTTTCTACTTAGTAGTAATTTATTCAAACCCAACGGACGCTCCTATTTATTCAAACATCGAACAGATCTCACTAATATGCATATTTTTAATCGGTAATTCATTAATATGAGATGTCATGTAAAAGGAAAAAATGAAATTTTTATAGCGATGATGTATTATAATTTTAAAGGAAAATGCCATATTGATGCTATAATGTTAATACTTCTAAGCACATAAAATATAAAAAAGATTAATTTTCAGTGTACAATAATCAAAGCTATATCTAAAATATTTCTGTTCAAAAAGTGAAAAACAAAAATAAGTAAAATACAGTGATGTATGTTTTAGCTAAGTCGTAATTAAATGTTTTCTGTTAAAAGATTTTATTGTGAGTTTGAAGATTTTAGATAATCTCAATGTTTTTTTTTTTTTTTTTGGTTGAAATGTAAGTATCATTTATTAGATGACATATAGGAGCTTAGGGGCATTCCCCAACATTACAAAAATATCTAAGAATGTGAAAAAAAAAATGGAGTGAGGAAGTCTCCATATAGTAGCTAATATTACATTTGTTTTGAAAGGTATGAAATTTTTATAATATGAAGCTTGCCCTCTAACAAGTTTACGAATTTTAGCCACGATGATAGGGACATTATTTGACTTGTTTGGAAATGTTTACAGTTACGTTCCATCCAAATTCAATATATGGTTGCTAAGAAAGTAACCTTGAGAAGCCTTGCTGCCAGGTCCTTGCCTTAGGTAACCTTGATCATCCATTGGAGTTCATCATTACAGCCTCCTAAAGAATGACGGATTCCGTATTGTGCAAGGATGATACGCCATATGCTTCCAGTCCACATGCATTAAGAGAATAGATGATCTCGATTGTCTAGACCACCCAAACAAAAATTACAATGGATTCCCATAGTAGGCATCCAACGTGATATTATCTCCATTGTTGGTAGTCTATCTCTAAAAACTAACCACCCAATAACATTATGTTTGCTAACCCCGCCTATCCATAATAGTTGATACCATCCACAACCGGTCCCACACTCCTGAGTTCATCATATAACTCTTTGCAGCAATAACTTTGCCTAGATATGGCTAAAGATAGAGTTGGTCTCAATATAAGAATACCACGCCAACTCTATGCCATAATACGCTTGATTTCCAGCTACATAATTGAAATGCCTCTACATTTGGTACTGTGAACCCACTCACTTTAAAAGGAAGACAACAAAAAATTTATGAGTTCCCAAAGCATGTGGCCCAATAAAACTTTGTTTGGGTTAACAGAAGATTAACATTAAAAGACGACGAACAATTTACGAGCATAGATAATCTTGATGCTTTATTAACATTAAAGTAACCAGAGTCAGTTATTCCATTTAATCTCATTATGATTAATAGAAGATTTTAATAAATCATGTCATCAACAAATAACATATAAAAATTCTTTTTACTCCGTGAAGTTGCCTCCTCAGTGTATTTTTTTATTGCACTAAATCAAATTACTCAAATAACATCATTTATGCTCTAATTAGCAACAAATATAGGGGATTTGAATGTTTCTTCTTTCTTCTTTTTTTCTACGTTAACTTTGCCTTTAACTAATTTGATTGTAATATATAATTCAAGTGAAAATTAGTTGTGTGATTTAATTATTCATACTAAAAATCACCAAAAAAAAATTAAAAAATTTAATGAATTTGTTATTAATTGAGATAGATGTGAGATAGATGAAAATGAAATATGCTCTATTTAACTTCCTAAATGTGATATTTTTGAATGACTTAAATTTATTTCTTTTATAAGAGATGACATTAGTTATGGTTTCAAACTATATATATTATGAAATCTGGCAAATATTTCAAGGAGGCATGTGTACCACAGCACTAAAACCTATTATGAAAGTGCAATTAAGTCTTCAAACTTTCAAATGGTGCAATCAAATTTTAAAACTTGACAAATTTGTGTAATAAAATCCCTCCATTGAATATGTTCAAGGTAGCTAGTTAGAGGAGTTGATGTGAATTTTTTTTTTTCCCTCTAAAGATACATGGTGCCATTTTAACCTCTACTAGATGCCACATTGTGAACCAACATACAAAAAACTAATCATGCTACAACTACAATCAAAACCGCAATTCAACATGTAACGGGAAAACAAGGATTTCCTATCATTGTTCAAATTTTCTTGAAACTAGAAAATTGTAAGTATATTAAACTATATACATGCTACCATCAAACCATGCTCTACATAGCATCTATGACATTATTTTCATATAAGGTAGCTATTGTATTTTCAAAAACACAAGAAAATACAAGTTACAAATGAATAAACAATGTATTTATACCCTAAAAATACATGTACTTAGGGTTCCCTACACATTTTTAAACATTTATAAAAATCAAAAATAAAAAATAAATATACCACATTGTAGAGCACATCCATACGAACCAATCCAATTGGAGCTCCCACCCGCTCACATGCACCGCCTGAGTGTGCGGCGCATGTGGCGCACGTGCCAACGAGCCTTACAAGCTCCTAGCTAGTCCGATCAGTCCAACCAGCAACTAGTCCAACCGGTTTGACCGCTAGATCGGTTGACCGGTCCAACCGATTGACCGGTTGACCGGTCCAACCGATTGACCAATCAACAGTTAGGTTGGGTCAGGTAAACCTCAGATTGGGTCAGGTCACGGGTCGGTGCTGGCCAATGACCGGCCGACCAACTACCACTAGCGGTGACATCATCCCAACGGTTACCAACCTTTGGATGACGTCATCGTGACATCGCACAGTGTCGCTTTACCAACGCATGCGTGACGCTCACACGCTAGCATGCCTAGCACGTCAAGCACGTGGTTCCCACACATAGTGGCTTCTAGCCACGCGTGTGGGCGCGTTCGGCGTCCTCCAGTGACGCTCGACCCATCGTCGGACTTGTCCCGACGAGCACTTTCACCCTATATACTTAAAAATTGATTTTGGCTGAAAAAATATGTCGAAAAATGGCCAAAAGCGTACGGGTGTACCCAACCCTAAACCAGTTCTTCGTTTCGGTTCGTTTTCGACAATTCAAATAGCAATTTCAACCATTAGACATCCAAACAGTGTAGATTTCATACTCTTGATCTCGATATCAAATGGTAAACAAGAAAATTCAATGAAAAACAAGGCAGAAATCATGACCGGACTCTAATACCAATGTTGGAATTCAAGTCGGCAAAAAACGACTTACCTCTTTCTGATGCGCAGTCAATAATTTACCCCGGAACAATAGTTGAATTGCGGATGAATCATGAACAAAAATACTTCACGTTGGTCTGAATGTAATCACAAGGAAAACATCCGATTTCCACAGCATAAATGCCGATCGTTCTTGTAAAGGAGAAATGTAACGCTTCCTTTTCTTTTGATGGAAAAGGGACAATACAAGGAGAGAATTTTGAGCATACGTTTTGCCAACCGTGCCAACGATTGTCTTCTAGAGTCTTTTATATAATTCCATCACACCCCTTCAAATGGTGTCTTTCTATCGTAGCATATCAAAGTAAAACAATACGTTCTCATCGCATCCCATCGTGCACATACTAATTTAGTACAACAAAACCGCGTTAGAAATTCCATCCCTAACAACTTTGTATCAAAGCCGGAATAAATGGAGTAGGAGACCAACCCCTAAGACTTACAACTGCAAGTGTTGGCAGCCTTGCAGGATATTCAACAGCGTCTCACGACACTAGAAGGGAACTAGGGGTGCGGCGGAGGCCGGAGCCAAGGCTTGATGCAGGGGTGCGTAAACCAAAACTCATAGGACCGAGAAGAGCCCGAGGAAGGTCAAGGGCGAGCGACCCATCCTCACCGATGGTATCATCTTGATATTCCTCGATTCGACCGAACCACCAATGCAACAGCCTGGGTATATATATATATATATTTGGTAAAGATAGAACAAATATTTTGATATAATCAAACTCCAGAAAACTAGAAGTTCGTTCTCGCGTCCATACATCTTGAAGGGGAAGCACAATTATGGGTTGAATGGCTACGGGTGGATGGTTATCTACCATGGGAGCATTTTCGCTTTATATTTTTGGAAAGGTTCGGCCCAACTTGATTCAATGATTTCTTCGGAGAGTTGACAAAGTTAACACAAACTGGAACTCTCAAGGATTACCAAATCCAGTTCGAACGGCTGCTTGTGCGATGCGGCGTGCAACTCTCCTGCGAAAGAAGTACGTTGTCTTGTTAGTGGCCTTAAAGAACCTGTAAAATTTGATGTCCGTGCTGCAGCCTCAAGAACTCTTTCGAACGCAATTAGCTTGGCTTGAATTTTCGACGAAAGGAGCAATGCTTTACGAAGGGCCACAACTACTGCCCAATTCCACTACGGCCCCAACACGGGACCACCTCAGGCCCCACAGGATAACCAAGCAGTGAATAGTAATGGAAAACCCAGTCTTAGCATATCTCGAGCACCCATCTAGCGCTTAACGCTAATGGAGGCTCAGGAATGACGAAACCACGGGTTAAGTTATAATTGTGACAAGATTTATAACCCCAGATACAGATGCAAGCGGTTGTCCCTAATTGAGGTTGGGGAGGAGGAATCCGTAGAAGAGGAAGTGGAGGCCTTCAAGGAGCAACGTGAAGCAGCATGTTAGAAATTAATCCAGAGAAGACACGACACTGTTTGTTGTAATCGGAACATTAATGTAAATAAGATGACAACAACTATATAATATTCTTCCTTTTATGTAAACTTACAAATCTTGGAGAAGAATAAAATAAGATATCACTAAAAAATAACATAAAATTGGATGTGAGGTACGGATAACCGAATCTCCTTAAGGCGATCAGTTCTTGCCAATAGTGCTCCGCAGATTCACGAACTATGCCTCCCAAGATATAACACCTCAAACCTGTTTGAATTAGCACTATGCTGTTTGAATTAGCACTATGCAAACAGGACTCAGTCGAACCATTCATTGAACCAGCACACCCAGAAAAAAATAGAAGAGTTGAAACGTATATCAAAGCTCTTTTGGGATCGAGTTAGAAAAACCAAAAAAAAACCAAAAAAGCTCTATGCTCATATCTATTTATAGAGCTTTTTAGTTCATGTACTATAGAGATACATGAATTAAATAGATGCGTGTATCCACGAAATTCATGAATAAAGAGATTCGTGAATTCAAGAGATTCATGTATTCAAAGATACGTAAATTCAAGAGATTCATGAACTCAATAATTACATGAACTAAAAGATACATGAATCTATGAAATTCATGAATTCAATAGATACGTGAACATAAAAATTTAGGAATTCATGAATCCAAAAGAAATACGTAAATAGAAAAAACGTATCTTAATTTATTGGCTTTCCTTGATCCATTAACCATAATTATAACCATAATTACAACACAGCAAACACGAAGGAGGGAGACATCCCCAAAATCTCGTTGCACGTAATTGCGGGAGTGACTACTCCACAGACCATGCGAGTCCCGGCCATGGTGAAGAAACGGCTTCCTGGTGTGCTCATTGATATCAGACACACACAATTTCCTCAATTCCACGACAGCACGCAAAGTGGGCTTGACCATAGAGAAAGAAAGTAATTCGAGCGTGGTGGTGGCTAACGGCGAGAGGCTCGTAAGCATGGGGAGTTGCAACGCAATGGAGGTAACCATCCAAGATAATATATTTACGATTGATTTCCACGTTATTTCTCTTTGTGAATGTGATGCAGTACTAGGGGCATCATGGCTTCGAAATCTTGGCCCGTTTTATGGGATTTCAAGATTATGGAGATGCGGTTCCGGTGTCACGGGAAGAATGTGAGATTTATTGGGATGGAGCAAGAGGAAGCAAAGGAGATCAAGGCCGAAAATTTAAGCCGGCAGATTGGGCAATCACAGGTGCATGGTTTTTTTGCTTCGGATGGAGGTTAATTCGGGAATGGTGGCCGACAAAAAATCCATCGGCAAGATCGACCCAAAACTGGGACAAAAATGGGAATGACACGAGAAGAAGTATCCAACGGTTTTCATGGAGCTCGAGGGTCTACCACCGTCACGAAGCCAAGATCACCGCATTACTATTGCGGAAGGAAAGGGTCCCGTCTATGTGCACCCTTACCACTATTTTCCAAAAATGAGAAATTGAAAGACCAGTTGAAACTCCCACCAAAAAAAAAAAAAAAAAAAAAAAAAAAAAAACTTTGACTTCCCTTCTAATGGCTTGCTTTTTTCTCGATATGTAGAGTTTCTCTCTACCGCCATGGTAGTTGACTGTTAAACCCTCCTCTCATCGTTGATATGACGAGCTTCCTTTCCATGGCAATTCCCTCTCCTTCCTGTTTTAGATAGTTGCCCGTTCTGGCTTTGCGTTGTTTTCCTTTTCTCTTCGTTCCCATCGCTCAAGTGCTCCATTTTTTTAATCATCCCATCGGCCAATCTTGCCCTAATTCCCGCTCCGATGTTGGTCTCAGTTTCCTTCTGACCAAGCCTGTTTGTGCGCCTTTCTTGGCATTTCCTCAATTTCTTCGTCCCATAGCCCGCCCTTGTCCTCTAATCCAATTCTCTCTCTGTGCGACAGTTCTTGCCGGATTTTGCCCCTCTTATCTGCATGCCTCCTATTCCCTGTTTTCCCTACCTTCTTTCCTTCAATTACCCATGTCGTATTTGAAACAATCGGTGCTTGTACGATTGTGCACTCTTGACCAGACCGTCACCAGCCATTCCATCTTCAATGACTCCCCTGTTCCGCCCAATTAGTCCCTCCTGAGGTCGCGCTTTCCTATGTCACCGCCAATGGAACATGCCAACCAGGAAGAAGATGCTTGCCTTGATGCTCTCAGCAATAGGATGGGCTGCCTTTGGTCTGCACAAGAGATTGAGGTATGGGATGAGGCTGCACCAGCAGAGAAAATAGAGGAATGCAAGCTGATCTTAGTGGGTAAAATCCTATCTAACCCGTCTGTCAACTTTCAAGCATTTCAAAACACTATGAAGCGTGCCTGGCGAACAGAAACAGTAGACTTTTCCCAACTAGAGGCAGGGCTACATGTAGTAAAATTTCCTTTTGAAGCAAAAAAACAGCAAATACTAGATAATGGGCCTTGGCTTTTCTCTGGTCACTTAGTTATATTGAAACCCTGGATGCCGAATACCCCCCTCACTGTTATGATTTTACCACCTGTGCTTTTTGGGTTTAAATATTTGGTCTTCCTCTAGAAAGGTGTACTGAGAGCATGATACAGAAGGCAATGCGACATGTGGGAAAGGTGCTAGATGTCAAAGTAGAACACAAAGATGGCACCACTTTTAGAGCTGAGTGAGCCAGAGTAGAGATTAACCTACAAGAACCGCTGAAGACTGGCCAGTTAATCCAGTTAGAAGGAAAGAACATATGGCTCGACTTCCGTTATGAACAACTATCGCATTATTGCTACTCATGTGGGAAACTTGGTCATTATGCAATGCATTGCAAAGATTTTCCCTTTAATGTAGATAAAATGGATAGAAAGAATAACATGTATTATGGCCAATGGCTTAGAGCGAAGGTGCGCGAACACAGCCCCTTTTGGGTTACCTTTTATGAGACACACAACAATAATGATGAGACTGAAGACATTATTCTGGAAACTCCTCAACAATCCAACCAAATAATACCAGTAGAACAACCAAGGAAGGATAAAAATAAAGCACCTATTGAGACTCCTGCCAACCGCTCTTTGGTTACTTTTGCTGCTCCACTTCAGTGGCGCCATCAAGCTGGAATCTCCAAAGGTGAAATAGCTGCAGCAGCGAAGACCCCTAGAATTATACAACACAAAGATGATAGAAATACAGCTGCTGGGTCATCCAAGCCGAAGAAAATGAAAAGCACTTGCTTGACTGTCGGAGCAAGTCCTTCAAAGAAAGTTAAAAGGTATAAACCTTACAAGGTAAAGTCTCATGCACAAGAGGATTTGGAGGAAATGCAACTCATGGACATACCGATAATTGCGGTTGACAAACCAAGTAAATGGGCTATGGTGAGTAGCCCTAAAAAGCCACCAGGTGACAAATTAAGATTTTAAGCTGGAACTATCAGAGGTTAGGTAATCCCCTGATATGATGTGGTAATGGAGGATAGGATAAGGTTTTTGTTTGCTTACAACCTTATCGCCAAATGACAGCTCGAATCGATAAACGCCACAAGCTATCTCCTTGGTTTTATGGTCCGTTTGAAGTCATTTGTTGCATTGGCTTGGTTGCATACTGGCTCAAGCTTCCTTCAAATGCCCAAATCCATTCTGTTTTTTCTGGTCTCTACATTGAAGCCCCCACCTTGGAGCACATGACAGGCTCGAGGTCGAGCTACCAAACACGGAGGTCGAAGATGGGCTGTTACAAGTTGAGCCTGAGGCCACGATTGCCAATAGAATTTACCAAGGCCAAAAGCAAGTTTGCATTCAATGGAAGGGATTAGTGGAAGCTAACGCCACATGGGAAGACTATGACACAATCTCGGGCCAATTTCCGCACATTTTTGTCCTTGAGGACAAGGACATTTTGGCGGGGGAAGATGTCACGGTCAAGATACATAGCCGAAATGAAAAGCAAGAATTTGGGATAGAGAATGAAGATTTTCGGGCCAAAAATGAAAGGAGGATGATTTCTCGGGATGGAAGAAAAAAATCAAGGGAAGCTCAAAATGGAATCTAGGGCAGAGAATGAAGATTTTCAGACCAAAATTAAAGGGATGATAATTTCTCTCGATGAAAGAAAAATCAAGGGAAGCTAACTATGGAAGAGAATAAGTCGTTGAATCAATAATCATTATAGCTGGATCAATTTACATTATTAGTATTTCCATTTCGTTTTATAAGAAAATTCCTTAAATGTACGAAAATTATAAATTGTACCTCTTATGAGGAATCATGCATTAAAGAAATGAAATAAAATCAAAGTATCTGAGATTCCACTTGAAGCTTTGGTGGAAACATCCAATAGACGCCTCAAAATTAGGCGTTCACATAGGCGAAGAAACCGCATTAGGAATTCCATTCCTGACACATTGCAAGTGTTCCAGCATTTCACTGGCATCAACGACCTTGATGTTGTCCTTCGTGATCACCGGGATTGTGATTGTGGCGAGAACATTGGTGTCGATCTATGCTGTCGATAAGAGTGGGAAGGAGAAAGCTGCTTCTTCAAGCCTGCATCCGAATGTTCATCAATTAGGTCTCTCTCTCTCTCTCTCTATCTCTCCGTGCCAAATTTTTCGTATTGCTATATCTTGATTTGATGATGAGAAAGTCTGTGTAATTTAGGCCGCTATTGGAGCAATTCTATTAACCTTACTTAAAAGCCACAAATTCACTAGACAAAAGAGAGGCTGCGATCCTGGTCGTGCTTGTTCGTAATGGCATTTGCATGGCCTTCGGCCCTGCTCGGTCGGCTGATACCGAGCCAGACATTCCCAGTCAAGACCAGGACCACCGGTTTCACAATCGCGGTCGGCTCCAACTTGCCGTTCACGTTCCTCAAGCTCAAGGGTTGCTCTTGATAATGTGCCCTATGCGCGCCTACGCTTTCTTCTTTGCAGGCTGGATCTTCCTGATGGAGCTGCTCGTGCTGCTCCTGCTGCCTGAGACAAAAACCGTGCCAATGGATGCGATCGTTGACGAGGTGCGGAAGCAGCACCCAGTTTGGAAGAAATTCATGGATTGAAGATCATGAAAGATTGAATCTTTGTAGTGTCACTCAACAACAAGGGCATGTATACGTTGGAGCATTTCACTTAACACTTGTGAAAGCATTATGAAGCAACATAAAAAGTACTCGGGTAAGATTTTGCCTTTTCAAGCAATCGCGATAACAAGATCGATTTCACATTGGACATCTTGCTCGGAGATGACATAGACTCTGCAACTCAATACATTAAACATGGAGTCACCCTGAAGGTGGTTCGTCCTAGCATATGTATCATCACTATATGTCGACGTTTACTGAAAATTTACAGCTGCTAAGGCAGCTGCGAAGGCAGCTTAACAGTCCATTCTTGTGTCCATTCTTGGAGGCGCCATTGCCGTTCGCCACTGGAATGTTGTCGTCCATGAACCGTTTCCAGAACCAATGCTGCATCCATACTTTCTCGGTCATCTCCTCGATGGGGACGTTCTTCGTCTCCGGGAGAAGAAACAGGACAAACAGCGACATGACCAAGACCCACCCGGAGAAGAAGAGGAAGATGCCAAACTTGAAGTGGCACAGCATCGAGAGGAAGGCCTGCGCGATCACGAAGGTGAAGAGCAGGTTGATGCAGACCGTCACACTCTGCCCCGCCGAGCGCGTTTCCAGGGGGAACGTCTCGCTCGGGATCAGCCACCCGAGGGGTCCCCACGACCACGCGAAGGCTGAGATGAACGTGCAGACCAGGACGACCACGAAGATGGCGAACCCGTGACTGAGATTCTCCGAGTGGTCCTTCACTTTGATCCCGAGCACAATGGCGATCGCGGTCTGGGACAGGAACATCTGCATGCCGGCCTCGAGCAAGAGCATCCGGCGACCGACCTTGTCGACCGAGTAAATGGACACGCAAGTGGATAGGACATTGACAGCCCCGATGATAACGGCCGAGTAGAGCGAAGCGTCGCCCCCGAATCCCACCGTGTTGAAGAGGACCGGCGCGTAGAACATGATGGCGTTGATGCCGGTGCATTGCTGGAATAGCTGTTGCAATGCAAGAGAAACGTTCTTTGTAAGAAATTGAAAACTTCTGTCATCACTGGATGATTACCATTTTATAAGCTATAATGCACGATCTTGCGATCAAATTGGGTTACCTGCAAGGACATGGCAATGACTAGCTGAGGCCTGTTCCTCCTCTGGAGGAGATTTCGGAACGGGTGCTTCACTTCTTTCGCAACACGGCTCGCCTCGACGAGCTCCAAGAACTCGGGCTCGATGTTGTCAGTCCCTCTAATCTTTCGGAGGACCGCCTTGCCTTCTTCATGGCGGCCACGCTCGATGAGACTGTTGGGAGTGTCGACCACCATGAGAGCCCCCACTGTTAGGAGAACGGCCGGAATGCCCGCTAGTCCCAGGGACAGCCTCCAACCCCATCCCCCTTTGATCCTGTCACAGAGTTATGTTAGGACAATCGAATCGAATTGAATCGAATCAGTTTAATGGAAAGATTAGAAGTTCAATTGATTGATATATCAACTCAGAATGCCTTGCATCAAATCAAGAAGCAGAGAAGAACAAGTTATCAGGAGTAAACAAGATGCATCAGAGAACTACACTGAATTTGTGTATCATGCTAGAGATCAATGGGGTTAATTGATTATTGGCAAAAATAGATTAATCTGCACCAAAACCTCTGGCAATTGGGTTCAAATTTAATCCTTTGGTTCCTAAATATCATCACCTATTAGTAAGACTTGTCATAGGCCAATAAAGAGAAAGAATAAATCCATATAATATTACACCATTACTCTTCTAATAACGCTCCATCCAATCTGATCTCCTATTAACAAAGGAAGTAAACCTTTCGTTGGCTTATTTAATGCTAGAGAGTCGTTTACATCACAAGATTGAAGTACTCAATTTGCCGAGCAATCTGAAAAGTATTTACAATATTAATCCGTTGGAAATATTCTAACAGTTTCTAATCCAAGAATGGAGAAATGAGGTCTAATAGAGAGTCGTTTACATTATCGAACTCACTAGTGACCCACACTAAATGTTCAGGCCCAATATTTATGAAAAAGCCCATTAATGCCAAAAGCCCTAAAAGCTTTCATTTCTCACTTTCATATAGACAGAATTTGACTTAGGGCATGTTTGACGACTCAAAATGCCGAAAATTATATCTATTCAGTACTAAATGAAAAAAAAAAAAAGCACGCTCAGCAAGTACAACTGGTTTTGACTTAAAAGATTTAACAAATTCAAGAAATCACTAAATTAGCGAAGTAAGGATGGATTTACTTGAATCATTTAAATAGAAAAGACATCCAAATTAAACAATAGAATCTCGCCATTATATTGCTTAAAGCCTAAAACTTACCAATAATATTCATGATTCTATATTCTGCAAGATAAAGTAATGAAACAATACTCGATATGTAGCTTTATCAATTATTATATTTTAATCTTTAGCACTTAAAATGGTCGACATGCATCATATATTTGGAGAAAACCTCACCTAACCCTTTACAAAATTGGTGCAATTTATCCTTGCAACCTCCATGGAACGACTCTATTCGATTTCAATCATCCGATATCCAGATATCCATATTTTATTATCTGGAAACTTTATTATAAACAAAGAAGATCACTTTGTTCTTTATTATTTCTTTGGTTCTAAATTATTAATATTTCTTCTTTTTAGGTAGCTTGGTCCGTTGCGTGTCGAATCAGTCAACAGTGTCATCCCCACACAATCGATTTCAGCATCTTAGCAAAGACGACGTGTGGGGTTTTGCACTTTCTATCCACACTTAAAAAGAAGGAATTAAAAAAAAAATGGTGGGCGCTTTAGCAGGATCAACAGGTGTCATTCAGAAGATCTGAATTTTTTTAAAAAAGATATATTATAAAAAAAGGGAAAAAATATATATATATATATATATATTTAATTAGCAATTTTAGGGGGAATTGACTTACTTATTAGTGCCGTAGTTGACTAGATTTGCGAAGAGAATGCCGATGGTGACGTTGAGCTGGAACAGGATGTTGAGCCCTCCTCGGATCCTTGTCGGCGCGATCTCCGATAGAAACAAGGGGACCGCCTTAAAAAAAAAAAAAAAATTATCGCATTCACATGTTTGTTAAGTACAAGGAATCAATTCCTAGCCAAATTAAAATGGCACAAGGAATCAAGGCAAAATTTGTAAAAATTTACTATTTTTCCCTTACTTTTCTCAGCTTTACTCTTACTCGGAATAATCCAAAAATTTCATTAATAACACAGATATTTTGGACGTTACATGCTCAAAAATCAAATCCAAAATTTGGATTTTTCAATACTCCTCTCAAGTACAAACCAAATTAAGAACAAAACGTGAATTTAGATATATTAAAAAATGACACATAGAATTTAATGAATGAAATGAACATATATATCATGTTAGAAGATTTGATTCGGAGGTTTAATAACATAAGAAGAGATATGTCATATATAAATAATTTATGGATCTCATAATTAAGCGATGTGGATATTTTAATACGAGAAACTTAATCAATGCGAAACAAAGAAAACCTTTTTAAGGCAATTAATTAATTAATAGGTATGCCAAGTTTATTTTTGATGTTTATTTCCAACCCCAAATACCTGGGAACCACATTCCGTGGTCTAATTGGAACTCACCGTGTCATTTTTTCATTAGATTAAATAATTTATATTTGTTCTTGACTCGCATGGCGTGCAAGGTTAAACAAGTTCATCCTAGAAATTGGAGAAGAAATTCTTCGGGGGCAGTTGAAATTTGAATTTTAATTTAAGTGAAAAGATGATAAAGAAAAAATAAAAAGAAAAATTTTAAAAATGAGCATTAAACATTAGATTGGACTCAAAAGATGCACAAGAAGGAAGTTTCCCAATAACCACTCTAGTTCAGAACAAAAAAAAAAAGGCTAAAAGACTTGTCAAAAGGCCAAGTGGTGCAAGAAGCATATATTAATGGGGTTTTGTCGGCATCATCGGGATGACTCCAAGATGGACGCTGTCGAACATGATTTTATCTTTGAACTATCAACCAGAAAAGTATACCTAAATGAAATGTCACAATCACAAGGAACAAACTGCCAATTAACAGAATATATCTCCATCTTTGTGAAATTATTGGCGGAATAAGTTTAAAGAACTAGTGATCAGGATTATGGTATCTGTTATAATATTTAAATATTAAGTCAAGCTTCACGGATCTCTTATTCAAAAAGGGTGATTAAGATTTTGAGGAAGGTGGATGCTTAATTTTAAAATGAGCAATTTTATCAAAAGATCAACAAGAAGTGGGTAATGTAACCCACTTTAGTTTTCAATAATTCGGAAAGCCACTGAAAAATAAATTTAATTTATATAATGTTAGAAACTAGTAACTTTATTTCCAAACGAAATTAGGAAAAGAAATGGAATAATTGAGGTACTCCATGTTATCATGGCCCAAAAATTAGGTGGAGTTTAAGTTAGGCTTATCAAGAGGAGAATAATTTCACATGATTGAATGTGCAAGAGCATGTTTTTCTTCTTTTCTTCGTTTCCTGGAACTCCTAGAAAAAAAAACAAAGAGCCCTTTTCCTTACCGGATGGTCAAATCTCACCTTCTGTTCTTCCTTAGCTAGAAGACAGGCTTGTCCTTATGAACAAATCGCCCTTTGCTCGGCGAGAATCCGATTGCGACGACGAAAGTATCGCATAACGACACCCTTTCCGGACCACATTTCAAAACACAATCGCAACACACATGCCATACACTACAATTACGATCTTTTCGGCACGTGACATGCATGTATTTGGACGGATTACCTGATTGGCGAAGCCGACGCCACATCCGAGCAAGATCCGACCGATGATGAGCATGGCTAGGTCCTGGGCGGCAACATTGAACACGACCCCGAGGATGAAGAAGACCCCGGCGATGAGCATGGTGAGCCTCCTCCCGAGCCGCCTCGTGGTGTAGGACGCGAAGAACGTCGCGGTCAGCCCGGCGAGGTACAGTGACGACGTGAACAGCTGGAGCCCTTGGTTGTCGTACTTGCAGTAGTTGCTGTCGAGCCCCGGCTGTAGGGTCCTCCGGTACACCACCGGGAAGAACTTCTTCAGGAAATCGGGCATCGATGTGACTCCTCCTGCGTAAAATTAGTAAGATAAATTCCATTAGCAATATAGAAAGGTAACAAGTTGCACATCACGTGACCAAAAAATGTCATCAAAAAGAGAGAAATCACATAAAATAAGGGGAAAAGTCATAACTTTCGTCGCTCAAAAAGACAAGTTATTCGCTAATTCATCGATTAAAATTAGCGTGAAAAAGTTGACTAATGATGAGAGAAAATCAGAATTAATGATATCTAATTCTAATTTTTCATGGTGGTGCGTCAGTGGTTGGGAGAGACCGGCAACTGCCCCCTCCATCACAACCCACCTAACGAACGCTCGCTGTTTCTCTCAAACTCATGAAGCTTTCGTATAGATTACTTCGATCTGAACTCTCTCTCTCTCTCTCTCTCTCTCTCTCTCTCTCTCTCTCTAAGATCGGCGGAGCCAAAGGATGAAACTGGACCAACCCCGAACAAGACCGGCGTCGCCGGACGAACAATCGCAGCCTGTCGGAACATGAACTTCTCTACACACACAAAGGTTGCTGTTCGGGCTATTATCGATGAACGAACGAATGGTATGTTTACCTGAAACCCCAACGTCGTAGCCGAACATGAGGCCACCGGTCGCGGCCATTATGCAGGATATGATGACGATCGGCGTTATCTTCGCCTCGAACTGGCTCGCCCCCGGTGCCGCCACCGCGAAGCCTCCCCCTGCCATCTTGTACTCTGACGGTCACAGAGCTAATTCTTCTGTGAATAACAAGTAATGATCAAACTCGGAGCTCTCTTGTGCTTTGAGGAGAAGAAGAAGAAGAGAGGGGCTGAGAGCTTATGTGGTTATTGTACTTCCATAATAGAGCCAGGGGGATATTATATATATAGTACTTGAGACTTAAAGTATTGTTAAATGGAGTGCACTTGTGGGGACACATAATACAAACTTCTAATTCCGAGATTTGGAGGACATCCAAATTTAATTATATGCAATTATTGGTTGGTCCATGTTGCTCAAGTGATTCATTCCTGACACAAAAACTTGAATATTTTGTGTGATTTCATGCCAAAAAAAAAATGAAATAACGCTCATCCTACCCTCTTTTTTAAAGTAATTCAATCAAAGCTTCTTGAATTATCTTAATTTGCAGGATGAATTCTCTAATTCTTCAATTTCGATGGAATCAATATGGCATCCCTTAGTCATTGTATTCATATATTTTTCATTCAATTTAATTATTGACAACAAATTACTAGTTAGGTGCGATGTCCTATTGATGCATTTCGGATAAAGTTAGATTTGATGGAGTCCTCAACTTGTGAGTCCACATGAGATACATATAATCTGACAGTCCAAATTTATTTCAACGTACGATACACTTGGTAAAGTATGAGTAAACTGCTCTAAATCAGAATTAATTGCAAAAGTCAACGACCTGAGCTTAATTGATTTATGAGGTTTGCAAGATAGATAACTTGGCCACTGCGCTCGTACTCCTAAATTAGCAAACCCCACCATCGGATGTCTTTTAATTAATAAAAAGAAGAGACATCATTATTCCCGGTTTCAAAAAGATGCGGGCTTATCCAATTACCAAGTTAAGTAAAACCCTAGCCTCATCATTGTCGCTCTTTCTCCTTTTGCTTTGAACTTTCGACCCACACAGATTCCAAATGAAAGCGTCGCACGTGTCGAATGTCGTTTCGATCAGGCAAATGGTCTCGTGGAATTTCATGTAACTTTGGTCACTTTCTTTGCGAATAGGAAATAGGAATTCCCACGGGGTTTGAATTTGGCGAATTACAAGATAAGCGTCTGCGTCAGCTATAAGATTTGAGAGGTGCCACGTTACGATATTACGCATGGAAATTCGTCGGGATTTATGTTCAAGGTCAAAGGGGGTGGGAGGGAAGATTTATCTAAATTAGAAAAGGCGTCCGGAGAACGTGTGAGGTCGGTCGACCTTCAGATTCAGATTCGTGATGGTGGAAAAGTTGAAAGCTCGTAGCACGGGTGGGATTCGGTGTACGCATTAGATTGATTTTGACTTAGCTACAACGTAGCTTGATTTCTAAAGAGGATTTCGTATGTATCAGCATAAATGGTCATCTGGGTACCTTTTGACGTGGTAGAGATGATGAAAACGAGAATAATCCAATCGCACAAATCCACGGGAAATTCGCTTACAATGGAAGATCCAGAGAAAGTCCTCTCGGGAAGCATGTGTTCTGAATTGATATGATGAAAGGTTATCTCCAAAAAGAACAAATAAATGCTCTAGGCAACCAGCAATTAACCCTAAGCAACGAAGAAACTTGGAAAATATAATTAGTGGATTAGCATAGTGCAGAAAATAGACCTAGAAAACTCAAAGGTGGCTTCAAACCTGTGAAAATGATGGATTTCGAGTCCTGAAACGATAACAAATGAGTTCAAAGCATAGTGCTTGGAACGAATATTCCAGATTGGTATTACGGGCCTAATCAAGAGTTGCGATCCTAGTGGACACTACGCAAATTCTTGGTGTGATCCCTTCTTTTAATTTTCTACTTATCCAAATGCTCCAGAAAGTCCAACAATACCGTCCATATCTTTGTTTTTTTTTTTTTTTTTTTCAAAGATAAATAGAGCTCGAACTCATGAAATTTCCCACTAACCTCATCCTCGAAACAAGATACGAGGATCGATAACCTATAAGTCAATTAGGATATCTAGATGCTCTCACATTCTCCGGTGAAAATGGCCCAGTGCGCCTATATTTTAAACCAAAGTCCATGTACGCATCATATTAACAAAAGTGGCATTTCAATGTAACTTATGTTTTAGTCATTATGTGACATAAAATATCATTAAAACCCTAGATTTTGGAGAGGTCATAAGTTTAACTAGTTAAAACATTTAAAATACATTTTTACAAATTCTGTTTAAAATTTCTTTTTTTAATAAACTTTAATTAGAGATAGCTCAAGGTTGCATAAGAATGGAAATTTATCCATACCTCCGGAGGGAGGGAATATCTAAGTGCTCTCTTTTTTCTTTTTTCTTTTTATAGAATGCTTTTTGTTTCCACCGCTAAATTAGAAAATGTCAAGAAAGTGGACCAAATACAGGCTTTCATCTTTGACGCTTGTAATTTGAGAGGTATAAAAATATATATTGTCAAAATATATCAGGACACATTTCGAAAAGTTTGAGGATAAGAGATGTGAAGTGGCGCCACATCACGGCGGCTTCGGAGTCTAGATCGTGATACTATAGTAATTATAACCAGAAGAACATGGAAAATTAGAAAAGCTGCTCCGCCCCAAGAGCAAAAAAGAAACGATTAATAATAAATAAAAAATAACGCAAAGGAGATAAGAGATTGATGTGTGGGAAAAGGGTTCTCTGGAAAAGATGTTATACAACTTAAAGTCACCAGTTGGGCCGTGTGCTGAAAGTAAAGACATTTGAAAGATTGGGAATAAGATTCCGATGGAGAATAGTACGAGATCCCATAACAAAATGTGTCAATTCTTGAAACTTTCTTTTCACTAGGCAAATCGCATTAGGATATCTTTAATATTTGCTATTTGTTAAGTTTACATATGAATAATATCTGCTTCTTCTTATCCACCATTTACATAGAGGAAAACATGACTCCCTATTAATTATAGTCGAAAGTTCGATGGGCAGCTACATAGTCCATTTTGAGCAATTAAAACTTGTAAAGGCCTCAAATGATAATAAATCTGATTGTGGATGAGGAGATATCATTACCAAATACTATATCTATTTCTTACCACGACGTTGTTTACCATTGGTGTAGGCCTATGTGACAATCTAACACCTGCTAATAGGAAACCCTAGTCCTCTCTCCCTCTCGTTTGCTCAACCTTGCCCAAGATGTCACACCTCCGCCACTATCGCCGTTGCTCGCCCATGACATGTTTTGCGACCCGGAGTTTGAAACCACATGCAGTGACAACCTCTCTCTCTCTCTCTCTCTCTCTCTCTCTCTCTCTCTCTCTCTCTCTCTCTCTCTCTCTCTCTCTCTCTAACCTCGATCGGTCTTGAGGGCAGCCATTGACCTCTAGGATTCTAGCCACGGCCATGGCCAATCGTGGCCAAGGTCAAGTTGAGCCCTAGTCTCATATCTAGGGTTCTAGTCGAGTTATCCACCCAAATAGAGATATAAAGATTAGGCTCAATCCAAACATTTGATCTAGGTTAGTTGGCGCCTCATCTTTATTTGCGACAAAGCCTCTAGGATTAGTTGTGGACATCTAGGATTAGGTTCATTAGTCTAGTTATTGCAAGCCATCTTACATGGCAAGCCATCTTACATGGCAAGCCATCATGTTAGCAATTTCTCAAGAAAATTGGCCAAAATGACTATTAAAATTTCACGCAAAGATTTATGACTCAATTAGCGAAACCTAAAAATTTAAGGCTAAACTGTCATCTGTACAATAACCTTGAGATTGACTAGGCAATTTCCTTTGAAATTTCCTTCAATTCTAGTATTCTCACAAAAATGATTGAGTAAAACATTTCGATTCAATTCCAAGTTAGGGAAAAGAATTGTTACCCGTACTCAATATCTGCTATTATTAAAGCGTGAAACAGCAGTTGTATAGAGGAGCCACCAAAGACCAAGGAAATAATTTGTTATGCATCACGTTCTCGGCGATGTCATAGTCAATTATATATCGTGCCTCTCGTTGGAACTTTATGAATGACATGACTGAGCATGCTTCATTGAGACATGGACGGTGACCTCTGACACGCCAAACCTTTTATTAGAAACCAAAAATTATAAAACAACTAATCTCTAGACGACATCTAGCGCCATTGCATTTAGTCTACAACACTCAGAAAAGTTTGGTTTGGAGGCCCAACGTTTACTATATCAGCCGTGATGTCTCAGTTACATATCAGTCCAAAGTGTCTGTTCTTTCTAAGAAAGATCTCACCTTCTAGAACCGAGTCAATCCAAGTCATTTGGCACTCACTTAAAGCATGAAGCTGATGGAACCCAGAACCTCTTCTTTCTCATGAAGGGGGCCCAAAACATCATGGACAACATCAATGTGAACACGGAAAAACTCACGTCTGACGCGGCCCTTCGGACATGCTCCACTAAAGCAGGGCATGTCACATCCGACACACTTTAAGAAGATGACTTGAAGAAATATCGGCATAAACGTACGAGGCGCTATTATGCCTACCAGAGATTATTAAATATGCAAGAGGAAGATGATCAGTTCTTGCATTCTGAAAGAATAATAGTAACCTTCCATCATCCGAATGTCAACAGTTGAGAATGGGGTCAAAAACCCACCCCAAACAATGCTTGCCCCGTCTATAATGGAGATTGCAGAGCCCCGGATTCCTAAGGTCGTCCCGTTCCTAGATCTATACAAGCTTTGTAAAAGGACTCCTAATTCCCGGAGATCTTCGGGGGAACCTATATAGTGACCTATGAAGAACCGTCACTATAAATCAATAGCTCTAGTTCCGTAAGGGAAAGATAGGGGGAAAGAAAGAAAATGGGAAATATAAAGGTGGCAAATTGTCAAGTCGCTTCATCAGACAAATCAGTTTGAGTTCGTTGCTGGGGATAAGCTGCTTCTCAAGTCATCGAGCTCCTTTTCTTGCTGTTTCTTCAGATTACTTTGAGCAGTCGAAGTTACTATCTTAATGAAGAAGTTCAGGAGTACAAGCCATACGATGCTGTTCCATATTGAAGCAAATGACAAATCCCATTTCTTCACCTGCAAAGCATACCATTCTGTGAGTTGCAACAAGATGCACGCACTCGAGAGAGAGAGAGAGAGAGAGAGAGAGTGAGTCTACAATATTGAATACGTAATTGTTTCTTAGAAAGAGGCCATACCTTTACTTTTGAGGGCACAGGAGGTGCCGTAAGATACTTATCTCTGACAGCATTGAGTTTGGTAATGAGGTTAGTAAGGACCGAAGAAAGACCAGGGATAAAGCTAAGCGCCCAAATCAACTCATTCTCCATCCAATTTAGAAGTTGATTGTTGCAAACTGATATAATGAAAACCGTCTGCAGAAGATAAAGGTTCAAAGATAGAATGTCCTATAGTATTAGCGCATAAAGACATTGGCAAAATCTGGAAACATTGTGAGTATTGTTCATATCATTATAAGTTGATTGTAGCAAAGATATATAGCCACGATATAAAATGCAAAGGACGCCTAAAACTAGAGAAATGTTAGACAGGAAATGAGGAAGTTCAGTTCTCAAAAAAGGATGCATCGGAATGGATAAACAGCCTGAAAGAGCACAGTAAAAAAGATTCTGAATACCTGAATGTGAGTTTTGATAACAGCCTTTCCAATCAACGTAGCAAGAAAGAACTTCCAAAATGGAATCCCAAATTGTCCACACATGATGCCAGCAAGGTCAAAGAGAGGATTTGGAACCTAAACCAATATCCAGACAAGCAATATTAAATAGCTGTCACTTACAAAAGAGGGTCATGTCACTACATCAGGCAACCGAGTGTTAATAGCACAAATAAATAGCTTGATGAAGTTGTCAATGATTGGAAGAAATCCCACTGAAGTAGAGATCATAACAATCAAAAGATGATCGCTATATATTTTGACAGATCTCAGTTAGGTAATCCTACAGGACACCAACCATTCTCCAGGATTTTCCAAAGGCACATGCCCATTACCAAACTAGCTACTGAATGTCACGATAATCCCTCACTTAACCTGTTAATGCCAGTCATTTATTTGCATTAGGAAAAAAATGCCCCCTCCCCCCTAAATAATCACAAAGGCAAGAATCCTTACTTGAATGGAATGCAAATAAATGTGATCATATAGCAACAACTAGTAACCTAATACACAACTAGAACAGAATACAGATGTGTCAAGTTCAATGAGATATGTACGTAGATAGTTCAGATTCCATAATAAGACAGTATTCAAATAGAAGAAATTAACTTTGAAATCACAAGGAAGCTAACCGAGGCAAGCACTAAAATTGTGAAGAAATTCAAGTGTTGAGAATGTGAGAGGAGCCATCGTTTGATTCGTCCAAGGTAACGAGCTATAAATCCACCACCTTCACTAGCGGAAACATCCAATTCTTCCATGGCATCTATTCTGCTGCCTGACAGCTGTGCTGCAAACATTATCAAATTTGTTTGAGCTCATACTACTATGGTATAATACTTTAAGCACAAGAACAGCTACCATTTGGCCAACCTAACCAAAAGACTACGGTAGCAAAGGCAAATGGTACATAGGACACATACTATCATCATAATGGAAATTTCATCAAACTTCACACAAACTGAGGATGATTTTTTACATGATTCAGCAGACTTTTCAAAAGAAAGAATAACAGTAAGTTCTCTACATAATTCAGAGGGTTTCTGTCCTTTCAATCAGTACTGAAAAATTCTGGGAAGCAGAAGTGTTGGAAAAGTCCCCTATTGCATCAATGAACCATCTCCTAGATTGGTTTTACTCATTCAACAGTAACCACCAAGCAGTTGAGAGCTTCAGGATGACAAGCTTCAAAGCAAAAAATATTGTTTTAGAACTATAAAATTCATGGGTCCACACACCTGCCCTTGATATAAAATATGGAGGAAGCTCTCCAAGTGCAGTACCAATTCCCCACAAGACAGCCTCTACCTGGACCTGTGGTAAAATGCTGCTGAGGGGAACCCGCAAACCATGAACAGGCATAAACATAGCAGGTCCAAATTCAGAACAATCCTTGTCAAGCCAAGAAGGAGCCCTTTTCAGTTGTATTGTATCGTAAGGAGCAGTTTTCAGATCAACTCTCCCACATTGCATTGCTTTAATGGTGAACAGAGCGATATGAGGACCAAGATATAGGACAAAAGTGTGCAAACCAGATCCTGAAAAAATAAAAATAAATAAAAAGGCGTTATCAGAGATAAGCAGGCAAAATGCACCAGTCATCTTTGTCTGACACGTGAAACGGCAATAGTAATGAGAGTTATCAAGCCATAGGATGAGGTATAACCAAGTCATTTATGTTTAATATAAATAGAACAGGCACAAAGTAGAACTGATTAGAAAGCTAATCAACAAAAAATGGAATAGCAATACCCAGTTAGGGTCCAAGCAGCAGCAGGTAATTTTGACTATAAAATAAATTCCTAAACAACCGCACATTTTGGTTTTAAGATTCTCAAATGAAAAGGTAAAAGCACGATGACCTATCAACAAATGCTTGATCAGATCTTCACAAATTTGACCTTCGACAAGAAAAAATCCCAGCTGCACTATTGTGGAGATGTACCACCATTGACTAACAGAAAAACAAATGAAACCGACAATCTTAATTGGGTGATATTGGCACCTCAGTGTAGTTGTGCCCTATGGGTACTGCTCCAATTCTTGCAAGTTTCACCCTTATCTACTACATGTCATCTTAGTACAGGTCATGGGAAGGGTGAATACCACCCACAAGCCTAGAGTTACACAGATTCTTTTCTAAATCAAACAATGCAGAGCTATTCAGGATCCTTTAAAAGGCACACCTCTCAAATTATTAAAAAATTTCAAGACTCATCCATCTTATATCCAGGATACATGGCATAGAAAACACTTGCAGTTATCTGGGATTATTTCATTGAGGATGTGGAGGATAGCTCAAACATTCTGTTAGAAAGCAGCTGAAACTTTATATCTCCCAATCTTTACCACAACCAACTTAGATATCTTGTGAACTCATCCTCTCATTCAATTAGTTCTAAGATAAGACAAGATAATAGCATTTTTTATTGTGATGCACAAATATAGTGATGATTAAAAGGAATGCTTGAGGACCACTGCTAATATACATCATAAACATGCCACAGCAGGATCAGCTCTTATGAGACTTCATCACTCATATCAGATCACATCTAATGCATGCATGACTTGATGCTTATTTGAAAAAATAACAATGAAAAAATATATGAAACGCCATCAATCACTCAAAAGAAGAACAAGAGAAAATGAAAAGGAGTGGGAGAAAACACATGCAGGAAACTCTCACACATCTCACATATGTAAAAAAATACTGAATGATGAAAAGACAGTGATATCAAATCTTCCACAAAGAACAAACAAACTCCCATAAATTGATGCATATACTGTGACCAAATTAAACACCTAAAACTGTTTTTCCTAAATGTTTCCTTTTTCTTTACAAGGGACTCATCAACAATGTTCTACATCAGACAAGCTTTCTTTCAGGGTGTTTAAGGGGAACCCACTGTGTTCCATTGCCACCAGTAGCAGCAGTGGATCACATTTTCTCCAAATAAATTTTCCTTACCCAAACCGATTGAAGATGCTACACCAAGTGCTATCCACCATAAACCAAACTGAATATATTCAGAGAGCTCCTCGACATGCTGTATACACAAAGCAGAAAAACTCAGAACAAAGGAGGCACAACCAAGATATTTAAAAGAATTGATAGTAGCTATCTGGGAAAAATCAAAAGGTCAAAAGATCTTTAGAAAGCTTCAATCTAATCCCCCCCCAAAAAAAATAAAAATAAATAATAATAATAATAATAATAATAATAATAATAATAATAATAATAATAATAAATTAATTAATTAAGGAGAAGGGAAAGAAGAAATTATTACTAAAAATTCGCTGTGCAATTACCACATTGATCCAACATGATGATGGAGAATTCCTGCTGCATAACGTAAAAAGGGGAGAAAAAGAGCAGCAAGGGAAGAAAGCTGACACAGGCAGGATTTATATTCTAATAGTGAACTCCAAAATTACTAGTCATGGCACATAATTGATTATAAGATATAAAACCTCTACATGATAGTATTTTATCCCAAAGTGAAACATAACAAAGGTGTCTCATATCTGAGCCTACCAACTCTGTATCAAACATAAGCAGACAAACAGATACAAAACGAAATGAACATGACACCACAGATGAACAAACTACAAAGAGATACCTTTTCATGGGGGCCATCAAAAGTCACAAGCAGAACTCCAAGAGCCACTGCCAGAGTACTTAAAAGCATAAGCCAACCACCTCTTCTGAGAAGATAAAACATTGATCTTTGAACACATTGGATTACAGCCAAAATAAAGAACTTCAATGTTTTGAAGGGCTGTGCTGTTAGTGTCAAGTTCTCCAGATCATGCTGATGCTTCTGCTGGAGTCCTGAAAAAAGTATCATTCTTTTAATTTGAGAGGCGCCACAGTCTAAGATGTTAGAGCATAGGATATTTTAAAGTACCATTGTTCCAGTATTCACGCAATGAAAGAACAAGGAGATTCAAAACTTCCCACTAAGAGAATTTTGAGGACAAAAAAGCACTACAAACATCCTATTCAACTGCAAAGACAATATTCAATGACGTAAACTAATATTTTCTAGTACTTCCAATTGAAAATCTAGTCAAAAAAAAAAAAATGCCTAAGTTTTATGCCCTTTAGTTGATTGATTTATTGCTTACTCAGACATTTTCTAAAGTGCCCTCTTCTTTTTGTTTCCCCAATGTTTATTAGCTTTAAAAGCACGACTAATGGAAGCACTGAATAATGCATCATCAGTTCTTTCCAAATGACCACTAGAATCTACGAAGTAAAGAAAGGAAAAAGAAAGTGCACAACCCGGGTTCTTCAGTAAACACAAAACTTCTCCACAAGGATTTTAATTTACTATAAAATCGATCAACACTGACCCAATCCAAAATGAACTACAACCCAAAAATTCACATAAGATCGTCCACCTTGTTCTTTCATTGTTACAATCAATCATTTGACAGTGATAACAGGTTCAACAAGTTCTTGGTTTGTCTTCACCCTTCTAGACCTACAAAGACTAGGAGTCAGTAACTCCTCCAGGTGAAAATGATAACCTTCCACGTGTCTTCCTAGGCCTCCATCGGCCCTGTATTGCTAAGTCATATTCTCCCACCTGACCACCTTGTGATTGGCACATTACTTCTATGCACTACCTTCAATTTTTCTCTTGCTTTAGCTGCAATGAGAGCAACACTAGCCTTGATTCTGAATTCCTTTTTATATGCTGCAGCACCTCCAGAGACCATACAAGCACTAGACTCTACACAAACTAAAACTTCCAAAGCAAGACACAACACCGCAAAGTCAACGACACCCATCCCTCTTGCACCTGATCTAAAGATTTCACAAGGACGAGAAGGTTAATAACAAGTGCACAATGATAGAGCGCATTCCCCATATTCCATAGCTAATTCCTAAGCTCAATTATCAAAATATTCAATTAAACAGCCTGCCCAAGAATTAGGTCGGCTCTATAATCCAGAGGAAACAAGATGCAATCCGAAACTCCATTCGTCATCGGAAAACTTGCTCGGCGTACCCAAAGAGCATAGGTCGCGACCGTTCGATTTGCATCAAACCCAAGTTAATATTCCGCGAAAAGCACCACCTAATCAATAAAATTAATCTAACTATCCACAGATTCATACACAGATTCATACACCATCTCTACAGGAGATCCAGAAATGCTCGATCCCTAACTTCCATTCCGTGCTCACAGGCTCCCTTCAAAGCTCCCCCATAAAGAGTAAAAACAAAACCCACCCAAGGATTCGGGAAACGAAACAAGAACGCGAATCCCGAAAGCGAACAACATTTGCGAGAATCTAGGAAAAGCTCGCCTGCAATGGACGCATCCATGCGCTGAGACGCAGCGCCTCCTCCAGCGGACCCCATTCCGCCCGCAACAACACCGACGCCGCCGCCGCCGCCGCCTCAATCAAAGGCCACCTCGCTCTCACGAATCCGATCGAATGTCACGCCCGCGCTCCCCGCCGACGCATCGGCCGCCGCCGCGACAGCGGAATCGGCAGTCCGACGATGTGGGTCTTCGGGAGAGGACCAGGATCGTTGATGGGGTGGTCGCGGGATCTCTTCTAAGGAAGCGGAGGCGTGCGGAGAGGAGGAGCTACTGAAGATCTGCTGCTGCCAATGGACTCTCTCTCTCTCTCTCTCTCTCTCTCTCTCTCTCTCTCTTTCTACTCGCGTGAAGAATCTCTGTTTCAGATTTCTCCCTTTGTTTTTGTAGGCTGGGCTCTGCTTTCTCTGTTTTTTTTTTTTTTTTTTTTTTTTTTTTTTTTTTTTTTTTTCCTTTTGTTTTTTTGTTTTACTTTCGTCGCTTGCCGTTTTCGGTTGTCTACAGCAACGCCTCCGCGTTCCCGTCCCCGACGTCTCGTGAGATAGTGACACGAAGAGCCCCTAAGTTTCGGTCCAATATGTAATGCGGTTCTTAAATTTTTAATTTATTCGATATAATCCCTAAATTTTTACCTAGTATATAATGTCCTCTCTAAACTCCTGATTTATTCAGTATAATTCCTAGATTTTTTATACATGTCCAATGTAATCCCTAACCATTAAGGTAAACTCTAGTGATTACCCTTTCAACATGGAAGGAAGAAGTGGGGTTCGAATCCACACCTTCTCAAGAGTTGGAGTGAGGACGATATAGTTTCAAGTGTAGGTTTCGACTCTCACATCCGACAAGGAGATAGGACAAAAGTCTGAGAGTGAAGGTTGGAATAAGAATAAAGTAGGACCGACAATAAAAAAAACAATATAATCCTTGAATTAATGTGAAAACATTTAATATTATTATTTTATTAATTCAAGTTCAATGATAACATTAAATGTTTTTCATGTCGTTCAGGAATTACATTTTTTTTTTGGGCAGTGTTCAGGAATTATATTGAACATGTACAAAAAATTCAAGAAAGACATTGCACGTTGGTCTAAAATTCAAAAACTCCATTAAACAAAGGGAAAATTTCAAATAAGGACCCTAAGTGAATCTATTTTCTCAAATAAAGACTCAAAATGAACTCTGTGTCAAATAAGGACCCAAAGTGGACTCATTGTTTTAAATAAAGACCCAAAGTGAATGTTGTGTCAAATAAGAACCCGAAGTGATCAAGTTAATTTCTATTGAGAACCTTCGCTTGCTGGCAGACATTTTCCGGCAATTAAAATAGGGGCAATTTTGTCAGGAATTTGTGATTAGCAAAAAAGAAAAAATTCTAAATTAATTAAGTTTAGGTTATTCATTTAGATGTTTACATTTTCTTCTTTCTTTTCCCCCTCTCCTCGTCAACCAAATCGCTACTTGGTCATCATCACCAGTTGATTCTCGTCACTTCTCGCCTTGCTCAATTATTGTCGCTTCTCACCTGCCCCTTGCCGAGCATCGGTCTATTGTTTACCATTGTTCCTAAAAAAAAGAAGCATATGGTTTTCTTCTTGTTTTTGAATTCGTGTTTCAACCGGTGGAGAATTTGGGTCTTCAACTTTGCGGAGGATGGGTACAAGGAATGGAGAGAACTTCGGTCTTTGACTTTGCAGATGATGGGTACAAGGAATGGGGAGACTGTAGAAAATCTAGGGTTTTTTTTTTTGTTTCTGTTTTAGGATTTGTTAATTTTCCTTAGATTTTTTGGACAAAATTGCCCAAACTTCGGTTGTTGGAAATGTCACATGCTTGATAGCTGGCAAATATTTGACTGACTAGCAAACTCAAGTCTTTTGGAATTAATTCAACCACGGGTCCTTATTTGAGACAATTGATTCACTTTAGGTTTTAAAATTCAAAAACTCCATTAAACAAATTAAAAGTTAAGAGATTACATTTTACATTGAACCTCATGTTGTTTTCCCTATTTATTCTTACTTTTACTACACTCATGATTACAATGGTTAATCAAATTTGGCTAACTTGATCGTGCACACTAAGTTCGTGAAGATAAAATTTTGAAAATATATCAAATCAACACGTCAATATTTGCCTTAAATACCAATTACATATCGATATTTCTAAAAATACATATTTATAACCTTCGCTTCCTATTAAATTGTCCAAAAATCTACAATTTTGCATTTCCGTAATATTAGGGCTTTCGGGAGGTGAATTTTACTTGTGCAATAAATATTAAAATTAGGTTAAATGGGCGCGACCTCCGAGCTCAACCTTGCCGTAGTGGCCGCGCTAAATCTGAGTTAGAGGCATGGTCACTCGAGTTGAGCTCGTGGCCATGGCATCCAAATCTAGATTGAGCAGCAAGAGGGAGGTTGATGGCAGTAACAAAGGGGGCGCGACGGTTCCGACGGCGGTGGCGGAGCGGGGAATCGACGGCGACACCGAAGGTGCTGTGTGGTGGAGGAGAGATGGCAATACGTGGGTGACAAAGGATAAGAATTGTGGGAGAATTTAGGATGGCGATGATTTGCAAAAGAGAGTAATTTGGTGTTTTCTTGATAGGAGCTCTATCTAGAGGTAGCAAAATAATATTCTAAGAGGAAAATGACACTAATAATATCTAAGCTATGATAAAATATTTGATAAGGTCCTTTTATTTGATCAAACAAGAAAGGAAGTCAACACAAGTCCCTAAATTATTGTTGAATGTGCAATCTAGCCCTTAAGTTATTGTGAAATAAGCAATCTAGTATTTGAACTTTCAATTTTTTCAATCTAATCTATCGGCTTTTCATTACAATATCAAATAAGCCCATTGGTGCTATTTACAAGTTTTCATATTTATACCATTTCCTAAATTTTGGAAAGTCTTTTCATTTCAATTCATACCCTAAATCAAAAAAAAAAAAAACAAGTAGGCTTCCTTTTTTTTACAGTTATATATATGGCTTATTATCTCTATAACAATAAAATTATAAGCTTATCTAAAGTTGTACCGGATTGACGTTCCTTCAATTTTAAGATCAAGTGTTTTCATAAGAATCAGAAAACGATGTTAATTCATCTATAGATACTTGTGCTTATGTAAAGCAAAATTTAATTTATTTAAGAAATCAGGAAACATAAAATCTTAATATATTATTATTTATCAAAAACGTTAAGAGCAAGATAAACTTTTGAGAAAAAAGAAAGAACAAAAGAAAATCTTAGGGGTTGAGGATAGGGTAGTCTTGAGCATAGAGACGAAAAGCCTTGGCAGAAACAGATATGGTTTGAATAGAAAAGTTATGCAATCCCCAGGACGTGATTAGATAAATCTAAAAAATTCAAGGACTTAATTGGAATAAACGTGTAATTTCAATAGCCCAGTTTACCAAACGTTATCTTTTTATTCTCCCATTCAAATCCGGAAAGGAAACAATTGTAGCTCTAAAAGGTCATGAAAAATAAATTACGACCCTAAATGACTGTATTTATTAAAAATTGGGATATTCAACACGAAATAAAATTCAAATTTCAAAGTCTATAGAGCAAAAAATATAAAAAAAAAAAAGTCATTCCACCCAAACTGTTCCTATTTGTTAGGGTTCACGTTCTTGAACTGTCCAAGTCAAGTTTGTGGCCCTCCACAATTCTACGATCCTCAAGGGCCATTAAAAGCTGTAAAGACAGTGAGGCAATCAACCTCAAGTTTACAAATCTCATCATGAATAGAAGTGCCAAAATTGATATCCAAACGTTGAAGATATTAGTACATGTGAACTAATGCAATGTTCGAGTCGATAATCTAGGTAGATATTGCCTCGCCAATGGTCAACGAAGACAATCCATCTAACATCGACTCTTCTGTAATTATCGAAATTGTATACTTATAATTTTGTCCATCTAAATATGTACAATCTATTGATTTTGAAATAGTACGCAGAGAAAGGTATTATGATAAAGGGAGTTCACACAAATCCCATAAGTTGAAGAATGAGGATAAGATGAGAAAAAAAATGTGCACATGAATGGATGAAAATTTTATAAAGTTTAGAAAGCTTATTAGAGAATCTTCCATAGGATAGTTAAATAAGGCTATAATAAAATCCCAAATTGATATAGGATAAGTCCCGAGAATAATCGGAGAGTTTTGTTTTTAGGGGCAAAGGAATATCCATTCCGAAAGTTACTGGTCCTCGATCTTTTCAGGATATAATCTAAGTCCTTGAATTTTTCAATAATAAATTATGACAGTCTCCATCAAAGTCAAAATCCAAGAATAGGATTTTTCACAGGTGTAATCATTACACGCCAACTCGTCAAAAAAAAAAAAAAAATCATTGCACGCCAACGTGAAACATGGGAAACTATCGTCCAAGAAAGGAGTGGCTATGACCAAGCATTTATCCATATGCTTCCAAAAGGCTCCGGATATGAGAAAAAAATAAAGCATACATCATACATCATCAGTATAAGCGAAATTTAAATAAAAGAGGATATAATTTCACTTGATTTATCTATATGCATCCAAAAGGCTTTGGATATAAGGAAAAAAAGCATACATCATCAGTATAAGCGAAGTTTAAATAAAAGAGAATATAATTTCACTTGATTTATCTATATGCATCCAAAAGGCTTTGGATATAAGGAAAAAAAAAAAGCGTACATCATCTGTATAAGCGAAATTTAAATAAAAGAGAATATAATTTCACTTGATTTCACTCCATGCCCAATTTTTTGATAACCCATTAATAATTTACGCATTCTTGATCAACAAACTCAATTCAGATAACAACACAGTGTACCGTTTAGAATAGAGTAAATATTTGGAGGTATCAAATTGGAAAAGTCCAAACAGAATTACTGTAAGGATAAAAAAACGTGCGAAGCAGAGAAAAAGCCAAAAATGGTGGAACGCCATAATTGAAATTTGAAGTAGCATTAGGACGAGGAAGGTGGAGTTCGCAATCTTAGGAAGCCCACTCTCATGTCTTCATCGTTGAAAGCCAAGGTGGTACGTTCTGGTCCAATTCGTATTTTGTCGTTCGCTTCCTTTGAGAGACATTGCCTTTTTGCTCCTTTCTTATCACAATCTGAAACTCTTAAGTCCAACGAATTGAAAGCCAAAAGACAACGAGAGGAATCATAATGCTCTTTATACCAATGCTTTTTTCTGCATTTTTCTAGGTAATGAGGAAGAGGACCGAAACATGCCACTGAAAGACTCCCATTGCATACACCTCCAAGGGTCGGATTGCGAACTTAGCCCGGCGTTCACAATAGGCCTATTTCCAAGTCAATGTTTTAAACATGTTGTTCTTTGAAAATTTAATTTTAACACGAAATCTGATGTTGATGACTGCTCTCGCCTATCTATGATAATTATTGTTCTCATCTCAAGTACTTGGTTTTCACTACAGGTCTAATTGTAATAATTGTTTTACCTAACTTACGCCTCTAGTTTACTTATTTCCAATTAATTTTCAGAAGTCGAACTCAATGCTCTTCTATATACATTCTTTGAAAGTGGACGCTTATTGATCTGGGCTCCACGCAAACCACATATTGTAATACTTAGGCCCTGTTTCGTTCAACATGTAGAAAGGACTTTGGGGCTCTAAAGGGGTTTGGGTAAAAGCAAAGGTGTTTGGTTCAATTTTTTGAGCACTTTGGGGAGATGCAATTGCATTTGCATCTCCATGGGGGTTGAAAGGGCTTTGGGAGAATGAAGAGGTAGAGGTCCATTGAGAATTTGCATTTTCGGAATGCAACTTCTACTGTTCATCTCTCCGGTGGAGAAGCCGATCGGAGGCCGACAAACGCTGGCCAAGGGGTCACGCGTGCCGGCGACGCGCCGGTGACCGCCGGCCAAGGGTCGCCCGACCCCGGCAACCCTCGCCAGACCTCAAGCGATGACTGGGTCACGCGACCCAAGCAACCGTCGCCTGAATCGCGCGACCCAAAAACAGCCATCTAAAGTCGCGTAACCCAAGCGGCCAAATTCGGCCATTCGGCCGCCAGATTCGGCGGTCCAGCCGCCAAATTCGATGATCCAGTAGCCGAACTTCAAAAAAGAAAATAGAATTTTTTTTGTTTTTTTATTTTAATAAAAGTCATTTACAAATGCAAATTTTACCAAACGGTATTTTAACCAAAGTTGTATCTCAATACAAATTTTACCAAACGATATTTGCATTTTAGAAAACCCCATTCACCCAAAGATATTTGCATTTTGGCAAATGCATTCCCCAAAAGCCGAACCAAACGGGCCCTTACTCGTTGAAAATAGAATCATTTTCCTGGAAAATAGAATGTTTTTCGGAAACATGCAAAAAGCTCACGATCGAATTGAATGGGACTTCCTTAGAGAATGCTTGCTCAAGAAGGGATTCAGTGAGAAGTGGGTACAATGGGTCACACAGTGTGTTTCAACAGTCTCCTTCAGTGTCAATTTTAACGGTGAGCCCCAACCTTTCTTTCAACCTACAAGAGGGATTCGTCAAGGGGATCCTCTATCCCCATATCTGTTTATCTTAGTGGCTGATGTACTGTCAAATCTAATGCAAACAGCAGTAGTCGAAGGCACAATCCAGGGAATTAAACTAAACAGTGGCTGCCCTACTCTATCCCACTTGCTCTTTGCGGATGATTCCATCTTCTTCCTCCATGGTACTATCACGGAATGCCAGAATTTGGCGGAAATACTACACCAGTATTGCTTTGCTTCAGGACAGGCAATAAACCTGAATAAATCAGGTATCTATTTTAGTAAGAACTGCCCAATGAATTTAAGGAGGAATATGGCAGCAGAGTTGAGGGTCCCAGAAATAGAAAAAACAGGGAAATATTTGGGAATTCCTTCGGATTGGGGAGGCACGAAAAAAGATGTTTTTGCCTGGATTTTAGCTCGAGTCAACAAGAAATTAGAAAGCTGGAAGGAACTTTTGCTGACAAGAGCAGGTAAGGAGATATTGATTAAATCAGTTGTGCAAGCCATTCCACAGTATGCAATGTCTATTTTCAAGTTACCGGTGTCAATATGCAAAGCCATAGAGAAAAAGATTGCCAACTTTTGGTGGAGAAATGGGAAAAACAATGCTGGAATACATTGGAGAAAATGGGAGAGATTGAAACTCAGGAAAAACGAAGGAGGACTTGGCTTTAAAGACTTAACAGTTTTCAACCAGGCCATGCTAGGAAAGCAAGCATGGCGGATTTCACAGAAACCACATTCCCTATTAAGCAAACTAATGAAGGCCCTATACCATCCACACTGTGAATTTTGGAAAGCTGGAAATGGAACACGACCATCGTGGGGATGGAGGAGCGTTATAGTGGGAAGAGATTCCATAGCACCAGATGTTATGTGGTCTGTTGGCAATGGTCAAAAAATTTCGATAAGAGAGGATAAATGGCTCAAAAGCGGTTTGATTGGAGGACCGACTACAAGAGATGAACCAAGGAAAGTTAGTGCACTCATACAACAGGGGAATGGCAAGTGGAATGAAACTATACTTCGAATGATGTTTGATGAACAAAAGGTACAGGAAATCCTTGCTATCCCTATTGGGCTCGCAACAACAGAAGATAGATTAGTATGGATGCGTAACAATTCAGGGTCTTATATAGTAAAAAGTGGGTATTTTACAACAAGAGATAGAGCAGTCAAACCACCACTTACATCAGCAACATCCTCCCATCAAACAAATCCAAATCTATGGAAACATATTTGGCACTCGACACACTACCCAAAGTAAGACAATTTCTCCGGAATGTCAGCCAAAATGCATTGCCTACTATGGACAACCTTCACCGAAGGAAAATAGTACCGACCCACTTTGCCCCATCTCGCAAGCACGAAGCCGAGACGATCGAACACACGCCGTTGTTATGCCCTTGGACAGCTCGGATCCGGACAGCATCTCCTCTCGAAAATCAAAATCACCAGATTAGGGTTAACAAGAATTGATGACTGGCTGTACATGAGGAAAAAAGATCCAAAAAGCTCCTCAAAGTTTAATCGGATTGCATCGACCTTGTGGAGTATATGGCAAGACCGCAACAGGTTTATTTTTGAACAAAAGCCCTCATCCGGAGCGGCACTGTTCGGATCGAGGCGTTACGAGAAACTTTGAAACGTGGAATAAAATTGCAACAAAGAAGACAGCAAATGAGTCCCACACAAATAGGTGGCAACCCCGAAACCAGGCGTGCTTAAACCGAACATAGATGCGTCTTTTGTTCGGTGTGAGCGAGAGGAGAGGGGTACATACGGGATAAGAGATGCTTGTCGACGAAATGTGGTCGAGGAGCGAAACATCTTTTGCTGCAGATTGCGCCGCAGAGAATCCACGGATGAAGAAGAGCATGGGGGTGATAGTTCGAACGAGAGAAGCTAACTCTTGCGACAAAGACGGAATTCACCCACAAAGCAACGGAGATCCGAACCGGAACACCGAGATCCCCCTTGCTGGGAGCGAGCGAGGGAAGAGGGGCACACACGGGACCAGATCTATTGACAGGGTCGGAGCACAAACTTCTGTTACTGCAGCTTGCGTCCGCAGAGCTCTCACGGAAGAAGCAGAGCATGGGGGAGAGAACCCGAACAGAGAAGTCACCTCTTGCGCCTGCAGGGGATTCACCCGCAGAAACGAAGTTCGGGATCGGAACACCGAAACCCCCATTGTTAGGCGCGAGAGAGAGGAGAGGGGCGAAAATGAAACCAGATCTGAAATTGATAGGGACGAAGATGATACCTCAGCTGATGATAATCGTGGTTGCAGCGAAACCCAGGACGATGGGAGAAGCCGCGAACGGAGCGGGGTGCGGCGAACGGGGAGGAGCGGTGAACAAAGCTGCCGTTGCCTGCGTATGCGAGGACTCCGGGCAGACTTGTTGAGGGTTTCTCCAAGACTATTGCAGCGGCTTCGACGAGAACAAGCGCAGGCCGAGCTCTCCGGAAACCCTAGAATTTTTATCTCGATCGGGCGAGGAACTTCGGAAGTACACGACAGTCTTCTGCTCGTGCGGGCACTTCAGTTTGGCGAAGACTTTAGTTGGGAAGTGGCGCCGCTCGTGGACCGGATCAAGGCACAGTTGCACAGGTTTATGGGCCTCACCTTGGCCCATTGCAGCAGAGAAGCAAATAGGCCCGCGGACTGGGTAGCGAAGGCTCATCGACAAAATTATCTTCCGAGGGATTGGGTGACTAACCCCCCGACAGCTTTATTTGACTTGTTATGCGCCGACGTTCTTGATGTATTTTCTCCGAACTCTACTAAGTAAATAGTAAGCTATCGTATTATCGACCAAAAAAAAAAAAGAATCATATGTTGGGCAAGAGATCAGATTGCCAACCTATGCATGTTGTCAAATTAGGAAATTCCCAATTTGGAGGTTCAAAATGGATATGCATATCAATCAAATTTTCAAACTAGATACTGATGAGAAAGATTAAACAAGTCCGTTCGTTTAGCGGAAAATATCATGTTTCCGAAAAACATTTTCCTAGAAGTCATTTTCTAGGAAAATGATTCTATTTTCCAATGTTTGGCCGAAACCTAAACTTTGAGTGAAAAATATTTTCCACCGTTCATTGGCTAATTTAATTGTTTGGAAAAAATTATTAGAAATTGAGTTTTAATATTTTTAATTAACCAAAAAATCAGTTTTATTTTTTATATTTTTTAAAATGAATTTTTAATTATTTGTATTTTTAAAAAATCGAAATTTTTATTATTTTTTACTGGGAAAATTTCAAAGAAAGACTCAAAGCGTCATCATTTTCTCAAAAGATGGCCTAAAGTGAAATTTGGCTCAAATAAGAACCCAAAGTGCCTTCATTTTCTCAAAAGATGATCTGAAATGGAGTATATCTCAAATAAAGACCCAAAGTGATTATTTAGTCTTAAAGAAGGGTCTCATTTGCCGGCCGATGAATAGATGCATATCCGATACATATTCCAATAGCCTGATCGGGATATTTTTGTCCAATTTTTTTTTTTTTAAATTTCGATTGTCTTGTTCTTTATTATTATTATTATTATTATTATTATTATTATTATTATTATTATTATTATTATTATTATTATTATTATTATTATTATTATTATTATTATTATTATTATTATTATTATTATGGGTCAATGATGGCACTGTTCATCATCTTCTTCGTCCCCTGTTCATCTTCTTCTCAAGAACATCGAACTTGGGAAGGGTCGGTGAGCACTGGCCGTTGGTGAGGGCCGAAGAGGGTTGGACACCCATCGTCGGCAGTAGGCAAGGGCCACCAAGCCCTCGCCGGCTGTGGGCGAGGGCTTGTCACCGCGGATGGCGAGGGCCGTCAAGCCCTCACTAGCTACTGGGCGAGGGCTTACAAGCCCTCGCCGACCCTTATAGTGGCCGGTGAAGTCGGCAAGCCCTCGCCTAGGGCCAGCAAAGGGTGACCTCACCGATGGCCGTGAGGGGCGACCTCCCCACCGCCACCCGCTACTCCATCAACAACCTCATCTTCTACTAGGACTACAACTGGAACGCCCACGTTGCTTTCTTCATCCCTTCCTCCCACAATTGCTCCCAGATCAACGACTTCTTTGGCTACCCCTTTTGCCCTCGAGGACATTCTTATAGGGCCTCAATTTGGACGGCCCCCTCCCCCATGGCCAACGAGGGCTTGATGGCCCTCGCCCGCTGTCAGTGATGGGCGTCAAGCCCTCGCTCGTTGCCGATGATGGGCATCGAGCCCTCGGCAGCCCTTACTAGCGGCCGATGCTCACTAGCCTTTCCCTAAGTTCAGTGTTCTTGATCTGGGCAAGAAGAAATGAATAGGGGACGAAGAAAACGATGATCAGGGCAACCAAAATGGAAAAAAAAAAAAAATTGGACAAAAATACCGTAATCAGGCCACCATAATATACATCGGAGATGCATCTATTCACCTGGTCGGCGAGTAAAGTCCTTTGAGACTAAATGACTACTCTTGGTCATTCTTTGAGATAAACTTCACTTCAGGTTCTCTTTTGAGAAAATGATGGCATTTTGAGTTCTTATTTGAGACAAACTTCATTTCAAGTCCTCTTTTGAGAAAATGATGACACTTTGGGTCATTATTTGAAATTTTCCCTTTTTTATTATTTCTTTCTTTTTCTTTTTCTTTTCCTTCATCCTTCCTCCTAGCTCCTCCTTCCTCCGCCGCCGCCTCCTTCCTCCTCGTTCCTCCACCGCCGCATGCCCGACGATGGCGGCGGCTAACCAAGACCCGGTCGCCAAATCCGGCGAGCTAGGTGAGGCTCGGCCAATCTCGCCCAAGCTTGCCAGAGTTTCATCGTGCTCTGGCGAGCCGCGAGCTCGCCGAATCTAGCGGTGAAGCTCGGGCTCCTGATCCAGGCGAGCCTGAGCTCCGCCACCAGATTCAGCGAGCTCAGGCGAGGCCTAAGCCTGGCCCAGGCGAGCTCGGCTTCGCCAAATGGGGCTAGGAGGAGCCTCGCCGGCCTAGGGCGAGGCTCAAGCTGGCTCGCGGCAGGTCGCTGGCCGCCACCATGGCCAACAACCGGCCACCAAGGAAGAAGATGAAATTGAAAAAAAAAATTAAAAATTCGATTTAAAAAAAATTTTAAAAAAAAAAAGCATAAATGTGTTGGTGAAAAGAAATAAGTGGAAGAAGTTATGGAAAATATTTTCCTCTTCTCAAAATAGGAAATCATTTTCCACAATCTTAAGAGGAGATTTTCCATTGACCATAAAACATTTTCTTTGACCATCTATTTTCCGCCATCCGAACACTGGAAATTTCGGAAAATGTTTTCTCGGAAGTTGTTTTCCACGAAACGAACGGAACCCTAAATATTTATAATGAATTACGATGTGATTTTAACCTAAATCGAATACAACATTGCCAAACTTGACTTTGATGGATGGCGGATTGGATAGTGACCAGCTTGATAGTTCATGACTGAGGGAAAGGAGGTGCTCAGGCAACAAAACAATTAGCTGGCCAAGGGGTTGCTCAGCTAGGCTAGCGCGACGAGATGGTGCGTCATGGCAATGATAGCCGCCTGGTGGTGCTCACAATGGTGGCTCAACAATGCCTAGCCGATTGGCTAGCTAATCACGGCTAAGGATGGTACATTATTGGGCCTTTCTCGATGAAGCTATTCGGCAAGGAACTCGGGCATGACTCGTGGCTAATCTAGCTCGACGCATGCTGCTTATTGCGGCAAGACCAATGGTAGCAGCTCAAGCAGGCGTCAGTCACGACCAAGAGGTGCAACAATGCAGAGGCCAGCTACTGGAAGCACCAAGACCTTAGTAGGTTGATCGAAGCAGCAGATTGGTGTTAGTGCACGATAGTGGCTTGTCACGGTCGTACCGTGTCTCGATGGCTCGAAACTGCAAGTCGTTGGCAGTGTAAAGGGAGGACTAGCACGTCATCATCGATGGAGGAACGTAAAAAAAGCAACAATCTCATCATCATTGGGCAGTAGTGCCGATAAAGCAGCTTCATCAAGGGGCTCGACAACCATTGTGGTCAACAGTGAGGGGCAGTGACAATTGTTGTCGTGAGGAATCTCGGCCGAGGGCTTGGCCAAGAGTCTCCTTTTGTTCTCGCTCTCTCTCTAATTTCATGTGTCGCTAAATGTATCTTCTGAATTATGAATTGCTGACCTCTAATTATAAGTGTTAGTTATAGCAGATTCCCTAAAATAGGTTTCGATACTTAATCGAACCCCTAAAACGAACATGGAAGACAAGCTCATAAATCACATGTATCACCAATCAAATATACACCACGGAATTAAACGTACTTTATTGTCCACAGATTAAACACCAATGCTGAAGTTCAAGGAAGAATCTGATCCCGTTCTATCGAGGAGCGTGCTGTCGTTATTAGGGGAGAAAAAACATTGTTTTGAGGGTACTGTTCTCTTATGTTTCTTAGAGGGAGAGAGTGTAAGTTGAAGGGGTACGTTCCCTTTTTCTTTCCCCCTTATGTCTTCTCTAATAAACGTAACTCTTCAACATAAAACGTAGCCTTTCACATCGAATCCATTCCTCCATGGGCCCTTATCTTGCGGGCCGGGCTTTTAAGCCCAACATGGGCGAACGAGCCCACTTGGGCCCATCAACGCATAGATAAAACCATCAATAAGGCATGGCAAAGTTTATATATAGTTAATTTAGGTTAATTGGCCAATCTTTGATGTTTGGCCTTTCTGGAGCAACGAGCTCAATTAACTTATAGTCACTCTCTAGCTAGACTCTTGATGGGCAGAAACTTGACTGAGTTGGCTCAATCTAGCCTATCTCTGTGATGATTTTCTACCAGCCCTTAGTTTGCATGGGTTTGGCCGAATGGCACTTCTTATGGGCTTAATTGATGATAGGTTTAATCTCTTTGCAGCTTATTCTGATTAAACCCAAAGCCTTTTGATTTTAAGGGCTAAACCCGAGTCAATTAAAACTAAGAACTTAATCCACACGACTAACTTAGGTCCATTCTCAACTACCGATCCGACGCAAATTCAATTAATGAACTAAATTATGTGATGAATGCTCTTAAAATATTTTTGCTTTGAAATTTGATTATAATATTTTTTATTAGGAGCTAAAGATTAATCCCTAATTTTCTATGCGATTAATCCCTAATTTTATATGCAATTAATTCCTAAATAATTAGTCAAAATTTTTAGGCATTAACAATGTGAAACCTCCAATTCAGTGTTTCACTTTGGGGGAATTGATCATTTTTAAATAAACAACGTGCGGACCCCTTAAGTGGCATAACTTTGGCCAAAGAGACACTTAAGTGTCATAACTTACGAAAGGTACTCTTAAGTACCAAAATCGGAGTAAAAGGAATCACTTAAGTGCCAATCCGGCCAAAATGCCGACGTGGCATTTTTTGGCGAAGCACACCCAAAACGATGCTGTTTTGCACGCTAACGTGGTGAAATAATGTAAAAACGGCGTCGTTTTGGCCTGACGTGGTAAAAAAAATAAATAATTAATTAATTAATTAAATTTAGTTAAAATATTAAAAATAATAATTTTAAAATTAAATTTAGTTAAAATATTTAAAAAATAATAATTAAAACTCTAAAAAACTTTTAAAAATTAAAAAAAAAAAAAAGGGAACGGGGGAGGCGGCTAAAGGGATCGGCCCTCGGCGCCGCCACCGCGCCCCGCCGCCATCGGGAAGCGCCGACAACGGCGGGGAGGGTCGACCGGGGTTCTTTGGGCCCGGCCGGGGCCGGCGACCCGGCCGACCGGCGGCGAGGGCTCGCGAGCCCTCGCCGCGGATCGGGGGCTCACGGCCCTCGCCCAAATCCGGCGAGGGTCGGCGGCCCTTAGCTCCGACCGAGCGAGGGCCGCCGACCCTTGCCGGATGGGGCGAGGGCGAGGGGCGCACGCCCTCACCCCCGGTCGGACGGGTCGCCGGCCCCCGGCAAGGGCCGGCGACCCGGCCGACCCTCCCCCCGTCCGTCACCGCCCTTCTCGGCGGCGGCGGCCGAGGGCTAATCCCTCGCCCACCTCCCCCGTTCCCTTTTTTTTTAAAATTTTTTTAGAGTTTTTTTAATTTTTTAATTATTATTTTTTAATATTTTAACTAAAATTAATTTTAAATTTAATTTAATTTAATTATTTATTTATTTTTTTACCACGTCGCTCAAAACGACGTCGTTTTTGCATTATTTCGCCATGTCAGCATGTAAAACGGCGTCGTTTTGGGCGAGTTTCGCCGGAAAAATGCCACGTCAGCATTTTGGCCGGACTTTGGTTGGAGTGGCACTCAAGTGATCCTTTTTTTTTTAATGTGGCACTTAAGTGTACCTTTCATAAATTATGGCACTTAAGTGTCCATTTGGCCAAAGTTATGGCACTTGAAGTGTTCTTTCGCCTTAAATAAACTAAAATACATCTTTAAGGATAAGTATGAGTACCTATTAGAAAGGCAAGTACAGATTTTATTTCCTTCTTTATCGATTTGACCTACTCCTACTTAATTGAAACTCCGCTGACTAATTATCCTTATATTTCCAACAGAGTCAATACACAAAACAGATTTTATTTCCTTCTTTATCAATTTGACCTAAATCTCCTACTTAATTGAGACTCCGCTCACTAATTATCCTTATCTTTCCAAGCAAAGTCAATTCACAAATCCTACGAATGGACCTTTCATAAATGTTCATGATGGACAAAGAATGTTCATTATAAATTAAACCAAATGTCACTACTTATCAAAATACATCACATAAATGAAGTCCCTAAGCCAATTCACGCTCGTCCTTTTCTTGTCACTTTTCTTAATATCCTCTCTTCCACCATCACAGGCCATCTTCGGCGAGATCTGGATAAAGCGCCATGTCCACATCATCAACGACTTGGCTGGTGACATGATGCTGCATTGCAAATCTGGGGACGACGATCTCGGGGCCCGAACCCTCCACCAGGGCGAGGAGCAAGTGATTGTTTTTAAGATGAACTTCTTTGGCTCGACCCTCTTCTTCTGCTCCGCCCGATGGGAGGGGCATTTCAGGAGTTTCGACGTGTTCACGGAGGAGCGGGATAAATATCGTTGTGGTGGGGATTGTAAGTGGTCTCTGCGAAATGATGGGATTTACTTTACCAATAATGGCACCGCGTGGGACCTTGAGTATAGGTGGGAATATGCCATGCCATAATGTGTAATTGAGCATTGTTTCAGTCGCGAATAAAATTTGCTAGAACGAAGTGGACATAGACTCTTCTATATTTTTCGTTTTTCGCTCTTGCTTCCCATTGATAGCATTGCCTGGACCTTAGTAAGTCCTTAAACCGCTATGTCTAAACTTTTGGGATATAAAACTTCAAGGGTATTCTCTAGGTTAAGGGAAGAAAAACTTCCTCCTGATCGTTGTCATTGTGATGATCCCATTGTCTAATTTGTGGAGCACCGTTCTAGCACAATCAAATCCTAGACTGCATTCATTCGAAATGATAATCAAGGACCAGTTTCATTGAGGTCAGATGACATTTGTCGAAAAGCCAAGGATAAGTCACTAAAAAAAGTCGTAAATAATTTTTTATGTATCTTTAGAGTAATATTCCATGGCGCCTCAAGCGGCTTATAAAATCAACAACTAGTCTCGATGGCATTTTTTCCAAAATTCAAGTATATATTATTCATTGACTATGAAAAGATTTTTTGTCAACTCATTTTCCTAAGCAATTCAAGTGCTGGAAAATGAAAAAAGAAAAATTATGAGAATCGATTTTCCATCGAACAAATGGAGACTAAAAATATTTCTTGTGACTCAATAAATCCATCCGATGAATTACAATTAATAAATATTAAACCCACCCGTGGGCAGCGCAGGTGGTATTCGCTCTCTCCCACATCACTGCGGTCGAGAGTTCAAATCCCCTCGTTGTTAACATGATTTAAGGGGGGCTCTTCTGGTGGATTGCTGGGCTAGTCTCCGCCGAGGTTTACATCTAAATAGTGGCTTGCGACGACGTCCGATGATGCCACCAGGCATCAGAGGGCGGTGTGACCCCATAAGGGATCTCCGGCGGTTCCTCGGTCACCAATAATAATAATAATAAAAAAAATAATTATAATTATTAATTTCTTGAATGAAGCAGAAGGACGGACTAGTTTGTTGGATCTCGAAGAGTCCAAGTACGTGTGGGCTTCATTGGCCCAAATAAAAAAGTGCTTGCGGGCTTCTTATCTGACTCTGATGTTGCCTCCATAATTAGGTGGATCTACGGAAGGTCAAAGCACTGAAGGTTGCAAAACATGGCGAAAATGCAGCGAATAATCGGTTAAATTTTATGTTTATTACAAAACCCGTATTATGTGCACTTTCTTGACCCTTTCATCACGGTTTAAACCATTTCAGGTAATAAAACTGGTCAAATACAGTGTCAAAGCATATATCATGAGTACAAATCTTTACACTCACTCTTATATTCATTTCAGGAATAAACACACTGAAAATCCTAAAATCTATCACAAAAATGCAATTACGTTCTAAACTATATAAAATATAATATATATATATATATATATATATATATATATATATATATATATATATATAATCAATTCCTACAACTTGTCAAATTTGTACAATTAAGTCCTAAAATTTTTCATTTATCAAATTAGACGGAATTAATGAAATAACTTGATTACACTTTTTGAAAATATTATGGGTTAAATTTGCACTTATGTGATGAGTTTTAGGATTTAATTGTATTTTTTAAAGTTTTAAAACTTAATTACACTTTCGTGACGAATTTTAGGACACCCAGTACACTTATCCCTCTATTCTATATATGGTGCATACTCTTGTTATTTCACTTGTTTTCCTGTCTCCGATGATGATCGGACTAGGCGGTCACGTGAATATCTTGTTCTTCCCATATAAGGCTTGCAACAATGGGTAATTGATAAATAAATAATGTGATATGTATCCGTTGTTCGTCTATGTCTTAAAAATGATTTTTCTAATGATGTTAATGCTAATATTTACGTGACATCTCTAATTTATAAGATCAGTCATAGTTTTGATCATTTATTAATTCTGTTGTGTAACCTCTTGCCGGCCATAAAGATCACCTTTTGGAATTTAGCATAATTTACAGGACAATATGTTGCGAACAATTACTATACTTGAAAAATTGTGAGACTCTCATTAGAATATAGATCGCCATTCCTTATGACAATTTAAGTACGCTAAGCTTGCCGTAATAAGAGGATTTATCTTACTTTTATCCACCTTTAAGTGAAGTATACTTATTTTCATTGGGATAATCATAGAAACGGGACTTTGAGGTTTTGACCGATCCTCATTTGAGGATTTGAAGTTTCATCTTGATCAATCGAGAACTTCAGATTTTCAAAAGTTAGATAAAAATATGAAGATATCCGTTGATATAACGATGATATCACACTAACACCGTTTGTACTTAAGGTCAAGGACTAAGAAAAGTATCAAAAAAGTCTTAAATCGCTTGTACCAGTTCAGTCTCAAACTTTTAATTATGCCAATTTAATTTTAAATCTTCTCACGATTTATTAATTGAGTCTTTCTCGTCAAATTTAGCCGGAAATCACTAATGTGTATGCCAACCTTTAAATGTAACACAACCAACTCTAACGTAGATAGTTTCATAATTTAAAAAAAATATATAAATTTATAATTATTGCTTTCTTTCTTTCTTTCTTTCTTTCTTTCTTTCTTTATTTTTTCTTTCCATTCATTTTGGCCAACAACAATTGCAACTATTGCCTTAGCCCTTACTTAGATCTAGGCTAGGGCCACCTCGCTAATGGCTGGCAACGTCACAATGGCCTCACTCAAGGCCATCTAGGCCGCACCAATGACCCTGTCAACTTTGGATGAGGCAGCTCTTACCTAGATCGACGAGGGCAACAACCCTTACCAATAGCTAGCAAGGGCTCGTTGGTCCTCACCTAATGGCCAATGAGGGCTTGTTGGCCTCGACCAATTGCTGACAAGCGTTGCTAGCCAAAATGAAAGAAAAAATAAAATAGAAAATATAATAAAAATTTTCAAAAAAATATTAAACTATTATTGAAAAAAAAAAGTCCATGTTAATTAATCAAAATTAGTCGAATAGGCTCAATTGGTAAGATGTGAAAAAAGTTTAGGGTTAAATTGATAGAATTTCTGACAAAATAATATAATTAAAATGTCCATGATTGAAGTGACATAATTATAATATGTTTATGAATTTTTTTTGTATTTTTCCTGTGAAGGATTCATATGATTCATCTAAGTCCTAACACAATGAATATATGACTGCAAACTGTTTTAATTAATTAGGCTCCCAACAAAATAAATCTAAAGCATAAATTCACTTGGGATGGTAGAACTACAAATATTTAAAGGAATCGGCACCATATTTTCACAGGAGAAATTACTTAGTAAATCTAATGCGGGATTGAAACATTAAATGAGCACTCAATCGATGAGATTCAGGTGCAATCCGCCGAGTTCAAGAGTCCAGATACATTGAATTCGGTGGAAAAATTGCCCTGTGATAACAATGGATTAGAACAATCACCAAAATAATAAAATTTCCAAAACAAAAAAAAATTAAAAAAAAATAAAAATCTTTCTTGGGGACAGAGAAAGGAAAAGAAAAACAAAATGTTTGTGCAGGTGTTGCGGGACCCGGAACGTATCAAAATCGACCCTCTTCATTGGCCCAACGTACATCCACCTTATCCACATCCAGTTCCACACACCATCCATCCTTCCACGGAATCCCCAACCTTGATCACATTCTCTATCTCCCCAAATTCCATAAGACCGCTCAGCCCTTCATTTCTCTCCCTCTCTTCATCTCCATAGCTTCAAGGCCCTTGGCTATTCTTTTCGTCAAGTCCTCCATGGCCATGGCTACTCAAGCTTCCCTCTTCACCCCAGCCCTCGCCGGCCCGAAGTCCGGCGTTGACCGCGTGATTGCACCATGGAAGCAGTCGGCTTCCTCCCTGGCCTTCGCCGCCACCCCTAAGGCTGCCAAGTCCTCGCCAAGGACTGCCATTAGGGCCGCCGCTGCGGAGGGCAAGGCCGAGGCCCCGGTCAAGGAGGAGGCACCCGTCGGGTTCACACCGCCCGAGTTGGACCCCAACACCCCGTCCCCAATCTTCGGCGGCAGCACCGGCGGGCTACTGCGCAAGGCTCAGGTAACATTAGTAGCCACCGTATTCTCTATGGACATGATATAATGGCACGTCTTGATTCTAGAAAATTGAGTAATTAATCATTAAACCAATTAAATTTATACTTAAACGTCCAAATCATTAATCATGATGCCGACAGTTCGACATGAATAATCATGTTTTAACTATGCCAAGAACTATTTACAAACCCATCGCGCAGTGTCTCTTTAGGGCATCATACATGGTAGACTTGGACCGACTAGGATTATGTAAAATTTCTTTTTGAAGTAGTTGATTGATTGAGTCGGCCGCACCGGTTCTTAAAGATGATATGATACACCGGGTATGCCAGGTCGAAGAGTTCTACGTGATCACCTGGGAGTCGCCCAAGGAGCAGATCTTCGAGATGCCGACCGGAGGCGCGGCAATCATGAGGGAAGGCCCGAACTTGCTCAAGCTAGCTAGGAAGGAGCAGTGCCTGGCGCTCGGGACCCGACTGAGGTCCAAGTACAAGATCAAGTACCAATTCTACCGGGTCTTCCCCAACGGCGAAGTTCAGTACCTGCACCCCAAGGACGGTGTCTACCCGGAGAAGGTGAACAAGGGCCGTCAAGGGGTCGGCCAGAACTTCAGGTCGATCGGGAAGAACGTCAGCCCCATCGAGGTCAAGTTCACCGGAAAGCAACCGTATGATTTGTGAGGCGGAGAAATAGTTTTATTAGGGTTTGGAGTACTTGCTTCCTGATGTATTTTATCTGTCATTTACGTGAGCATCGTGTGAAATGCTTGTTCCCTTATTAATTGTACTTTTTCAATGTTGAAAGATCGAAATAGTATATGCTTGGCAAAAGGGACATTTAAAAATCAGCAGTGTTTCAAGTTGCGAGCTCACCCATATTAATCACGGGACGATTTGCTCGAGACGACTTAGAAACTAGTTCAAAGTGCTAGAGTGGCACTAAATTGGATCTCCTATGGAGTTGCACGGGTCATGGTATCCCTAGATACTGAGAATATGGCGTAAGGATAATGTAGCGAATCGTGCCAAACGATTAAGATGTGCAACTACAATTTCCCAACTTCACTGTATGAAATGCTATGCTTGTTTCTGGTTATTAACTAAACTTTCTCCAATGTTGAAAAATCAAAATAGCACATACTTAGCAAAAGAGTGACTCAAAAATTCAGCTGTGGGCCGGTCCTCATTGGTATTAATCGGAGCGATGGTTCTCTCGAGACAATTCAAGAAAACTCATTCAAAGCGGTAATAGAATGGCATGGAAATGGATCTACTATCCCTAAATACCGAGATCATGTTGTAAGCATAATCTAGCGAATTATGCTGAACGATTAAGATGTGCAATTACAACTTCCTAACTTCACTGTATGAAATGCGTGGTCCCAGTTATTAATTTTTCAATGTGGAAAGATCAAAATATTACATGCCTAGCAAACGAGTGACTCAAAATTCAGGTGTTTCAAGTTGGTTGTCAATTGTATTAATCGGAGGGATGGGTCTCTTGAGGCGATTCGGAAAACTCATTCAAAGTGCTGGAATGGCACGGAAACGGATCTGTCACGTGATTACACGTGCCGTAGTATCCCTAGACGATCATGCCACAAGCATAACGTAGCGAAAACCACTTCTTCCTAAATCAGACGAGGCCACCTATGTTCAACAAGGCACTGAGAAATTTCCATTTCTTGACGATTACACGACTTGTTTGGCTTGAGTAGGTGGCGTTCTCCACGCAGTGAGAAAGTTCTTGAACCACAGCATGATGATTATCCCCCCTCACGGAAAGGCCTTGGCAACGATAAGACGACATTCCCAAAAAAGCACACTTTTACAATATGCCAAATCTGCATATAATAAGAGTGACACACTTTAAAGGCACTGCAAGGGACAGATGGACAAACGGGAGGCGGGGCCTTGTAGAAGACTCCTTGCGTTAGAGTGAAACTTGATACTTTCTTAGAAGACAAGGGGGGCTGACCCAGAAACTGGTAAAGCATGAGTAGTAGACCCAGTGACGCTGCTCATTGTGTAATTTGCCAAAAGTGAGAACATACAGGGGGAAGAAAAGAGAGAACTTTTAAGCTGAGGCTTGAAAAACAAGGCATGTTTTGTGACTTGCATTGAATGTGGAAAATAAGTTATAAAAATGATCTGTGGGGGGTGGCTTCTCTTTTTTGGGACAGTGACATCTCACCAAAAGATCATCTGGTGTGCATAAAACTTTGGCCCTGCAAAGGGATGTTTAAATTGCCTGAGCAAAACCCGCGATCTCTCTCGGCTCTCGACACCATTGTTCTTCTGGGCTCCTCAGTTGCTGCCTCGGTTTACATGAGTGGCCGCGGATGCAGTGCCACATGAGGTGGTATCGGACCCTTGTCGCTCCACTGAAGAAGCTATGGCTGCGTCTGCATTCTGCTACGAAGAAGAGTATGTACTGCACTTCGATGAAGCCTTTTCTGCATTTGATATGCAGTTTTCTATTCGTTCTCTCGTCTATAGCCTATCTTGCATCTGCATTTTCTGCTTGAAACCAAGATTCAGCACATTTTTTTTGCATCTGCATGTCTTTGGACTCTGATATTCATCAATGCTAATTTATCATGCCCCATCCTTCCAATTTCCAATTGCACCATAAACTCTATCAGGAAACAGTGCGAAACTCAGAGCGCTCGCTTGCTAGTATAAACCATCTTATCGCTGAAAGCATGTTACAGGAATCGATTTCCTCATGCACAATGCACGCACCCCGTGCGCATGAGCACGCCCCATTTCAAACCAGTTTTGCTAATTAGCTTTGCATGTGTCCTCCCTGATTCGAAAATTTTCATACAAACAAAAGCAGATAGCGACTAATTCCATGCTCCCGTTTCGATCTTTTGTTTCCCAGGAAGAAGAGGGATCTACATTCTGTACGACGACGTTAAATCATGCCCGTATGAGGATGTTCACGTCCTCTGGTCCATCCTTGTAGAATCACATCCCGCACTACCATCGGAACACTGAAGAAGACAGCAGCTCCGGGAGTTGCTCAAGAGATCAATGACATTATGCACATACAATATTTATAATGTATTATTCTTGTGTGAAGCATTGCACAATTATAATATTTATGATGTCTTATTCTTGTGCGAAGCATTGCGCAATTTGTTTTCTTCTTCTTTTCTCCCCTTTCTCTCCCACCCCTTGATCTTCAAGTGCTCTACTTCCTCCTTTCCTTTTCACTTGAGATCCAAGTTATGCAACCGACCTTAAGAAGCACTAGAAACTAATTAAGAGATGGTGGAGATTGCTGTTTTGTCTGCGTCAGCTTGAAGGTGGTAGCCACTCTCTCTCTCTCTCTCTCTCTCTCTCTCTCATATATATTACAGTAGGGAGGACTGAAGGGAAGCCAATGCATGGGACAACTGGACGCGGTTTCTATGCTATTCACACAATCATTCACAATCTCAACAGTGATTTCACTTTTGACTTTGGCTCCGGAAAGCAATTTAGGAACTCTAAAGTAAGATTAACCACAGACAATCCGCACGAGATAAAACAAGTAAAAGAAGATAATTGGCATGACAGATTGTAAAGTAGTTGCACAATTTGGGACCATCGTGAAAATTCCTTGCTTTATATGAGTTCAAAAAGCTTATGGTAGGACAGCCAATGTTATAGTGCCATCACAAGCAATACTAAATTGATGAGACTTAAATGTTAGACCACCTCTCCTGAGTACCACCATGATCTTGATCTCATGACAGTAAACTGGGAATTCTCAACAATTCCTGTCGGCATCTGAATCTGGCAGCCTACAAGTCTTTGTGATAGCTGGTGCAATTAAAGCAGGTGAAAAGGCTTCAGAAGTTGCTATCTAGTTTGGGGGAGGTTTTTGCCTTACTGGGATCCTAGATCAAATGTAATCACAGCCGTTGGATTTTTACAGGATGCACAATCAATAGGTGTGATTAACTCGATCCATTATACACCAGGTCCTTTTCCCAAGTTAGGGAAAAGAAGTTTGTCAATCTAAACTTGCTTAGTTAAGGAAAGTTATATCACAATGCATGAAAGGTCTGTTTGCACAATCTATATGGAACCTATGAAAGAGAAATTTTCTCCCCTCACTGAGTCACTATCATGTGCTTCAATTCATCGATTATATACAAGAGCATGCAGTTTAAGCAAAACAAGATCTTGAACAAGAAGCACTTCTGTTTATGTGATATAGACGGGCCAACCGTGAAGAAAAGCAGAATAAGCGTTGTGATTCGAGGTGATTACCAAGGCGTTAAAACAGCCTATACTATGTCACAGGCAAAGGTTGGAGAAGCAACCACACAAGATGAGTCAATTATGAGGAATAGTAGCTATTGCATTATTCCAAATAAAAAGGTAGTTATTACACCGATCAGTATCATCCACAAACATCATATGAAAATGAAGATGGTTTCCTTGCATAATGACAGTGTTCTAAATAACAATTTAGGTAGACATTCTTTACTATTGTTCTCCCAGAAATGATAACGAGATGAAGCAGAATAAGATGATTATAGAGCTTCAGAGTGCTTTCAATGGAAACCACCAAACCTATTGGCCATGATCCATTTTTAGGAATATAATATACTTCTAGGAGAAAATCAGCTATATCTGCCGAAACAAAAAAGAGGGCATCAGAATTTATAGTACCTTTTGTTAAATTCATTCTCATTACACAGCTACAATATGGCAGACCAGGAAATTGAGCGTGGGGGACAAGACAAAAATTACTAGTTAAATAACATACATGTAAACTCTTTCCAAAAATTTGTCAACATAGAATTATAAGAAATTTGTGGACCTAAAGGTCTGCCATTGCAGCTATAGTGTTTGTACTAATAATTAACTACCAATGACAATTTATAGATTATTGCATGACATTAGATTCCAAATACAGCAGAAACATTCTATCAGGTTTATCAATATAGAAATATTCAAAAGCACTTCCAATTGAATATAAACTTAACTACTTTAGATAAAAGTTTTTGGCCCCTATTTGAAAGCTGATGCTTCCAACTCGTGCATAATAAGTAATATAGCAACTCACATGAAAATTGGAGAACTATAAGGCTGATGAGCGATCAGATAAACTAGGCAGCCAATCTTTGAAGAAGGCCCGAAATTCTTTTTCGGGAGGAGCAAGGCCACCCAGAGGAGTGACGGTAATCTGAAAAAATAATGAAGCGTAGTAAGTTACAACTCATGTAAATTATGCAAACAGGTTAGCAGAAACACGTACATATCCTTCCTGAAGACATTGGTGGTCCATATCGCTGTCATCAACTTGAGATTTCCTTACCTAATAATGTTCAAATTATAGGTTTAGAATAGAGACAATCTACAATCACACTCGATAACAAAAACCCCCATAATTTCGCTCCTCAATATTGTTTCAAGATACATTAAAAACAGGAACTTTGATTGCGTATCTTGTTACAGGAAAATGTTTCAGACATCTTGAAAATGCGATCCCCTAAATTCTATCATTCTGTGCCCCAACTTTTCCTGCTGATAAAGTATATGCAAATAATTAGAAGAGCCCCTATATTCTGTGCATGACATGCTTTGCTTTATAAATTTCAGTCCATGAAAATACTATAATTTTTTATAGACTGATGGAAAATTAATTTAATCAGAATGCATTTCACTTTGCAATGTAGAGTCACTGTCAAAGATCAAGATGACAAGTGCAAGAATAGTTTTTCGACAACAAAGGTTTCTCCAAGAAGCAACCTGAGAATTATATAATCAGACACAAAAAAGGACAGAACTCAGTGAGAAATCATTAACCACAAATAGTGGAAGATTACAATAACTAGGACACAACAGGAGGACAGATTGACAAAGAAACTCACTTCTCTCTTGAACAGACGATGTTCTGCTGACATAGTTGATGCATCCAAATCAGGCAATTCTGCTACATCTTCATCCATAGTCATTGTCGATGACAATTGTCCACCTTGCATTTCTGAGGACACTTGTCTCCATCCCATCACAAAAAAACTTCTACCCTGCTCGGTCAGCTTATAGCCCTTTCAAAGAAATAAAAGAACTAGTAAAATATCATTACATCCTCCTCACTCCAACAAAACTCTAGCTAGATATTCCAGGGTAGTCGCGAGATAGATAGGATTCCAACAGCAAAGTTTCAAATTCCAATTATGGTCAAAGTCACAAAGGAAAAGTTCCAGATTCCAATACACGTAAAGTTGCAAGCATTCTATTCAGTATTCATGGATGATGTGCTTTAGAGCTCATTGGGCATTATGAGGTCATTCATCTGAAATTTAATGAAATAGAGATGACTACGTCCCATGTCAATCAAGGAGGTTGGAGTTCAACACGCTGGTTGTAATTGTTGTTAAGCTAATCGATTATCCATGCTCTCCCCAAGGAGTGCTGGCATGAGCCTCTAACAGCTGGTTAGAAGAGAAGCAAAAAATGAAAAGGCAAGGGCACTTGACGGCACTTTTGGAGTAACGCATATCACAACCCTTCCATTTGTACATCTATAATAGTTCAATCTAGTCACAGCCTAAAGAAAATGGCAAAGGATAACAGCACATGATCATTCGAATAATGGCAGGAATCATCCCATAATCAATTCTAATAGTAATGTTCTAAAAAGAATAGGTCAAAATTGGCTAGTGAAGACTCTGAGGTGCTTCAACTGATTTCAGTAAAGCATGTGTCATTAGACAGCTTGACCTGTCTGGGTCCACTTTAAAAAAATCTCTGGTTTTTAATTATCCAAAAAGTTAGAATCAATTACTTTGCAATATGATTCCTCAATTTCAAGTTATAAATGCGCAATAGCATCTTTATTTTAACTGAGACCAGTTCCCCCCTTATTTAAGTTCTATGATTCCCCCAAATAGACATAAAAATAATAAAAATATTATTTAAAAAAAAGAATATTAAATGAAGACAAGTGTGGGGTCTAGTGCACACGAAAGACTGGAATTGAGTCTACACCAGATCTCCCCAAGAGATGAGGGTGTCTTCTTGTGAAAAAAGACTCAAGCTATTATTATAAAGAAGAAAATTCTTAAGGACAAGGGAGCCTGACAAGTTGAAAGTATGAACAGTAAAGAGGGAAGAGATCGGAATGCATGTACATGGATTCAAGTCAATGTCTGTGTAAAAACAAAAAATCTTCGATCAGATAAAGCTTTCTCTTTTTCAGGGACCAACAAACACTTCACTGTTTAAAAGGTGCATCACCAATGGCAAACAGAAGAAGTTGAAAGTATGCCTCGAGGAGACACCTGCGTGAAGAATACATATATGTTCATAGTGATAGTGATTGCCTAGATTATTATCCTAACTATGCCATACTACCTGCCTGTCAAAGTGCAATTTTGAAATTTACCTTGTGGTTTGCAATATCTGTTGGTAGATCTACATTCAGGAAAGAACCATTAGGATAACTGTGGTTTCTGATCCTATCGAGTATTGCACCAATTATAGGTAGACAAGCCTCAGCAGCAAGTGTGAAGTCTTCAACCTTGCTTTTACCTTTAACCCTGAAAGGCAATACTGAAATCAGGCCTAACCAACAAAGGTAAGTTTTGGAGATAGCAACTCTGTGGCAGTTATATGCAAAGCTGTCCCGTATTCTGCACAAATGTGTACTTTCTACCAAGCCATTATAAATCAATCATACTGAAACATTTTGATGACATCTGTAAATGAATATTAGAGTATTCCAACAGTACCCTTGGTCAAAATCCTAGCAATATGTTTCCTCCATTCGTTGGTACAAACCTTTAAAAATGGACTGCATCCTATTTTTCTCATTTGATATGTTGGGTCCAAACTCCAAACCATGAGAACCTAATGCTGGTAACATGATATATTCAAGTGAACTGGAGGCATTTCCAAAGTGTGCGTAGAAAACCATCTTGGCTTTACATTTGTTCAACAAGTTCATCATAGTAGAATTGCTGGAGACTAAACTTATATGGCAGATAGGTGCATGTGCACCGATTCATATTATGAGTCTTTCAAGTTCGGCTTGGCTAGAGAACCAAGAAATAGACAGGTCAATGTTATAAATTGAACACACAGTCCAACCCTAAAGATGTCTGCCACATATTCCTAATTTACAAAATCAAATGTACGTAAACATAATAATAAGAAAATATATTAGAAGTGACTATTTCTCTTATCTAATCATTGTATAAAATGAATAACTAGAAACTAGTATAAATTTGACTAGTTAATTGAGCTTGTAACAAACTTATAAGACGTCACTTTCTCAATTCGCAAGTGTTGATTTTACCTCTATATATCGATTTTTCTTTTACTTGTTTCTGATTTTTATTTCTTTCTCAGATAAACATTCTGTAAACCAATTCAGCTGGTTCATCAAGATAACGTGATTCAGCTAAGTCAGCCAAATTCTGGCCATGCCTCCTCTTCAGGGTTGAACAGGCTTGGAAAGGTTTGTGGCCCATGTAAGCCAATCAAATGAAGCAGCCTCTCATAATCTCTAGCACGCATTCTTGCATGAGCTTTGACAAGCAAGGACACACAGAACTAGGAAAGAGGATGGAAGATTGCATCCTCATGCCGGTCATGCTAATGGACATTAGGATGGAAGGTGGAGGTTTCTAAGTACATGCTAGAGAGGGAGTATTAACAGAACAATATTTTGAAACTAAGCCCATGAACGCCAAGTAAAGATGAGGTAAAATTTAATATAATGCAGCTATACTTGACTGCTCTTTATAGTTAAAATTTAAAGATTTTACTACCTGTTTATATTTGCAAACATTTCGCCTTAATGCAGCTCATGTCGCGCAAGAAATAATGTTGTTAGCAGTAGTGTGCAAAACATCAAGAATTTGCAAACCTAAAGATCAAACTGCAGGAAGAACTATCTTCATTGTATTAAATTCGAGATTAATCTCTCATCGGCCAATAAAAGATTATCCAAAAACATAAATCACTAAGTTAGTCTAAAGGAAGAACTTGAGACTGCCCTGAGAAAGGATCATAACAAAGTCTTGGGTTTTCTCTATGAACCAAGCTGTCGATGGGGTAACATAGCATATGGAGAATGGTTAGTGGCCCATACCAGTCAAATGACATTGAGACAGAAGGGACACCATTAAAGAAGGCCTCACGAGCACCCGCTACAGTTCCGGAGTAAACTCTGTAATGTAACAGGTAGGTATACATTAATGTCAGCAGGCAATAGCATATTACGCAGTATTACATCATGACTACAAAGGCACTAGCTACAGAATTACAGAAGTCACAGTACAGCGGATTTAACACTATGCTTGCATCTATTTTGATACTCAAGTCAAATTTGTAATATCTTTCCTGTACTTTAAGAATGGAAAATTTCTCGAGTTTTAATGTACGCCTGAACTGGTCATGATCTTATGATATATGTCAGACTTAGCATGAGGAAACAAAAAAACGACAATGAAAACATCTGACTTAAACTGCATAGGTCCACGATGAAAAGAGTCCTTTCTTCTGCCTCCCTCCCAAGACAAGGTACAACAAAAGTATGACCACTTGTAAGTCAAGATCCCTCATTAATGTACTGTCACAAGAAATCTAAATATGCTCGCTTGAACTTTTCGCTATTTTTTGTGAAAGATATATTCAATGGACATATCGAGCAGTTGAATCTTCTTCTTGTGGAAAAGTAAAGATGTTTAAGTCTAAATTAGTGTTCCCTCATAGTTCAGAGAGTAAATTATTCCAACACCTTTATTTCGACCAACTAGTGGGAGCACCACCTGTGCTTTTGCAAAACCATCTCAAGATGCACCCACTAAAATCTGTTACATCCACCAAATCCATAAACAATGCAGACTTCATGAGCTTTCTTATTTTTACAGTGTTTAAAATACGGAGAGTCACACAATTTTGCCAAAACAAGGGATGTGGGAGTAATCTGATATGGAAATAAAATAATTTCAAATAATGTTGGCTGATTGAGTATTTAGTGGATTTTGAGGCTCTACTATGCATTTGAGATACCAAAAAATATGGCAAGCATATTCTATGAATAGACCAAAGGAAATAGTTTACTGACGTGTGATAACCACAGTTGCTGCCCTTGTTAATACCACTAAGTACCTGTGCATGTAAGAAGTGATTAAGAAATCAGAAAGCAAAAATTCTACCAGTAGATAGGAATAAAAATGCACAGAAAGAATGGAAAGAAGGGCTCCGCACATTTTGAATTAACATGTGTAAAATGGTCTGACAGACTAACATAGATAAAGTCCCATAGAGGGCTCATAGCTAGCTACTGCATTGTCCTAGCATAGAAGAGTTGGACTTTGACACTTTGAAAAGAAAGGGGTAAAAGAAGGAGAACAAACAGTTCGTGTCTCCAAATAAATCCTCAAAAGATGTTAATCATCTATTCTGTTGATTGCCCAAAAGCCAGATATACCAGGTCAGGAACCGAAGAAAAGATTGCATTAGAGATTCCCAAACAAGTACAATCTGCTGGAGTTCCTGCAAAGTACATAAGAGACGTGAAAAGGCTAAGATAACAAACCACAGCACTTCTTTACACTGTCATAATAAATTAATATCCTGCTCGATGGTTGTGGCATGTCCCAATGCATCTGCTTTAGCATAAGGAGAGCAATTAGTTGGTTCATGATTAGCCCAAAAAATTAACTAGAAAAAGAAGTTGCAGGTTAGCAACTCATAAAAGAAAAGGAAGAAAAACAAATATTTCTATGGTCGTTGAAGAACCAACAGGACACTTCAACAGGAAAGGCAATTTTAACTATGAGAACAAATTCTAGAAAGTTTATATAATATCCTGACATAAAGGTATAGATTTCCGTTCCTTCTACAATGCAACTCAGCCCAAACACACAACTTTTGAGGAGGAAAACAATGATGAAAAGACGGTCAGTTCCTCCCGAAGAAAGGTTAAAAAGCTTCTATTGTACCGACATTTAGGTAGACGGAATGGTCCATTTGGACTGTAACATATATATCTCTATACACAGTGGTCAGCCACAATATATTTTCTATTGCCATTTTCAAGAATCACCTTCAAAATGACAAATAACGTTAAGAGTTCTATACAAAGCTATCTTGGCTTTAGAGAGTACAATCATGGGTGGAAAACAAGTCCACAGGAGAATTCAGGACTGGATTATCTGCCAGACTCTGACCAATCTTTTGAGATAGAAGACAGTCAGCGTTGACTTACTTATGACCCCATATGGACATCTAGTTCACAAGTGACGTTCTCTTTTCTTTTCCTCTGTTTCTGTAAGTTCCTCAAGCGTCTTAAGAATATTAGAGAACCACCTAAAGTGGAAATGCTGTTCCATCCGATAAACTATGTAAAGGGATGGAAGCTTGATCTAGACAATAATAAAAGTTCGAAATTAAATATCCACTGAATGGTGATGATATCAAACCAGAGACAGCGAAGGCTTCTGCTCCATCGATATCTACTCGCTTAACAGCTACAGAATGACGCCATGTGATGCTATGACTGACAGCAGATTTTTCCCTGCCAACAGTGTAACTCAGAATGAGAAAAGCATTCCATTAAATCTATGAAACATTTGAATTTTAAAGGGACTGCAAAAAGGAAATAGAAATCATGCCAATGAAAATAATTCCTGTGGGAAGCTTGCAAGCAAAGGAATGCATATTCTGAAAAAATGAACAACGCCATCTCCCAACCCCAACACCCCTCTACCATCCAAAGAATGAAAAGTGGGCTGCTCGAGATTTGTACCTGCATGTCAACTATGATCCAATTCATGCATTGACAGAGCAAAAGAGAATCTTTGATCAGAAACAAACAACTACCAAAGTTTCGAAATCAAGACTTCAGAGAACTAACTTTGACCCTGTGTAGACTACGTAGAAGCATTCACTGAGAGTAGGTTGGCTATTTCTGGATTTCTCTCTCTCTCTCTCTCTATTGCAATGACACTTATATACATTTAATCTCTCTTCACCAAATACCTCAAACTTGTAGTTTTTCGATCCAATGTATTGAAATCCCAAATACTACTTATTTGTATGCAAATCCTCATATTCCCTGTTCTTCTATTTCAGATGCAAAACATCCCATCACTCTTCATATTTTGGCTTGCACTTTATGTGCATGATAATTATTCAGTCATCTTTCATTGGGATTGGCACATGAGAGGAAATTTAAAGTAAATCCAACATCGCTTTATTACAGAATTGCAATGGGCCTTGTGTACATAAAGTCTCCTTCGATTTAATGGTTCAAGTTTTTGGGTTTGACTTTCTGAAAATAAAGACCAACCTATCCATCAATGGTTTTTAACCGGAGTCTTTCTTTATGTAAGGATACTCTAAGAGAGGACATATCTCACTAGAGAGGCACACTACCAAATTTGAAGTCGACATGGGACAGCAAACAGCTCTCTGCATGCCTCCAGAACTTGATTAAGCCCTGCTCTGGTGCAAACCCAAGCAACAAGGGCTACCTTGCAAGTACTCTCCATCTGAAGCATTGAAAGATATCCATATCGTGTGGCTGTTTAGCCTGTGACCATGAGAAAGTACTCTCTCACTCTTAAGCCAGACAAGGTGATCAAAGGTTGGAAGACATATGATATGCACACTGGGACTTCCATGTGACTTCAGAGCAATCTTATTAGACAAAACAATATGCACCTGTGTGCCCGGGGAGAATATATCGTATAAACTTAGTTTACAAGCGATGTGGAGAACAAAGCCAATCCCAGAGCAAAAATTATACAGCAACTTGTCCACAAAAATTTGAGGGATCTAATGCAGATCCCACAGATTCCTAACACGCAAGGGGCTTGGTATAGTAGACTTGCTCGTGCTAGGAGTAGAGGAAGACTCGCCGCTATCTAACCTCCTAAACTATTACCTCTTTCAGTATCAAAACAGAAGGGTTTCGTCCCGACAAAACGTCCAGCGCTAATTTCCATTGAACCGAGGACCGAAGAGTTATTTTCTTCGCATCTACCAAGAAAAGATGGATAACAAGAGTACAGCTCTATGGAGTATGGACAACCGAAAACCGTGTCTGACGGAATAAAAGCCAGCAGCTCAAATATACCCCCACTGATAAGTGATAAGTGTTCCAGATCCTCCTAACGATTGCGTTATGCGGACTAATTCTAGGGCCGATCATTTTCTTTTTCCTTCATTTCTTGTGTTCTTACATAGTTTGACATCGAATCCTTCGTAAATTACGCGTTCAGCTGAAGTGCACTGAAATTCTACACACAGATATCCAGAAGATCAACCAAAAGCAGCTCGAACATCACAAGCTGAAAATACGGCGAGCGACATCACGCAAGCACACCAAAACTCGAACGGAGACTCGGCACCAGATTCCTACGGTCCGATCGTCCAAGCGCCACGCAAAACTCACGGCTAAAATCGAACGGAAGGACCTCCGCGGACGGGATCATCGAGCGCACGAGTCGAAAGCCCTGCGCGATCAGTGAAAACTTACGAATCGGGAGCGCAGACTCGGACGCGGTATCTGTCGGCGGAGACGAGGGCGCGGACCAGGGCGCGGAGGCCGGGGGCGTCGATGCCGTCGTCGTTGGTGACCAGGACCGTCGGCCGCTCGTCGGAGCTCCGGCCGGTGACGCCGTCCATCGCAGGGAGAGAGAGAGAGAGAGAGAGAAGGGGGGGGGGAACGGGCGGCCGGCGAGATGATCGGCGGTCGGACGGCGCAAGTTCAGAGCGAACGGCGAGGGCAGTGCTGATGAATGAAGCGATTTTCAAAGATTCGCACAGGAACGGCATCAAGTTCTAAGCACTTATAGGCCAACTTGGACGTGCATCAGATTCGAGTCATCGGAAATAAATTCCGGTGAAAAGTTCGTTTTTTTTTTCACAATTTTTTTATTAATTTTTTTTTGTTGATTCAAGATCCCGCACGGCCAACAATTAGAGGTAAAGAACCACTGGCGACAGTTATACTACCACACACACACATGGCCGGTAAGTCATCAAGAGTCTCAAGCTATTTAGCCTTCCCGCAACTTGCGTTGCAGGAGAGAACGCATTGCAGGTGATCTTTTTTTTATTGGTTGATACTGGTAAAAATGCACATTTGCCTAAAATTAATTTTTATCTCATTAAAAAAAATCTCAAAAACCACCGGCCGGTGGCATGGATGGTAAATCCTTGACCCTCCCCGATGGAGGCCAAGGTTCGAAGCCCCTGTGACAGAATGGTCTTTTTTTTAATTTGATTGATACTGGTAAAAATGCGGACATTTGCCTAAAATTACGCAAATTTTTATCTTTTTCAAAAAAAAAAAAATCTCAAAGTGTTGTCCAGTGAGATATTATTTGTTCTAAACTAACTTTCCTCTGAACTAACTTTCCTCCAGCGAAAAGTCGAATGGAACCTGCCTCCATTATCTCACTAAAATACACAAATGCTGCCTCCTTAAGTAATGAACAATGCCAAAGAATTGTGGTACTTGCTTGGGGGACCACTTCTCATCAAGAAATTTAACATAGTCGCTTAGATGGTAAGACTACAAGACTAGAGGTGTATAATGATAGATTTGATGTGGAAAATTCAAGTATTTTGACATGCATGCATTTAAATATTTAGTAAGATTTTGGTTTGGGATACTGATTTGAAATTTTGTGTGAAGCAAGAATTAGTTTAAGATGAATGTGTCAAGGGTATCAATTTGGGATTTTTAATAGTACTCTATATAGCTTCATAAATTTAAGTATAACGGATTATATTATAAAGTAAAAACTCTTTGACAAACAAATTTTTTGTCGGAAATCACTAACGGAACTTTATACCACATGGAATGACTAGCCAAAAGACTATCACATAAGTGATTTCTAAACAAAAATTGAACAGAATAATGACATTTGAAATTTTCACACAGAGTTTAAAATTAATTTGATAAAATTGAAAAATTTATGACCACAATAGTATCCATATAATAAGTTTAAGACATATTGGCAACTTTTCGTTTTTTTTATCTAGATTGTAAGAAACATGTACTTGAAAAGGACAAGTTGAAAGGTAGCAATAACGTGAGAATTTAGTCCAAACGCTACGCATCAATCATGTAAGGTTACTCTTGTTGGTAATGCTCTAATGTCATCGAAATTCTCATTATCTAAAATAGATATAAGTGACAAGTGGATGGGATTTTGGCCATTCAAGTGGATGTCCTAAAGAGAGAATTCCCTTCATTTCTCACATTCTACATAAACAATAGAAAGAATGAAATCTTTTAAATGCGCCAATGAAATTACAGATTTGTGATATGTGCTATTCCAACAACTAACTCGTGTATTTCATCAAAAAATTTTTAAATAAGTGCATTGAAAGTCTTACAATTTGTTATGAATATACAATTAAATCCTAAAACTTTCAAAAGATATAATTAAATTCTAAAACTTATCAAATTGATCAAAAGTCATTTTATTGATTGCACATTTTAAAAAAATTTTGGAACTTGATTGCACTTTTTAAATGTCTTGGAACTCAATTGTATATTCATGACAAGTTTTAAAATGAATTACACATTTTAAAAATTTTAGAACCTAATCGCTTTTTCTTAATGAGTTTTAAAACTTTTGGTGTACTTATCCCAATATTTTTATTACTTATGTAGAGTTGCTCAACAGTTACTATCAAAGACTTTCTTTCTTTGCTAAACTTCTAGGCCATGGCCAAGGTTTACAAAGAATGCTCATTCAAGAAGAGAAGATTGTAGAAGGTTTAGGTGGTAAAGTCTGCCATCAGGAAAGCCTACGTAACTCCAAGTGAAGAACACCAGCCGAATAGCTTCCTTTGCATGAATAGGAGTTGTTGCTTTCGGATAGAATATATTCACGGTAGATAATGGAAGAGAATCGGAGCCTTTGAAAGAGAACATGGAAGAGAACCTCATTGTCCTTCACGTGAACCCTAGAGCAGCTGCAACTGCTGTTGGGTTTGTGAATCGAAAACCCTGTGGCCGATGCTTGACCACAAAAGTATCGGCAAAAGGAAAATCTATTGAGACTATGTATTGAAGATGAAACTCTTTGTGACAAACCTGGTTACAAAGGGTGCATTTGTTTGTATTTTTGTTCAAAAATTGTTCTTGGGAACGAAATAGAAAAAAACTATTTTTTTGTTCGGAAACAATTTTTTACTAGAAAAACGCGTTTGGTAAATTGTTCCGGGAATAAAAAAAGAACCGAAATGCATTTGGTAAATTTGTGTCCTTTTTTTAATTTATTTTAATTTTTTAATATTTTTATTTTATTTTTCCTTTTTTCTTTTTTTTTTTTTTTTTTCTTTTTGCTGGTCATCGGCCTCGGCCATGGCCGACGACTAGCCGATGAGGGCCGGCGGCCTCGCCTAGCCACTAGGAAGCTTGCCGGCCCCCGGCAAGGCCGAGCCTCACCGTGGTTGGGCGAGACTGACCTCGCCTTGGCGGGTGAGCTCGGGCTCGCCCGGATCCGCGAAGCTAAGCTCACCCGGCCATCGGGTCGCCTAACGATGGCCCGATGAGGCCAAGCCTCACCGATGGCTGGGTGAGCTCGGCCTCGTTGGATTTGGGCGAGCCCAAAGCTCGCCCGGCCAAGGCAAGGCCGAGCCTCGCCAGGGGCCGACGACACTCCGACAAGGTCACCGGCCCTCGATGGCGTTGCGGCCCTCAACGATCGATCGCCAGTCATGGCCGAGGCCGACAACTGGCCAAAGAAAAAGGAAGAATAAAAGAAAAGAAAGAGAAGAAAGGAAAGAAGAGAGAGAAAATTTGTTTCTCCAAATTATTCTAGAAACAAGAAACAAATTTTTTTTTTTGTTTCTTATTTCTGTTCCAAATGTGTTCTCGGGAACAGAAAAATAGATTTGGAACAAAAATGCAATAAACGCATTTCTGTTCTTTTTTTGTTCCCCAGAACAAAAGAAAAACAAGAATTTTTGTTCATAAATAGAAAAAAGAAATACAAACAAACAACCCCAAATTGATAGACGAGTAGGAGCTCAAAAGTTTAGACTATAAAGTTGAATCTATCTAGGAATTTTTTCTCGGAGTAAGCAACAAATAAACAGGACTCAAATGGTGGAGTCGACATACAGGTATAAGAAGAAACTTTATATTATGATATCCAAGATCAACTTTGAAATGAAGATTCTCTAATGCAGGAAATAGGGCAAATCACAAATGATTCATATTAAACTTTGAACCAGTCATAGATTTCTCATAACCGAAGTGGCTCAAGTGTCATGTATCGAATATGCAAGCCTAGATGCACCACTATTAAATATCCAAAAGATTAGAGGGATAAGAGAAAGAACAAAAGGTACCAACAATTATATAACATGTAAGATTAATCCAAATAGAACTAGTACCTCTATTTCATCATTCTGCAAAGCATTCAGTAAAAAGATGGATCTATATAGGCCCTATTCATCTATATATTAGAAAGTACATAAACTACAAAGACAAGTGATGGGGTGGTAAAATTTCCTTTGAAGAATTGAAAGCAAAGCTATGCTGGGATCAAGGATTTCAATCGTATGTATCTCGTCTCCAATCACGCATGATCTTGAGTCAAGTCTATGTAGAGGGGTTCCCTCATATTCACTATCCTCTGATTAGTGCTTCTTAAAGCGTTATGCTTCCCTTCTTTCATAATTACATGAGAAATATAGAACAATCCATAAGAGGATGACGCAATGTAAGGGTCTTCAAATAGCTAAAGACATCAACAATAACTTGTCGAAATAATGTATTATCATGAAAAGATGTGACTCTTGGTCATTAAAAGAGGTGACCTTACTTATGAAAGACGTCAGTCTTAGTTATGAAAAAAGTTATCATTAACATGAAAAGTGTTGATGGTACATCTTGAAAAGTGGTGATGATGGGAATAAAGTATCTATTTTCAAGATATGTAGTGATTTTTTGCCTATAAATAAGACCAAATGATATAATGCTCAAAACAATTATTCAAGAATCACAACTATTTAAAGCAACAATTTCTTCTTTGTAACTCTCTTCTTCTTTTTTCATGCACAAAACTTTGATAACGCATTCAAGGTGAGATTCCAAAAGAGAAATTAAGTAATTGCTGAACTTATTTCTCTACGACTCTAGTATCCCGAAGGTATATTTGTTTTAAATCCAACAACAACAACAATAGAGGCAAATAATACTTTAAGGACAGTTATCGTCATTACGCATCAAAGCATTAAAGATCTATAACTATTGATATATCTTCATTAGCAATCAAATTTCCCCTACAATCTTAAGGTATTAATATTTTCATGGAGATTGAGACAATGGCTGCATTAAGTGCTTGCAATCATGACGAAGCAGATAGATTATCTTGTATCGGTTATAGTACTTTGAAATTTGAGAATAAAAGTGGTATGATCGCATGTTATAATCTTGATAAGAAAAGGATGATAGAAGGAGGTGCCGAGGAAGGATTCTCAATAAGGATTCTCAATACTCTGTTAGATTGTCTATATGAAAATTTGCAATCTTATAGAATTCCCAAAAGCATTCAAATGCCTTGGAGACCAAATACAATATTAACAAAAAATGTACATATAGATTTATTACTACAAGATAGTTTATATTATCATGATTAATGGAAAATCTATCTCTAATCAAGTTAAGGAACTTCAAATATATGTTGTCAAACTCAAATACCTTATAATTAAAGTTTTGGAACCCCTTTGCATTGCTGCAATTATTTCAAAATTGCCTTCAAGTTGGAATGGTTATCAAAAGAAACTTATCCACATGCTCGAGAACCTGACTATGGATAATTTGATAAAACACATTTCTATTTAAGGAAGTTTCTCAAGATCGTGAGGCTAATTATGTGAAAAAAGTTATTGGCAAGGTGCATTTTGTAGAGGATGGAAACATGAGTAGAGACAAAGAAAGAACGAAAACAATGGCATAAAGAATTTATAGATTTAAGCATAAGAATGTTGATAGGTGCAATTACTCAAAATTTATGAAAGAGTATGGAGTATGATGATTACTAGTACAAAAATGCTTGGCATAGATAAAACTAAAAAATATCTATATTCTCAGTTTCAAATAAAAGACTTGGAAGTAGTAGATACAAGTGTTAAAGTGATCAAATATAATGGGGGTTATGCTTTAAGTCAATGCCACCATGTAGAAAAAATCATTTAAAAATATTATCATTTGAGAATTACACAGTCAAGTGTATTATATGATGGGTCAATTTAAGTGATGGAAATACTTGTCAACTTTTAGCACAATTAGAATATGCTAGTACAATTAAAAGTCTGATGCGCATTATCTATTACATTAGACTTGGTATAACAGTTATTGCGTGTAAATTTTCCAAATTTACTAGTAATCCCAATACTAGAAGAATATTTAGATGCTACTTGGATAACTAGCACAACTAATTTTGGATAGTTTTTTCAAGCTTGTAAATGGTGCATTCTTATGGCCATCAAAGAAGCAAACATGTATAGCCCATTCAAATAATGGAATCGGAATTTAAAACACCTTTGATGATTAGCATATAGCGTAATGGATGTGGAATTTGCTATTGGATAAAGAATTGTGGCCACAACCAATGACAACCATAACTTTACATTGTGATAGTGAGGTAACAATGTTTGAGATACACATGCGATGGAAATTCTAGATATTGTCTTGCAAATGGGCATGTTTGACAATCCATTATTGATGAAATTATTTCAATAAAGACAAATAATAATTTATGTTCACACATGAGAGGTTTAATTATTAGTATTGCTAAAGAAATTGGCCTTAGACCAATTGATAGTCAATTACAGTGGAAACCCAATTTTATAATTTCTAACGAAATTGTTTAAGTTCAATTAGACTATTCAACTTTGGTGAGTAGTATGAAAGATTCTCCCAATCTATCCTAGGGATGTTGAGCCACTTATCATTGATTGTATTAACCTCTTGTATGGTGTCCTAGCAGTGCCATTTTCTACATTCAAATGAAACATAAATATAAATGGATAACAACCTACATACAACCCAAACAAGATTGGTGACCATAGCCGTTCCCATGACATCCATTCCATTCTTAGATATACTTTAACTAATCACACCTGTAAAAATAATGATCTCAAAATCCACATACTAATGCATAATTTAAGAAGTACAAGATAGAGAAAAGAATGCTTTTATATCCTTCCATGAAATTGCTGTTAGATTACATGTTATTTATAAACTTTACTTTCTTCTTGCATGTATATATGTACACAAAATTTACACTTCATCAAAATACAAAAAGAAACATTGTGAAATGTGTAGGAGAGAGGGTTCAAAAAGCATCTTAACTCCTCTACTCAAAGTCGTCCCAAGCTTACGCAAAAGTCATCCATTCACCAACCTAACTACCTACGCTCCGCCATCTTAGCCCTATGCCCATCCGGTCCCCCATGAAGTGAGCCTCTCAAGTCCCCATCATGGTTCAAGAACCAAGACACAAACCGCATGGGGAACCATGCAAGGTGGCCATCATCGATCCATAAGGTGGCTTCATAATGGATGAAGGTGCAGCTTTGGTCAACATCATATACATCATGGAAGGAGATCTCCACATATGCTAATGCACCATAAGTAGCTATTGGGAGCACATCCATTGCTAGTTATCTTAACAAATATTATGAACAAATATTAAGAAGCAAGCTGTGCCAATAGAGGAAATAAATCACATATTAAATTGTAAAAATTCATTCACAACTTGAAAGACAAACCACTCCATAACTCAAAACACATTCAATTTAATTTGCAGGGCCTACCGTTTCATAAGGTAAGCATTTATGAACTTACTATGCTAACTTCAAAGAATGAATCGATATGATACAACATATTTATAGCAACCCATCATGAACCCACCAAGCAATTTACTGCGTCAACGAAAAGTCATCTTTGAGCCATGGCACCACCTCTAAGGTCCAAGTTCAACTTACCTATTTCCAATTTCTCAGTTCCATTAAATTTCACAAAATAACATCAACTCATTGGTTGGTCTTTCATAGGACAGTAGCCATGGGCATTTCACTCCGAGGCATCCTGACTCCAAGGGTCACTATTCTAAGATTTCAAACCAAGGCATCCTAGACGCATAGCAAGGGCATCCCCACTCCCCAAGGGTTTTATATTCCGTTCAACAACAAGATCTCATACTCAATTCCTTTTTATTACAATTGCAACTTTAACCACAATTCACAACAACCTATAAAATCACTTGGCATAGGAAATAGGCTCAAATAGTAGCACAATTAATGCAGTTCACATCATCTATAGACCATGAATCAAAATTCCATCATCTTCCTCTTGAATTTTATAAAATTTGGAATAAGGGCATGCAAAGTCAAAAGCACACCGTTTCAAGAATTAACATATTAAATGAGCTCTAAAAATCTAACTTTTTAATATGTTGTAAGTAGGACTCTAACAAACATGTTTCATGAAAGGAAGTCAAACTTGATTCTATCTATATAAAGAGCAGTAACTCATGCAAAATAGTACAAATCAAACTTGCAAGGCAAAATCACTTATAGTAAGAGAACATATTTTGAAGCTCAAACATCACCAACCAAACTGAAATTTTAGTTTGTTATACATATGGATGTACCAACAACTTTTGTGAAAGAAGTACGTCATGATTCCAATTAGAACATTTTATATAAAATCAAGAAATTACTAAGGTCATGGGAATCGCAGTTTTGGGCAGAATAGCCACAATAGAGAATTAGGCCTATAAGTTAATAATAGTGCTATAACTTGACACAAATGGACACTTAAGTGCCATAATTTACGAAAGTGACACTTAAATGCCAAAATCAAAGCAAAATAGATCACTTAAGTGTCAATCCTGGCTAAAATCTAACCAAAATGCTAACATTGCGATTTTCTAGCAAAGCAAGTGCAAAATGGTGTCGTTTTGGTGGTGATGTGATAAAAAAAATAATATAAAAATTTGGCAGTTTTTATCTTTTATTTTTGTAATATTAAAAAAATTATTTTTAAATATTTTCATTTAAATTAAATTTAATTATTTTTATATTATTTTTTATGACGTCAGCACCAAAATGACGTCGTTTTTACATTATTTTGCTACGTCAATGTGCAAAACAACGTCGTTTTGCATATACTTCACCGAAAAATTGCGCACGTCAGCATTTTGGCGGGATTTTGGCCAAAGTGACACTTAAGTTATCCATTTCTCTTCGAATGTGACACTTAAGTGGCACTTTCGTAAGTTATGACACTTTAAGTGTCATTTTGTGCCAAATTATGACATTTGAAGCGATCTTTTGCTATCAATAATGCCAACCAATACATATATATATATATATATATATATATATATATATATATATATATATATATATGTTATAGGCTAAGATATTTAGAACAACTTTCATGAAGGAAACCTCTACAAAGTTGTACCACAAACAACACCATAAAAACGACAAATCTAGGAGGTCTAGTATGTCAGCTCCTAGAAAACATCTATAACCTCACGAATTCATGCACCAAACCTGTCCTTGAGTCAAGAACACACAAGAGCTTCCCATGCATGGACCATCACAGACCCAGCACACATTCATGAAAGATTTCTATCCAAAACAACCACCTGCGATTAGAAACTACCCCACATTGAACCAGCTGTCTCACAGAGTAGCCAGAGGATGACATGAATTAGCACCTAGTTACTTTCCTTACCTTAGAACTTCTCTGAACCATGCACTACACAACTCCTAGCCTAAACCCACAAAGTTTCCCCTCGCCATGGCTCGACTAACCTGTCCATATGTTCTCGCACCAGTTAGCCAAGGAACGCACCATTTCTCTTACACAAAAAGGCTTATCCACAAGCCTTTTGGTCAAGCGGACTAACCCTCAAGCCACAAGAGGTAGTATTGCACCAATAAAAACCCACATGGCCACTACCAGCCCTCGCATTAGCCTAACACAGTAGATCATCCATTCATAGTTCGTCAATCGTGCTTAGGAACGTCTACAGCCATGCCACACGCGAACGACCAGTAAAAAAGACCGGCGAGCGAAAACACAATAGCTCAAGACCCTAAATCTCAACTAAAAACCACCCCTCTCATCCCCCAGACCTAGCTCAGCCATGAGTCGCAACATGCACAGGCATTTCAGGCTTCATCTTGCCCCCACGAGCCCTTCTGACACTAAACTTTGGTTGACCAGACGTCCCGAGCTCCGAAAGATTTTAAGCACTCTAAAACGTGACAATTTTCCCTACCTTTGAAGCCGTGGAACGTCCTCCCCACCTTGGATCTGCCTCACTGAGAATTTTGAGCTCTCTTGGCTTCACTCGAATAGCAAATAGCAAGAAAAATGAAGAGTGCTTGCTACCGAGGGAAAGAGAGAGAAGAGAGTGGGTTCTGGAGAGGGAATGTGAGGGAGATGAAGAAGATGAAGGAAAAATGGGTTTTGGGGTTTTTGAGGGAAATCTGATGCAAAAGATGGTGCCTCAATCCCCAAAAGTGGTGGTGGCCAAGGAGACGGGTGGAGAAAACGAGGGTGGCTTCTTCCCCCTCTTAACTTAATAACCTAATATTATTAGATAAAAGAATTCATTAAAACTAGGGTTAAAGAGAAATAAGACCAATATGCATATGTCCTCCCATGCACCTTTCCAAGGTATTCAAAATAGATTCGCAAACATTTACGGCGACAAATTATTATGATGCCTAATAGATAAGAAACGTCTTAATACCTTTGCATTAAATGAGGCCTCTCACGGTCTAAAATTCCGCACCTCACGGCATTCGTAAGGCTAAAAAGAAAGGCTTTCTTTTAAACTAAACAAGCACTTAAAATCTTCTACCACCTCAAATGGGCCTAATTAGCGCTAAAATAGAGCCCGCGTCGTCTCGAGCAGCCCTAATTTCTTGTTAACAAAATCGGGCTTCAAGGCCCTATGAACTTAACTCAAGCCAATAATATTAATTTGGCCCGTTCTCGTGGCCCAACTTGACTTTCTTTCTTTCATCGAGCAGCTCACTAATAAAATATTAAGGCCCAAATCATGGTTCAAATTGGCCCACTTCAACTTTATGAACTTTCTATTTATTCGCCTGATGATTTTCAAAATTGGAACATTCGGGGCATCACATCTTGGTCCCTTTTTATAGTCTAAAATTGACCCTTTGCCCCTATAACTCAAATAGGTTAGTAGAGTAAGTTGTAAAGGCCTCTACGCGTAAGACTCTCTCCCTTAACTGGGTTTCTAACCTCCCCCTCTCCCTTCCCCTCTTTAGGAGATCTTGTATTTTAATGCCCCTTATTTTTGTAGGTGGGTTTGGGTTTAATGAAATAATATCTCTATTTCGTCTCATAAAAAAAAAAAAAAGTAACACTAAACTATTGTATCTTGATGGTGATCAACTACTAGATGGAAAGTTAAGAGTATGAGTGTAAGAAAACGTTTTTAATGAAGCTCAAGGTTTTAGCAAGGCAATGCTAAACAATATATTAGGAACTTAATATATATGAACATAGGAAGTTGTGCCACTTCTAATAAAAGTCCAATGAACTTTTGTAAATGTTCATGAATGCAAAAGGGAGCACAACAACTTAAAAGTGGTAAGGCATTGGAATTCTAAGCAAATATGTGTTCATATGTTTGATAATTTGATTTACGATTAGAATCATGGTTCAAAGTTTTATTTACCATTGATTTCGTTAATAAAGTTGTTACACTAATTGAACGTTCAAATCTTAATAAATACCTCTTTAAATGTATTAATTTACATAAACTAGTACATATAAAAAAAAAATAAGTGGAGGATTGTTGAAATGGAAAAAAGTGTCAAGGAAGTTTTAAACCTATTGTATTTATATCAATTCATCATAAACCTTTTGATATAGTGTCAATTTAGTCCTTTCGGCAAATTTTAGCCCGATATTACCAATGTAGATGTCAATCGACTTATGTGCACAACCAGCATTAACATGGACAACTCTTAATAATATTTTAGTATTTTTTCAAATTTTTTTATTTTTTATTCTCTTATTTTCTTTCTTTTTCCTTTTTTGTTCTTCCTTTCCTTCTTTCTCCAGCAGGTCGCTAAAAATAAAAATATAAAAATTTGAAAACATATCGAAATATTAGTAAAAGTTGTTTATAATAGCGTTGGTCATGTCATGTGGGCCTATTGATGTCTGTATCAGCTATATCTTGATAAAATTAGCTGAAAAGACTAAGGCTTGCATGTTTTCACTTTTGAAATCTGTTTATAAACAAATTTTGTGTTTTTTTGTTAGGAACAAAAAAAAAAGAATGTAAACGTTTGTTTTGCATTTCATTTCTTTTTTTTTTTTATTTTTTCATTCATGGAACAAAATTGAAACAAAAAAAAGAAACAGAAAAAACTTGTTTTTGTTTCTCCATAAACACTTCTTGGAGGCCTCAAAAGAACAAAAATAAAAGAACAAAACCAGAACACTTCTGGAGGTGGGTTCGTTCGTGCCCAAAGATTTCGTTGTGCTCTCCCTTTCCCGACGTCTCACCCTTTTCTCCAGCGCCTCCCACTTCGGCTGACTCTCCGGCGACTCCCCACTTCGCCGACTCTTCGGTGCCTCCCCACTCGGCTGACTCTTCGGCATCGACAGGTGGTGCTCCTTCACCGGCTGAAGCTTCCGAATCCAGGTAAGTTTCTGCTGCTCCTCCATCTCCGTTCGAAGAGGGCTTTAGCGAGAGCCACCTTCGCCGATAGCCGGGACGCTCGCTCTAGCGATAGCTCGCTTGAGCCTCAAGCGGACATTAGTGGGGGCAAACAATACCTTACGGACACTAATTGTTATCACGCATCAAAGCATCAAAGATTTATGGCTATTCTTCTGTCTTTATTAGCAATCAAATGTCTCCAACAAAACTCACTTTGAATTTAATAGTCTTATGATTATAGCTGTACCAATGGAGAGATGTAAAAGATTAGTTGATATCATGAGTATAAGTGAATCCAGCACATGGACTAGTTTGGCTCCAAGCCCATCCAGATTATTTGATGATTTTGAACTATTGTTGTTTAGGGAATTCAAAAACATTGAGAATCCTTAGACATACATAAGATGAAACCCCGAATTATTTGAAGAAGGCTCGCACGATTATAGATATTTAGTAGGTGAGAAGTTAACGACTTAGAATTAATGTAATAGATAAGATATCAGTTATTTCATCGAACTTATACCATTCAAGCTATTTAAATTTATGAAATATGTATTGTTTGCGAGGAAATCTACTTAAGTTATTTTCTGGTCAGGAAAATCTACTTAATTTGAAAATAAAGTATTTAATAATCACAGGGTTGAAAAGACATAACTTATAGTTTAACTTATTAGTATAATAAATCTTAACTCGTTCCATAACAAGTACAGTCCTCATGGTGACAATCAAAAGAGTCACTAGTATTATTCACCCCTCCCTGCCTTTTAACTTGGTAAAAATATTTAGAATAAATCTTAGCAGCTAATACCACCAAAAGTCCTAAATTAGTACACTCATGCCACACTTGCCTCAAATTAATTTTCGCATCACAAAAATTCCAAAACTTGTACATCCATGTCACATTTACCTCTAAATACACCCATGACGAATCTACAATTCATTAGCTTCCATAAAAATATCCATATTAAACTATCGACAATACTTGGCAAATAATTCGGATGATCGGAGAGTGATGTAGATTCAATGTCGAAAATTAATAGAATTGGGTCCTCTAATTGACTTCAATTTTAGAGAAGGTAGATTTTAAGAAAATGTATTGAGATTGAAAAATTTGCTAAAATCTACTAATTTTGTTATAAGAACTCCCTCACATTTCAAAGAGCTATTAATTTCCTAATTTTGCCCTAATGCTACTTTAAGATTTTGATGGATTTGTCACGAATGTATCATTTTGGAAGTTTGTGTGACACTAATTGGGGTAAATGTAACACGGTTGTACCAATTTGTGATTTTTTTTGTGATGCGAAATGGGAAAAGGTCCTTCCCCTTTTGGGCCGATTGTGGGCGAGGAGGGATTCAAACCCCCGACACCGTGGTTCTTCATAACACAAAAATTAGATTGGGGAAACGTGGCACCTGTTTGGGATTTTTTTTTTATATTATTACTCAATTTCAGTCTTATTTCCTATCTAAAATATATACCAATAATTTAATAGTGATGAAGAAAATAAAAATTGAAAAGTATATTCCTCTAAAAAGTAAGTTGAAAGAAATCAATATAATTAGAGTATCACAAAAAGATAGCTTATTGCCCTAAATAAAAACACTGCAATTAAGAATTATATTATTTAATAAAATAAAAATGGTTTTCCTAGTTTTCAAACTGCTTGATATTAATTCACAGAGAAATCAATAAGCATTAAAAATAGAAAATTTAACTAGATGTTATACACTTACACTTTTTTTTTTTGCGATATGAATTGGCAAGAAACTATATTATGGTTATGAAATTAAACTTGTGGAGGTTATCCATAATTTGTTAGGAAATTATACTGTAAATAATTATAGCTTTATGCCAATAATTAACACAATTTAGTTATATTAGTTAATTAGTTAATATTTTAAAAAATATTTGGTAAATTGACCAGATACAAGATAGGAAAAATTAATAAAGTGAATAGTAAATCCTAATTTAATTTTTTGACAACAATTCGATTTCATCCTCGCAATATAGGGCATGTTTATTTACACTTAAACAAAAGTAAATGAAAAACTTGCTAAAATTTCAAATACTACTCAAATTTCAGCAAGTTTATGAAAAAAATTATATGCAAATTTGCATATCGACATTGAGTTGTAAATATTTCAAGAGTTAGAGTCACAAGATTTCGATCAATTAAAAAATAAAAGCCATTTCAAACATGCCTCCTAACTTATCATCAAACAAAATCAATGGAACCTTCATCTGTTTCTCTAGTCTCGATCCTTTCTATTCCAAAATCCCAAAAGAACACAAATTTCAAAAGAATTAACAAATATAAAACAACACAAACCATCATAGTTGCTTAATTAATGAAAAGTTCGAAAAAAATAAATATGAAATAAAAGAAAATGACGTAAACTACTATTTTCACACTTAAGCCGCTCAAACACTAAAACCAAACCACTCCTGCACCAATTTTTTTCTTTTCCAAACTCCCACACAATTGAAGGAACTAAAATTGCACTATATCCCTTCATGTATTTTACCAGGCTAGACCTTATTAGTAGAAAAGAGTATATACTTCCAAAAACACATGAAATTTTCATACAAAATCAAAATCCACAACCATCTCTATTGTTTTTTTTTTTTTTTTTTCCATTTATGCATAAGATCGCCAAACCCAGCCTCAATAAAATTAATTATCATAGATCAGCAATGCTTAATTGACACGCAGGCTCAAGAAGTAACCAGTTGAGAGGATTCTATCATTTACTGGTCGTTTCTAGTACTCTTCGAAAGCGAAAGGATGCTCTACCGATTAAACAAAAAAATTCCATCACAAACCAAAACAACCACCTCAATTTCTTTTCCACTCAAAGATAAATCCACATCACAACCTCCTCTTTCTACAGTGAAAGAGACAATTTGCTTGTTGGACAAAGTAAATGCACAACCAAGTTCTTACCGCACCAGTTAAAATCTATAAATCCCCGAAAACCTAAGCGTGATGACATTACAATTTACGGGGGACAAAAGAAAGGCCGCCCCAACTGCCCTCCCTCCACGCGCTTCACTCAGCGCTTGTCCTACACGCTCCTCGTTTAGCTAGGAGACGGAATCGCACTACCACGCACGAGCGCACGACCGAAAAGCTTCCCTCCCAATGACCCCCGACACGTAGCTGAAGACCGCCGTTGGGGACACGTGGCGGGATCACAAGGGCTGCGATCACCCGCGGGATCGAAGGTTGGGGTCGATTGCCGGGGGGACATCGGTGCACGTGCGCGCAGGGGAACACGCGAAAATAGCAACAAAATAAAAAAAAAAAAAAAAAAAGGAGGAAAATTAAGAGAGGGGGAAATAGTAAAATCGCCCCCGATTCACATTTTTCATATACGAGCGCGACAAGGCTTTGGCAATTTTAGAGGAAAATCGCCATCTCTCTCTCTCTCTCTCTCTTTCTTTCTCTCTCTGCGCGATCCTTGAATTTGCTCGCATGGGCTCGGCGGCAGCTGCGAGGAATTACTGATCCCGGGCGAGCGCATCCGGCGGCGAGGTAAGCGTCGGCCCGAAGTCATCCCTCCTCGTTCGAGGTTTCGGAGCTTCCGTGGTGGTGCGGGCTTCCAGATCTGTCGTTGCTTCGATTCTGTTTGTATGTTTTTCTTGTTACTGTCCGGGAGGGGGAGAGGGAATTGAGGCTTCTTGTCGGTTTTGGGGTTCTGGGTGGTGATGGGTTTTGAAGCTTAGGGCTTCGGTTTGGTGGGTGGGACTGAGTGCTCGTCATGGAGGAGAGTAGCAGGAGATCTGTGGAGCGGTCGGGGATAGTGCTGAAGAAGCGGAGCTCCTCCGGCTGCTTGATCGTGAGGAAGAAGAGGGATGGGGTCGGCGGGGTCGGCGGGGTGGGTGCCTCGCAGAGGAAGAGGCCGAGGCCGGTCGTGAGCGATTCGGGGTCGAGCGACGAGCTCTCCCTCGGCGCGGCCTCGGAGGCTGCCGGTGGGTGCCGAGACGATTCGGGTGTGTAATGGATTGGGTGTCCCGAGGAAGGGCGTTCCGGAAGGGAGCGATGGGGTTGGTCGGAATGGGGAGGGGAAGAGAAGTAGGTTGGATGTGTTTGAGTTTGATGAGTATGATGGGATTGATGGGGAGGGGATGGGGGGCAGGCGATTTGATGACGGTGGGATGGAGTCATCCGGAAGGAGATTCCTGGGCTCACCTCCCATGGCTCGGAGTGGTGGTAATAGGGACTTCGCCAGTAGTTCAAGTAGGCAGACTGTCGTTGAGAGGAGAAGGAATATGTATATTGATGAGACGAGTAGCTTCGGTAGGGAAGATGGCGGGGGTAAAAGTAGGTATCAGATGAAGCGGGAAAGTGGTCGAATTCCTATACAGATGTTGAGAGAAAAATATGGTGGCCGTCCAGACGAGGCCATCAGGGTTCAGGGTAAAAATGGTGTTCTGAAGGTGCTGGTTAACCCGAAGAAAAAAGTAGGTGGGCCTGTGAGAAATCTTGATCGGTGGGATGAACGTCGGAAAGTTTCTGTAGGGGAAGGCAGGAAAGTTTCTATCTCTGAAGATACTAGCCATAATGTCACATCCCATCCTACAGCATTTGCTGAGATTAGAAGGAATGAGATGCGGAATCCGACGATGAAGATGGAGAAGAATAAGCTGAATGTGCAGAAAACTGTGTCTGCTAAGATCAAGAAGCCTGATGACTGGGAATCAGAGGACAGTGATATATCTCCAACACTGTCACGGAGGAATGCAGATATGCGAGACTCAGTTACAAGAGTCAGCCGTGAAAAAGAAAAATCCCCACAATCTAAAATAAGCCATGAAAGAGAGAAATCCCCGCAATTGAAAATCGGCCGTGGAAAGGGAAAACCCCGACAAGCTAAAATGAGCCGTGAAAAAGAAAAATCCCCACAGCCTAAAATTGTTGCACGGGCCAAGTCACCTGAAACACCTGTTCCGAGTGGTCCCAAAGAAGGAAAAGTGAAGCGTGGCAGTGGCACGGAGAAGCAAAAACTCAGAGAACGTATAAGAGAGATGCTACTGAATGCAGGGTGGAAAATTGATTATAGACCTAGAAGGAATAGAGACTATCTAGATGCTGTCTACATCAACCCTACAGGGACAGCTTACTGGTCTATTATTAAGGCATATGATGCACTTCAAAAGCAACTCGATGATGACAATGATGAGGAAAAGGCAAGTGGGGAGCGGTCTGCTTTTCTTATATCAGATGATACTCTCGGCCAACTAACAAGGAAAACCCAGAAGAAGATGGAGAAAGAAATGAAGATGAAAGAAAGAGAAGGCGCTGGAAGTGCCAATGCCAGACAAGCTGCTATTAGGAGAAACTCCAAGCCAAAGCATGAAGAAGGGAGCATGGACAGTGATAGTGAGGAAGAAAAATTAAGCTCCTTCATAAAGCAGGGGGTTAAGTCATCAAAGAAAGGTCCTGTTCATAATATGCACAGCAGTATTGAGAAAGGCACATCTGATTCCAATGTTCACCAAGTACACGGAAGAAAAGGCAGAAAACTAGGCAGATGTACTTTACTGGTCCGCAGTTCTGAGAAGGGGCTGAACTCAGAAAGTGATGGTTTCGTTCCCTATACTGGTAAAAGAACCCTGCTTTCATGGCTGATTGATTCTGGGGTTGTGGAGCTGAGCCAGAAAGTACAGTATATGAACCGTCGAAAAACACGAGTGCTATTGGAGGGATGGGTTACAAGAGATGGCATCCATTGTGGCTGCTGTAGCAAAATCCTTAGTTTGTCAAAGTTTGAGATCCATGCAGGCAGCAAACTCCGCCAGCCATTTCAGAACATACATCTGGATTCTGGTGTCTCCCTTTTGCAGTGCCAGATCGACGCATGGAATAAGCAAGTGGAGTCTGAACGTGGGGGATTCCATTCTGTGGATGCTGATGGGGATGATCCAAATGATGATACATGCGGCCTTTGTGGAGATGGTGGAGATTTGATATGTTGTGATGGTTGTCCATCCACCTTTCATCAGAGCTGCTTAAACATACAGGTTATCTTCACATGCATGGCTCATGCCTTGTGGTCCTTTTTGCCATTTCAATAGCTTATCTCTATGTCTACTGCTTTATCAAAATTCTGCTTCATTCTTGGAGCTTTCTGCTACCAATTGAGGCCTTTCCCTAGTTAGAATATTATGCTTCTTGAAGTGATTTTCAGTGAGGATATTCAATAGATTATAATACTGGAAATTGGAGGTAGTCTAATGGAAGAATTCATAACAGTCATCATTCTCTTCTTCCCTGATAATTTTTTGGGGTCCTCTAATTTTGTGACTGTCCTGTGCAACCAAATTGAACCAACTGCACGAGAACTTTGTAAGATTAATAATAAACGTAGTTTGCATTTCCAAGGGTTATTTGAATTGATTTATGAAATTACTGACATCTAATTAGTTTTTGTGGAGAAACTTGCAATAGTAAAATGGATTCTAGATTGTTCGACTGGCTGATTTGCATTGTCTCAGTGCGGCATGTTTTTATCTGTTAATTGCAGTGGCATGGTTTTCATCTGTCGGTTAGGGGCAAAGAAATTATCAATGTCCTTTCTTGGATGTGCTTTCATTAATGGTTGATAACCTTGCTCCCATATACAAATTTTTGTCATATTCCTGTTACTGATCACGATAGTATGAGAGACATAAATATGCATATGTATGTATATTATTTGTCTACATTCATAGATATGGACATCTGTGTTTGTCCATTCAATTCAGCTAACCGGTTGCCCCCAGTTATTAGCCTTTTGACTGATTTTAGTTTTAATGTAATCTTGTTTGACTGCAGAAGCTTCCTCCTGGGGACTGGCATTGTCCTAACTGCACATGCAAATATTGTGGAGTAGCCAGTGAATGTACTTCATATGCTGATGATGGAGCTATCAGTGAAATCTTTGCATGCGACCTATGTGAGAAAAAATGTAGGTCTTTTTATTTCTGGTAGAACTTGAAGTGTCATATGACATGGTCGGCACATGCTCTCTACATTCGCTCAGCATTTCAATTTTTTCATTGCAGATCACAAATCATGTCTTGAGGAAACAGATACTTTTCCTTTGGACTCTGATAGCACAGGTCATTCTTTTTGCGGTCAGAAATGTGGAGAGGTAATCTTCTTTTTGAGTTCTCCCTTTGCAACCAAAACAGCTCAGATAAGGTTGTACTGAATACTGATCCACATCTTGGCAGCAAAGGATCTGAAATTGATTTTTTGCCCTGTCTAGGTGATTCTTTTGTAGTAGTAACTGGTTCATTATTTTGTTGTGGATTTCAACCCTTGGAAATTTGGTTTTAATAATTTTCCCTATTGGTGTTGTCAAGTTACCTTTCTTCAGCATTTTAACTCGCCAATCCAAATGTGTGGCATTTATATTTGATGCCTAGAGCTGGATGCAATTTTAGTTCCAAACTATGCTTCCAATTGGCTTAGAAATTCATCATAAGTAGACCTACTTGTAGTGCCTATTCTAGTTGGGCAACGTAAAGTCCCTATTATAATAAGTCAAGCAGTTGCTGGTGTTCATCAAACTAAGTCATTGCCTTGAGGAGCATCTATCATGTGTTTAGCAATTATGACCAGATGGCATTTGTTTCCATGCTTTCTAACGGATTGGATTTGGCATGGACCATCTTAAATTGGCATGCAACATCCAAGCTTGGACTGTACATTTTGTGAGGCTGATAATGATATTTACTTCAGATATGTTGTGGTGAGCGTGGGATTTGGTTTAGGCAACTGGATAGTAAAATAGAGATGGTGAATAGATAACTGAGTTCTTTTTTCCCCAAAGGAAAACTATGATCTCAGGTGTCAGCTAAGTAGTGCTGATTTGCTGATTTACTGGTCTTTTTTTATTTCAACCTTCTTTCTGTTTATGTTTACTTTAACAAATTTGAAATTAGAAGAATTTTTTGTAAGGTTTATAACTATCGAGTTTTGTTTCTTAGTTGGCTTTCTTATATTGCGTTTAGTTAGCCATATTGTTCCTCCTCCTTTTTGCGTATGTTTACATTATCTATGCAGAGTTTGTATTGGTGACTCAAGTTTTTGTTAATTTTGCAGCTCTTTGAACATCTTCAGAAGTATCTCGGAGTCAAACATGAACTAGAAGGTGGATTTTCATGGTCTCTCATTCGCAGGACGGATGCAGAGTCAGATGTGTCTCTTCGAGGGCTTCCTCAGAGGGTGGAATGCAACTCCAAGCTAGCGGTGGCGCTTACGATAATGGATGAATGTTTTTTGCCTATTGTTGACCGGAGAAGTGGGATAAATATGATTCATAATGTTCTTTATAACTGTGGGTAAGCTCTATTTTTTATCCTTTACCTTTCAGTAACTAATTGGTTATGTTGATGTACCTATATCATGAAGAAATAATTATTTTGGAAAGTTCTTTGATTTGTTACACTGGTACATTGAAAGATAATTTTTGCATGTTGATGCACCTAATTCATGAAGAAATGATTATTTTGAAGATTGCCTTGATTTGTTACACTGAAAGAAATGCACATACATGATGACTAATGCTGAAATTGCCTTGGGTTTCCATTGTGATGGATAAAGATATTCTGAGTATTTTTGTGATCTTATTTGGTAATTTATTGCCCCTTAATGACAAGCAAGCAACTTTTGTCACTTGTTTGTTAATTTTATGACTGCTTTATTCTCTTTTCCAAGTATTGGAGTCATCTGGGATGAATATAAATGAGAATGAGGAGGGATTGTCTGATATAATTCTTAGCAAACATGATCAATTCTTGATCATAAAGCTGTCAAGAATTCAGGCTCAAATTTATTGCAATGCCATCTTGTGTTTGCGTGGTCTATTGTTGTATGTATCTTGTTAAGATACCTGCCTCGCATTTGTCTACTTTTCACAGAACTTTTGAAATCAATGTGGGACAGTGAGATGTATGCAAGAGTCTTCTAGTTGGCCCAGTAACCATCCTTGAGAGTGAAAGATGCTTGACATGAGATTGATAGCTGTGAAAATATGCTTAGTAGCATTCTTTTCTAATTAAGCAGATTTCTTAGCTGTACTGGTTATGTTGTCTGGTTGTGAGTTAAGGCTATCTTTGCTCCACAACCAATCTGGTTCCTTGGGGTCTTGTTACTCATTTCTTTGATGTTTTACTGTTGTCTTCCCCCCTGACAGATAAAATTTTCTTTTTATTCCTTTGCACAGATCAAACTTCAATAGGATTAACTATAGTGGGTTTTACACTGCTATATTGGAGAGGGGTGACGAAATTATCTCTGCAGCATCGCTCAGGTGTGTTTTCTCTTTGTTTCTGGTCTGCTATGTGTTATTGTAATTGTAGTTTGTCTGCTATGTGTTATTGTCATTGTAGTTTGTCCACCATGGAGATAGTAAAAGAAAAAATAAAAAACACAGAGAGAAGGACTAGAGGAGTGAGGAGAGGCTTGAAGAAATGAAGTCTGTTTGTCTGGTTGAAATTTGTGTTGTTTGTCAAGTTCTATAGTAGATTGACATTGTTCCCATGCCTTTCAAGAGCTTAATTAGGAAGATGTGAGGAAAGCACTGTGTTGCAGCTAAAATGGATATTACATGAGAAATTATGTTAGACATGCTTGAACCTTGAAAGGAGCATTATCTTTAGCTGCTTTGATGTTACTTTTGATAAACTTCCTGTCTGTGTTCTCTATTTTGTGCTTTTAAGTCAGAAAATACTTTGCAGCGCATTTCCTTTTGAATGGTATTCATCTCTGTCGAGAAGCCAACATCCATCTTTTTCTGTCATTCTGTTACTTAAACTTGAATTATTTACTGTGTTTTTTAATCTATTTCTCTATCTCCTAGTTTACTGGGGGATTAAGTGATCTAAATAAATGCCATGTCAATATAGATGCATTTGCTTGTGTGTGAATGCAAGCAAGATGTCTGTCCTTTTCTTCCAGCTTGCTAGGGACATGGCAGGCCATATTCACCGTACAACCTCTCTTTCTTGCCTGTATAGGTTTCATGGGACCCAGCTAGCAGAGATGCCTTTCATTGGGACGCGGCATATTTATAGGCGTCAAGGGATGTGCCGTAGACTATTTTCTGCCATTGAGTCGGTAAGCAATGATAGTTGTGATGGTGACTCAAGCATTTTGTAGATGAGATTATCCATACAGGCATTTGTTGGACCACCTTGAATATTTTATTATGACACTTAACCAAATTACTATTATTCAATAGTTATTTGTTCCACTTCAGGCTCTGCGATCCCTCAAAGTTGAGATGCTGATTATCCCTGCTATATCTGAACTTATGCACACCTGGACTGTTGCCTTTGGTTTTTCTCCTCTTAAGGAGTCACTTAAGCAAGGACATGAGGTCCTTGAATATGTTAGTATTCCCCGGTTTAGACATGTTGCAGAAACTGCTTCTTGAACAAGATACTGTCGCGGGCTCAAAAGGTTCAGGTTCTGGTTTAAGTCTGCAAATTTTGTTAACATCTTCTGTCATTCTCAGTATCTGCATCTTACTGTTTATATGGTTTCTTACAGATGCCAAGTCCATGGAAATGGAAATGGAAATGGACAAGCAAGTTACTACCCCTGAACCTGATGATATTTGTCAGCATGATGATCCTGGTGAGCATTCTGGTGAGGAGGGTGATAAAGCAGATATCATGGACTGCGATCCAAAGTCTCAGGATGTTTCCCTGGATGATGCTTCAACAGGGAATGCCTCGTCTCATGATGCTTCAGATGAAAGGCTTAAAGATTCTGACCCTGATTTGGCTGACAAGTCTGCTGAATCTGATGTGGATCATATATGTTCTGCTCCATGTGATGCTGAAATAGAAGCTTGTAAGGTGGAAGACAAATCAATGCCAGCTTTGCCATTTCAAGTTGGTGTTCAATCCACTACCAAAGATGGTTATACCGATGATTCCCCAGAAGCTGAAGCTGGTGTTGCATGTAAGAAGGGTGCTAGTAATTCAGAAGTGAAACCTGTGAAGATTCTTAAGGGGATCAATGGGACTTCAGATGCTGCTTCTAATTGTGGTTCTTGTGCCATAAATGGAAGTCAGCTGCGTCCCCTGCTTTCTGATGTCAGCCATAGCAAATCTGGGATGGATGACAAGTCATTGTCAGATTCCTGTGTTGTGGGTGATTTTCAGAATTCAGGTTGTCTAACCAATGTCAATGAGGAAAAAAGGGATATTTCAGCAGAGAATGTAACTGAGGGTGCAGATTGCAAATCAAGAGATGCTCCTAGTATTCACCAGTTCGAGGAAAATCTGATATCAGTAAATTCAAAAGCAGATGACCAAATCAGTTATGGAAAGGAAAACATGATTGAGTTCAATAATGATGAGTTACTTTCTCATGCAGACATGGAAGTAGAAAATAAATCATTGTTGAGTTTTCCATCTAAAGGTGAGTCCTTGGATGAGACTAACTGGGATGCTTGCAGTGGGAGCAGTCAGTATGACAATGCCGATGCAGATGTCAAGGATACACTAGTTGAGCCTTTTGCAACTTCAGAGGAAAAGCAGGATACTATTGAAATCTGGAAGGAGGAGAATGCAGAAGATGCTCCTGTCTCTACTGTGGTTTCAATTCAATCATCAGAGGAAGCAGAGGACTTAAGGAAAGATATAACCATGGAGGAGAATTGTCAAGGTGCTTCTGTATCTGATGTGAATGCATTGCAGATCAAGTCTGAATCAAATTGTCCAACTACAGTGGGAGAGGAGAACACATCAGTTGAAACAATTTAGCACCAGATGCAGCATAGTTGAAGTTATTTTTCCGTGTGATTGAAGCGACAATGTTCTGCAGTTGGGAACTGAATCCTCTTTGATTTAATCTCAAATCTGATTCAGAGGCTGCTGTTCTTAAGATATTCGAGGGTCAATCATCACACTACATGCTGGATTTGCTTCTGTAGTTGAATATCCTTGGGACAAGTCTGAGCCAATCGTTATTTGATTCTGATACTGGATGTTATTGACAGTGGCTAACTGGCCTAGGGTGTTGGTGCAAATGGGAAATAGCACCCTGGATTTGGTGAGATTCATGGTGCTTGCAACGTGAGAACCTACTCCACCATCGCAAATTCTTGCTACTCTCTCCGTACATTTCTTCATTTCTGTCACTGGTTCTGGATGTTCATCAATGATGACGATTTTGTCTGGGATGATAATCTGACAAGGTAACTCTAAAGGTTTGGTTTGCTTGGTCAATACAGCCATTCTATTGTTCATGCTAGTGATGTTAAAGCAGAATTGTCTCTGCCAGAAGGGAATTAGCCATTGCAGTAAAACGATAATATTGATGGACTGGGATCAGAAAGGCACGGTGCTTTCAGTAGATATATAGGATATGTGGTCTTGCTTCCTCATGGTGTATATATCCTAATCTTCTAGCTGCTTTTTTCCTGTGTTATTGTGTCTTACGAGTGATGATTCAATACAACCCTCGTTGCCCAGCATTTGCTACATAATTTTTGCAATCAGAACTGCTCCAATTGCCTGCACATTTGGTGCCATGGGTTTATCTCAGTCTAGTGTAATCATCATTCCTGATCTGGCAACAAAGACAGGTTTATGGTATTCATCTGTTCTGCGGAGTGCAGCTACATTGGATTCAAGTGATGTTAACTCCCACAGCGAAGGTCAAGCTTCTCTTTTCTATTTTTTAGTGCATATAGTTTTCACTCTTCAATCAGGGGTTCAGAATACGCGTTAGTGCAGGAGTCTAATTGTGAGGTTGCTCGATTGAATGATACGAGTGACCCATTTGTGTAGACTGTAAAACAGTTTATTTTTGTTCATCACGTGGGTTAGGTTTGTCTTCCACTTCAAATTTTCGGTAGTTGGTTTTGATTCTGATATGAGTGTACTCCTTGAAATGGTTCTTTGATTGTAGTTGCCAGTCTCCTTTGTAGACAATAATTGATGAGACTTGAAATCTTGCCATATGTGGTTCTGAGTAAATTGTTGCTTCTATGCTCTCCATGAGAATTGCCTATGTTGCTTTTCAGTTTTAACTTTGTGTGCCGTTTAGGAGATTTTTGAGATTGCAACTAATGTAATAATGATGTACATGTAACAGGCGCATATGCGCATCTCGTGAACTTTCTATCGAAAGAATAGGACCACAATGCAATGTAAAAGGCTTTCGATGGCAGTGTTGCCTCTCTGACTCTCAAGAGATGAGAATGAAAACATTGGACTGTTCCTGTAGAAAGTCTTCAGGATTACTTACGTGCAAGTTTGGTAGGCAGCAATAAGTTTGATTCAAATTATAAATTAGGATATAAAAGTGAATGATGTTACATGTATGGGGAGCAATTTAATATCAAGACAACTATGGATGGTGAAATTTCGGCGCCTTTGGAGTTTTTGTTTACAACTATGAAGAAGTCACGAAGGATTTAAGGGGAGGAAAATTGTAACTTCTGTAGTACAAGTTTGCAGGCTAGATCAATCCAAGAACGTGTCTACAAAATTTTATTGTGCTGTGCTGCGCGTGCCATTTCTTTATTTCAAGTCTTTTGCAGTGGTCGTCCATTGAGGTTGGCCACTCTGCTTTTACGTGCATCCATGTCTTCTTTCTCTCCTCTCTCTCTCTACCTAGCTATTTGTACCCTCAAGGAGTTCCAGTTCATCGCTCGCCTGCACGCGAGAACTGCTACTGGTTCGCGTATAGCTCGTCTCTGCAATGCAAAGGGAGCCATTGGAGACGTACTCGGGGCTCGTCCCTCTCCTCTGCCGTGTGGTCTGTCGGGTCAAGCAAAGATGGGGTTTCCGGCGGCTCTTTGTCAATGAAGAAGCAGGGATGTTTGCTCCTGTCGATCAGAGGCAGTTCAGAATCATAGGCATCGCAGTCGTCATGCTCAACAAGTGGAGGAACATTGTGCCCAGCAGACGTCGTCGGCCTGTTGTCATTTCGAATTAGACTAACATCCGTAATTTCGAATTTTCTTGACTGCAAATTGTTTTTTCATTCTCCCTTATCTTTTCGTGTTCTTTAACAAACCCAATTGTTTGGTTCTTTCTTTGGTTGCAATTGCAACTCTTCTTTGAATTTACTCCAATGACATGCCAAACTCTCAGAATCTAGGCTAATGCAGTGATGCAATAACTTTGCTTACTTTTTTTTGTCCAGTCATAGACAAAAAGATGCTTGAGACCGACCTGGATTTATTACCGGGAAAGTCGCGACACGGATCGACCAAAATAAGTTCGGTTGGGCGGTAAGGCTTACAGTCTCGTGTCAATCTTTGAGGCAGAATATTCAGTCCATGATCTAGGTATATTACAGTGAAGGAGAAGCAAATGTGCACAGCAGAAAAGAGACCCGCAAAAACAAAATGATTTCAATTCAAAGGACTTACAATCTCAAAAAACCTGGCTTTCGCCCATGGCTTTAGCAACATATATTAGTGGAATAACACTATACTTTTGCCGTCAAAGAGGAAACAGTCGCCTCATGTTAGTCTGTTCAAGAGAGGAGACTACGTGATCTTCCCAGTCATCGTAATAATTCTCGGTTACGCGTAGAAATTACTAAAAGAGTATCATACACCGGATCACCAATAACGGATTATAGCTTCTTTGATGTAATCACTAACTTCAACTTCGCCTGCTTTCGCTTGCAGAAAAGTAGAGATTGGAATGTTCGATGACTAGATGATGAGGATTTCACTGAGAGATGGCCCTGAAACTCCAAATGAATTGTTTTGGCTTTGTCGATCTGAAACCACTCTCAATCAAAGCAAGCCTTAACTCATACTACAGAAAAAAACAGTACTCAAGGCTTTCTGGGTAGCTATGCTCATATAAATATTGCCATTGGTGATCTAGATACATAAAAACTACCTGTTGAAGGCCCTGGCCTTTAGAGCTAGAACTGTCAATGCCGGTGAACTGATAACAATGATGGTTCTGAAGGTGAAAAAGGACTAATGTTTTTTTCACAAGAATTCATCAGCTTTACTCAGATCAGCCAATATTTCGGACTTAATCTCTTCTGGGAGCGGGGCAGATGGGCCCGCCTTCGAATAGAAACTCGCCAAAGACCGAATTGCCTTCTTGAGCATTACATAAGATTCCTGCAGAAAAGCCATGAAGAACAAAGTTAGGGGAGAAATTCACAGATATGTGACTTAAAAGCTTCAGCCATAAAACATTGAGAATGCAAACCTCGTTTGCAACTTTCAACTGTCCCTTCCAGTTGCTCAGGTATTCTCGGATCGACTCCTTTGCTGAATCCGCTGTCCTTCTGAACTTTGCATTATCCTTAGGGTCTTCCTTCAATGATTCACGCAGGGTCTTCACAACCTCCCTTGCTGATTTCAAGTACGCCTTTGGCAATACTTTTCCTGATTTTGTCTTCTCATCAGGATCGAACAGAGATTGGATTGCCCCAATGACTCCTTTATCTTCATCTTCCTCTGAAGCTGAATTCTCCTCGGCTAGTACCGGTAATGGGGCAAAGACATAGCTCACAGGTACAACAGAAGCCAGTGAAGAACCAATGCAAATAATGGCATTTCGACGACTGAATGTTGGTTCCTCAAGTGGCAGCACAACTTGATACCTAGATTGTAGTTTGTCTGTTACGAAATCCAGTCATGAAAATGCACATAACAGTCTAACTAAAACTCACCGGGATAAAGAATTCTTAACCTGGTCAAAGCAGGAAGACACAAAAAAAAAAATTCTGAATTTTAAGTAAATCAATCTTCCTGTTAGAGAATCACTAGCGGGATATACAATTCCGCCGCCTTCCTATCGAAAGCCGCAGTGTTGGTTCAAAAGATAAAGAAAGTAATGGAGATACAGCAATGAAGTCTACAACAATCAGTAATCAGCGAAGTGGCTGCAACAAGAATTTTCTGAAAAATAAGAACAAGATACTTTGATAACTTCCGACTCACATTCACGGACGAAGTTTGGGATTTTCTCTGGGACTCCGGAGATCGTAGAGGGACATAACTTTGCAGCAATAGTGACAATAGCCATCCTTGACATGAAGTTAACAGGCCCACGTTCAAATCTGGAAGAGATGGGGAAAACAAAATGGTATCCACCCAATCAAACTCCCAAAAATATGCTCACACCAAATTAAATCAACGCAGCTGTATCAGCATAGCAGACCAGCTGTGCCAAAATATATTGAAAGAATTGCACTTCTTCAAAACTCACCTCCTCCAAAATCAAAGGACCGGGGAAAAAATGGGGTTGAGCACATTTGGGTTAACATCCTGAAGAATTAACAACTGCCCAGGTGATATTCGCAGTCTGAGTTACATAATTCTTCAGAAAAGCCCAGCCAAAACCTAGTCTTCACTTGCTAAATCTATTAGCCAAACCATGCTAATCAAGCCAAGCACTAATCCCAAAACAAAGGCCCATCTGGAGACACCCTTTTCATCCAAACTCTTTGTTTTTTGTTATTTTTACCTATCTGGTTCTTGATTCAAGTTGCAGCAGGACCTCAAGAATCACAGTGTCAGCATAAAGAAAAACGAACAAGCAACTAAACAGGTTCGGATGAAGCGAAATTGGTAAGAAGATTCCAAAAGGAAATTTGGAACTACTTGACTCTTAATTGTTCTTGAGATGAAAGCATTACCTAGAAGCTCGCGGAGTAAGCGTGACAATGGCTCCATACAAAGTTGACGTCGATGTGGTGTCGCTGGTTCTGTGAAAAAATGAGGTTGCTTTAGCTTTGGGGAGATAAGGTATTTCCTGTCGGATGGCGAAGAACGGAAAACATTAAAATGGCATTTCTGTGTTTTCCCTTTATGGCTATCTTTTCTTGGGAGGCTAAGGTTCTTTTCGTAAAATTTCTAAAATCTCTGTCGATCTATTTATTTCCTTTCATTTTATCATGATTTAGTCGCGTTCTAAGAGGGGTACAAGTACAACAACTGTGTCCGATCATCCCGACTCAATTTGAACTTCACTGTACAATTGATGCAAGACTTAGTTCGGTGACTTTTCGACAGCAACGTATTCAAGCGAACTCTACTTCCGCAACGAGTCTAATTCGATGATGATGAGAAGCAAATAATTGAAAATTGGGAGGAACTGTAGGGAATCGAAAAGCCCTTGTGTGTTCATCGAAGGATTCGAAACATCCAAAGGCATGTCCAATGCCGCCTTCGTGGAGAAAAATGTTTGGTTTCTAGAGGACAATCTAGCTCCAGATGATGCTAATGATGTCGAGAAGGCCATTTCCACAAGATGTAGTGGTGAATTAACAGGCAAATCGTCAAGTGGGAGGAGTCACCTGGGGAGACACCGGCTCTAACGACCACTTCAATAATAACTTCTTGTGTAAATTTCATGAATTATATGATGAGAAAGAAATTAGGGACGTTGCAGTAAAAATGAAAATATCAGTATATTCTATTCAGTATATTCTATTCTTAGGTATATAGATTTGTACTGGTAACATTATTTCCTTTAGAAGAGCACAGATATTCTAGTAAAATGGCTGCCGAGTCCAGGTCTCGAGTATTTGCAAGACAAATTTCAGACTCGTCCCAAATCTTATAGGTTTTGTAAATGAAATTACAAACACATCCCGCAGTCCTCGACCACAATCCGCTCAATCGCTATTAGGATTTGGCATGGAATGGGTTCACTATTAAACACGATCTACCACCATCCCTGATGTCAAAATGGCATTATTCTTATGTTTATATAGGTGGAATTCCCAAGATAGTCCGTTTGCTATGGAACAAAAAAAGGTTTCTGGCAATTCTATTAGGAATTTTAGTTTGATCTTCTAGTTTGCTGCTAAATGTACTTATCAATGGTTCAATTTACAGTATGAGAGAATGAGACACATCCCAACTAACAAATACACGACATGAACTTGATGTAAACCCATTAAATTTTCTCGTACTTTCCAACTCTTTATTCCCTTTAGGCCTTTGGAGGCCCCAAAGCCCTTCAAAAATTGCCAAACACTATTTGCATTTGTCCGATGAATTTTAGAGCCCATGAACTAAATGGATTATCTTTGCCGTTGCTTAATTTCCAGGGTTTTAACCTCACTCACTTGGAAGAGGTTTGACAAGATGATACGGTAGAACATGGTGGCTACTCCTCTGGAAATTAGTAAATTGAACATACTCATGTTTCAGACTAAGCTGTTCATCTTTCTTCCATCTGTTTTGCTCTTAAGTACAAGGTTATCAGCTTCTGAACAATGGAAATGCTTTACAGAGTCCAAAGGGTGTTTAACAAAAGCGGGTTAGTTTCAAAATTTAAGACATGAAACTTCAAACCAGAAACCACGTCACTATGGAAATTTAGGGCTTTGCATGGCTGACACCAATGGAAGAAGTCATTCATTCTACTACAGATACAGAAGCAGATCACGACTGTTTCTAATTTTTGCCCAAATCAAGTTCAGCAGTCTTTTATGGTTCACCTCCGAATTATAACTGCAATTTGCTTCTCTTTTCATTCTACAAGTGAAAAGATACACGCCTTAACAATCCACGAGTCGCTCTGTTAAGCTCAGCTGTCTAGGCAAAATATGTGGAGAAAGAACTACAGAGTAATAACAGCAGAGTAATAATAGTCTTCTCATGATTTACTCATGCCATAAGTCTTCATCTACAATAGATTAAGAACATGAAGGATTGATCTTGTCTACATTCAGTGGCTTTATCATTACTTCTACAAGACTTAGGATGAATACAAAAATGCTTGCCAGCCATGAATATATGCATTTGACTTTGTGAAATACGAGATGAGTACACTGTGCTGTGGAACATGAAAGCCTCACCCAACCAACATACTGCTTGTCTCAATTCTAGAGCAGGTGAGTAAAACACCTTAGCTTGTCCCATGAGGAAGGTTCCTCTGCCTCACAAACCCTTGCACTCTCTATACCTTTTTCCCACTTCTAACCGAAGAAATCCTGGATTCCCTTGCCTGCAAAAACTTTGTCCGACAGCTCCGCCAAAATGGCATTCAAGGTGAGCAAGGTGACGCTCGATCCAGCGATTACCCCCAAGACAACACCAGTAGTTCCCAACACCTTGCCAAATGCGGGCCACTCAATCTCCCCAATCTCCTCTGCCACACCACTCAACAGATTGCCATCTGCTTTCTCCTTCCTCTGCTCCAACGCTTTCTTTATCTCAGCCCCCAGCTCGGTCAACTCAGCAGTCGACTCGTTTGGTTTTTGGTCAATCGATTCAGTCTCTTTGAAATTGTCACTGTTTTGAACATCTGATTCAGTTCTTTCCTGGCTCTCCTCTACAGCCCTAACAACATGGGACTGCCTATGAGTATTGCTGTAAAGTAGAGAGCCTTCACTACCTATTGATGGTCTGGAATTAGCCAAAACACAGGTGGATGGCAGCTTTGCTCTTTCCCGAAGAGTTGATGCAAAGGGAAATGGCGAAGGAGTAGAAATGGCCATTTGGCCGGTTTTTGTGGCTCTGGAAGAAACAGAAAGGCACATGTTTGCACCTACAACAACAACAGCCATCCCTGATGTGGTATTATCCACTGCTTCAACGCCAAAACTGGTAATGGGAAAAAAACACCATCTATAATCAACAACCATCATAACTATCAGCTCATCTTCAAGATGCAAATGCACAGAAAAATGCCCACCCAACAATGGAAAAGAGAATGGTACCAAAGAAGATCTCTCTCTCTCTCTCTCTCTCTCTCACACACACACACACATGCACATGCACACACGCACGCACGCATGCACGCCCGCCTGCTTGCCTGCATGCACACATCTGTGTGTGCGGATGCAGGCATGTTGCCATCACGCTGACCTTGCTTACTTCCCTCAAGACAAGAAGATGACAAAGCCCACCACTTCCCTTCACACAACAGGTTTGGTTTGATGTGCAATGCTAAATATCACAGCCTAAACTAAAACAACCAAACTAGGTCACTGTTTCAGTAAGCTTTAGTATTCTCATGCTAACTCTATGCTGACCAATATCATTCTAACATCATAGAATAGGCATTGTGATATAGCATGCAGTAAGAGCAGGAACCCTAAATAAAGTGTTTCCCCTTTTTTCCTTGAGCGTGTGCTAGCAATGTCAGACACAAATCATCGCAGCTCGCTAGAAACTTTCATGTTATCTCGATTTAAAATATGCTGGAACTTCCTTCAAGTGCCATGGCCCATTTGAGACTTGCAAGCTCTATATTCTTCCCTTCTCATTTTAGTTCTAGAAGGCAGAAATACGCAACCAAAACCAGCATGGAAATTTGACCGAACACTTCGAGGGCATTCAGGATCAAAACAGAGCATCCCCGTCGACCATCGTCCGCTCGACCGCAATCGCGAGAGAATCGCGTTTCGAGCAGAGGAACCGATCTACGACGCACCCAAGAATCCGAACCGAGGACGGAACGAGAGGGGAACCCGGCGCGCGCAGATGGGTACAGAGCCCGGTGCTGCTGTTCCTGGACTCGACCCAAGAGGCGGAGCCATTGATGGCAAAAAAGCGAGAAACGACGGCGAATTCAAGAAGAAAAAGCTATGCGCAGAGACGAAGCATGAGTGGCGTACCTCCACGGCCAGCACGCGGCGGAGCTGCGCCACCGGAGAGTCGGAACTTGAGAGAGAAAGGAGGGAGAGAGAGAGAGAGAGAGAGAGAGAGAGAAAGAGATGGGTGAGGGGAGGGGAGTTTCCTGGGGATAGAGTTGACCCTGGGCCTCGGTCTTGGCTCGTTCTGGGCCTGGGCCTGGGCCTTGGCCTTTTCACGGACGTATCAGTTTGTCCGCGAAGGGCACTAGTAATTAACGCAATTACAAATAGGGAAAAAGGCAAAAAATAAATAAATTTGCTAATTGTGATATATGACATATTTACCCCAAATTTTTCTCTGTGACACGAATAATACAAACTTATACATATATGATATAATTATCTCAAATATTTTTTGCAACACAGAAAATCTCAAAAAAACTTCTGTGATAATACATTTTGAAGGTAAACATATCGCACAGAGTATAAATTTGGGTTTTTTGGTATTGTAAAAAATTTGTAGTAAATGTGTTATATTATATAAGTTTAAGGTTTTGATACCACAAAAAGAAATTGGAGAAAATGTGTCATATGACATAGGTTAAGATTTTTTTGTGGCTTTTATCCTTAAAAATAATAAAAGAAAAAGCCAATGCATTTTGAAATTTGAAAAATAACAATTCAAAACTAGCACGATTTAAAAGGAAATAATTATGTTTCTAGACAAACAAAGGATCTTGGGACTCTTTCTAATATTTTCATTTAGCCGGTGCTTATTTTGTGCGCGAGACAACTATCTGAAAAAGTAGTATAAAAGTACCATTCTCATACAAGAAATTTGATCCCACTTGAAAAAAATAACCCTTTTTCTGAACTTTTGTATGTATTTCACCTCTTTTTTATTTATTATTATTTTTTTTTTTTTATGGAATTCGAATCCATCAAATATGTGACGCAAGAATTTGATATTACCTCAATTTGAAAAGCTCAAATTAGAACTGCCACTTATCCAAATTCTTTGATGCATAGCTCTATTTCAGTCATCCTGGTGATGACTGATTATAGTGTTTACTAAGCAACGCATCACATTAGGCAACAAGACTCGAACTAGCAATCGAAGCTCAAATTCCGATAGGTTTTGTCAGAATTTCTCGACCCGCGCTAGCTTGTTGATATAAAGACCCAATTAAACATAATGTGTGTGGATTTTTAATGGAGGGGCAACCTAAAAGTTACTCGATAAATCAAATTGGGCAACTTGATTAGCACTACCTCATAAATTTGCGATATCCAAGCGGGTCGCAAAACTAACTGCATATTCGAATCGTTTGTAAAAAAGCCCATATAAATAATCGTAAAAGAAAAGGACATTGAATTTAACATTACTTTTAATATTTCATCTTACGTGAGAAAAAGCTTGCACCAAGCACAAGCTCGTATTACACAAGCAACCCCCGTCACCCCAAAAAGGAAAAAGCAAAACGCACGAAGGAAACCTCTTGCTCTAAACAGAAACGCTACCACCAGGAGGATAAGAGCTTCGCTACGTCCTTCACGGATTGGCGACGCCCTCGTTGAGCCTCATGGCCGCCGCCACTGACGCCGCCACCCCGCCCGGGTGGGCCGCCTTCTTGCCCCCCGTCCTCAGCTCAGCATCCATCACCCACTCCGCATCCTGTCGGTTCGCCGCTCTGTCTGCCGGCAGCTTCAGCGTGGCACCCTGCGGAAACACAAGGCCGCGCGGATTGAATTTGAGAAACGGTCATTTCCGACATGCAAGACTTTGCGTGCATCTTTTGTCCGAAGAATTACCGTGAGAACTTCGGAGATCCTGATCTTGGCTCCGTCCCTGCGCGTTCCCTCGTTGTAAGCCGCTGCTGTCTGAGCAGAATCCGCCAAACCTCCGGGAATGACCACGTTGCTCCCCGTCACGCGCTGCTCGGCCACGAGAATGGCGGCTGCGTCGCTCGGGTCCACGGGCTTGTCCCCGGCCGATTGAGCAGCTGCTTCCAGTGCTTCACCGATGGTTATCGCACTCTGCTGGGTTGCCTGCGTCTCCGCCCCTCCCGTCGCCGATGCGCCCTCGACGGACTGGCCAATAACCTAATGAATTCGAACGAAAAAGTTTTCGGTGAAATCCGAACAGATGACGACCTGGATTTCCATTTGATCATTTGTTTTGCCTTGAAAGAGGAAAAAAAAGATGAACCTGTCCAGCTACTCTTTCGGTGATGGTGCGCTTCACCGTGAGCCCCTCTTTTCCGGCGACTTCGGAGACGTCCCCACGGCCGACTAGCCCAGTCCTCTCGTTCCACGCTGCGGCGGCCCGCATGGTGTCTGCAGGGCCACCCCTCTGCGGCTGCCCGAGCACGGCAGCCTCGGCGGACTGCAGCATCGCCGCGTCCTGCGGCGCGATGGGCTTCGAGGCGAGGTCGCCGGAGACGGAGAAGACGTCGCCGTACTTGATCGGCTCGACCCCAGGTTGCCGCTGCTGCTGCTGCTCCTCTCGCGGCCTCCTCGGCTGTTCTTGGCTCATCTTCGGTGGAAAGCAGGGATGGCACTCGGTTGTGGGTTCGAATGATTTCTCCTCTCTTGCTTTCAGAATCGAGCTCAACCGGCGTCGGCTCTGGTAGATATACAAGTGCGACAGAGGGCGTGACATGGCGGTGCAATAATACAGGTGGCTGGCTCTGCAGACAGGCGTTCGTGGAGCTGGGACACGTGGCGGAAACCCTCGTAGGAATCTAGGATGCGACAAGCGGCTTGCTGGATTCTTTCGGTGGGCATGTTGTCTTCGTGCTAGGAACAGGTTGGACGGCAAAACGTAGCAAGACCCACCGTTCATTTATGTTCTGGAAGAAGGCAGGGAATATAACACTGAGAACTTTGCACGGGAATTTCATCAAACACTCTAGGAGCATTCATCGTTACATGTTGTACTTAATTAGTATGTCCATGATGGGATGCGATGAGAATGCACAATTTTATCTTGATACGCTATAATGAAAAAACACCTCTTTGAAAGGGTGTGAGGGAGTCATATAAAGACTCATGGTAATAACCGTTGTTACAGTTTGATAAAACGTACGCTCAGAAAGCTCTTCTTTTCTTGTCCCTTTCCATCAAAAAGAAAAAAAGCATTACATTTATTCTTTACAAGAACAATTGGCATTTACGTTGTGGAAATCAAGTGCTTTCCTTGTGATTGCATTCAGACTAACATGAAGTATTTTTGCGATTTATCCGCAATTTAACGATCGTTCTAGGATAAATTATTGACTGTGCATCGAAAGAGGTAAGTCGTTTTCCATCAACTTAAATTCCAACATTACACCATCATTTGCCCCCTCTCGACGGCAAGTGATCGCGAAAGAATCACGTTTCGAGCTGAAGAGTTGATCGGCGATGTATATGGACGCTAGGCCAAGAACCCGGAAATGGGAAGGACCAGGAGAGGAAGCAGTGCACGGCAATGGGGGACGGAGGCGACGCTATCTTGGAATAGTCTTTAGAGTCGGAGCCATTGGTGGTGCAAAGTAAGAAATGGAAGGTAGGATCAACAAGCAGACATGAAGCGCGAATGGCATACTTCCTAGCCATATATATCATAAATTAATTTTCATTAAAAAAATATAAAATTAATGCATCCATATACAATTACCCCAAATCTAAATCACCGTCAATTTGAGTTATATATGGCATGAATGTATTATTTTAATAGTTTTTATATAAATGTGGCACTTATGCCTCAGTTTATGATTTTTTTAAATATTAATATTACTACATTTGATATTTGTTATGTTAAATGTGTTATAAATACACCAATGTAGGATTTTTTAGATATTAACCCTCTCGTAAAAGAATATGAGCGCGTATTGAAATTGAAAAATTCGAATAGAAATACTGATATTTTGGAAAGAACGGTAGTAATCTCGAATAAGTGGCCTAAGGACACTTTTTGACATTATCCTTTTGCGAGTTTGTACACATCGAATATTTCGAAAGCACTCTACTTGAAAAGAGGCAAAAAAAAAAAAAAAAGGGCGAAAGAGCCGTGGAAAGGCCATTCTTACACCAGAAATTTGACCTCATGGAAAATTCTTAATTTTGCGTGCATTTCACCTCTTTTTATTTATTTATTTATGAAATTCTAGACATTTTCTTTTTCAGATTGAAAAGGCTCAAATTAAAAAAAGCACTTTCCAAAATCCGAAGTGACAGCTTGTCAAAAAAAAATAAAATCCGAAGTGACAGTTTCGATTGATTTGCCGGGGAATTAGACAAACAGTTACAAATTAGTAGAGATTTCTTTTTTTTTTTTCGGTGGAAGAGTTAGTACAAAATTAAACTTTACTTTTTATCGAAAAGAGTATTAAGACTTTTGTTTGGGTCATATAGAATTAAGACTTGAGATATGTAATAAAGGCTCAAAAATTGAGTCCAAAGTAGCTGAGCCGATTTGCGCATGCTCATTTTCTAAATTAATCTGTTGAACGGCTCGCATCGTTTGTATTGCATATACCGATATCCATAAAAAAAACGAAAGGAAAATAGTTTAATATACTTTAGGACGTTACTAAACAGCCAAAGGTTGTATACGGTATTTATTTTTATATTATAAATTTTTCAGATCACTTACATGCCGTTTTTTAAAAGTTATTAAAAGTTAAAAGAAAAACGATCACTTCCACTAGAAATCCTATACATACCCAATTAGGATATAACCCCTAAATAAAAAATCATACCCCTAAATAAAATCATATTCATACTCATTTAAGATATAAACGCTAAATGACGTTGTGTAGACAAATTCACAATGATTATTAAAAATTATAAATCTGAATCGTTTAAATACTAAATATTACTAAATGTAATTACTTAAATGTTAAGTCATTTTTTAAAAAATATCCCTTCAATATCAGTCAAAATGATCATTATGCGACGTCTTCGTTTTGGATGTCCACGTGAATTTTTGAATTTTTTAAAAATTATGCAAGTCATATTAAAATTTATAAAAATTGATTTATAAATTTTAATTATAAAAGTCATGTGACATTCGAAATTTCTCCCGAGAAAATTTAATAATCATTTTTTTTCTTATTTGACATTTAATTGAACCGGTAAAAATTTTTTAACACTAAAATAAATACCACCTTACATAGGTTTTAGTACTTCTAGTATATCATTTATTTTGCTATTTCCGAGTGATTTTTATAGAACTTAAAAGTGGAAAAACTCCACCATACATCACTCACGAAAAGCTGCACTAAGAAGTACACGTCCACTGACAAAAAAGAAGTACACGTCCATTACACTACACAAGCAAACCTCTTCATCCCCCAAGAGGAAAAGCAACGACAAAAAGAAAACCGTCTTTTAGACGGACGCAGTTAAAAAAACCTCTTTGCTCTTAGACGCCACCGAAAGAGGAACAAGAGCTTTTACTACGCTCTTCACGGATTGGTGACGCTCTCGTTGATCCTCGCCGCCGCCGCCACCGACGCCCCCACCCCGCCCGGGTGGGCGGCCGCCTTGTTCCCCGTTCTCATCTCCGCATTCACCACCCACTCCGCGTCCTGCCGGCTCGCCACTCGGTCCGCCGGCAGCTTCACCGTGGCGCCCTGCGAAGAACAACGCCAGTGTCATTGTGTCATGTTAATCTACATAAAAGATTTTACGTTCCGTCTTGTCTCGAAGAATTACCGTGAGCACGTCGGAGATCTTGATCTTGGCATCGTCCCTGAGCGTCCCCTCGTTGTAAGCCGCCGCCGTCTGAGCGGAAGCGGCCAGCCCGCCAGGGACGACCACGTTGCTCCCCGTCACGCATTGCTCGGCCACGAAGATGGCGGCCGCGTCGGCCCGGTCCACGGGCTTGTCCCCGGCAGATTGAGCGGTCGCTTCCAGCGCTTCACCGATGGTTATGGCACTCTGCTGGGCCACCTGCGCCTCCGCCTCTGCCGCCGGGCCGCCCTCGACGTACTGGCCGACGACCTAATGAATTTAAGAGGAAAATTTTTCGATTAAATAAAACTGACGATGACCTAGAATTTCATTCATGTTTTTGTTACTTCCTCGAGGGAGAAAAAAAAAAAAAATAAACCTGTCCAGCGACTCTTTCAGTGATGATCCGCCCTCCGGGGACTCCGGTCTCAGTGACCGTGATCCCTTCTTCTGCGGCGACGTCCGTGCGGTCCCTGCGGCCGACGAGCCCAGCCCTCTCGTTCCATGCCGCCGCGGCCCGCATGGCGTCTGCAGGGCCGCCCCTCTGCGGCTGCCCGAGCACGGCGGCCTCGGCGGACTGCATCATCGTGGCATCCTGAGGCGCGATCGGCTTCGAGGCGAGGTTGCCGGAGACGGAGAAGACGTCGCCGTACTTGATCGGCTCGACATCAGGTTGCCGCCTCTGCTGCCGCTGCTCCTCCTCCTCTCGCGGCCTCCTCGGCTGTTCTTGGCTCATTTTCAGCGAAAATAGCGATGGCACTTGTTTTTGAGTTGAAGGATCTCTCTCTCTCTCTCTCGCGTTCTGGCTCCAAGTGATTTCGGTTCCGGTAGATATAAGTGGTGCGGCGAGACACGTGGCGGAAGAATGGCTGACGTGGCGGCGCAGGGAGGGCATAGGTGGCGCTGGTATGTCGGCGACATCTTTTTTAGCATTTTTCGGCTCGTCTTCCCTCGACCGAATGTATCAGTCGGCGAACCGAGGAGCTCGATTTCAGCCTTTTTTTGGTTTTTTTTTTTTTTTTTTTATAATTTGTTCGGTCGGTGGGTCCTACGTGATCGAGTGGGTGAGATTAGATGAACTCGTGAAAACTTGGCACGTACGTTTGTTTTTGGTCAAATTAACCCACTCAATTTCGGCCTAGAGACCCCTTAAATAGATGAATCCGGTTGAATAAAAATAAAAAATGATTCAACTCAAATAGATTAATTTAACTCATTTCATATATGCAAATTTAATGGCCCGTACTTAACTCAACCCATATTGCTAAAATACTTTTATATTTAACACAATTAAAAAGGAAAAAATACTAAAAAAGTCTCAAATCTGTTGCATTTATATCAATTCAATTTTAAACCTTTTAATTTGATTAATATAATATTAAAATATTTTGCATTGATACCAATTTAATCCATTTAGTCAATTTAAGCAAAAAATTACTAATAAGCATATTGGCCGTCCAATGTCTTATAACCAATATTGATGTAAACATTTTTAATAATATTTACCTATTTTAAATTTTTCTAATTTTTATCACTTTTTTTCCCTTTTCTTTCCTTTCTATTTTTTCCCCAAAACCGTGGGCCAATGAGGTTGCCAACCAACCCTCGAGGGCTACAAGAAAAGTCTAGGTGAAGGCCTCCACCCCTCGCTCACCATAGGCAAGGGCATTCGGCCCTCCCCAGATCATGCAAGGGCCATGACCCTCGTTTAGACTAGGCGAGGGTGTAGAGGCACTCGCAGCTAGACCCGTTAAATGGGTGAGTCGGGTCAGGTTTGGGTTTAGGTTGGGTCATAAATGGTCCGACCCAAATTGACCCATTTAACCCGTTTATGACCCATTAATTGCAATGCAATTTTTTTGACCTATACCCGACCCATTTAACGAAACCTAAAAAGGTAACATGGTTTTATACAATACAAATTTAATGGATAATTTTTTTAATTTTTAAAATTATTATTTAAAAGAATCGAATTTTAATTATTTTTTATTTTTAAAAAATAAAATTTAATTATTTTTTAAAAAATTAAATTTAATTATTTTTTATTTTTAAAAAATTAAATTTTAATTATTTTTTATTTTTATGTTTTAATAATATAATTTTTAATTTTAATTTTCTTTTTTTTTTTTTTTTCTTTCTCTTCTTTGGCTAGTCGCCGCCATGACAACAACTTGCAACCAACCACATTCGAAGCCGGCTTGCCCGGCTCCGATCTTGGCGAGCTCGAGCTCACCTCTCGTTGGATTTGGCGAGGCTAGAGCCTCGTCGATGCAAGTGAGTTTGAGTCTTGCTTGATTGGCGAGGCTTGGGCCTCGGCGGACGTCGGCGAGACTTGAGCCTCGCCCGACATCGGCAAGGCTTCCGTCTCACGGATCCGGCGAGCTCGAGGCTCACGCGGCGTCGGGCGAGCTCGAGCTCACCCTCGCCTAACGCTAGCGAGTTCGCGTCTCCCTAGATCGGTGAGGCTCAAGTCTTGGCGACCGTTGGCGAGGCCTCCGCCTCGCCCGATTCGACGAGCTCGAGCTTGCCCGACGTCGGCGAGCTCAAGGCTCGCCTAGATAGTTGCTAGCCATTGTTGTGCCGGCAACCGGAGGAAGAAGAAAGGAAAAAAAAAAAAAAAAAAGGAAAGAAAAAAATAATTATAATTTCGATTTTTATAAAAAAATTGTAAATAAAGAGAGAAGAGAAAGATTGTGAGGTTTTGGGTGAAAATGAGTTCTAAATCTAACTCATTTAAGACCCATTTAAGATCCATTTAAGACTCACCTATCAAAATCTTTAATTGTTAAACCCATTTAATTACTTTTTATCAAAAAAACAAGTGATCCATATATGATCCATTTTAACATCTCTACTCGCAGCCTTCGCTAGCCAACAAACGAGGGTGCCGGCTGAAACTTTAAGAAGGCAACCATTCGGTTTTGGTGACGGTCAGAGCTGGAAGATGCACCAATGCAGATCCTTGCTTCTTCGTTTAATCTTCTCATATAACTTGTGAAGTTGTTCACGGACGCTCTACAAATTATGGTTGCAGCAGGGTCATCGCGTACTCGATGAACCTCGATTCTCATGTGAAATTAAAGGATTGCTCGGGGAAAAGAACATGACTCGCAAGCTCTCTTTAATTTGCCACCTCGTCGTCATGGGATGAGCTTGCGGTTTGCCTAGTCGGCACTCGAAGAGCCCTCTCTCTCCCAGTTGTTAAGGTGGTAGTGTGCCCTCATCGTCATCGACTTGGTGCTCCCCATTAGCCTGCTCATGCTCGTTCGGCGTTGGGTTCACTAGGGGAACAGCGCACTTTCCCCCGAAAGATTGACGGAGGCTAGCGAGATTGTCCATGATCAATGGAGATGGATTGGTCGTTATAAGGAAAAAGAGTACAGCGGCTGGCTCAACACGGCCCGCCGATTGAACAGGTCGTGCAAAGCACAGGCCGAGACTAGCTAGGCCGTTGCGTGCCCTGAACGGCACGAGCCGATAGCCCCCCTAGTGGTCACGGCCTCACCTCTCTCTCTCTCCCCTCCTTACTGGTGTCTAGAGTAAGGCCGACGAGCACCGCCTGGCGTGGCCACGAGTGAACTGTCCGGTCACTCTCCCTTCTTATATCATTTATTCTTGGGAAAATTTCAAATAGGGACCCAAAGTGACCCCATTTTCTCAAAAGAGGACCCGAAGTGAAATCTGTTTCAAGTAAGGCCCCAAAGTAGTCATTTAGTATCAAAAAGGACGACATGCCGGCCGGCGAACCGATGCATTTTCAATGCGTATTCCGGCGACTGGTGTCTGGGGTATTTTTGTCCAAAAAATATTATCTTTTTGTTTTCCTTCTTTTGTTCATCTTCTTCCGATCTACCCATGGTGTTGTCCCTGTTCATCGTCTTCTTCGTCGAAGATAGGCATTGCCCAAATCAAGGACATCGGAAGTGGGGAAGGGCCGGCGAAGGTCGTGGGACCGGCATGGGTCGGCCTCACCTTGCTGGCCTCGCCGAACTCACTGAGGACGAAACCGCCCTGCAATGGAGTCTTCTTCTTCTTCCTCCTCTTCATCTCCGCTTCCCCTGCACGGAGCGACCTGGACGTGCTCTCGAAAAACCGCCATGGTCGGGCCTCCCTCCGCCACCATCGGCGACTGGGTCGACTCCTCCTCCTCCTTCTCGCCACCGCCCTTTCCGCATTGCTCCTTCACCGAAGTCACGTGCGACGCCGGCTCGTGGGTCGTCTCTCTCAACATCACATCCGTCGGCCTCTCGGGCTACATCCCACCCAAAATCGGCCTTCTCCGCAACCTCGTCAACCTCACGCTCACCACCGACAACCTCACCGGGACCCGCCCGCCAGAGCTCGGCAGCCCCACCTCCCTCCGATTCCTCAACCTCTCCGGGATCTTCCCCCCAAAGTCTGCGGGCGATAACCCACTCAAAGAACTCCACTTGGGCAATGACACAAGTTAACGGGGCCGCTACCGGCGGAGATGGCGGGGCTCAAGAAGCTGAAGTGGCTCGATCTCGCCGGCAATTACTTCACCGGCGAGATCTCGGAGGTCGCTCGCGAGATGGAGAAGATGAACTGGGAAAAGGAAAATGAAAAGTAAATATTTTTTGGACGAAAATACCCGATTAGGTCGCCGGAATCTACATCGAAATGCATCAGTTCACCGACGGCGAGTCAGTCCTCTTTTGAGACTAAATGACTACTTGGTCCTTATTTGAGCAAGCTCTACTTCAGGTCCTTTTTTGAGAAAATGAAGTCATTTCGGGTCCTTATTTGAGATTTTCCCTTTATTCTTTAATCTTTTCGGTTTTTTTTTTTTTCTAGGCTTTGCACTATTGTTTTCATAGGTTTTTATGTTAGGCAGAAAGTAAATAGTTGTGTCGCTCGAAAAAATCAACAAACCGAATATATTTTTATGGTCTACGAAAATATTTAAAAATAAATTGTTTTTGATAAAGAAAATGTTTTTTAATTGATTCATTATTTCTAGCAATATAAGTGATTTTTTTAGAGAAAGTTTTCTGAAACATATATTTTTTGCAAAATACATGGAGTCTTAATGTATTTCACTCTTTTCTTTTCTTAATTATAAAAGTCTATATAGGCATTTTGACACCAAGAAACGCCAAGTTATTAAAATGAATAGTATTACCATCTTGGCATTTCGATGGCACTCTATTCACAACTAAAGGAAGGATTAAGTTTCATAAATTGAGATAGTTTGAGCACCCGGTGGCAAAGGTGAGGGCCTCTTGTGAATCATGGGAAGTTTTATAGGCCACAAGGCTACTGGTACAATTATGTTGGCATGAATTTGTTCAATATGATATGTGACTTTAGCTTAATGTGTAATATAATTCCTAAAATTTTAATTTATTCAATATAGTTTATAAACTTTTAGTACGTATTTGTCCATGAATTTGAATTAATTAAAGGACAACATTTGATATTTTCATATAATTTAATAGAAACATATATATATATATTTTATATAATATATATATATATATATATATATAAAATTTAGGGTTCTTGAATAAATATAAAATTTGGGGATCACATTATATATCGAGATAAAATTTATGAAACAATTTGAATAAATTAAAATTTTAGAAATCACATCAAACATTTGACTAAAATTCAGGGGTTACTTATGTAATTATCTCCTAAAACTAAATTTAGCAACAGCAAAGTTTAGCAACTTCTTATCCAACTTCAACTGTTGAAACCCCTCCCTAAGCATCTGCGAGATCATTCCCTGCATGTATCAATTGAATCTGAATCTTAGAACATGATGGGTCGTACGTGGATTTCATGCGTCTCGTCGTACTTGACCGTCTAGGTTCGATCTTACATATGGTCCGGGATCCATTTGCATCATCACGGCACGCTACAGTTCGCACGCCATGCAAACGCTACCCCATCCTGCCACATCCTTTCCTCCTCCTCCCTCCTCCGCCGCCGCAACCGCCACAACCACCACACTCCACACCGCCCTAACTACCGCCACCACCCCGGCACAGCTCAAGCAAGTCCACGCCCAAATCCTCCGCCGCACCAACCTCAGCCACCCAACCGCCGCGCCCATCCTCGTCCACCTCCTCCTCTCCTCCCCGAGCCTCGGTTATGCCCTCTCCGTCTTCCACCACGTCCCCGGCTCCTCGAAAACCCGCGTCCTCAACAAGTTCCTGCGGGAGCTGTCCCGCGGCGACCGGCCCGGGGATGCTCTCGTTGTGTTTGACGAAATGTGGAGGGAGGGTGTTGTTTTGGATAGGTTCAGCTTCCCTCCCCTGCTCAAGGCGGGCTCGAAAGAGGTGGGATTAGTTGAAGGGTCGGAGATTCATGGGTTGGTCGTTAAGTTGGGGTACGGTGGTGATCCTTTTGTGCAGACCGCTTTGGTCCGTATGTATGCCGCGGGTGGGCGGATTATGGATGCGCATTTGCTGTTCGATAAAATGTCGCCGCGAGATGTTGTTTCTTGGAGCATTATGATTGATGGGTATGGTGATTTTCTTGCTGTTTCATGTACAGGTGCACCTGATTCTGTGTCCGTTTGTGATTATGGCCTGCAGTAATTGAAGGCGATTTTTGCTGACTGTGGGCAATCATTTTCGTAACATATTCCTTTAACAGTTGAGAAGTCGAATTGCAGTAGTCTCTTAAATGCATCACGCTATAGATTGCACTTTCCATGCCATCTTAATTCATGCAAATTATCTTTTGACATGGCAGATTCTGTCAGAATGGCCTCTTTGATGAAGCTATGTCTCTATTTGAAGAAATGCGGAGGTCTAACGTGGAACCAGACAAGATGATTCTTTCTAGCATACTTTCAGCTTGTGGTCGGGCCGGTAATTTAAGCCATGGAAAGAAGATCCATGATTACATCACTGAGAATAATGTCATACTGGATCCCCATATATGGAGCGCCCTCATCAGCATGTATGCAAGTTCTGGTTGCATGGATTTAGCTCAAGAGCTTTTTGATAGCATGTCTCCTAAGAATTTAGTTGTTTCAACTGCCATGATATCATGGTATTCCAAAGTTGGAAAAATTGAGAATGCACGGCTCATTTTTGACCAGCTGGATGAAAAAGACTTGGTCTGTTGGAGTGCAATGATCTCTGGCTATGCTGAGAGTGATCAGCCTCAGGAAGCTCTCACTTTGTTTAAGAAGATGCAGATGTGGGGAATAAAACCTGATCAGGTCACGATCCTTAGTGCTCTATCTGCATGTGCTCATCTTGGTGCATTAGATCAAGGCAGATGGATGCATCAGTATGTCGATGAAAATGGATTTGGAGAAGCTCTGCCTGTCAAGAATGCCCTTATCGATATGTATGCCAAATGTGGTAGCTTGGAGAGAGCGCAAAAAGTTTTTGAGAAAACTTCTAGCAAAAATGTGATCACTTGGACCACTATGATCAATTCTTTTGCGATGCATGGGGATGTGAATAATGTCTTGAGGTTCTTTTATCAAATGAAAGAAGAAAATGTCGAGCCTAATGAGATAACATTTATTGGTGTGCTTTATGCTTGCAGCCATGCTGGGTTGGTCGAGAAGGGCCAGGAAATCTTCTCATCCATGGTTAGTGAACACAATCTCAAACCAAAACATGAGCATTATGGTTGTATGGTAGACCTCTTTGGGCGTGCTGGTCTATTGAGGGAAGCTCTGGAGGTTATAGAGACAATGCCTCTGGCTCCTAATGTTGTCATATGGGGTTCCTTGATGGCCGCTTGTCGGGTTTATGGTGAGGACGAACTAGGAGAATTTGCTGCCAAGCAGCTCCTCAAGCTGGAGCCAGATCATGATGGAGCTCACGTAGTCTTATCGAATATCTATGCGAAACACAGAAGATGGCAAGATGTCGGTGAGTTGAGGCAATTAATGAGACAGAGGGGTGTATTCAAGGCGAGGGGATGGAGTAGGATTGAATTAAACAATGAGGTACACCAGTTTGCTATGGCTGATCGGGATCACAATCAAGCAGATCAAATCTATGTGAAATTAGATGAGGTGGTTAGAGAGTTGAAGCTTGTCAGCTATGCTCCTAGTGCCCATTGTGTTTTGGTTGACGTAGAGGATGAAGATAAGAGTGAAGTGGTACTTTGGCATAGTGAGAAATTGGCAGTTTGCTATGCCTAGTTGACTGAAAGAACAGGATCACGCATCCGCATAATAAAGAACCTCAGGATATGTGAGGACTGCCATACTTTTATGAAAGTAATCTCGAAGGAATACAGAAGAGAAATCATTGTGAGAGATAGGACTAGGTTTCACCATTTTAAAGATGGCATTTGCTCTTGTAGAGACTATTGGTGATTGTACTTTGCTACCTTTTCCTTCCAATATTAAATCGAAATCCTAAATTCTACTGTAGTTGGTTGTCTGTAAAGAAAACATTCATGTAGAATGCTGTTCTGTAATTCCAAAACTCTGAGGTGCAAAAAGAGTCTGCATATATGCCGTGTCCCTGCCTACTAGGCTTCATGTTTGGTACGAATGCCACCTTGAGCTTGACCATCTACCAGATATCATTAGATATCTTTAAAGCGGAAATGTCGGCAATTGCATGTTTAGCGAACTTTGATTTCTGTGGATGTTTATTAATGTAGAAGTTGTGCATCCTGGGCATTTCTGAAACTGACAGTCGACTGCATCAGCTATAATTCTCACTGGTAACATGGCAATCAGAACTTAGCTCTTCAAAGCTACTAAAACTTTACAATTGCTGTGTTGCATAAGTACAGTCGTTATCTAAAACTTGTTCGGACTTATGCTGTTCAAAGTACAGGCTAGAAAACAAAAGAATAGTCAAAATCAAGAGCTATTAATTTCACCATGTGAATGCTGCGCAGAAAACCAAAAGAGTTTCTCATAAGGGATGAGACTCTTGAACCGAAGCATTCTGCCGCACACAAGCTCCTCAAGTTGGGACTTTTGCTCTGATCTGCCCAGGATGGTCCTCGAAAGCAGGTAAATACCAAAGCCGTCGATTCATTCGTCCAATTGCTACCGTCATCCGGTACTTCAAGAACTCCAGTGCTTTCATTAGAAATCCCGACTCATGCAATGTCGAGCTCCTTTTGTACTCCAGAATCAAAGTACCAGGATCAAGCTGCACAACAGACGCACTCCATTTTCCGGGCACCCAAGAACTAGTTACCTTACGGATGATATAGCCCATGTTTCCATTGCTCCACTATTGAACAGAAGAAAATATACCCATGAGCGGATGGTACGACACGGACAGAATGGAAAATGAATCTGAAATGCAAGATCTTTCTCAAGTTTTCAGCTCATCAGTAAAGGCATGCAGTGAAAAGAAATAGGCCCTTTGAAATATTGCAGTTCAGTTAGTTGCTACAACAAGATGAAAATTAAACTGCAAGCAATGCTTCTAGCAATTGCAAGAAACACGTAATGGCCCGTACACATTTTGAAGTTCATACAGATTTCTGACCCTCAATTTCTTACATAAGGCCAAGTAACCTCAAAAGATAGAACCTTATCATGCTAACAAAACAACAATATTCTCGACAGATTTTGTTGCAACTATAGCCATTTCGGATTGTTATTAGCTCTTATTTTATGTGACAATAGACAAAAAGAAAATGGTGCTGAAATTTACCTCTGTGACTCTGCCTCTGATCACCGTGAATGATCTGAAGACGTGCCGGTTGTGAGAAGCCCAGCAGTCTGCAAAGGCCATCCCCATATGCTTACCTCTTCGGCCATCGATTTGTACAGTGTGCACCTAGAATTCAATAGCAGACCACCCTGCAATACATTGCTTCATCACTACTTGAATCAGAGTCAAATTTTTAAGGAGCAGAGAACCTCAGTTGCATAGAAATTGGTCTGTAAAAAAAAAAAAAATTAAAAAAATTAAACTTTGTTCAAACCTGACTGATCTTCCACGCAGAACTCTGGTCACTGCAATTCAAAACCCTCCCTTCAACCAAACCCCTCAACTCTCCCTGCAAAAACCTGATCTTCCAAATCAAATCACTTACTCTCCGAGACTCCACACCAATCTGCCTCACTGCATCACTCGATAGCTTGGGCCTTACAGCAGCTGAGACCACCCACCGAAGCCCCAAATCTGCCATGAATATCAGCATGAAACACAGAGCCCACCACAGAAACCTATTCTCCTGCCGCGAACCCGACTCCAGCTTCACCTTCTTCTTCTTCTTCCCCATTTCCTTCCCCTCACGCAACACATCAGCCGATTTCGAGCTTGGCAGACTGTCCACCGTCTTCGAGACACTCGACCCAGGGGTGGACAGAACGGCCGAGTCGAAGGACACTGGGGCACGACGCCGTGCCGTCGCCTGCGATGAAGGGGAGAGCTTAGTGAAGGAGCTCTTCTGGACGCTGGCGGGCAAGAGATCGAGGGTCGCGCTGATGCTGGCCAAGCACATCTCGCAGTCGCAGTTGGCGTCCTTCCGGCATCCGGGGAAGTAGCAGCTGTCCCCGGCCTTGGCGGTTCCGTCGTCTCGGATCGGCGTGGAGGACGTGTTGGTGGTGGTGGTCCCTGATTTCGGAGTGGCCGACGAAGACCACGACGACGACGACGACGAATCTGAGAGAAGCGCTTTCATGGCTGCGTTGGATCGGTGCCTGTTGATTGTTTGATTCTCTCTCTGGGTGGGTCGTGTGTTTTCGGAGCGTGTCAGATTTCTTGAAGGGGTTTTGAAATTTGAATTCTAACGGTCATCTGCGAGCCTTAATGGTCGGGTTGATGAGTCCGTGCGGGTCGGATCCGGGAAAATCTCGGACCGATCCGAGTTCCACTTTAGGGTTTAAGAATAAAATAGTAATAGAAAATATTTATTGGGGGTAGGTATTATATAAATTTAGGATTTAAGAACTCTTGCTTAAAATTGAACTCTTTTTTTTTTTTTGGTTCGGGTACATAATTCCCAACTAAAATAAAAAGAAGTCTAAAGCAGTATATGGCACTGATTTTTGATTAGTTATTACTTATTATAATTATTTACAAGTGCGCTGGAACCAAGAACCTAAAACTTGTTAAAAAAATAAAATAATTCTAAAACTTAATAAATTAATTATTTGGTGATTTTTGTCGTCTTCGTCCAACTTGAGCAATGGCAAATGATAAAATGAGATTTTTACCATATTTTGAGGACATATAGTATAAAACAAAAAAAATATATTATATTTTTTTAAGAAAAAATAAGATTACATTCTTTTTAATTAAAAGTTTTTAAAAAAAATTAAACTAATGTTTCTGATATTACAAATAATAAAAAGTTGCTTGAGGGAATTAATACAAAAAAAATCTAGTTAATGCCTTGGGAAGTCCAAATCAGTTCACATGGGAAGCACATGCTCTTATTTTGAAATGCAAAGATCTGTTATTGTCCTTCTTAAGTATTCGGGCAGCCCATACTTAAGATAGGTCAACTCCCATTTATCGATCCCTATTATCTTTTCTTAGTTAGTGAAATATTTCATTTTCCAACCTATATATACACACACACATGAATGAAGTACAAGTAAATTTCGAAATAAATTGGAAGAAATGGTTACGCATATAAATGCATTAATAATGATTAGTCACAAATCATACCCAAGAGAATGTCTAACAGATTTGGAGTGTTCGAAGCTGGTTCCTTCTCCATGATGTGGATGATATAATAGTTGTTGTCCTCTTCTTTATGTTGAGTACGTTCGGCTGGAGTCAAGTTTTGTAAAAACCAATCATGCCTTACCACTTTCATTTCTAAATTGACAAACTTGACCCATTGTTTTCCATGATCTCTTGTCCAGCATTAAACATGGATTTTGATAGTGACATAGACGTGGATGGAGTCACCATGTCACAAACCATGGTGGAAAGCATCGGAAAGTTGCAGCCCTCTCCTCTTCCACTATATTAGAATGTCAACATTATCTTTATCAATTCTTTTAATGTATTAAAAGCGATTTGTCACAAGTTACATCTCCGTTGAATTTTAATAGATGAAAACGAAGAGCTAGTGAAAAATACTGAAGTATTCCTCTTCTTACCAACTAGAGACTATAAAAATTTCGAGGCACTATTCAATGAGGGTGTCATCTCTGTCCATAGAGAAAAATTTATCTTATCAAATCAACCGAAAGATTTAACATAGATATTTCAAGGCCAATTTCTCATCATCGCCAATATGTCTACCATTTGGACCTCCTCACCTAGTGCAATTTTTTTTTTTTTAATATGGAACAATGAGAGTCTTGAATCCCTCTAATATAACCTTCATTTAAAGATGATAGACACTAAAAAAGCAAGCAGAATGTCTCTGTAATATTTGAGAAATTTCGCCTTCGTAGCCCATATTGTTTTGTTGAAGGAGCGATCACCCTTCTTGTTCACCAATTCAACGAACATAATGTATAGAAATGGAATGATTGACAATGTGTGATTGATATTTGTTGGTGCTCGAAGCAGTCATTGCATCGCTGAAAACCTACAATAGCTCCCTAAAAACTATAACAACCGTCTAAAGTGTTACTGGAGTGTTTTGCATATCCATTTTCTCGTATGTCTATTTAAATATATTGTATGTTAAACTCTATCTCGTTCATACTTTCACCCAAAAAAAAAAAAAAAAAAGTTTGTCTTTCCTATGTAGTATACGGGACCCCCAACTCTTGATGTCTGAGTGGGTCAATTCATGGGGCCAACCCATGTATGATGGTTACAAAATTGTAAAATTGGATATGTAGTACATTTATCCCTTCAATTTTAAATGAATAGAGGAAGGCATCCTATTGATCGTTGCGGCCGTGGTCTCTGGTGAGCAATGAGAAAGGTAGTGAAAGCAATCAGCGGCGGCAGCGGCAACCAAGCTAAGCCAAGGTATGATTTTGGTTGCTTTTTGAGTTGAAAAGGAATTTTGAATTGCAACAGGGGTATTTTGCAGGAGAAAAGAGATGACCATTTGGCAAATAAAAAAGATAATGTTAACTAAATCTCAGGCGCGAATTATTTTCTGACTGATATATGAAACTCAAACACAAACCAGTGCTTCATAAAAGATTAAAATTTGTTTTCGAATTATCCTATATAATTAAATTCAAATAGTTAGTCGAAGACTCATGCTTTAAAAATTATTTTTGTGCTTTTGAGTTTGGGATATATCCACCCGAATAAATACATCTACTCCTTTTTAAAACTTATTTTTGTGCTTCAAAAAGTAGTTTTTTTCCTTTAATATATATGAATAGCTTTCTATATGTGTATTTTCTCACTTGCATATTTTTAGACAATATAGAAAGTAATAGAATACTAATAAAGGTATGTTCGAATTTCATTAAGTACTCAATTCAAGAAAAAGAATTACATGATATTTGTAACTTATTGTACAAAGCACAGGCATTGAAAGAGCATTGACATATTGCATGCCACTGGAAAATCGAAATACGATTAATGTAGTTCAAGATTATTGACCTTAAGAACTAGAGGTACCACAAAGCTCGAGCGTCATGTAGGACTCGATCTCCTCAGGGGCACTCCTAAAAGAATGATGACCCATCTATTTAAATAAGGATTTAGCCATTCAGGACTCTCCTCACAACGCGTATTTTGTATGTCAAGATTCAGCATACAATCACAAGAAAATACAGAATAAAAGTGAAAAAAGGAATCGAGACACAAGATTTTTATCTAGTGTCACAACCAATTTTTCGGGGGTGAACAGTTAGGGTTTGGCTAATAAATTGCTAAGCCTAGACTTAGTTCGGGTTCTCCTAAGTCCATACCAATTTGTGACTTAAGTAAAGTTTTTAAGATGTAAATGGATTTTATCTAGGAATCGCCACTAATCTATTTTTGGTGGGTCGATGAGAAACCTAAGTAAAGTAATGGGAGTTTTACTTTACTCTTATGAATCAGAGATTATGGGTACGTGAACTTGGTTACACTGAATTCCTCTAATGCCCTTTCGGTACTATTATTTTATTTTCCAAAAAATGTTTTTGTAGGCAGCTTAAATTGATTTTAAATCTATTTCTCTAACATGTGAGGTAATTCATGTGGGTGCGCAATCCACCAATTTAACACCAAGATAAACAATGAATAAATTGCAAAAACTTACCTCAAATCAACAAAAGTATCTGCAATATTAAATTAAAATCCACATCAACAATCCTAGATATGGTTTCTAATTAACACGCAATTTCTTTTTTGTTTTCACTTAATTAATGAAAATCATGCAATATGCAGTGCAATATTAACTAAATGACCTAATTCTAATGACATGTAATTTCTAATTAAATGAGCCTAGCAAAAATACTAAATGACATGTGTTTCAGTGAATCTAACCCTAATGATGTGCATATGACATTTTTTTGTATTTTTCATGAAATTCGAAATTTGGTGAAATGTGAAAATTACCTAACTAGATTAAGATCCTATTTAATTTATATTAGGAATTAGGTTGAGCCAAATCCTAATTTAAACTAAAATATTATCTTAACCTAAATAATCCTAAAATGCAATATATCTAAAAAATACCTAAACTTATAATAAATTAAGAAAAAAATATTATCTAAAATTAAACTAAGTGCAATTTAACTCTAATATGCAATGACGTACAAAATATGCCATAATTCTACATGACACATGTATGATGATTTTTGTTGTTTTTTTTTAATTATTAATTTTCGAAATTAATAATTGCCAAATAATTAAATATGCAACTCAAATTAAAATCTAGCAACCTAAATTGATTTATTTGAATTTTGATTTTGATTTTTTTTTAAAATTTGAAATAAAATTCCTATTCTAAACATGTAAACCCTAAAACATGCAATATTTTAACTCAAACATATCTCAAGATAAACAAGGCAATTAAACGAGACAACTCATTCAAAATCATCAAAAATATCATACATCGTTCAGATCAAGGGATAATATTTCACTAGTAAAATCGATAAATTAATCTTAAGCCTTAAAGATCAAAATATCAATTTTATTCCTACTTGATTAATTATTTCATCTAAAACCTTATAGATGAAATAAAAAACCCTGGTGCGGTTGCGAATCAGGTGATATATTGGAATTTCCAATTATGCATAGATAGGTATTTCAACCAAAGAAAACAACATATAAAGAAATAATAATAATAATAATAATAAATAGAGAAAAACCTAAACTTGCCTAATAAAGTAAAGCAAAAATACCTAATAATTTTTTTTTTTTTTCTTTTTTTTTAAAGAAAAAGGGAAATCTTGGCCGTTGATTTTGGGGGAATCGTTGGTGAGGGTTTCCAGCGAAGACACCGAGAGCGGCTCGATGGCGGCGAGGCAACAGGGAGCGTCGCGGGTCTGGGTGTGGGTGTCGTGGGCGAGGGACTCCGAGCGAGCGGAGGCAAGGCGGAGACGGTGTCGGGGTGGCGAGGCAACAGGGAGCGTCGCGGGCGGCACGGTGAGACCGGTGGGCAACGTTGCGGGTGGAGCAGGAGCTTCGAATCTCCTGGCATTGGTCACGAGCAAGGTGGAGAGCAACCCCGGGTCGTTAGGTCATTGGATCTATGGTGTCGGGTCACCGATCATAGGTCGCGATGAGGTTGCAGGCGAGCACAACGGAGTAGGGGCTTCGGATCGATGTAGGCTCGTGAGTGGAGGTTTGGAGTGGCGGTCCAACGTTGTGGGTGCGGCCGAGTCGCGTGGCGGTGGCAGGCGAGGCGGCGATAGTGCGGGCAAGCAGCACCGGTGCCTGTAGGGACACCCCCACAAGGAAGATGAAAAGTCGCGTGGGGGCTTTTTCTCTCTCTCTCTCTCTCTCTCTCTCTCTCTCTCTCTTTTTGGTTTGTCTCTCTCTCTCTCACGTCACTTTTTCAACTTTTCACTTTTGTGTACTTTTTCACCAGAAAGAAAGAGCCCCCTTTTACTTTGCGCACGGTGTATTTTATAGGTCCAAAAAATGTATCCTCACGACATATATTTTTTCCTTTTTTGCTTGCGCACGATACCCTTAAATATGTCGTTGAAACATACATACCCCATGCAATATTTCCTTTTGTATTTCTTGCATATTCTATCCAGAAAAATTCCCTATTTGCACAAAATACACCCCTAGTGTATCTTACCTAAAAATATGAGAAATACTGGCGGCCTAAAATAAAACAAAATAAAAATAAAATGTTTCTAAATTATATGCCATGTGTGTGTGTGTGTGTGTGTGTGTGTTTTTTTTTTTTTTTTTACTTTAGTAAAAATTAACCTAAAAGTTGTGCAAAAATTTATTTGTCAACAGTTGCCCCTCTTTAAAGGTGAGCCCACAAAGGTTGCCTTCAAAAATAAATTGAGACCTAAATTTTGATCATGCACATGCAATGAATGATTTTTTTTATTATATTTTTTAATTCCATTTTTGAATGCAATTTATATGATGTATGGAAATACTAATACAAATGATAAATGAACCTACTTGGAATAACTTATCTTTAAGGAGGATAGAGTAGTTCGAGGTAGTTGGTATTACATATCTAGGACGCGTACTATTCTATGATCGCTTAGAATAGTAACATGGCTTTGCAAAGTGACTGCTTTCCTAGGATCCGTACCATTCTACGGTTACCCCATATGACAGTATTTGGTTATGTCTAGGACCCATACCATTCTACGGTCGCCTAAACAGAGATTCATTTTCCAAGACTCGTACCATTCTACAGTCGTCTGAACAAGGAAATAAGTGTTGTCGAGGACCCATACCATTCTACAGTCGCCTTGATGGGGATTCATATTCCAGGACCCATATTATTCTACGGTCTCTTGAATGAGGAAATAGGTGTTGTCTACGACCCATACTATTCTACGGTCGCCTAAATGGGGATTCACTTTCCAGGACTCGTATCATTCTACGGTCGCTTGAATAAGGAATAGGTGTTGTCGAGGACCCGTATCATTCTACGGTCGCCTGAATGAGGAAATTGCTTTTCTAGGATCTGTACCATTCTACAGACACCTAAACAGATATTTTGCTTGGCTAGGACTCGAATCATTCTTTGGTCGCCTAGCGTTGCAACACAGATCATCTGACCAAGACCCAAACCATTTTTCGGTCGCCTTAATTAGACTGAATTTGGAGAAAAATCTTTGAAGACAACTCAATTGAGTGTTAATGTATTCAAAAAGGGCATACCTGTGCAACAACAAGTATACAAGGTATAGATAGGGATATGCTTACCTAGTGACATCTCTGTTCCTTGGGGATATGTCTCCTGCAAAACATGATCGTAGGAGAGGCAACATGCATTTGTAATCACAGACATGCATTAATTCCAATAAGGTTCATGCGTAATGATTTTTATCAACCATGCATCATCCTAATTCTAATAGGAATGATTTTGAAAGATGATTCTAATATGAACGTATGAATGTCATGGATGTGTCAAATGAGGGATCTTTCGGTCTGAAAGGACTTTTCACTCATCCTATTTAAAAGGGGTTGTTTTATCCTGACCTTTGATGTAGGATATTGACAATCATTCTATCTCACCATCGTCATGCTAGACAAGGTTTTGAGCAATCTTCCAAGTGGTACGCCCTTACCAATCTGAGGGGTCTTTAATAGGGACCGTATTGTTGGCTTGGTCAATGGCTTAACAAAGGGGACTCTTTGAGTCGAGACTATTTGAAAAATGACATTTCGTAACTGTCTTGGGATTTTCAAATCAAGAAACATATGTCAAGCGATGCTTTCAAGCATATGAACTTTTACGTTAATTCAAGTGCCATAATTTGAAGAGACTTTGCAAGGGACGTAACGTAGGCTTGGTTCATGGGTTGTGAAATGAATGGATCATTAGGCTCAAAAAGTGTTTAGAGGGTTAGAGTTGGTGATTATCTTGACATTTCCACCACTTTCCTTATCCACTATCGAATTTTTTTCATCAAATCTACATTGATTGCAACAGCATTTGAGTTTTAGTATCGCCTTGTTGTTGATACGACTCATTATATCAAGAGTTGATTTTTTTCTTTTCTGGGTATTGGCTTTGCTTTTACCAGGCATACAGCTTTTTCATGCCCCATTTTTGCACTTATTTTCCTTGAATATAGTCTCCATTTTGTCAGCATTCTAGTTCATGCTACTTGAATGTTTTTGTCTTGCCCCAGTGTAGGGGATGATCATCAACTGGGTTTAATATGAAATGAATCCATACGCTCAAATGGGCTATGCAATGGATAGAAGTGTATAGGATAGAGAAATGATTGTTCTTCATCATCCTAAGGCACTTCAATTATCGTACAAGTTATCCTGCGAAAGTAATACCTGAAAATTGATACAAGTGTAAATAAGAAAATTCCTACCATTCATTTCAAACTTGTCCTAATGTAGGATGATCCTTGATAGGGATAATTTAAAAAGCTCTTCATGTGTGTGGGCTCGAAGGGCTAAACAATGAATATACCTGTAGTGTTTTGGGTAGATGAAGAACTGCCTCTCGTCACCTTGGTTAGTGACCCTTTGCGAGATCACCCTCTTCCCTGTGGGCATGGAACTCCTCCACACAACTCATCGATGATTAGTGTATGGGATAGTGTATGGAACAAGGCTTGCCTTTCATCATTTTAAGGTATCTCACTTGATACATTTAATTTATCTCACACAATTCATTAAGGAAGAAAAATGAAAGATTTATGACAAATTTGAACAATTCAACTAATTAAGACATCTTATTCATTATAAAATACTTGCAGTTCAAGACAAGACATGTCAAATTCTATCATGGATAATACTTCTTGACAGCATCAGCATTGACTGGAGTAGAAAACTCACGACCATCCATCTCTACCAAGATTAGGGCACCTCCAGGAAGTACCTTCTTCATTACATACGGGCCGCCATAATTCGGAGCGAACTTGCCCCGGGATCTAGAAAATCGGCAACAGCTTTCTTATAACAAGATCATTTATCCCGAAATGCCTTGGTCGTACTTTTCGATTGAAGGATTTAGCAACTCTTTGCTGATAAGCTTGGCCATGGCAAAGAGCTTTATCTGAAAAAATCCTTCGGATTTCTTTTCTCATCAATCGGGCTTTTTTAAGGAGGCTCTGTTCAAGTCTTTGTTGTGACCATTCAGCTTTAGACAACTTTGCTTGGGATAAAACTCTTAGGGATGGAATCTCCACTTCCATAGGAAAAATTGCTTCCATGCCGTACACCAGAGCAAAAGGGGTTGTCCGGTAGAATTTAGGATTGCAATCTTATTATGAATTTTTAAATAAAAAATCCAAAAAAAGAAAGCGCAATCATTTAGGTTGTTAGTTTTTTATTTGAATTTGATTTTGGTACGCCATTAGTGCGAAGGGTAATCTGTCATGCCAATCTCGATAATTCTCAGCTGTTTTAGCTAAGATTTTCTTAATGTTCTAGGGCGGTAAGGGGACAAATTCAAATGCTTAATATTGAACTCGTTGAGCAACTCATCAACAATTTTATTGTTCAGATTTGTCCCATTGTCAGTGATGATTGCTTCGGGGACGCCATAACAAGCAATTATGTCACATTTGATGAACTTTGCAACATTGTGGGCAGTAACGCTTGCAAATGATGTAGCTTCAATCCATTTGGAGAAATAATCTATTGCTACCAAAATGAATTGATGCCCATTGGAAGCCTTAGGATTTATTGGGCCGATCACATCAATACCCCACATTAGGAAGGGCCATGGCTTGGAAAACTGATGCAGCTCAGTTGGAGGAACGTTTATCTTATCACCATGTATTTGGTAGCGGTGACAACTCCATACATGCTTGATGCAGTCACTTTCTAGTGTGAGCCAGTAGTAGCCTAATCTCATAATCTTCTTAGCCATCATATGCCCATTCTTATGAGGGCCACATATTCCTTCGTGCACTTCTTGCATGATTTGAGTGGCTTCGGTTGCATCCACACACCACAACAAGACTGAATCATAAGATCTCTTATACAAATTCTTGCCATCGACGAAGAATTTTGAGGCCATCTTCGTGATGTACTTCCTATTAGCGGGAGTGCTTCCTTCGGGAAATTCCTGCTTTTTAATGTAGTTCATGATATCGTAATACCATGGTTTTCTATCAGGTTCTTCAGTTATGATTATATAATAAGCCGGCTTCGGTAAAACCTCTATTTTCAATGGCTCGACTTCTAACTCATCAGTGACTTGTAACATGGATGACAAAGTCGCGAGTGCATCGGCGAATTGGTTGTGAGACCTTAGTAAGTATTCAAACGAAATTTCTTTGAATTGCTTCATGAGACATTCTAAGTACTCGTGGTACAGGAGCAATTTGGCATCTTTAGTCTTCCATTCACCTATGATTTGAAGTATGATAAGTGCTGAATCTCCGAATACACTTAATTTGGCTACACCCATCTCGATTGCAGCTTGAAGTCCGAGGATGCATGCTTCATACTTGGCCACATTGTTTGTGCATGTGAATATCAATTTTGCAGCTACCGGATGGTGTTGCTTGTCTGGGGATATTATAACTGCCCTAGTACCAGAATCAGACAACATCTTCCATGAGTCTTCATTTACACTCAAGACAGGGTCATCAAGGAAACTGTCATCGTCATTAGAGACTCATGAATTCTCAGCCAATAGATTAGCGATTGCTCGACCATTAACTGACTTTTGTGGCATGAATTGCACATCAAATCCCGAAATTAAAATTTGCCATTTGGCCAACTTACCCACCAAAGCTGACTGATCAAGTAAGTACTTGATAGGGTCGTTCTAGTCACGAGGAGTGTCTGGTAATGCAATGTGTTTTATCACAATTTATGCAATACCCACGCCAATGCCGCACAAGTCTTTTCAACATCAGAATATTTTAGCTCTAATACAATGAACTTCTTACCTAGATAATAAATGGCTCGTTCTTTTTTATCCATTGGACTTTCCTAAGCCAACATTGCACCCAATGATTCACTATGAATGGTGAGGTAGAGAATCAAGGGATGCCCCGACGAGGGTGGGATAAGAACTGGTGGATTCATCAAGTACTGCTTCAGCTTGTTGAATGCTTTTCGACACTCATCATCCCAATTGACTTGTGCATTCTTCTTTAGGAGCTTGAAGAATGGTTTGCTAGTTTCCAAGAGTTGGTAAATGAATCGAGCTATGTAATTCAATCTTCCTAAAAGGCTCGAACTTCCTTTATCGTTGATGGAGGTTGCAACTCGCATATAGCCTTAGCCTTGGATGGGTCAATCTCAATCCCCTTATTGTTTACAATGAATCCGAGTAATTTACCGGATGTTGCCCTGAACATGCATTTAGTGGGATTTAGCCGATTAAACAACTTCCTCAGGGTTTCCACATGGCTTCTTCCAGGCTGAGTCTTTGCAATCATATCATCAACATATATTTCAATCTCCTGATGCATCATATTATGGAATAGTGTTACCATAGCTCGTTGGTAAGTTGCCGCTACGTTCTTGAGTTCAAAGGGCATTACCTTGTAATGAAACGTCCCCCACGGGGTGATAAATGTAGTCTTCTCCTTGTCTTCCTCCTTCATCCTTATTTGGTTGTACCTGGAAAAACCATCCATAAATAAGAATAGTTCAAATCCGGCAATACTATCCACAAGGAAATCTATGTGAGACAGTGGGAAATCATCTTTCGGGCTGGCCTTGTTCAAATCTCGATAGTCGACACAAACTCGAACTTGACCATCCTTTTTCATCACCGGCACGGTGTTAGCCACCCATTTAGGGTATTGCGAGACTTCGATGAATCCCACCTTCAAAAGCTTCATCACCTCTTCCTCTATCCTCTTCGAGAGCTTGGGTTTAGTTCTCCGCAGCCTCTACTTCTTAGGTGGCACGTCCGGATTAGTAGGCAAGCAATGCTCGATGATTGATGGGTCTAAACTAGGCATGTCAGCATAGGTCCATGCAAAGACATCCTGATATTCCTTTAGTAGTTGAATTAGGTGCTTGGCCTCGTCTTTGGGGAGATTTGCCCCAATTTTAACTTCCTTGACTTCTTCGATGTCACCTAAATTAATAGTGACAATCTACTCAGATGTGAGGGCCTTGGCTTTTTCATGTTGTTCCCAGCTTCGTTGCACCTCAATGGAATCTTCACTCAAGTCCTCTAGGTCGTTAATGTCAGCATTTCTTGCATTGGGCGAGACCATTTCCATACCTTTGTATGCCATAAAATTGCTCCTAAAACATGAAGTAAATAAATTAGAAAGACAAATAGAGTAATCTATATTTTTTGTTTTTTTAATTATTTCTTTTAAAAAGAATTTTGGTAAAAACATTTTTTTTGAAATATTTTGACACGAGAAAGCATGATGAAGCCTAGGCCTCAGAATTCTCCTTGGATTTTCTTTTTCTTTTATCGGCTGGATATCATCATTGGGTTGGTACCTCATTATGCCCTCAAAATAAAACTTGTACTTTTATTGAAATTCATCAATCAATTACAATTTATTGAATGAAAAATGCGATTCAAGCCCTAAGAAGAAAGCAACAAAGAAATCAAAAACAACTCATAGAAAGCAATAAAAATTCCCACGCAGGGGAATACGCGAAAGTGATAAATGGGTTACTCTTGTGGGCCAGGGCCCATTTCCTCCGGAGGTCCTTCGTCAATGGTTCCTATGAAGACGTCATCGAAGAGACTTGCGATTCTTTCCAATGCCTCATCAGGTTTCTCTATCTTAGGGGCGTCAGATCATCCATGCCACCCCATCCATCTGGGACAATGCTGCGAGGATCAATGTAGAAACTAGGAGGAGTAGAATACTTCACCAAATAGTTGAATTTTCCACTTGGTTGCCCTAGGGTTTCCATTACTTTTGCTTCATCCTACATAATTATTGGAGGACCAAGGAATGTGCGAATGCTTAGGGGTGGTAGGTTTTACCTTCCTCGCCTTTGGTCAGGTGGTGGGCTACGCCTTTCCTGTCTTCGTCCTCTAGAACTTTCCCCACCTCTACTAGCAGCACGGGACCTCTGAAAGGCTTCATTGGGACTTCGAATACCTTGACTATTTCTTCCAAGGCCTTTACTAGGAACAAAACCATTCCCAGCCATCGCCCTTCCCATCATAAGGGCAGCATTTGAAACTTCATGAGTGGGTGGCGGTGAGCCTTGAAATGCATGTATGGTGGACATCAACTCAAATGAGTGGTAACTCGATTCGAATTCAACGTCTGGCTCCAAGATAGCATTGACTGCACCCTCATGCTTTGGTAGTGGATTTTCTTGGGCATTCGGCCTAGTGGTTTGAAACGAAAAGGCCTTCATGTCCAAGAGGTTTTGGATCTTATGCTTGAGAGTGAAAACATTCATTAGTTGAATGCCCCAGTTCGTTGCTATGGTAGTCACATTTCTTCATTAGGTCGTAGCCTCGAATGCTTTCACGATTGGGACGCTTTGGTTCACTAGTAAGCAAACCTTTCTTTCTTAGGATTGCCAACACTTATGATGGAGATCCAGGGAGAGGGGTGAACTGTCTTCTTGCTTGGGCAGCTTGTTGTTGCTTTTGATTCATTTGGATAGCCTAGGCACAATTGGTACTTTCTTGGCTATAAGCCATATTCACATCTTCAACAGCTTCTTTATCCTTCTTGGCGAAGAATCTTCTACTCGATGGCTCCGTAAACCAGCCTTCCCTTATCCCCATCTCTATTTGTTCTCCCACGGAAATGAGCTGATTGAAGTTTTCAATGTACATGCTGGCCATCCGATTACGGAACTCAGATGGGAGAGTTTTGATAAACAACTTCATCAGCTCCTTGTCAGCAAACTCAGGAGTGATTTGAGCTGCTAGATTTCGCCATCTCACGGCATACTCCTTGAACGATTCGCTCCTCTTTTTCTCCATCCTCTCAAGATCTTCATGGGAATGTGCAATGTCCATGTTGAACTTGTACTGCTTGAGAAATGCGTTGGCCACTTCATTCCAGGTATTGAGAAGGTCACATTCTTCATGACATACCAACACAACGCAGGCCCGGTTAAACTCGCATGGAATGATTGAATCATGAGGGGCTCATTTTTGATATATTAGGCCATGCGTACGTGGTACATCTGCAAATGAACTTTTGGGTAGGAAGTACCATTGTATTTCTCAAAGTCTAGCATTTTAAACTTCTTCGGCATCTTGACCTTCTCATAGATCGAAAGGTCGAATGGGAGTGAGTTCTGTGACTCTTGCTATTGTTTCAATTTCTCTTCCAGTTCTGAGAAGCGTTCATCCTGCTCCGTCTTAGGGACGTTGACAAGCTTAGCTTTTTCCACATTGATTGGGAATGGGTCATCTTCTAGCTCAGGCATGTCATCCTCACCCATTTAGGCATTGTTTGCTTGCTTCGTGACAACTATCTCAGGGAGAACGGGTGCAAGAGCTAGATTCACTCGGAGAGATTGGATTTGAGTTGTTATAAGCTCCATAGAGGCGGCTAACTATTGGATTTGCCCTTCCATAGTGGAGATACGATCACGCATTTCGGTTTGGTCGGCCATTCTACCTCTCAATCGCGTAATAATGGGCGAGCATGGAGGATCCGTTATCATTTAAATAATAAAATGTGAATACACATAAGCATTTCACATAAAACATGTCGGTCCATGATGAAAGTCTAATCGCTCTTATTCATTAATGAAATTGTTTAGCATTGACAATGTAAAAACACTTGAAAAGCTCTAGACAAAAAGTAAATGACTCAACTTCCTAAACATTAAACTAAAGTAAAAAGACTAGATAGATTCAAGCCACTTTATTTGGCTTGATCCACAAATAAGTGGGAAGCCAATGCTTGACGTAATTGCCTCTTCTCCTTGGCATCCTTCTTGGCTTGCTTCTCAAGTTGTTCAATCTTCCTTTTGTGATAATTAAGCTCCGCTTGCCGAGTGGGCTTTTCAGTCACATCCTTTGAGAGATACTCGGTTGGAATCTTGTGTTGACGGATGTATCGAGTAGTGGCATAGTAAGTCTTTTCCTTTCCTTCAAGCTCATCTTCAGGTAAGCTCAACTTTTGCTCGCGATATGCGAGCCAAGCTTGTTCGATACAGCGGAGCCATTTTTTGTGATCACCATCTTTGGCAGTTAATTGGACTTGGAACAAACCAAGCTTGAGAGGGGGCAATAGATCCTGCACAACTCAATATTAACGGGCCACTTGGAGTGGGTAGTAGGAAGTGGCACCGACGATCCCCAACAGTGGGATTGGCTCATTATCGTCATGAGAGAGATGCGCCTTGGAGACTTGGAACCATTTAGCATGCCATAGGAAAATCTTGGTATTCGGATTTTTCAACAATTTGACCTATTTTGAGTAAGAAAGATTTAGAGTTAGATTCTGATGATTTTTGAATACCTCGATGGGATGATGGGAATCAGTGACATTAATAATATTCATGCGAATATTGATCTTACTCATATGAGAAAAAAACTAGATTTATAAGAATTCAATTGGTACATGAAAGGTTTTATCTTCATCTTCATTAAATCGGGTGAGTGACAAAAATGTTTCAATCAGAATAGTGTTGACAAAACTAATCCTAGCACACACTTGTTTGACCACCCATGCGACAACAGGATTAATGGCACCTTTATGAAAAGGAAAAACAATAAACCCAAAAAAAGGCTAGGAGGAAGATCTTACTTTTTAAGAGAATGTTAGCACTAGCAAAACTCCGATCTAGGAAGGAAAAAGGACATGCAAGACAATTATCTTTCAACATTCTTTTAATCTGATTCTTATCCTGTTGGAGAAATCTTTCTAGAATATTTTGAAACGGACAAAACATTTCTATCAGTCTAGTCTGGATATTTGCAGACCTTCTGTTTAGAGTCTGAAGACTTTTTGATCACCAGACTCAGCACTCAAGACTCAAGACCCAAGACTATTCTCATTGACAATTTTTCTAATCTAGTGACGAAGGCAATCCAGAGTCGAAGTATTTGGTTGAGGATTTAGTCCTATCCTCTGGAGAAGATCTCTTGGTTGGATAAAATTAACGGATTCTTTTATTCGTAATCTAGATCGTTTGAAGATCCGATGGTCGACGAAATATTCTTGGAAGGTTCTATTCTTGAAAACCAAGATCTTGATTGTATGGGCGAACGGGATTGATGGGCTATCGTCAGGTTCCTTTAATAGCTCGAATGATCTTCTTAATTGATTCCGTCCAACGAGTAGATTGGAGGAATTCCTTTGGTAAGTGCCAACGGGTATGATGGTATAAAGGGGTATAAAAGGAAGACGTTCTAGTTACTTTAGAATATGATCAATAGAGAAATTCCAGAGTCTGAAGTACCTCGATTATTAGTCAATACATTCTAAGCAAAATTGTATACACAGAGAGTGTTTATACTTAGTGAGATCTTGAGCAAGTGTGGTAGATCATCTACACTAAGAAATTAAGGACGCTGTAACAACTCTTTGTTCATAGTGGAATCCAGCCAATAGGCTGTCAGTGCAGAAGAGTGGACGTAGGCTTGAAATAAGCCGAACCACTATAAATCGCGTGTTCAATTTTCTCTTCCCCTCTCTCAGTCTTACTTTGATTATTGTTTGCCTCAAATCTATCAACTATTGTGCAATTATCGAGAAAAATCTTTTATATACCTATTCACCCCCTCTAAGTACTTATACTAGCTATATCAATTGGTATCAGAGCTTGTGTACTCACTTTATTTGAAGTGTTTTACTTCAGAGTAAAAGATCAATGGCTAGTACGTTAGCACCAGGGCTGATGGAAGGGCAGAGTAATACCAGACCAGCCTACTTTGATGGAAAGGATTACAACATTTGGAAGAACAAGATGAAAGCTTTCCTACGATCAAAGGATCCTCTGGAATGGGACGTTGTAGAAAAATGAATTACTCCTACAGCTGCATCAGTCTCTGAAAGAGGGAAAGAAATTGTTGAGACCAGCGGAATGACTCAGGAAGAGATAAACAAGAGACAATCACTCGATGCAAAATCAATTTACTCTTTATATTGTGCTTTGTCACTAACTGAATATAACAGAATATCTTCTTGTGTTACAGCAAAAGAAGTTTGGGACAGATTACATATCACCTATGAATGAACATATCGAGTGAAGGAAACCAGAATTAACATTCTCCTTGGTCAATATGACGCCTTCAAAATGAAACCAGGAGAATCTATAACTGACATGTTTAGCCGTTTTACAGATATTGTCAATGGTCTTGAGAATCAATGACATAAAATTTCTGATCCCATGAAGGTAAACAAGCTATTGCGTGGACTCTCCAAGGATTGGAATCACATAAAAACTTCAATAAGAGAGACGCAAAGAATTATGCCACTATCTGTCGACGAGCTGATTGGAACTCTTCAGTCTTATGAAGTGGAACGAATCAATGAAGACGAAGATCCAAGAGGTAAGAAATTCATTACATTAAAATCAAATGATGATTCGATGATACGGATTCTCGAAGATGATATGGACAATGAGGAGCTTGCTCTCATGATAAGAAGATTCGAAAACTGAATAGAAAAGGAAGAAGGTTCAACTCAAAAAAACAAAGTTTCCAAATACAACGAGACAAGTCTCGGTGATGATGAGGAACCAAACAGAGATGTAGTTTGCTTCGAATGTAAGAAAAATGGACACATTAGACCCAACTGTCCTCTTCTGAAGAAGAAAAGATGAAAAGCTGAAAAATTTCGAAAAGCTCTCAAAGCCGAAACCTGGAGTGATGCAGAGTGTGAAGAAAGTGATAATGAATATGCCAACCTATGTCTGATGGCACATTCAGACTCAGACTCAGATTCTGGATCAGACTCAGACAGTGAATTTGAGGTAAGTGATTTTAAAATTCCTGTCAAAATTTCTAAATACATTGATGAACTATGTTTTAGTCTTAAGACTTCTCTCAAAAGAATTTCCGAACTTAAAAAGGAAAACTCAGCTCTAAAACAAAATGAAAACATTTTAGAAGAAAGAGTTAAAAATTTAGACTTGAATGTTTCTACTCTTAAAGAAAAAGAAGATAATCTTTTGAAAGAAAATGCTTTTTTAAAAACTGACTTATCAAATATTTCAAAGAAATTTTCGATAGGGTCCGAAAAACTTGAAAAACTTCTTTCAGTTCAAAGACCTTACTTCAATAAGTCCGGTCTAGGCATGACAGCAGAAGCAATTCCCTTGATTGATTTTCCTAAAGTAAAAGAAAGAATTAAGAAAAGACCATCGAGAGAGGCTTACAAAATCATTTCAAGAAAGTTTTTGTAAAGTCTGTAGGTCAAAATGCCCTCAGGTGTTCAAACTGCAACAGTTCGGATCACTTTGAAAAAGAGTGTCCTATGGTTTGGAAACCTGTTAAGAAAGTATGGGCTAATATTGTTTATCTTACTAACACCATAGGAGCCAAGAAAATTTGGGTACCAAAGAAAGCTTGAGACTCTCTTTTAAATGCAGGTCTCCGCCAAGAAAAAGGTAAAGTGGTATCTTGACAGCGGATGCTCAAGACACATGATGGGAGACTCAAATTGCTTCATAAAGCTTGTTCAAGTAAATGGTGGAAAAGTTTCATTTGGAGGAAACAGCAAAAGAAGTATTGTGGGATTTAGAAGCTGTGAAAATTGGAAATCTCACAATAAGTAATGTTTCTCTAGTGGAAGGACTTAATTACAATCTTTTCAGTATTAGTCAATTATTTGACACTAGTTTTAAGATCTTCTTTCAAGAAGGAACATGTTCTGGAACCAGTAGAGACTATACTCAGTCTTTCATGGGTCGAAGACATGGAAATACCTATCTTCTGGATGTGAAACCAAATGAATCGTAATGCCTAATCTCAATCCAAGACGAAGCAAGCTTATGGCACATAAAGCTTGGTCATGTCAACATGAAGCAATTAGCCAAAGTCTCATCAAAGCAGCTTGTTCGAGGTCTACCCAAATTACCATTCCAAAAGTCCGATCCATGCACACCATGTATTCTGGGAAAGCAGGTAAGAAATTCATTTAAGCCAATAAATCATGTCTCTACTAATCATGTACTACAGTTGCTGCATATGGATCTCTTCGGACCAACCAGAACCCATAGCATTGGAGGTAAGAAATATTGCCTAGTAATTGTGGACGATTTCTCCCGCTTTACTTGGGTATATTTCCTTGTAAGTAAGTCCGAAACCTTCTCGTATTTTGAAAAATTTGCTAAAAAGATTCAAAATGAAAAAGGATGTGTTATCTCAAGTATAAGAACAGATCATGGAGGTGAATTTGAAAATCAAGATTTTACAAAATTGTGTGATGAATCTGGCTTTAAGCATGTGTTCTCCTCTCCATATACTCCTCAGCAAAATGGAGTTGTGGAAAGAAATAATAGATCTCTTCAAGAAATGGCTAGAACTCTTTTAATTGAAAGTAAAATTTCTTCATGATTTTGGGCTGAAAAGTTTGTTTCAACAGCGTGCTATATCATCAATAGTCTTCCTAAGACCTATTCTAGAGAAAACCCCTTATGAGTTATTCAAAGGTAATAAGCCCATTGTTTCATACTTTCATGTGTTTAGTTACAAATGCTTTATATTGAAAAATGCAAAAGATCGAGTTGGTAAGTTTGAAGAAAGATCAGATGAAGGCATCTTCCTTGGATATTCTACATCAAGCAAAGCCTACAGAGTCTATAACAAGAAGAGCTAGTCTGTGGAGGAGTTAATGAATGTCAAATTTCAAGACTCTACGCAAGATGAATCTAGTCAGACTCATTATGAAGAGTCTGAACCTGCTCCAGACCCTTCAAAGCTTACAACTCAAGAAGCATCTCAGACTCTGGAAGACCGGTATCAAGCTGTTCATGAAGATTCAAATAAAGAAAGAGATCATCAACCGAGACAAATCAACCGAATGCGGAAGCATAAGTCCGGTCATCCTAAAGATCTCATTATCGGCGAAATTAATGAAGGAATTCGCACCAGATCCAAAAGACGTGAAGAGTCTAGTGCTGTGGCTCTCATTTCTGAAATTGAACCAAAGAGCATAGAAGAAACTTTATTTGATGAAAGCTGGATTGAAGCTATGCAAGAAGAGTTCAGACAGTTCAACATTAATGATGTTTGGGAATTGATATCTAAACCAAAAGGTAAAACTGTTATTGGAGCTAAATGGGTATTCAGAAACAAGATGAATGAAAAAGGAAAAGTCGTACGAAACAAAGCAAGACTCGTGGCTAAAGGATATACGCAAGAAGAAGGAATAGACTATGATGAGACTTACGCTCCAGTAGCAAGGTTAGAAGCTATTCGACTATTACTTGCGTTTGCTTGTTATAAAAATTTCAGGTTATTCCAAATGGATGTCAAAAGTGCCTTCCTAAATGGATTTATCCATGAGGAAGTTTATGTGGAACAACCACCTGGGTTTGAAGACCCAAAGAAACCAGACTCAGTCTTCAGACTGAAAAAGGCCTTGTATGGTTTAAAGCAAGCACCTCGAGCTTGGTACGACAGACTAATTTTCTAAGTCTATACAGGATGAGTTTGAAATGAGTATGATAGGAGAATTAACATTCTTTCTTGGTCTTCAAGTAAAGCAATTGAAGGAAGGAACTTTTATTTATCAAGAAAAATATGCTAATGATCTTGTCAAAAGGTTTGGATTGAAAAATTGCAAAAAGACTGATATACAAATGTCAAGTTCTTTGAAGATAGACAAAGATGAAGAAGGGAAGAAAGTTGATCAAAAGCCGTATAGGAGCATCATTGGTTCACTTCTTTATCTTACTGCTTCTAGACTTGACATTTTGTTGAGTGTTTGCATCTGTGCTAGGTTTCAATCAGATCCTAGAGAATCCCATCTTAGTGCTGCAAAACGTATTATTAAATACGTTGCTTCATCTTCAAGCATCGGTCTTTGGTATCTTAAGAAGGGAGACTTTAATCTTCTGGGATATTCAGACGCAGATCTGGCCGGTTGCAGAGTCGATAGAAAGAGTACCTCAGGAACTTGCCAGTTGCTTAGAAGCAAGACAATGTCTTGGTTTTCAAGGAAACAAAGCACTGTTGCTCTCTCAATAACAGAAGCAGAGTATGTAGCTCTTGGAAGTTGCTGTTCGCAAATTCTATGGATAAAACAACAGCTACAAGACTTTGAAATTGAAGACTCATGCACAGAAATCAGATGTGACAACACCAGCGCAATCAATCTCACTAAAATTCCAATCCTTCATTCAAGAGCAAAGCATATAGAGATTCAACATCATTTCATTAGAGATCATGTTCAAAATGGAGAAATCTCGATTCAATTTGTTGATTCAAAGAGTCAACTAGCGGATATATTCACAAAGCCTTTGGAGAAAAATCAATTCGATTTTATTCGCTCCAGACTCAACATTTTGAAGCTTGAGGAAGTTAAAGTCTAGAGACTCTCCAACCCTCAGACTCAGACATTCATGACTATAGACTGTAAGTTGCTATTATTTTTAAACTCGAAAAGGTACGATCTTTCGTTCAGTTAATTTATAATTTCCGTAAAAAACGGAATCTTGTCTTTTCAAAAGGATTAACTTCTATTTGGCAGTTAATAATTTTAAAAGGTGTCTGTTCACTTTCCTTGTGCCGATTGATCTTTCCTTTTTAAACTGAGTTAAATATATACAGTTTTCTTTTTCACCTAATCTTTAAAACCCTAAAAGGCATTCTCCTCCTAATCCTGTCTCTACTTCGTGTTCATCTTCGAGAAAGTTGTCATCTTTTCTTGGGAAAGCGAGTAAAGGAGTCTTTCAACGACAAGGAAGGATGTCTTCTTCGAGGAAGTCTTCAAGAATCGCGAACGGGGACCACGAGAGAATGAGAGAGGGGCCTACCCATTTTGATCTCACCGAAGAAGAAGATTTATCAAGTCAGCAACAGAGCCCGATTCACTCTCCACCACGTCACTCAACATCATCTACCCCACAAGGTGCGGGTCAACAACCGGAGGAAGAAATAATCGAGGATGCGAGACCTTGTAAGAGTCTAAAAACCCTATTTTATTTACAAGCTCTATTGTGCGTTGAAGAGCACGGGACTCTTTGAACTACGTAGATGATTTCCTTAAGGATAAGAATTATGGGAATGAGTATATATTTTTGCGACAAATGGAGGATTTGGGAATTGCTCCCAAAGGAAAGGCTGAGGAAGCACTTGCGAATATTCCAAGTGACCCTCGTGTATCGGGACAGAATCCAACTGACGGGAACGATGATGATAAAATGTTCAGTGAATTTCAACCTAGAATGGGTATTGCTGCGAAGGTGAAGGGAAAAAGAATGGAGTTGTTTAAATCGAAGGAACATGAGAATCTGTTCTTCAATTGTTAAAACGAGGGGTGATAAACTCTAGGAGTGTTGATTTCGATTTCTTAGATGCCATTAATGTGAACTTAAGGGAGAAGTTCAATCTGCTTCAACTTGAGCAATTTTGCACCGATACCACAGATGGTTATGCGCAATTAACAGCATACTTCTATTCGAATCTTAGTTTTTTAGATGCGAATAGAATATCATTCGGTGTTCGAGATCAGGACTATGTGATAGATGTGGACATGTTGGCTGACATAATTGGAGTTGAACGAGGACGTTATCAACCGATCAAAGTCTCAATTGCTCGTGCCTCATTGGAGCTTGTCAAAGATAGGGATACAGAGAGAAGAATTATCTATTCAAAGATGCGAGCCATCAATATCTTGCTTCACAAAATTGTGATCAACTGTATTAGACCGAAGTCTACATCCAAGACTGCGTGTCTAATTTCGAGGCAAAATTGATGTACGCGATTAACTCGGGGAAGAAGTTCTCTCTCCCTCACACCATTCTCTTTCACATGTACGAGCAATGTCGAAGGACAAAGGCCAATTGCCTTACCCAGTGCAGTGACCAAGATCTTCGAGACACTTAAATATTGAACCTCCACATACTCTTTGTGTTCGACCATGCGAAAAAATGGTGGTAGGTTTTAAAATGCTGACCAAAATGCGTCTGAAAGAGCTTTCTAAGGCAATGGAGAAGTTCGAGTGAAGACTCCAGCACCTTCTGCTTCAAAGAGAAAAGGGAAGGAGTCCATTGGTGCCCCATCCAAAAAGAAAAGAACTCTCATCTTGGAGGATGAAGATGAAGAGGAAGATCTCACTATCTCTACATAGATAAGGACCAGACGTTCTGTACCTGAATCAAAGGAACATCAAAAGAAAGGGAAAGAAGCAGAAGAATAGAGAGAAGAAGAGGAGCAAGCCAAGAATAGAGAAGAAGAAGAGCAGCGAGAGAAAGAGAAAGAAGTTGAAGAAGAAGGAGCAGAAGAGAAAGAAAAGTCTGTAGCTAAAGCCGGAGAGAAGGGGAATCTAGATGCTGAAGAGCCTGACCATCACTCTTCCCCATTTGAGGTCCTAGAGACAGGGGGAGATGGCGAGAAAGGAAGGACTACACCATATGCTGTCACCAGTGAAGGTCTAAGACACTCACCAGCAGATCCATAAGATTTTCAGGCTTCTCAAATGCCTGAAGAAGGACATGATACGTCAACCCCAAATCTACAAGATTATACAGAAGCTCCATCGTCTGCATTCACTCCATCCGAGAAAGCAAATGCAAGCACACAGACGGACAATTTAGCAGATTTTCGTCGTATCCTTGATGTTTTTCTGGAAATGCGATGTCAAATCTATGCACTGGACTGTGAAATTCAAGTCATGAAGAATGCTGGACAAGCATCTTCGGTTACCCTAGAGGATAAAATGAAAGATCTAGCTCTTCAAATTCAAGCCAATGCCAAAGGAGAAGAGGTAGCTCATCTAAAGGAAGACTTGAAGAGGCTGGAAGGCATCGTCCAGTCGATGGGAGATTTCTAGATCGTGCGCATTCCCAAGCAAACCTGACTCTTTTCTCACCTTTTTTAATGATGACAAAAAGGGGGAGAATTGTAAATTTGAACTGAACTCTCTAAACTTTGACTTTAAATTTCTCTTTTGAGTGTTTGAATGTTTGTTTTTAAGTATGTTTTGACTAACTTGGGTGTAGTTTTTGATGCTTGACTATTTGCATTTATATCAAGTGTTGTTGTATGGTATTACTCATGAAAGACTAACCAATTTTCTGTGGATGCAGAGTCTGGTTGATTTATTAATCTTTATGAGATAGCCATATTGCTTGAGAAATGTTTTTGCAGGTCAAAGTTGTTCAAATCTACAGGAAAGTTTTGTCACCATCAAAAATAGGGAGATTGTTGGAGAAATCTTTCCAAAATATTTTGAAGCTGACAAAACGTTTCTATCAATCTAGTCTGGATATTTGCAGACCTTCTGTTTAGAGTCTGAAGACTTTCCGATCACCAGACTCAGCACTCAAGACTCAAGACCCAAGACTATACTCATTGAAAGTTTTTCTAATCCAGTGACAAAGGCAATCCAGAGCCGAAGTATTTGGTTGAGCATTTAGTCCTATCCTCTGGAGAAGATCTCTTGGTTGGATAAAATTAACAGATTCTTTCATTCGTAATCTAGATCGTTTGAAGATCCGATGGTCGACGAAATATTCTTGGAAGGTTTTATTCTTGGAAACCAAGATCCTGATTGTATGGGCGAACAAGATTGATGGGCTATCGTCAGGTTCCTTTAATAGCTCGAATGATCTTCTTAATTGATTCCGTCTAACGGGTAGATTGGAGGAATTCCTTTGGTAAGTGCCAACGGGTATGATGGCATAAATGAGTATAAAAGGAAGACGTTCTAGTTACTTTAGAATATGATCGATAGAGAAATTCTAGAGTCTGAAGTACCTCGATTATTAGTCGATATATTCTAAGCAAAATTGTATACACAGAGAGTGTTTATACTTAGTGAGACCTTGAGCGAGTGTGGTAGATCATCTACATTGAGAAATCAAGGAAGATCAACACTGTAACAACTCTTTGTTCATAGTGGAATCCAGCCAATAGGCTGTCAGTGCAGAAGAGTGGACGTAGGCTTGAAATAAGCCAAACCACTATAAACTGCGTGTTCAATTTTCTCTTCCCCTCTCTCAGTCTTACTTTGATTATTGTTTGTCTAAAATCTATCAACTATTGTGCAATTATCGAGAAAAATCTTTTATGTACCTATTCACCCCCCTCTAGGTACTTATATTAGCCATATCATATCCATCCTAAGAAAGTCAGAAAAAAATTGATTCAAGTTCTATTCCAAGAGGTGGGTTTATTAGTTCCAATTCCAAAGGTTTTCCTATGGCTTGTTGTATTCCTCCAAAGTCAGGGTTAGCTCGTGCTTACCAAATATGAACATTGATGTTTGGGGGCACCAAAAATGAGTGAGTGCTTGCATGATGCCACTTTGAACATCAATGTCGAGGAGGGGAACAAGGCAACCAAGTTTGCTTTTCACATAGCTTTGACCATCGTGACCTAGACGATTCCACCATGATTTGAGTTCAGCCTTCAGTGCAAGCACGAATCGAATGCCAAATCTTCCCATTGTTTATAGACCAAGACTCGACCAACCTAATGTCATGGACCGACCAAAGACATAATAAAATAAGTAAATTGCAAGAGCAAAGGGTAGGAAACTTACTTCACCAGACAATTAAAGCAACCACATAGACAAGCGCATGAAGTGTAAGGTTCGATTTCTAACTAGGAAGGCTAAGCAAGGTGGAGTTAAAAGTGTGGGATTACTTAGTTGCAGCCTTACATATTAAGTCAAGTCCTTATAACTCCGGCTTAGTCAAGAATGATATCCCAATGCGACGTAGCCTCGCGGGCAGAGGTAAACATTCTTAACACCAAGAAAAACTTCGGGATTGAGTTGGACAACTTCTACTACGCGGCCTTGCGGTCGAAGTCGTATCCAACTCAACATCATCCTATGTATCTTAGTGTTGCCTGGGTCCGGCGGTAGGTTGTGTGTGCAAAAGTGTGGTGTAAATGCAAGACATGCACAACAATTTAAATCAAACAACACTTTAATAACTCAAATCTAAAACATTCATTCTCAACTCCAACTTGCAAGACAAGGGTTAGCAAAGACTACTCCCCTTATATCTCCCCATCTACAATAACATTTAACACTTAAATGTTAAAATGTACCTGGAATCCTCGTTGCCAAACAAAAACATTTCAAGAAAAGAAAATTGGCCTAAGTCCACTAAGTGTTTTAACACAAGTCCCCAGTGGAGTTACCAAGCTGTCACGACCAATTTTTCGGGGAGTGAACTACCTAGGGTTTGGCTAATGGATTGTTAAGCTTAGACTTAACTCGGGCTCTCCTAAGCCTAAACCAATTCGCTACTTAAGTAAAGTTTTTAACATGCAAATGGATTTTATCTAGGAGTCGCCACTAATTTATTTTTGGTGGGTCGATTAGAAACCTAAGTAAAGTAATGGGAGTTTTACTTTACTCCTACGAACCAGAGACTATGGGTATGGGGACTTGGTTACACTAGATTCCTCTAATGCCCTTTCGGTACCATTATTTTATTTTCTAAAAAATGTTTTTGCATGTAGCTTAAATTGATTTTAAATCTATTTCCCTAACATATGAGGTAATTCATGCAGGTGTGCTATCCACCAATTTAACAGATAAACAATAAATAAATTGCAAAAACTTACCTCAAAGTAATAAAAGTATTTGCAATGTTAAATTAAAATCCACATCAACAACCCTAAATATGGTTTCTAATTAACACACAATTTCTTTTATTTTCACTTAATTAATGAAAATCATGCAATATGCAGTGCAATATTAACTAAATGAACTAATTCTAATGACATGTAATTTCTAATTAAATGAGCCTAGCAAAAATACTAAATGACTTGCGTTTCAGTGAATCTAACCCTAATGACGTGCATATGACATTTTTTTTGTATTTTTCATGAAATTCAAAATTTGGTGAAATGTGAAAATGACCTAACTAGATTAAGATCCTATTTAATTTATATTAGGAATTAGGTTGCGCCAAATCCTAATTTAAACTAAAATATTATCTTAACCTAAATAATCCTAAAATGCAATATATCTAAAAAATACCTAAACTTATAATAAATTAAGAAAAAAATATTATCTAAAATTAAACTAAGTGCAATTTAACCCTAATATGCAATGGCGTACAAAATATGCCCTAATTCTACATGACACATGTATGATTTTGATTTTTTTGATTTTTTTTTTAAATTTGAAATAAAATTCTTATTCTAAACATGTAAACCCTAAAACATGCAATATTCTAACTCAAACATATCTCAAGATAAACAAGGCAATTAAGATGAGACAAGTCATTCAAAATCATCAAAAATATCACACATCGTTCAGATCAAGGGATAATATTTCGCTATTAAAATCGATAAATTGATCTTAAGCCTTATAGATGAAATAAAAAATCCTGGTGCGGTTGTGAATCATGTGATATATTGGGATTTCCAATTATGCATGGATAGGTATTTAACCAAAGAAAACAACATATAAAGAAATAAGAATAATAATAAATAGAGAAAAACCTAAACTTGCCTAATAAAGTAAAGCAAAAATACCTAATAATTTTTTTTTTAAAGAAAAAGGGAAATCCCGGCCGCTGGTTTTGGGGGAATCACGGCAAGGGTTTCGTAAAAGACACCGGAAGCGGCTCAATGGTGGCGAGGCAATAGGGAGCGTCGTAGGTCTAGGTGCGGGTGAGGGACTCCGAGCACGGGCAAGGGTAAGGCGGAGACGGCGTCGGGGCGGTGAGGCAACAGGGAGCGTCGCTGGTGGAGTAGGAGCTTCGGATCTCTTGGCGTCGGTCACGAGCAGGGTGGAGAGCAACCCCGAGTCGCCAGGTCACTGGATCTGTGGCGTCGGGTCACTGGTTGGAGGTTGCGATGAGGTTGTAGGCGGAGCGCGATGGAGCAGGGGCTTCGGATTGACATGGGCTCGCGAGTGGAGGTTCGGAGCGCGGTTCGACGTCGTGGGTGGGCCGAGTCGCAGCAATGGCGGCGGGCGAGGTAGCGACGGTGTGGGCAAGCAGAGCCGGCGCCGGCAGGGACACCCCCATGAGGAAGATGAAAAGTCACGTGGGCGCTTTTCTCTTTTTTTTTTTTTGTTTGGTCTCTCTCTCTCTCTCTCATGTCATTTTTTCAACTTTTCACTATTGTGTACTTTTTCACCCAAAAGAAAGAGCCCCCTTTTACTTTGCGTGCGGTGTATTTTATAGGTCCAAAAAATGTATCCTCACAACATATATTTTTTCCTTTTTTGCTTGCGTACAATACCCCTAAATATGTCGTTGAAACATACATACCCCGTGCAATATTTCCTTTTATATTTGTTGCATATTCTATCCTGAAAAATTCCCTATTTGCACAAAATACACTCCTATTGTATATTACCTAAAAATATGAAAAATCTAAATGGAATATGTGAAAAATCTTCCCTTCATTGGTGGCCTAAAATAAAACAAAATAAAAATAAAATGTTTCTAAATTATATGCCTTGTTTTTTTTTTCTTTACTTTAGTAAAAATTAACCCAAAATTTGTGAAAAAATTTAGGTGTCAACATCCAGATTCACCCTTAACTAGGGATATATCTAGTAAATGATTTTATTATAATTAGCATCTCGCACTTCTCTATTACATCATTCAATTACAAGAAAAAGAGATTATCTATATCTAGTAATTATTAATGGGTTTAGGCCTAAACTACCAATAAAATATGGACTTAAACTATAAAAGCCCTCTAGCAACCTAGGCATGCTACTCTTGTGACCCCCATCGAAGAGGCCTCCCCAAACTCCCACCTGCTCACTAGGGCTATGCAAAAAAAAAAATGGGAATTGTTCGAAATGGGATCGGACCGACTTAAAATTGACGGTTCCTATGGGGACCGGTTTAGTTCCCAGTTCCAATTAACCATAACTTATGAGTACTAGTCCGATTCCAAGTTCAAGATGTGGAGTTGTTCGACTAGATTGGTATACCAGATTGGTACATATATATATATAATTTTTAAATAAAAAAACTTTAACTTTTCAAATCAAAATCTTAGTTTCCTCTTCATTTCTCTCCATTCGTCGCCTCACTCATCTCGCAATCTTACCTTCCTCTCTCATTCTCACTCTCAATGGGCTCTAACTTTGTTGATCCCTTTTTCACTCTTGCTCTAGATCACCTCGAGCCTCGTTGCTCTCTCTGTAATTTTTTTTCTTGGTTGTTTCTGACCTCCAACCTCGTTCACTCTCAAGTCTTGTGTCTCTTTTGAAGTGAGGACATTTCGATCAGTTCCATGTACCCATTGAAAAATTGGATTGGATCAGCGATCGGGTTCCCATGTGAGTCTATGGAATCAACAAGCGGTTCTTGATTTCAATTTTTTTAGAGTCAGTCCTTAATTGGGAGTGCTTGATTCCAGGGAGAAAACCACCCACTCCAAAACGGATCACCACTACTCTTCATTAGAAAGTGGAATGTTCGTGCTATCCTGTCAATGAGCAACACCCCAATATTGTGACACGGAAAAGTTCTTGTAGTCATATATATGAAGGATCATCGCCATTAGTTGGTCACCTTGCCCTTGGCCGCCCCGTGGCCACGTGGAGGCAAAAAAAGAGAAAAGAAAACAAGAACAGAAAATTCGGACAGACACGAGTCCCCCGAAGAGAGGAAATTCTCCCTTTTATGGTGATTGCGTTTCAGTTCGAACTCAAAATAGGAATCCAATTCGAGATGCCGCGGCTTTATCGAACGGTGCAAAGTCGGACACAGCAGTGGCCAAATGGCCACGCAATCGAATCGTGTCCTGCCCACACAAATGTTGATGTCTCACCGGTTTCTGCCTTGTCTGAATTGACCCCTCATGAACAAGAGGATCTCAAAACTATATCACATGGGGAACCACATCCTAATAATTTTGTCTACTGACGTCGTACTCCATGTTGGCTTTTCGGATGGGATTGAAAGCCTACATACATAAATAGCGAGGAATCCATTGTATTGAGACAATTGGAAGTTTCAACTCATCGCCCCGTGATTTTCTTTCGAGGTTGACCGCCCCAGAGGATTCGATGAACCGGCACCGAAGTTCATAGACACATCTAGAGATGATCGGACATGACATTAGAAATAACTTTACCGACAAATTAGGGCTAGGCTTTCGAGGGTTTGAGTTTATATTGGCTAGAACGTGTTAAAGCTTGATGAGTTACTGTGCGTGCAAGTGTTATTTCATATCTCGTTTCTCGCATGCATGATGATAATCTACCTTGAAGGAAGAATATATAAAGGCTTGAATGTAACAAATGATAAAGGTCAAAATCAACACATAAATTACAATTCGAACTTCAATAGTGAATCGGCTATATCCCTATTAATGTTATTTACTTCTCCGATTAAGCACTCTTTACATAATTATAAATTGTGAATAGGTAGACTAACTTCATCACACTATTTTTATATATGGATTCCAATTAAAACAAGATACCGTGTTCTACAGAATCTTGATGGGTCCACTTATCACGGTGAGAATTAAGAAATTATTATCTCAAATTGATTAAATAAATTTATATTATTATTTTACTAAATAATAATAATATTATTTACTGGATTTAACCCCCTTAGGGGTAGAATGATTTTTCACCAGGGTTTTTCTAGGGAGGGTCATTGCGCCATGACTCAATTGTAATTGGCACAATGCTATAGTTCACATTCTTTGACTTGGTGGGATAAAATATTATTTTCCTGTCCAAATTATTGAGTTTCGGTCTACCAATAATGGATTTAGCATGTGTAGCATATGATGGTGGTCTATCTCGATAGGTGAGATCCATGATTGAAACCAGGACCCTGATGGTTAAACCTCGTGCTAAAGACAAAACGAATTATTGCAACATATAACATAATAACCTAGTGGGGGGAAAAATAAACATTTTCAACTTTAATAATTGAAGCCCATGTCATGATGTTGAATCAGTCCTTCCTTTAGTGAAACGACATTTGACTTATATTATTGTAAGCTCCTAGATTTACCCTAGATATTCTCAACCTTGCCATAGAAGAAAACGCAAATAGTGAATTCTTACCAAGTCATAGAAAGAAATGTCAAGAAATAGAGGAGATATAGAATGATTTCTTGCTTTACTAACTCCGTTATGCATCATCAGTGCCAATGATCGCAAATCTTTTTTGGTATGATGCAGACTAAAATTTCAGTGGAAAATCTGAAGAAAATATTGAGCTAGAAAATTTGGAAAAAAAGTTAGAAAAATAAAAGAGGGTTTTGGAAATTATTTGGAAAAAAAGAAAATAAAAAGAAAATGAGAGGTACAACTAGAAACAATCACATCCCAGGAACACTTGGGTACAGAAGCAGCCAAAATTCCAGGGCTCAGAAGAAGCCTCCACTGAATTCAACATCCCCTGTACAAGACAAAAGATGATAACTTTCTCCATTTTTTTTTTTTTTTTTTAATCCCTTTTTGGTTGGGTTTTCAAGAAAGCCAAACCAAGATCAGGATTAGCTAGGTTTTTCTCTGCTTTCTGTTACCCTCAATCAGTACAGTGAGTATGGTGATTCATCACCAAATTTGGGAGGTGCTGGTTGATCTTGAGTACTTCTTAGAAGACGAAGAAGAAGAGGAAGACAATGAAGAAGAAGAAGATGATGAAGACGACAGATCGCCAGACCTCCTCCTCAGCATCTGCCTCATCCCATCAGCGACTCTGAATGCAGGGCCGGACTTGTACTTTCTGCAGAAGGACATGTGAGCTCCCACGGCTTCTTCAACCCCGAATGGCTTCTTGTTGTTGCTGTTGGCTCTGTTTACTTCGTCCCGGACGGCCTCCGAGCACAACCCACAGAGCCATTTGCCTTCAAATTTGGACTTCACTTGGGATATGTAGTCTTGGGTGCAGTCCTCCTTCAGCCCACAGCACTCGCACTTCACCATTTCAATCTCCATACTCTGTTCTCGTTCCTCTCTCTCTCTCTCTCTCTCTCTCTCTCTCTCTCTCTCTTCACCTTCCGGGTCTTCTTTTTTTGTAGGGTTTGTCTTTGGGCGGTTTGAGGACTTTTTTTCCCAGAGAGACTCTCAAAAGTCAGGAGCTAAAAAGTGATCAATTTGGGAGACTCTGCCGCAAATTGAGGATGCCTTTTTATAGTTGGGCTTGACTTATGCAAATGAGAGAGAGAGAGAGAGAGAGAGAGAGAGAGTGGGCATGGGGGAGAGCAATGAATGATTTCTTTACAATTTCTTTTTTGTTTCATTTTTTTCTGACCCATTAGGGTTGGTGCCTCATCACATGAGATAGTTTTTGGTGTATTGAAAGTAGTGCGAAGCTCTGAATCTCTCGAAGAGGAGGAGAACGTTTTTATAGCTTTTTTTTTTCTTTTGGTTCATAACATTTTTCATAGCATATGCGTAGAGTAAATTGAAGAAGTTGGTCTAGGGCAGTGTAAAATAGGGATAAAGTCACTCTCAATTTCTATACTTACAATTTAAAATTGCCCTTCTACCTTTTTTCCCTACTCAAAATGGCCGTTATTCTTTTATAAACGATTCATAGTCATATACTTGTTTAATTTGATTGGTGTTAAGGCTTATGATTTGCTCAAATTTCTCACATGATGCCAAATAAGCACCCTATCAGCAACAATCATCAAAGAGGCGGGCGCCACCTCGAGGTGGTGGTGATCGTTGTCACCTGGGGGAGGAGTTTTCGGGTTAGAAAATTTAACATCATTAAAATCATATTAGCAAAATCAATCATCAAATTCCTCTAAGGATGTAAATATAACTCTCTCGTTAAAAATAATCAAAAGATGATTTTGAAATTCTAACAAAAATATAAGAACTAAATAAGATTTTTAACTGCTAGCAATTCCACCGTCTTATGTGAAACACCATAGATTTTTCATCTCTTGGCACAATTGTCCGAATCATGTGCTCTCTCTTAATCTTGAATACAACTATTTGAGATATTTGTTGTTGTAGAGAGCGAAGAGGGTTTTTTTTTCAAATTAAATGAAGTGGTTTTCGCCCATTAACCTCCTTCGACACCACATCCTAAACCATGAACAAGGTATTTTGTGCAGATTATATGGAATAAGATGGTTTTGTACTCATTTATCTTGTCCAGACCATTTATAGCTAGACTCAATTACCCTTTCATTAAAAGTCTTGTTTAACGAACACCTCCCGTCTGTCTCCTTTTACAATGCAAAATTCAAATATTTGATCTTGATAATTTGTCTTCAAACTTCGAAAATTTATACCATTATAGGTAGTTTACAAATTACAATGTCAAAATTTCAGCAACACGGTCTTTTGATGTGAAATTGTTCACCGGGCAATGGTGTTTACTATTTACCAAAGTGAAATCATAAGCAATTTGATAATTTGCTTGGTTAACCATCTCATAAGAATTTGAAAAGTCATGCAATAAATCAAAACGAATTAATTCAATAACAAGTTCTTAATAGTCCTCTCGTCATTTTCCTATCGAATTCTTTTTACATTTGTTGCTTTCCAAGCCGAAAGCAAAAGGCTCTAAATTTCCCGAAGCTTAAAATAACTAGAGAATTGGTGTAATATCCGATTTTAATAAGTATAATTGTCTTCCTCGCTTAACACCTTTTTTCAAACCGCATGTTTTGCATTCCATTAATTTTTTTTTTCATCGAGCAACAGTATACATGGAACATCTATTAGAGATTATTCGGATGCTCAAAACATTTAGCACAAACATTTTTTATGTATTGCCTGCAAGGCTGCAACATATTAGACAATAATTGAGAGAGAGAGAGAGAGAGAGAGAGAGAGAGAGAGAGAGAGAGAGAGAGAGAGAGAAGTCTAGTGGAGAAGGCAGCCATAATTTACTCCATGTTCTCAGGGACATGGGCAGTGGAAAATGAGACAATGTGGTCAGGGGGGCCTCATGAGTGGCCTTTTCTAAGCATTTTATAGAGCGACACAGTTCATCAGGCAATAGAAAATTCATTAGGTTACATGTTCTTCTCCTCTCTCCTTTGTCATTTTGCAAATGCATTGGTTGTTGGAAACTCCATATAGTTATTCTATTCTCACCTTTTCTTTCGCCCCCTTTGACGGTTACTTTCAGTTGAACCGGTCGTTGTTTGGCTTGTTTCTTGGCTTCGCTCCACCAAGCCATGGCTCGAGCTTCTGGCTCAGACATATGTTTCTATTTTCTTGCTCTTTCTTCGGGTTTAATGAGCTTAATTTCTGTTTTGTCCCTCGTGCAAATATTAAGTTGTTTATAACGCCAGATTTTATGTGCATATCACGTTATCAAGAGTAATGGTTAGGCGAAAAAATCATTGTCGATGGACCTAATGAAAATTTTTATTGGATATCGGTTCTTACTTTTCGACCGATATTGAACCACCCCTTATTATACCTCGAGGTTGTTCAAAGGATTCATTATGTGAGGACAAGAACAATTCATAGGTGACATTTTTCTTTCTTCTTTAGTACAAGGATGAGAAAGTCTGTAGCCAATAACCTTCCTCAAGCTTGAAATATCACATATGCCGTAAACTATTTTCTAAGTGATAGGCTCCTAAAGGGACTCAAGGATGGGCAAGCACTCCTCAATAAATGCAACACTTTTTTCCCCTCTTGTGAAGTTTTATGAGATCATTATTAACTATTTCAAAAACTCAAACATTTTAAATAAATGCGTAATTTATTATTTAAATATTTGATCACTCCCCTTTATACTTAGTCTATTTTTTTTTTTTTGCTTAGTACTACTATATGTAAAAATATCTCATTGGGGAGGCCAATAGGACATGAAAGATTTGACTCAAAATATCTTGCTCTAATATCATCTGAGGTGGTATGGTATCACTGCCAATTATTTTAGAATCTTAAATTTTTCAGGGGCATATATGAATTTATTACTTAAATTTTCTACCACTTTATATCTACATCCTGATTTCTCAAATGGGAAAGAGAAGCAACAAGGTTGCTGTACACTTCGGACGGTTGAATGTAATTCTAAAAGGGGAATCGATTCTACAATAATTGATGACCCTCTCCTTCACCTGCTTTTTGTCTTGTATTGGGCAAATGATTGTTTTTCAATGTAGAAGGTATATATTTTTCATGTGACTTTTGATTTGTAGTTAGAATCATTTGGTCCTTTTGCACGTAAGGGCATTTTCATACCCATTTCCCCAACCCCCCCGATTTGTTCACGTCCCACACTTCGCCATTTTCTCTTGTCCTCTCCATTGACTTGCGCATGTAAAACCCTTCTTCCTTTATTAAACCTTTGCTAACACAAATTGAAAATTCATGTGTTTGGTAATGTTGGACCATCTCGCATCACTTTCTTGTTGATGCCATTCTTTCTTTCTTTTGGCAACACCATTGAAAAGGAAATATATCGGTTGCTCAAATTAGATGACACAATGCCTGAAATTTCCACACCATGTTGAGTTGCTTAACGAGTAGGGCATTGAGCGTGCTTAACCCACATGCGACTTGGGGTTACTTTCTCCATCGCTTTAGTTCTCCATCACGTCATCTTTTGCTCGACAATTTTGTCAAAAAGAGTGTGCTAGAACTTGGGATATGGCTCTTCATCATTGGCTGAGTTTCGTCCGTCCAAATTTGTACTCGGACGGTCCCTTAGGGCTCCATACCCATTCGATTTGACCGATGACTATCGTCCGAGCAAGCCTGTTTGGTACTTTAGTCTGTGGTACTGACAATGTGGAATAAGGCAAATCAGAATCCACATTTGAAATGAACTATTAACTACATAGAGTGCAAACAATTGAAACTTGGCTCTGATACCTTGTATAAAGGTTTTATCTAAATATTAATGTCGTTATTTGGAGAAGAATCACATGTATATACAGTTTAGACAAATCCCATTAATAAGTGATTTATGACACGTGTCTCTGTAAATTATCTTTGCACAGTCAGTAGACCTAACATGAGTCTACATACGGATTACAATAGCAGGATTTTTATTCCAGCTGAGTTCTTCAATTGCCAATGAATTTTGTTAAGGCATGCTTCTTTATTGGCCGTTGGAATTGCATCATTCTTAATTCACAAATCACACACACGCACATCTATATATAAATAGATGGTAAGAGGTATTCTGTCAATAATAACAACAGCAACAACAGCAGCAGCAGCAACAGCAGCATCAGCAACAACAACAACAACAACAACAACAACAACAACAACAACATCAACAACAACAATAATAATAGTAATAATAATTCAAGGTGATAAAGGACTCTTGATGGACCAAATTTTTATTACATGTATAGCTGCGGCCTTTTGCCTACCTTGTAACCCTAGTATCTATCGGAAGAGAACCACGCTCAAGAGATATATGTGCATGGTCCACTTATAGAGTGGAGATTTTGATTGAATCCCCAGTACATGGATCGCAATCATTCCATGAATGTCAAAACCACGCATGATCTCACCACAATCTAATCATCAAGATTGATTTCAACGTAAGCAACAATTGAAAAAGACTCATCAATGATCAGGCGCAGTCATGATCTATCATATGGACTATGCATTGCCTTGCACTTTCAGAAAAGGAAGAAAGAAAGAGAAATTATTTTGCTCTTGACTTTCTCATGCTTTAGCTCAACCTTATCCAAGAGACCCACATGATGGAGGTTAAGGAGAAAGGACTCCTATGATTGCATAATTGCAAATTTTGAAAGAATGGAGTCAAGTAATTGAAGAGATTGCGGTGAAGATCTCAAAGTTATCTTTGTATTGACTTGCAAGAGAGCAAAAACATGTACACGAAAAAAAAAAAAAAAAAACAGAATTATTACTTTTATCTCTTGAAGAAGGTAGTACAGGAATACACGTAGGTGCTCATGGAATCATGCATTCACATTGAAAAAGCTGAAACTATCATATCTAAGGATGGTCCCACCTTTACTATTGGTGTGCATGAAATGTGCCTATTATTTGGTTCAGCACTTGCAGTTTGCAAGTTGCATTCACCAATTAGAACCAATCATTTCTCCCTCCATTTTCATCCTTACCCAAAATCATTAGAAAATGTCAAAAAGCCAAAAGAAAGGTCACGTTTTGAGTTCATGTTGGTCCTCTTAAGCTTTTCAGATTATTATCTGCATTTCAAGGAACATCTGAACATACTTCTATATGACCTAGTCTCCATGAGCCCTCGCACTATTTTTTTTTTTTTTTTTTTTGGGTGACTTCGTCTCGACAAGTGAACACTATAAACACAGAAGCAGCCAATGACATATCCCTTCTAGAGAGCCGCAACTATGTCCTGGCCTGCTCTATATTTCTCTTCTTTTTTCGAATTTGAGCTTGTCTCCACATGCCCTCATGCCGTCATCTCTTCTAGTTTAATGTAACTCAAAATGAATTCTCATTTTCCTGTGTTAATTCTCTTTGATAAGGGGGCTTCAATTCAAGTAGATGGGAGGCCTACAAATCCAAGGCCTTGTTATGCAATAGAATCTCATAATTAGATCATCGGATTCATGTCATAGCACCTGACATTTGCATATTATTAGATTCTAGGGTTTCGGGTAAGAATAGTGAGAGGATCTAAAATTCTCTTACCTCTTGTTTGCTAGCAAATATAGCCCAACTTGAGCGATTTAGATTGATTAGACTCAACTTCGTCCTATTCTCCCGACAGATGAGACTTTAATTAAAAGGTCCAAGTAGAAAGAAGAGTATCACTACCTTTTGTTTGAGGCATAAAGAAATAGATTATCTGGGATTTTCTCCCTTTAGGGGTTAGTGCTTCGTTTAAAAATAAAGGTTAATCAAAAACGGTTTCAATGCTTGAAATCTTAGTTACTATCCAAGCAACTTGATCATCTGAACCTTCTATGTGGTATCAGGTCTTTTGACTCATTAATTTACGCAATTGAATCCTTCTGTGACTTGTCTGCGACAACTTCATCAATTCGCTCGTGGAGCACTGCCAAAGTCAGGGGCAGAAGAAAGAGAAGGAGCATCTCCATGGCAAAAAGTTTCTACATGCAGTCAATGCACGGGAGTTCACTGCATTTCAATTGTTTAACTGTGTAGATTCCTCATGGAACTAAGACTATCTAATGATTAAGATGAAGTGAGTTCATATATGCCGAGCATATACAAAACTTGCTCCTCCATAATTAATAAGAGTTGGCCAATTAGACTTAGAACTAGTGCATGCTTATCAGTTGGCCCTCAAAATTAGTGGCTAGGGGATGGTCACAACCCTCACATTAGCCCAAGGTGATCAACTCTATGATGAACTCCCTTCCCCCAAAACTGAAACCTTTTATATCTAGGAAACCACATGCCATGTCAACATGGAATGATACTTTTTAATAATTTTTTAAAATTAAAAATTTATCATAGTTATCAAAAGTAGATTATAGAAGAAACTGATGCTACAAGTTTAACAAAAAGACTCAATTGCAATAAAGGGGGAAAAAGAGACTTAAGAGAATCAAAGTCCATGTTAATTGAGAATCAACGATGACTATGGCTATTGGGGCTCCTCTTTTCTTTCACTATGGCCCTTTTTAGGACAAAATTGCGAGCACATGGGTCGAATTGGACAATAGCTTATGATGGGACCTAAAGTTCTTCTTTTCTAGTCTTATTTGACTTCATTACATGCACCTCCTCATGCACAAATGATAGAAGTTGAAATAGGATTTTCTTTCCCTCTCTTCAAAATAACATGAACCACCCCCTCGCCCCTTCTCTCTCCCTTTCCTCCTCTATTTCTCCAAACCAAACAAGCAGGTACAATCTTCTCTCCAAACTATTGGTTGGCCATCAAATGGGTCCACGAAAACCAAGAAGTGCCCTAGCATGTGGGTTCTTTCGTGTGTTCAACTTGAAGAAACCCCACAAACACACACCCGTGTTTTCTTATAAAAGAGTAATTGTCATCATCAAGAGGCAATTTTCCAACATGTGAGTGCTTGTGCTTGTCCGGTAGATCTCCCACATTTCCAATGGCCACAGGAGCATTTCATGTCTCTTTCTTCGTGGTCTCCAACAGCAAACCCTGTCCCTCTTGAGACTCAAACTCATACCAAAGCCTAAGCTGCACCATCAATTTGGATTCAGATCTTCTCCACCAGCAATTTTCTTTATCATTATTTTTTTCTTAAAGTAGGGCAAAGTCTTGTCTCGGGTTGATAATTAGAACATGACCATTTACTCCACTAAATTTATATGATAAATTAAGGATATCTACCTTTCTTAATTAGCAGAGGATAAATTCACTCATCCTTGCAATATAAAACATGATATAAGAATATGTAGACCTTATATTCCCAAAAAGACCTTATCTTCCCAAAAAGCAAATAAGTGGTGATGTGTCACTATCTCAAAAGAGAGTTAATTGATAGGATCCAAACTCATAAAGAGGACGACCTATTGTATAAGTAATTTGTTCAATTTTGTAAAGTACTGCAAGAGTTAAGTTTACAATGTCATTCCATTCATGAATTGCTTGTGGAAGTATGTATTATATAATTGGCAAGTCGACGTTGTAACATTATCCTAATGTGATGTTTTTCTTTATCCCTGATTGGAGGAAGTTTTGATTGGTTGAAGCAAGCACAGGCCGAAGTTTTGCATGTGGAAAATGTTGACATTTATAACCCATTAATCAAACGCTTGGTTGGAGGTTGACACAATATAGGCCTTTCTCCCATTGTTCCATTGTTATTAGAAAAAGAATCACTAATATCTAATAAAAATTGTCAAATTCGTGGAGAGAGTGCAATTTCACACATTAAGAAACTTGAATTCCTTATTTCATTCTTAATTACCAAACAAAACGTTTTGAAATTAAAATGTGAAGTGAATTTGAAAATGAAGATCTCAACCGGATCTTGAGTAATGAGAGTTATCAATAGAAATATTATGCTCAAACTGGCTAGTCACTCTTCCTAGCTCCAATAGACACATCAACATGAACTGACCAAATTTGGAATAGAAGGATTTTATTTACAAAACTCATGCAAGTTGAAAAAATTAATTAGATAAATTAAAAGTTTAAGGAATTAATTAAAAAACATGTGCAAAGTAAGGGACCAAAGGTAGAATGTTACGTCAAAGATAGATGCACACTTGGGTTGAGTGTATATTTTGTGGCTTCTAGCCAAAGGGCGCTTGGCTTGGCAGTCTCAGCCAAGCCACTGGGATCAAATAATTTATTACATAATTCACATGTATCTCAATAGTTTTTCTATATGAGTTTGGTTAGCCGCACGTATATATATGCACATATAATGCGAACATATCCAAATAAATTTGCTATATAATATATATATACTTTTTCTTCAGCTATCATATCACACCCTCAACAGGATTGGCTCCACGCCTTGATCGTGCACAGGGTCAATGATTTCTCACATGGGGCCTTGTCTGTTTCTCCCGTCTATCATATGAACTAATGTAATGAAAAAAAGAACATAAAATATTAATAAATGAATTAGCAAAAGGAAAAAGAAAAAAAAAATTGGAGGTGTCATCATAAAATAAAGCCTTCACATGGCTTCCCACATGCATCCACTTTAACTCTTGACTCTCATTTAAGGATCTTCCTCTGTACTCATCTAACTGCCTCTTCCCCTCCTCCATATCTTCTCTTGCTTGCAATCAATCATTTGTCAATTTGCCGATTGAAAATGTGTTGTGTTCATGGGAATGAGGAACGCTCTAGATATTTATAGCCGCACTGAATTGAATAGGGGAAGCTCACCCTAACCATCCTAAGGATTGGATCGAGTGACTTGACATTTCATTTGGACATGGAAAATTTTATTTTTGAACTGTGGTATTCTGCACTCAATAGTGATTTTAGAAATGATGGTTGCCCTGTGCAGGAAATCTTACGCAATGCATGCGAGTGATGTGATTTACGTACATCTATAAAGATTAGTCGAGTTGAAAAATTCTGATATCCCACATAAAGAAAAAATGAAAGCTCATCTTCAACTATCATCTATGTCCACTTTGCCTCCTATAGGATATGAACATCATCCCCAGAAAAAATGGTAATCATAATAATAACTGAATTTAGAAATAGAGATTGTCCTTAACTGGAGAAATTTTTAGCATCATGAATGCTCAAGCGTGACCGGAAATCCTACTTTAGGTAGAATGGGTAGTTGAAACAGGAATCGAACGTTAAGTGATGCCTCAATTGACATTGAAGCCTGCCCCATTAACCATGTCAATTGAACCTTGACTTTAAAATCACTCAAAAACTTTAAAGATCTAAAAAGTACAAATTGCAAAAAAAATAAGGTTATACTAACAATTTATCTATTGTCAAGTCAAATTGGATACTTGTAACGGTAACTGCAACATGTAGATATCACCTCTCCATTCAAAAGCCGGAGCGATATCAATAACAATAGACCCATAGTCGGATTCAATTATCTTGGGGACCCATAGTCGGAATTCGATCATCTTGGGGAATCGATTAGTCTAACATGTTGTCATTCCAATTTATTTTGACTCCATTTATTTCGCGAAAAATGACAAATTTGAAAAATAGTTTCCCAAGACCGACTGCTTGTATTGTTTAAAACAATTACTCGATGAAAAATATTTTCATTATTAACGATAATTTATGTCTATTTTTTTTAACTATGAAAATACTTTTCATTTAATTTCTTAAACAATAGTAACGGTTATTTTTATTTTCTTTTTAAATTATTTATTTTTCACGAAATAAATGCACCATTTATTTGAAAAGTTACTTAAACAAATATTATTAGTAACTTCTATTTTCCACTGGGAGAATCGTCGCCAATCTTCTCTAGCTTTGACTACTTTTTGCTTGAACCTTAAGTCCGATCCATGTGCTACCATATCAGTCTAAACCTAAGCACATTGAATGGGTATTCCAATTGTTCTCTTTTCCAAACTGGCCGTCCACCAATTTCTTAAACGTTTTCTTGGCCAAACCCTACTTCCCTTTGGCCCCCATTGGGACAGCGGTTTATGGATTCCACTTTTGTGATTCTGTGGACCGGTTTGGAAGTTATTGAATTCTCTAGTGTTTGAACTTTATGTTTTAAAAATTGGCTCAATCATTTGAAACTCAACCACCCATTTCAACTTCCAACTCCACCATATTAAATCTTCTTGGAAGGGTGATATTTTGGCCTCGACCCATGAAACCCTAAGGGCGAAATAATGTGCTACATACATATCTGGGTACTATATCTATATATCATGATTGAATATGGAATTGTTTTGGATAAACGTTGCGAACTCTATTAAAGGGCCCATGCTGGAAAGAGTTGAATGCACTGCGAAAATAGGAAACGAAAAGGAGAGGAGAGATCAGAGAATCTGAAATGCCAAAAGATGAGGAGTGTATATTCATATATGATTATGACGTAGTATGCTTAGAATGCATTTGTTCTAAAAAATAAATGATTTAGAAAATATTATTACCTGTATTACTTATAAAAATAAATTAATAATTTTTTTTCATAATTCAGGAAAAATTTTATATATAAATTGTTATCAATGGTGAAAATATATTTTAATAACTAGTTATTTATAATGAGATTGTGACATAATACACTTAGGCTCCGTTCATTTTATGGAAAATATGGTGTTTTTAAAAAAATGTTTTTTAAGAAGTCATTTTCCAAGAAATAACCATATTTTTCACTATTCGGTAAAGAAAAAATTTCCACCATGCACCCCTTTTAATAATTCGTTATTATTATATTTTTTAAATTGCAATTTTTCATTTTTCTTTCTTTTTCTTTTTCTTTCTTCTTTTTTTTTTTCCTTTTTTGTCAGTCAACTAGCCAAGGTCAAGAAAGAGGAAGAAAAGGAAAGAAAGAAAAGAAAAAAAAAAAGAAAAGAAAATTAAAATTAAAATTGAAATTTTTTAAAGAAAAAAGAAATAGATAACATAAAAATAAAATGAAAATTAGTTTGGTGAAAGAAAATGAGTTGGAAATAGTTATGGAAAATGTTTTCTACTTTTGAGAAGTGAAAAATATTTTCCTCACTTTTGAAAGTGTTTTTTTTTTCAATAATAGAAAACTTTTTTTTTACTAATTTATTTTCCATAAAATAACATTGGAAAAGTCAGAATACGTTTTCCAAGACGTTATTTTCTATAAAATGAATAAAGCCTTGGAGGCAAGTAAGAGCATTGCATGTGAGCTTTGGAGGATTTTACCTTTGTGAAATCTTTTAAGATAGCTCTAACAAATATTACATGAAATATTCGTAAAAATATTTGGAGATTTCCTGGAAGTCTAGGTCTGATCTATATATGGAAAACAAAGAAAAGTTTCTGCAGTGGTCAGTATCTCTGTAGTCTTCTCCATGCAAAACCAATCTATACTAGCCTATCATGTGCGTGCATGAATGCATGTCTTTCTCATGAGCAAAATTTATTCAAGTACTAAGAACAATGCTGGAGATATTAAGACCGACACATTGAATTGGATTATTAAATGATACGACAAATCACCGTTAGATGCTTAGATGGGTGCATCGGTTTAAATGACCATTCACAATTTGTTAGATCGCCACTTAGTCAACCCATTTAGTATACCAATCTCGGTGTCTCTAGCATTAATCACCTGCTCATTAGGCTCAACTACAATTTAAAAGGTGATTACTGGATCCAATGTATTGTCCTCGATAAAGATACGGTGCTTTTACAAGCTCTCGAGGAACTATCTTTGGTTCCTAATACTTGGTAATTCATTAGAAAGACGATGATGAAGCATAAGATGAAACCACCTAACTATTTATTGTCCGACAGGTTTTATAGTTACCCAACATTTATGTGAGCAGGTCTTCCATAAACAAAACAAAGATAAGAAAATTGAAGACGGATAGGACAAGTAACCAAAGCACGAACATGTGGCCTGACCAGGAACCTCAAAAGCTCATTGGCACATGAGATTTGTAAGGAAGCTTGAACATGCTATCATGGGAAGTTTGGCCTTTAGTGAGGCCCTAGCGGATCAAATGTTGAAGTTTTTGAAGTCATGTTCAGTTCAGTCCCTAAAAAAATTAAATTTGGTATGCAGAGAAGAAGTTGGGATTGGAGAGAATGGACAAGACAATGGATAAGTCGGAGGACCCACCACGTGGTGTTGTCCAATGAATCGTCCACAGGAGACAAGTGTCCTGAAAAATTGGGCTATTGAGAATGACTCATGAGTTTGTGAACACCATGGACTTGGCTTTGCACATTTATGGACTTGTCAAGTGGGCAAAATGTGGACTGTTCTTTGGATATATTATTATTAATTTTGTTGCTCATCAACAAATGTAGAAATATGGCCTCTTTGCTGCTTGTGTTGTTTGCCTTATCCTCTATTTGCAGCTTTTCCTTGACACTCTTCCACTCGATTTGATGCCTATGTCCTTTTTGAGTGCAATTTTTTTGTACCGAATCTCTTGCTGTACATCTGCATAGCTCTTGGTTCAAAAGTCAATATACTTCTTACTTCTTACCAAAAAAAAAAAAAAAAAAAAAAAAAAAAAAAATGTAGAAAGAGACCTTGGAGGTGCCTATTTTGTTCCAATTTGCAATCAAACCAATTCAAGTTTCAATTTAGTTTGATGTTTATTCGGAGTATTGCTAACTAATTTCCACTCAAATTTACTAATGCAATTAAATCATTTGCCCAGAGTACATTGGTTTTGTCACATCCTATTAAGTAGAATCATCCAAAATTGTATTATCTAGAATATAGTTTATTCTTTGTGGATAAATTTTGCTAATTAAGATGAATCATATCATTCTTTTCATTCTTAGTTAGATAAATTCGATTGAGTTAAATAAACTAGTTCCTTAAAATTATATTTGAGATATTTTTCGTTTATCCTTTTTGAAAATATAAGTATAACAAGAGATGGAGCTTGTGGACTACGAATCAACATGAATTATTGTTAGCTCCGGCTTTAACATGGGGAAGAAAAAAAAAAGACAAAAATAAACTATTTTTAGAGTGGGTTATTGGGCTCGGGTTCACTTTTTCGAGGTCTAGTGTTCATGTCCGTGAATTAATAATAAAAATAGAAAGGAGGCAAAACCGACATTCCTACTAAACTCGGTAGAAATTTAAAATGTACAACATGTTCATATCACCCTCATGCGGCGTTCCTAAATGCGGACCGAACCCAGTTGCATGGTGCCTTAGAAGAAAAACGAACTGAAGGCCCCAATATGTTGCAGAAATGGGCTTTTACAGGAACTGAAAATATCGTTTATTTCATAAAAAGAAGAATAATGCCGAGAACACATCTTTTAAAATAATTACTTATATCGTTTACAAAAATATATAAATAAAAAATATTTTCATTGGTCAAAAAATTTTTAAACATAAATTATTGATTATTCAAATTATATAAACAATCATTTTTAAAAATATTAATTTAAAATTATTCATTCTTCACAAAATAAATGAAGACCTAATTATGTATTTTATTAGGAAGACCCATTCTTAATTTTTTAGCTTCTCAATTGGGGCCCATTTCTTCTTCTGGCTGTTGGTATCACCCACCATGATCCGAAGGATGAAGTTCCTCGGTCTATTTATTGAATAATATATTTTAGCTGTTTGACAACAACATTATTATTGACATTAGTGACAAATTATGATGCACACCCACATGAACTTCTTTAGACCGCGAATATATCTATAACTACATTTATATCCATACTTATATTCATGTAAAACTTAAATTAAAGCAAATGCGAGTGAGCTTGTCTCACTTTTTGTTGGGAAAAACAAATATCAAAATTCTATAGGATTCACACATCAGTTTTTAAAGGAATTTTCCATGAGATAATACGTTACAAGTTCTCTGCTCCATCTCCCGTTGTTCCTCTCCATAATCAGTAATAATAGAAGTAATTTTTGGGCTTGATTTACGTGGGATTCTTCCCATGATCTCCCCATCAGTTCTTTCCATAACGACTGGTAGCAATTATAAGCTCTGCAAAAGTCGTTGATTGTGTTATTGAGGAGACATTAAACTCCTCGAGGGAAAATGTCAACCCATTTCTTTTTTGACTTCAGGTTTCCTTGGATCGTTAGACCACAACCTCGTCCTTCATGTGTTTCTCAGATTGAGGTTGAGAAGATGATGTCCAACTTCGGCACGAGGTTATACGACACGTCCGTGCAACTTCAGTCGATAGAGACAAGAATGGACCGAGGTTCTTCCCATTGCCCATCTCAAGGGAACAACATCGGATCACTATTTCCAGCTTGACAGCGAGTTTATGCGATTCACGGTGAGCTCCCAGGTAGATAGTTTCCAGTATCGAATCCCATTTTCGACACGTAATGTTGTTGTTGATTAGTTGGGCCTATGTTTACAGAGATCCTACGTCTCACTGAAGAGAACAAATTTCTCCAGCTCTGCTATGCACTGTTATGCTTTCGCTGTTGTATGAAGGTAAAAAGTATTCAAATTGAGTAGATTCCCTTCCTATTTCCTCACTAGTTTAGCAATAAGTTTGTGCTAAATCCAAGATTTTCTCATCGACTCCATAAGACATTTGAAGCAATTATAATGCTCATATGTCTGAGAAATTCGATGAAGTTCTCTACATCCTTAGAGAATCGACGGTAGGTAGTGATAAATGACGAGGGTTATTAGGAAAATTGGAAATGGAAAAGGAAAAACAAATGCCTCCTATTATATTCAAATTGATTCTGGCTCTGAATCTCATGTGACTGAAATCAAGAGAGATTTTTACCACTCTCGGACCGCTCAATTTGGCTGGCAACTTTATTTCTTAGAGAAGTATCGACTCTGTTTGAAGTCTAAACCATGATTTTCCAGGAGCCAAAAGCTTCTGTTCCCACTATTTCCCCAGCTACTAATGGTTTCCACGTTCTCTCTGTTCTTAAGAAAAATGACTGATATTTTACCTGTTCTATATGTTAAGCATACATTTGAGGACTCAGCAGTTCAAAGCATATGGAATGAGACAATATCATACTGCAATTCGACAAATTGATTGCGAACCTAATTGTTCCAAAATCTGAAACTTTCCTATTATAGAAGAATACGCACCGTGAACGGCATATTTTGCAAGTTGAAAATCTGAAAGCTGCATCAATTTAGCGCACACAATTCTGTAGTGAAAAGTGTCATTCTTTCTTACTGCATGAGGTGAACTCGCCCAGTATTTTACTTCAAGCACCTGCTGCTGAGACGTTGAATATATGAGAGTTTGGGCCTAATAGAACCTTGCAATCCACTTACTACAGTTAGACTCAGATTTTGAAAATGTCAGCTGCATTTGGAGGAAGAGTGGCTTCACAACTACAGATTGGAATGAGTGGTAGCTGTAGTTCCAGCCAACTTGCCCTTGACTACGGATACTTGTGATCCTCTCTCTCTCTCTCTCTCTCTCTCTCTCTCTGTGCATATTCTACAGTAAGGTGAATAATATAAGAGGGGCTGTGCCCAAACTAGGAAAATTTAATGGCACAAACCACTCAGTTGGACTTCATCTCAATATCTTCATCGTCGCTCAAGGTCGTGTCAAAATCATCCTGCGGAAGGAGGCCGAGGAGAGGCAAGGGCAACAACGAGCTGAGATTGCACAGCACTATCAAAAAGGCCAAATTGTCAAACCTGTCCTTGGTGATACCAAAGAGCTGTGTCAGTCCAGCACCAATAAGCCCACCTAACACGCTCCCCGCATTGGATATGGACATGAGAGTAGCAAACAATGTAGCTTCCATTCCCTCTGGACACAGTCTTGCCGCCAGGACAAGGACAGGCATGAAAGAAGCCTACAATGCAGATATAAGGGGTTAAATGATCTCTCCAATCTCTATATATTAAAGCAAACCCGAAAGGAACCTTAAACCTCAAACTTTTTCCTAGAAATTCCACAATATACCCATGCATTCTAAGGAAACAAACACTGATTACATATTATCAAACAACGGACAGAATAGTAATTTAAAATGTAAACATTATTATCATGTTATCTGAGACATCTCTTTTAATTTGAGCGATCTTCCTTATACAACAATTTAAAATTATTCCTGAAATAACTCAAACAACATGTTCCCTAGCTGCTAGCACAGAGACTAAGAGTGCAATGGGAGCATCCGTTGGCAAAAGGATCACCAATTTTTCCCTCGATACATCTATTCATGTAGCTATACCTGTAATAGGATCCCCTTTTAGTAGCATTAGCGAAAGAAATCATTTTATCTACTAATACACTTGTCATCCCCCCCCCAAAAAAAAAAAAAAAAAAAAAAAAAAAAAAAAAAAAAAAAAAAAATTCCGCCTAGTAGTAATTCCTTTTCCTGTTTTCCATATTTAAAGTGTGTACTCTTATCTAGTGACTCAGTAGGATAAATCACTAGTTCGTTAAGTCAGCAGTCAGCACCAGAGGATGAGAATAATGCACTGGTGTGAAAGCAATTAAATTAACACATATTCCTTCGATTGTAGCATGACAGCTGATGCTGTCACATGGAAGTCTCACATTGGAAGATTCATACTAGAAGGTTGTACAGTAATCTAACAAAGAAACAAAGCTCAGAAGCAGCACAAGATACAAGAGGCAACAGTATTTGTGCCCCATATTAGGACATTTTAGTCACAAAAATCTGGTTGCCCTGCACAAATATGTACAAATAAGTGATCTTACGACCCAAGTCTTCTATTGACGGCACTTCCAATATCGAAATGACATAATATGGATTTGAGAGATATGTTAGAATGCTACATATTGGCCCTAGAAATCTCAAGAAACGTATTTGGCCCTATAATTCAACAACTTTCATAATAAAAATTTGAAAAAGTAATGAATGAATTCCATTTTTCACTGAAAAGAGAATATCCCAAAACTGCAAATTCTCTGACCAGCATCATGATAATTTCTTATGTTCATGTCCATGGACCTTCATCTAAAACATTATACTAATTAGCCTATATCATAGTCCCCATTTTAGAGCAATAGACCAGCACCAAGGACAACATATGTGGTTGACACCTGTATTTCTAGTCTGACTGACCTAGCACACAATTATTTATGGGCTAAGTGCACTGGGTTTTGCAGAAATGGTGCATGATTAAGATACACCAGCATAATTGAATATATTAGAAACTAATTACCTGGCCCAGAACGGTCAATATTAAGGAGTCGCCAATTGCAAACCATTCATCGCTTATACCAAATTGACGGTTTAAGCCGGTCACAAGGAAAACCTAAGAAAGAAAGAAAGCAAGTGATGCAACAAGCCTGGGAATCAGGGCAGCTTAATCTTAACTAAAAACAAGCATGACACCTGCCTGTGTCATTCCCAGCACTGATCCGAATACTGTTGTCACAACAAAGATCTTCCGTAGTGGAACCTTTTTCAGAAATCCATTATAGAGTCCAACACCAAGAAGTGATGCAACAGAAGTGACAAGTTTGACACGTCCAAGAAACTCCGGAGTGAAACCAAGCTTGTTTGTGCTGAATTCCCAAAAATGTTATCAAAATTGCAATTATGTAAGGAGATGAGAATCCTCCTTCGTCTAGAAAGAGGTGTCGGAATCAAAAAGACCAATCACTTCTGAACTTACGTGAAGTAAAACATAGCAGAATCTGATTGTGGTGTAGCCTGCCAAAGAAAGATGAATAATGTGGGGAGAAGTACATTGGGTTGCTTCACCGCACCCCAAAGCTTTACAATATCCTCTTTTGACTTTTCCAGAAAGCCAGCGTCGGCAAGAGGAAGATTCTGTTTCAGTCCTCTTACTGAACCAACCACTGGCTGCTCTTTAACAAGAACAGCTACTGCAGATGTTATCAGAGGAAGCAGGGCTGTAAGACCAAATACAAACCTGGGACACAAGATTGACATGGGAAAATTCAGTATTTTAGAAGTTGCGAAGGCTGCTTGAAGTGCAACCAGAACAAAGATCAATATTAGTTTGCCAACAAATGAAAAATTCACAATGAGCACCTTACTCCATATGCGTCCACAAGGGACCCACTAAAGTAAGAGCTCACAATTCCACCAAAAGCTGAGGATCCCCAGCATAAAGACTGAAGGGATCCAGCCATGCTTTGTGATTCACCACGGGCCCTCTCCACAACCATGGAATCCACAACCTACAGCATACTTCAATATTTGGCATGATTTGTATGTATCCAGAGGAAACAACACTGGCAAATATTCAACTTAAAGCTAATTATCTCCTTAAGATAGATTTGATTGTGAACATTCAGGTGGAAAACCCAAATAGTAAGAGTGACAAGAAAGTGGAAACAAATCTGACAGATTATGCTATGAGAAAGCTGGTCAAGACATGACCTTTTTTACGAACAAGCAGGTTCAATTTAAGCCCAGCATACTTGCTCATTCCATTACAACTCAACTTCACTATAGTTTCGCATGAAAAAGAGGTTAAGTACGTGCTAGCAATAGGCGTTGTCTAATCTCAATGCAGTGTAATCTCCCTTTGTGCAAGTAGCGAAGAAAAGAGACTCTTGGATTAGCCGTGTAGCCCTTTCATGCTCAGAAAAAGGAAAAAATATTAAGGCATCCTGCAACCAATCACTAGATTCTCATAAAATCGTATGAATTTCAACCACCAATATCCAGAGATACCCAGTTTCCAGTCCTTCATCTGGCATTAAACCATTTCTTTTGCTAATTTGTCATTTTAAGCCGTCATAGAAAATCATAGGCATCTACACAGAAAGTTATTTTTGGAGGCCAAAAAACATCATATCTGTGGAAGTATGGAATTTAGGGTGGATACATACAACATCAGAGAAGGCAACAGAGAGAGATCCAAGCAGTATGCAAAATGCTGCACCGTATTTGCTATCAACAAAGGTGGCCATTAAACTCCATGAAAATGCTCCGAGAAGCCCTGATAAAACCAAGTATGATCTTCTTCGGTAACCAAAAAGTGGGACAGAGTCACTGCAACAACAATCCAGTTTGTGAACAATTTTCCTAGAATTAAAAATAGATGCAATTCTTATGAGAAACAAATGTGGTCCATTAAAACAAGATTAAAAGAGAAAATGTACCTAATAAACCCATATAGAGGTTTTACGAGCCATGGCAATGCAGAAAAACCGGATATCACAGCTGTCTAGTCAACCGCAAACAGAGTATTAGTCCTCATGAGTATCAGAACAAATGGAAGCTGATTAGCTGCTTAAAAAGGTGTTCCTTGCTATTAAGAAGCGTAAATATTTGCTAATGATTTGGCCAAGTCAAGACTAACAGAGCCCATAACAGACAAGAAAATCTTCCTGAGTCTTGAGGAAAGCACAGAGGTATAGACTATCAGAGGAAACTCACAACTTTCTCTCTTCATACTGCTGGAACATACGAATTGAATGTTCTCAAAGGAAATCTAATTTTTCGTTAAGAATCCTAAAAGAACAATGACATACCTCTGCAGGATCTAGATGCAAATCATCTTTCAAATAAAAACTAACAGCGAGTCTTGCAAGCCCCAAGACACCTTGAACAAAATAAACCATGGCAACGGCAATATTGTCTGGGGACAAGTCGACCCCAAAAAACTTTATAGAACTTGTATAGCTTTTTTTCTTGCGAAGAACATTTCTACTGGAAGTGCTTGTTTCTTTGTCATCGTTCGCTGTCAACGTATCCCCATTTCCTGCCCCTGGATTACCGACGGAAACAGATATGGAAAAAACAGTATCAGAGCAGTAATGGCATTAGGGAAGCAGCATCACACTTTTATTGATAATGTTTGAGAAATGATTGTAACAAGCTAATTATGTTCCTGACTAGAATTCGACGGCTGCCAAAATGAATAACAAGGAAAAAAGCCACTTCAGGTCAGTGACCCTTCACAGAGGAGTCCACTTCCGAGATAAGTTGTGAAACTCCATCACTTCACAGGTCGAAACATTTTTCATGTTCGAAAAGATTGAGCAGTTGAGATGATGCGCTTGCATTCACTCCACACAACCAAGAAGCAGCACATATTTGCCCATAAAATCGATATTTCAGCAGGTTTCACTTCACTCGAACGGTATTTTACAATGCTCGAAGAACACTCATATCTCTACTTGTACAACTTCAACTAGACCGGACAGGTGACAGATCAGCTCAACTTAAATCAGAGATGAGCACGAGCAAAGATGATCGGCCAAGAGGACCAATCTACCGCCATGAATTGAATTATACCCATCACCACTTAACCAGTTAAACCCACAATAACGTCATCGCCACCGTCACGTCAAGCAGACTCACAAGTCCTTCAGACCGACATAAACCCATATAAGCAAAATCATAATTGGGTACCAAACAAACATCCGAAATTCAAGCATCATCTTCCACCTACGCTCAATCAAACACCATAAATTCCTCGAGGATAAAACAAATGCGTCCACGATTGGGGTAAATTGGCGAAAACAATCATTGGGTAAGAAAAAATCGACGCAATGAAATTTACCCATAGAACTCAGCAACCGTTCATGATCCTCGTCCCACCGGCGAGGGGCCGCCGGCATCTGGACGGCGGTGGACATGTCGTTACCCGGCGGCGGCCGCGGGTTCTTCCGGCGAGCTCGTCTCCGGTGCCGGGCGACGAGGTTGGACGAGTTCCTGCGAATGCGGGAGGAGATGAGGAGAGCAGGGGAGTGGGAGATGGAGGAGAAAGGTGGGATCTTCGGGGAGGACAGTTTGGAGAAGGAGAGGGTTGTAAGGATTGCCATTAAAATAGAGATAAAAGGTTTCAACTTTAATTTCCTCGAAAATTCCGATGGCTTCTGTTTTTATTTTATTTTGTTGTCTCCCAGTTTCGTGGGGTTTTGGTTGGTTGGAATTGGAGTGAACTGTCCTCCTCCTCCTCTGGTGATGTTATGCACAGATCTTACCACAAAATTAATTTGCTTCAGTACACTTTCTAATTCCTTAGGAATGTAATACGTAATTGATTGTATGAAAAGCTAGTCTTGGACACTTTTCATGAAGAAGACCTACTTTGTACATAAAAATTATTTCCCTTTTATAAAATCCACTCAAATCAGAAAGTTTACTTGGATTGGATTTCTTTTTTGAGGTCAAATTTGAGATATAATCTTAGCATTTATGATTTTGAATCCATGCAAATCCAGTCAAAAAATAAAAAAGAAAGTGTAATTTATCTTTTACCAATATTAGTTTAATTTCTGAGTCCCAACTGCCCATAAACAAAAAAGGATACATATTTTCTCTTCTTTGTAGATGCTCAAAACCAATGGTGAAATTATTTAGAATAAAACAAAACTTTCGGTTTTCTTTTTGGATATTTTAGCTTACTTAATTGAAAATCCATTTTACCATCCATTTTTAGCGAGGTTGTATAGGGTAGCTTGAAACCCATGAAACCGATAGATTTTAGCAAGTTCAAAATGTTTGTAAGATAAGTTTCAGATTTCAAAAACTTAAAAAATAGAGGTCTATAAGTTGAGAAGTAATTGCAAGAAAATGGCTCCCTCACCTCTCCCATTAAGTATTCCACATAATTCAATGTAAGATTCCAAAATATCAGTACTTGAAAACTAATAGGAGATTATTGATATCTCATCTAAGAAATCACACTCATTGAAATTGATTAAGTTCGGATCTCATAAGAAAATTTCTCTCCATTATTTTATTATTTACATCAAGTAACAACTCAGACTTCAATTTTTCTGCCACATCTCAATGCAAAAAAGTTCACGTTTTTCCATGGCCATACTCCACATTAATTTCCACGAACTAGCTACTGAAGTTCCAAGGTTGACATTTGGCGGTAACGTGCTCTAATTAAGATTAATCTGTATGATGGTGTTCAAAGCCAATCTAAGAACCTCTCTTACCTCTAATAACAGCAGCTATTTTTTTTTTTTTTTAAACAGCAGCTACTTTAAAGATGCGAAAACGGGGGTTCTCCAGTTGGCGAATCTAACAGCTAAATTCGAAATAAGCCTGAAGATTATAATCCATTTAAATATGACTTCTTTCTAAATTTCAAAGCCCATCTTTCTTCTATTTAAATTCCCACATAATCTCATACCGACGGTTTTATCAGTCCCAGTCCCGCATCTTCTTTTTTGTTGTAAAGGAAGGGTGGAGAGTAGCATTCAAGGCGACCATGCTTTATTGCCCTGCTTTTTATTTTTATTTTTAATGCTTTACTGCTCTATTGAGTTATCATAAAAATGCTCACGCCTCCTATAAGGTATTCCGATATAAAATTGTGAGAAGGTTGTCATCCAAGTCCAGTTACAAGAAGCACACCAAATTACTTGAGGTCCTCTTGCAGGCAAGATAAGATACACGTCGCTACCCTCGTCAGTGGGTTATCTTTGTGACCCAACACTTATGAAATCATCGTGTTATACCATTATGTCAACATTACTGGGGATCTATAGTCTCCCATAATTCTGCATTAATATAATCAAAAGGGCCATTCAAGAAAAAAAAGAAACAAGATGATCGAAAGGGTCACTCATTTATGAGACTCGGAATAGGAAGTACTCTGATATGTCTTGTTCGTAGGTTTTTGGTTGCTTTTGTGTGAGTATGAATACAATTTGTTTGTCTAGTTACTCTTATAATTGTTTATTTACATGACAAATTAATTTTTAATGGGGACAACTTGATTTTCTCATCACAGATTCTTTATTTATTCCCATTTTCCATCTCACTAACAAATTTCAGGTGAAACCACTGCGTTTATCCTAGTGGCCGCTCTTTCAACATGGAAGGGGAGGTAGAGGGTTCGAATCTCCACCTTCTTGGGGCGTTGGGGTGGAGACAAATTAATTTTGGAATGAGAGTTAGAATAAGAATAGAGTAGAACCGAAAAAAAAAAAAAAAAACAAACTTCAAGTGGAACTTGAAGAGTCCAAAATGGTTGTGATTGGATATGAAATTTTTGTATTAATGATCGCAATTGGCCAAAAATAGGGAATTAAAAAAATTTCTAGGGCCTAATTATTATTTTGAGTGGTATAAAATGGTCTTTAGTTATTTTTCATATAGACACCTATAAATATAATATTGATATTACTTGAAGAAATCAATTATCAACTAACTAGGGCTGTGCTTGATTAACTGAAAATTTAATATTTTCAACTAGTTTCTTAGAATTAATTTTCGAGTAAATGATTTTTTTTTGGCATTTGGTAGAAATTTGAAAATGAAAAAAATTATTTTATGCTATTCGGATAGAAAATTAGATATCATTCTCTTATATGGGCAGGGAAAGTGGTTTGGGCCAAATATTTCTTCACATTTTTGGTCCAACTCTCCTATTCTTCTTCTTACCACTTTCTTTTATCCCTTCTTCTCTGCCCGGCACCGTGAAAAGCTAAACACCATTCATTCACACCGCAGCCATGGTAGTCACAGAATACAAAGTCAAATGGTGGCGACTAGGTGGCAGAAAAGCTCGAGAAGCCCCTCCTACCCACATTTTCCGATTACTTGGCCATCCAATTGGTGAAATTTCCTCCGCCCTAGCTTTCTTTTTCTTTTTTCCTAAATTTTTGCTGGCTGTGAACGGTGGCGGTGGCGGTCGTGGTGATCGAGTCTGTGGTGGTGCTTGTTACTGCGGTTGGGAATGGCTTTGAAGGAGGAGGGTTCAATGGGGTTGGGGATTTGGGTCTGTTTGGTGATCGATGGCGGCGGTGATGATGATGGTGTGTAAATGGGAGGGTGGCATTTGCGTGTGTTTGCAGAGGAGAGGAGACGGATGATGATGAAATTGGTCTGCGATAGTGAGAGGGGTAAGCAGCAATTTTAGATTTTATGATCTGAAATTATTCTCCTCAATTTTGAGGCATGGCTTTTCCTCTCAGTGGAAATTATTTTCCTGGACCAACTAAACTTTTAGCATCAAACAATAGAAAAGAAGAAGAAGAAGAAGAAGAAGATATTCACTTAGGGATGGAAGAGGAGAGATGTGAAAGGCAAAGCAACAAACCCAATTGGCGTACTGCAAAGTCCTGGTCTTCCTGGATTTCATTGAAGTTTCGTTCCCACATAGGGATTGAACACGACTTTCCTGTTCATTAATGTGATGCTTAGATAGTTATTATTCCATTGATTATATGTTATTCGTTAGTGATTTTTTTAACTCATTTACTGTTTCCAGATTAAAATAAACCAAGCTGCTTAATGGATTTGTTAGTGTGCCTGACTTGTAGATTGGTAGTGCAAAGAGCGTGCTTTTGTTTTCCTCATCGAAAATACAAAGTTAGCTGCCTCTGATAACTTGTAGATGTGTAACAAAAAGTCTTTGTCTTCGAATAAGATATCTGGGGATAATCTCTAAACATTAAGAGAGGAGAAGTTTTGGGCAAAAAGTATTTTACCTTGATTTCTCTAACCATTGATGTGTATCCTTGGAAGTCTTCGTCTTTGTTTAATGTTTTTGGGAGGTGAAAGTCTTTCTCGCCATCGCTTCACTTCACCATAACCCTTGCTATTATATACTGTGACTCATTCACCCATTTTATATCTCCATTAGCTCATTGTCACTTTGCTTCACCATAACTTGTGTTCTCTACAATTGACGGATTCACCCATGGCCATTGGGGAGATCCTTTTGAGTGCCTTCCTTTAGGTTCTTATCAAGAAGCTGGCTTCTTTGGGACTAGACTATATGCAAAGGGAAGGAGCATTGCCCTTCTCTGGAATCAGCATCGACTTGCTCAATAAATGGGGGAAGATGCTGGACACAATCAATGCAGTGTTGGATGATGCAGAGGACAAGCACTTGAGTGGTAATGGTTTAGTGAAGCTATGGTTGGACGATATTAGGGATCTGGCCTATGACATGGAGGACTTGCTTGATGAGTTTGCCAAAAAAGCCTCTCAGGCCAAGTTGGAGGTAGAATCTAGCACAAGTGGAGGTGAGTGAAGTTCTATTTGTTTAGCCAACATAAATCTTCTAGATCCAATCCAAACCAAGCTTGCTCGTGTCTAAAACTAAGGTTCAGAAGATCGATGGCAGGTTGGAGGACATTGTTGCCAAGATGGCTTATCTAAGCTTGACAGAGAATGTTGTGGGTAGAACTGACTTCACCAACAAAAGGCCCCACAACATTTGTCTATCAGAGACTCGTTTTTTTTGGCACGGATAAGGAAGAAGCGAAGATACTCAAATTATTGACTGGTGAAGCTGAAAATTCTGATGCCATGTTGAGCATAATCCCCATAGTTGGGATGGGTAGTGTTGGAAAGACGGCCTTGGCTCAACGGCTGTATAATGATGCCAACGCAAGCGGCTGCTTCGAGAGAAGAGCATGGGTTTGTGTTTCGGATGTTTTTGATGTTCTCAACATAACGAAGGCTATTTTGTAGTTGATCACCGAGTTGTCATGCAAGGACAAAGATCTCAACTAGCTTCAAGTTAAGTTGAAGGACAGTCTATCAGGGAAGAAGTTTCTTGTGGTTTTAGATGATGTCTGGGTATGGGGAATGGACTGCCCTCTTGAAGCCATTTGAAGCAAGGGCTAAGGGAAGCAAGATCATCATCCCGACTCAAAATAGTTCGGTTGTTTCCTTAACATGAGCTTCGCCCCATCCTTTGAAGGAGTTGTCCATTGATAATTGTACAAGCTTATTAGCCTTTCATGCTCTTAGGGCAACAAATTTTGAGAGGCACCTTGATCTTGAAACAATAGACAAGAAAATAGCTGAAAAATGTAAAGTTTCACCTTGGTAGTGAAAGTGTTAGGTGGTCTCTTGCATAATAAAGGGGATCTCGATGAATGGAAGTTATCTTAAATAATAGAATGTGGGATATTCTGATGGGAAAAAATGATGAGGTTCTCCTAGTTTTGAATTTGAGCTACAATAGGCAAGAAAAGAGCTGAAAAATGTAAAGTTTCACCTTGGCAGTGAAGGTGTTAGGTGGTCTCCTGCATAATAAAGGGGATCTCGATGAATGGGAAGTTATCTTAAATAATAGAATGTGGGATATTCTTATGGGAAAAAATGATGAGGTTTTCCTAGTTTTGAATTTGAGCTGTGTCCATCTTCCCTGTTATTTGAAGAGATGTTTTGCTTATTGTGCAATGTTTCCCAAGGAATACGAAATTGAGAGGGATGAGCTGGTACTCTTGTGGATAGTGGAGGGCTTTTTAGATGGACAAAAAAGAAAGGAGAATAACTTGAGATTAGGATGGAATTACTTCGATGAGTTAGTATGCAGATCATTTCTTCAAGAATCAAGTGTCATTGCATCTAAGTTCTCAATGCATGATTTTTTGAATGATCTAGCAAAGTCAATTGTAGGTGGGACATGCTTTAGCTCAGGGGAGTCTTAGCTAGTAGGAAATGAAGACAATGCATCTCTTGTGAAAGCTTGTTATGCATCATTCATCTCGTCGTGGTCTGTTACATCAAAATTCTTGAGAGCGTCTTATCGAATGAAGGTACTAAGAAGTTTAGTGCTACTTCATATGGGATCTAGAGGGGGCAATAAGTTCTACATTTCCAACGAGGTGTTGTATGACTTGCTAATAGAATTAAAGTACTTGAGGGTGGTCTCATTATGTCATTGTGACATCATAGAGGTACCGAATTGTGTTGGTGATTTAAAATATCTTTGATATCTCAATTTCTCATACACAAACATCAAAAGACTACCTAATTCATTTGTCACCTTATGTAAATACAAGCTTTGATCTTAGGAGGTTGTCAAAAGCTTTTTATGTTGCCTCTAGGTATCACAAAATTGGCGAGCTTACAGTTTCTTGATATTAGAGATACACACAGTCTAAATGAGATACCTTTTGGTATTGGTAATTTGAAAAATCTTATTGTCTTGCCTAACTTCTATGTAGGAACTAAGAAAGGGTTACAGTTAAAGGAGTTGAAGAATTTGTCCTATCATCAAAGAGAATTAGTTAAATCAGAATTGCAAAAAGTACGAGAAGCTAGAGATGCTGTTGATGCTAATTTTTTTTTGGAAAGCAAGGACTTAGCAACATGTTCTTGCATTGGAGTGAAGATTTTGGAAATCTATGGAAAGATAAGCATGAAGCACAGGTGCTTCACTCTTTGCAACCTTGCACTAATCTTGAAAATCTCATCATCTCATATTATGGTGGTGCAATATTCCCATCATGGTTGGATGGTCTATTCTATTGTAAGCTAGTGTCTTTATGCTTACGGGGCCGTCCTAATGTTATATCGCTACCCTAACTTGGACAACTACCTTTACTTAAGAAATTATGTCTTAATGGTCTACATGCAATAAGAATGATAGACTCTACATTTTATGGAGGTGAAGGGCCTTTCTCATCCTTAACAACTTTGAAGTTTGAAGAGATGTTGGCATGGAATGATTGGTCTCGTTATGCCGGGGGTCCAGAAGAAGAAGTACCATTCTCCTATCTTTAGCATCTTGTTGTTTGGAGTTGTCCTTCATTGGTTGGGACATTGCTTTATCAGCTTGATCGTCTCATAAAGCTTGAAATCCATTTGTGCCCACATTTGAAAAATTCAACTAGTGCGGTTTGTCTTCCATTTCTCTACAAGTTATACCTTAAGGATTGTAATAGAGGGATCTTAAAGTGCTTGGTCAACATAACTTCTTTAATCATTGTTAGGGTTCAAAATCTTGTAGAGCTTGTTTGCTTTAATCACGAGATTATGAGCTATTTGGTCAAGCTAAAGGAGCTTCATATAAGAAGCCATGACAAGCTAACATACTTGTGGCAAGATGGAAATGAAACACGAAATCTTACTTGCCACCAAGAATTATCCATCCAAAGTTGTCCTAAATTCATGTCTTTTGTGGTAGAAGAATGAGAGATAGAGTTGCCTTTCAACCTCGAAACAATGGAATTGAGGGATTGTGCGAGTTTAGAAAAGCTTCGAGGCAAGATGCGCACGCTCAAAGATTTGTTAATTGAGAAGTATCCAAAACTCATGGGATTATTAACAATTACTCCAAATGACTTCACTAGGAATAATCCGATGCCTCAATATGCTGCTGTCAAGACACTTATTATTGGGCATTGTGAGGGAGTGGAGTTGCTGGAAGAGATCGTTGTAGAATTGCCGAATTCTATGATAGCTGTTTGAATTTGGGAAGCCTACCACAGTGTCTTAACATGCTCTCCCATTTCACTCTTTTGAAAATAAGTAATTGTTCGACATTGGAGATAGAGTCTTCCCTTCCCTTCCCATCACCCCGTCATATTTCTTTCTCTATAATTGTCCAAAGATAAAGTCTCTACCAAATCAGTGGCATCATCATGTATCCCTTCATTTGTTGTATATTATGTATTGCCAAAATATCAAATGCTTCCCCAAAGGAGGTTTGCTTCAATTTGTTGGACCTTACAATTTTAGCATGTGAGAATTTGAAGCAGATAGTGAGAGAGTGGGGCTTACCCATGCTCACATCCCTCAAGTTTCTGTTAATTGACTTGAGCATGGGAGGGGAAGGAGAGAATGTATGGTTTCCTTCGGAGGAAGAGGATGTGTGGAGTCTTCTCTTTCCTTCCTCTTTGTCTTTGGATATTTAAAATGAGGAACGTGGGAAGACTATCAAGCTTTCTTTGCAACTATCTTTCCTCTCACATTTTTACACCTTCACAATTGCCCAAAGTTGAGGTGCTTGCCAGAGGATGCGCTCCCTTCCTCCCTCCCTCCCTCCCTCTGAGAATTGCGCATAGATGGGTGTGAGATTCTGAAAGATTGATGCTTAAAACTCATTGGCGATTATTGGCCCCTCATCCAAGAGATCCCGAGCATCCTCATTTATGACGTTTGAATCCAGTGAATCCATGTATGATCGGTTTCCTAGGGTTCAAGTAAGCTTTTGGTTTTGATTTCAATTCCGCTTCCTTAATTCAATGAGTAATACAAATTGATATTTTTCCATTGGAAATGTTTCCCATGAATTTCCAAAAACTAGCCACTAAAGGTCAGACTGACATTTGAGTGGGTGTTCTCATTGGGTCGGATCGGCTTTGTTTCATTGGACAATAAATTGTGGGACGACATATCATATCTTGAACTCTACTTGATGCCCAAACAAATTGTGAATGCAAATGCACTATGCTTTGCATTAGAATCGTGATGAATCTTTGCATTCTGCCATCATGGCAAGCAATTTGAATTTAGACCAAAGAGACCATGTCCTTGAGTTAGATAAATCAATTGTTCTGATTTTTCTTCAAATCAAGACTTTTGGCTATCGTCTGAAAGAGATGACCTTTTCTTGCGGCAATCCAAAATATAGAATAATAGGTGATATTTCTTCATAGGAAAAAGTACAAAAAAAGTCCTAAATCTGTGGCACTGGTACCAATTCAATCTTAAACTTTTAGGTTGGACCAATTTAGTCTTAAATATTTTTACATTGGTATTAATTTAGTCTTTTTGGCCAATTTTGGCTAACTAGTGCTGATGTGGATGTTTGCTGGTTGGCGAACACTAATGTGACAATTTTTAAATAATTTTTTTAAAATTTTAATTATTTTTATCCTTTTCCTTTTTTTTTCCTCTTCATCCTCTTGGCCTTCTTCTCCTGCAATGGCCAATGAGTATAGGCTTTTACATGGCAGCTATAATGCTAGAAATTTGCAGCAAAGTGGGCGGCAATGATCTGTTGGAGGGTGTTGAAGTAGTTGTTGATGATAGTGAATCACTCGATACAAAAATGGTGGTCCTTTGAATAAAAAAAGCTAGCCCAAGAGAACTTGCTTGATGGATTAGTTGATGATGTGTGAATTGTGTACTATTTCCAAAGTAAAAATTAAGCAAGTTGCTTCACGGATTCGTTGGTCTACCCAACTCTTTTTCTTGTTTGGCCCAAAGCACTTGTTTCTGTTCTTCTTATCGAATAGTCAAAGTTAGTTGTCTTTGATGACTTGCGGATCTATAATAAAAAGTATGATGCAATTGTTAGGTGGAATGTCAACATTTATTTTAGTCGGTGCAAGTTGTACAAAGATGCTTATTTGTTAGTCCTATTAATTGTGGTCAACTTCATTCATCGCTAGACAAGAAAAAGGGTCAGGCTCACCAACTAACAAAGTACTAGATATACGCTAGGCATCATGCGTATGAATAGGAAAATCATGCAAAGGACCACGATTCTCCTATCAAATGGTTCTTGATCATTAACCACTAACTCAGTACCCTTCAGTAGATCATTGTTGCCCATTTGGCTGCAAATCTTTAGCACTATAACTACCACATAAAAGCCTACATTGATCACATATTCACCAATAACACAATAAACGAAGATATTGAAATTATAAGGCTACTAAGAATGTACGGATGCAAAAAAAAGGGATAAGTGCATTATAAGTTCTTAAACTTGCCACAAAAGTGCAATTGAGTTTTAACACTTTCAAAAACACAATTAAGCCCAAAAGCTTGCTATGAAGTAGAATTAAGTCTTAAAATTTTCAAAAAAAGCAATTAAATCCTAAAACATGTCAAATAGATTCAATTAAGTTCTTTCGTTGATTGTAATAAAATTTTAAGATTTAATTGCACTTTTAAGACAAGTTTTAGGAATTGATTGCATTTTTTAAAATTTTTAGGACTTGATTATATTTTTGTGACAAGTTTTAGGGTATCTTTCGAAAAATTTAAAATTCAATTGTAATTTCATGATAAGTTTTTGGACTTCCCATACACTTATTATTATTATTATTTTTAAATCCTTGGTCTGTCTTTGTTTAATGTTTTAGGACTCAATGGTTTTGTTAGGGTAGGTTTCTCATTTTTTAGAACTTGGAACCTACCCTATATGTTATGGAACTTGGAACCTAGAACCCTTGTTGTTCTCTCAATGATTGGTAAACCCATGATCATTGGAGAGATCTTTTGGAGTCCCTTCTTGGCTTCCTTCTTATGCTTATTTCTAGTATTGTTAATCTTAAGAAGACACGTAACATGTGGAAATTCTACTAGTAATGTAAAAAGTGACATTAACATAAGGATGGAAGAAGAGGGATGTAAAAAGTGAAGCAGTAAAGCCAATTTGTGTCCCGTAAAGTCTTGGTCTTCCTAGAATTGATTAAAGTTTCTTTCCCACTATCACTTTTTCCCTTGTGCTTAATTTTTCACACAAAAAAGTTGATGATTCCCAATAAAGTCTTGGTCTTTCTAATACTCCAAGAAGTTTGAGCTAGACCGGAGAGCACATGTTTTGACGCACATTATGTCATCGAGTTATATTGTTCTCCTTTTTCTTCAAATCAAGGCTTTTGGATGTCGCTTAAAATAGGGGACCATTTCTTTTGACCTAGAGCATGTGATTTTGTTTTCCTTACCAAACAAACAAACCTAACTGTCTTTGATGACTTGTGAATACAAAACATACAATAAGATGCCATTGTTGGTTATGTCATCAGTAATTTAGGTTTCAATAACTTTGACAAAGCGGCGATCCTTTGATGCGATTTTGGCCCCATGATGCACAAGAGCTACTGGGGAGACATATGTTGGCACGAGATGGCTAGCTGCAGAATTCTTGCAACAATAGATGTCCAGCTTCAAATTCATTATATGGTTTAAGTTCAAATTTCAAATAGTTTGTGAACAGGCTTCTAATAGTGCGTGACTATGAATTCTCTAGAATCATTATAATTAGTATATACACCGGCATGTGATACTAATTCACTTCAAGTAATATTAGAGGAAAGGCATAATACTAATTTGTGAGCTCACTCATAATAAGTAGGTTGAATTGTCCTCAAAATTCTAAAATTATAGATAATCTAGATCCATTGTCTAGAAAATATTTGATACCAGTTAGCTTATTTTCCACACTAAATAAAGAAAAACGAATTTCTCTTTAAGAAAGGAAGATCATGCAATACATGCTAGTGTCACGGCCCGAAAGAAAGTCGATCCAAGAGGTTCTTATGGAACGGACGTGACACATTCGACCCTCGGCTTGTATCCCGAGACTTAGGGTTTTCTCGAGCCTTCTAAAATACCTGGGGGCGGGTGATACGGTAATTGTATTTGTTTATAATAAATGCGAGTAGTTGGTACTTGGGGAGATGTAATTTCCACCGTTAGATCAAGAGAAGACCTACGATACGGTTTGCCTTGTCTTTGTATAAATAGGAGTCTCCTCCTCTTCATTGTATTATCTCATTCACAAGTGAAATACAATCCTAAGCTTCTCTCTCTAGATTTTTCTCTCTCTAAGATCCTTGTGGATCAAGTGTGGGTAAAGCTACTTAGGGGTAAAATCCTAAGGCCGCACGGGTCAGCCTATGAGTGATCGAGAGTGATCGATCATCCCGTGACAAGTGGTATCGGAGCTGAGTTTGTTTCAAGCGCAAACACAATAGCTAATCCACGATTTGATGAGGCGCAAGCCATGGGTGGTGACTATGTTGATTGTGGGAGGAACACCGAGAAGGTTGCTGCCAAGGGGAAGAAGATCCGTGGTGGTTCGAGTTCAAAGGATCCAACGGGGGACCTTGTGCATCGCATGACGAAGCTAGAGTTGTTTGTTACCGATGTCTAATGATTGGTTGATGACCTGACCCAAACCATGGATGGAGTTGACGCTGGAAGACAGGAGCTCATTGCTAAGGTGCAAGAGCTCAAGACCGGCATGGGAGAGCTCTGCCACGAGTTGCTAGGGACCCTACGGAAGGAACTCGCACAACGGTACGAACCCCTGAAGGCCATGATGGCTGCCATGCGCGTGGAGATAGCGGAGCTTAAGGGTAAGCTTGCTGAATCGGAAGTTGCACGCATGAATAGGGTGATCATTGTGCAAGGTCCACGAGTGGACACACCGAAGCCAAAGGATTTCCAAGGCTTGCGGGTGGCCAAAGACGTGGACAATTTCCTCTGGTATATGGAGCGGTACTTCCAAGCCATGGGGATTCACGACGAGCAATCACGGGTAAATACTGCATCTATGTACTTAGTCGATAATGCATTGTTGTGGTGGCGTCGTCGGTCAGATGATAGATGTGGGCTACTTATCACAATCTAAGGTAGATTCATCGAGGAGTTCCTACGAAACTACTTTCCCGCTTATGCAGAGGAGGAAGCTCTTCATAAGTTGAAGCGTCTCGAGCAAAAGGGTGGTGCGCGCGACTACATCAAGCGGTTTTCGGAGTTGCTACTCCAAATCCCTTCGATGAATGAGATTGAAGCGTATCACCAATTCATGAGTAGTCTCAAACCATGGATTAAGCAAGAGTTGAAGTGGTGCAATGTGGGAGATCTCATGACGGCCATGCCCATGGCCGAATCGCTTGTGGAATACAGGGCGCTTTCCACATCTCCATCGGACTCGTGTCCGAGGAACAAAGCCACTTGTGGGGGAGATCGGGGGTGATATAACTGCCCGATTGGAGGTAGACCACTAGCTGGTCTTTATAAAGCTCATGTGAAGTCGAGCGGAGGAGGACAAAGGAAGGTACGCTCATACAAATGTTTCTTTTGCCATGGTCTACACATAGCACGGGATTGCCCGAACAAGGCCAAGCTAGCCGCCCTTTGCAAGGAAGATGAGCCTAGGGAGGAAACGTGGTTAGGTTCGCTGCAACTCCTTAGCACGATCAAGTCCAAGAAGGCGAAGGAGCCTAAAGGTTTGATGTTCGTGGACTTGAAGATCGGAGAGTCCACAATGAGTGCGCTCGTGGATACAGGAGCCTCCAACCTTTTTATATCGAAGCAAGTCGTGAAAAGACTTAACCTACGGGTTGATAAAGGAGTCGGGTGGCTCAAGACGGTGAACTCCAAGAAAATCCATGCAATCGGTATTGCAAGGGACGTGAAGCTACAACTCGGGCCATGGAAGAGTAGGGAGACTCTAGAGGTAATTCTCCTTGATGACTACGACTTTATCGTTGGGATAAAATTCCTAGATAAAATCCATGTTGTTATATTGCCTTTCGCCGAGTGTATATGCGTGTTGGACAAGCATTGTCAATGCGTGATTCCAGTACATCGTGAGTCGAATCGTGATAGGAGGATGATCTCGGCTATGCAACTCACCAAAGGGGCAAGGAAGGGTGAAGTGACCATCCTAGCTGCCTTGAAGATTAAAGACAACAAGGGCGAAGGGAAGGAAGTCCTAACGGAGGTAGCCCAAGTCCTTGGCTCGTTCAAGGACGTGATGCCTTTAGAGTTGTCGAAGAAGTTACCACCTCAAAGAGAGGTGGATCATCGGATCGAGCTGGTGCTTGAAGCTTGACCACCTACCATGGCGCCTTATCACATGGCGCCCGAATTGGAAGAGTTGATGAGGCAACTAAAGGAGTTGCTCGATGCGGGCTATATTCAGCCATATAAAGCTCCGTTCAGTGCACTAGTCCTGTTGCAAAAGAAGCACGATGAGTCACTTCAAATGTGCATCAACTACCAAGCATTGAACAAGCTAACCATGAAGAACAAGTACCCGATTCCACTCATCGCGGATCTCTTTGATCAACTTAGTGGAGCTGAGTGGTTTACCAAGCTGGATCTCCGATCTGGCTACTATCAAGTTCAGATCGCTGAAGAAGACAAGCCGAAGATAGCTTGCGTGATGTGGTATGGATCTTATGAGTTCCTCGTGATGCCGTTTAGCCTGATCAACGCTTCGGCCACATTCTGTACACTCATGAACAAGGTACTCCACCTTTCCTAGATTGACTTGTAGTGGTTTATCTAGATGATATTGTAGTCTATAGTTGGACGCTCGATGAGCATGTCAAGCATCTAAAGCAGGTCTTCCAAGCCTTGTGCAAAAATGAGCTGTATGTTAAGTGTGCGTTTGCCCAAGAGGAAGTCCCCTTTTTGGGGCACATTGTCGAGGGTGAATGAGTGCGTATGAACAAAGCGAAGATTCAATCGATCGTCGAATGGGAGCCGTTGACAAAGGTGATGGGGGTGAGGTCGTTCGTGGGCCTCACCAACTACTACCGGTGATTCATTCGGAGCTACTCGAGTATCACCGTGTTGCTCACGGACCTGCTGAAGAAGGAGAAACCATGGGAGTGGATGAATTGATGCCAAAGAGCATTCGATTGGTTAAAAAAGCCATGATTGAGGAGCCGGTGTTGGCGTTGCCTGACCACATCAAGCCTTACGAGGTAGAAATTGACGCCTCAAATTTTGCTATTGGTGGCATCCTTATGTAGGAAGGACATTTGGTGGCGTACGAGTCTCGCAAATTGAACAATACCGAGTGTCGGTATATCATTCAAGAGAAGGAGATGACCGCGGTGGTCCACTGCCTTCGGACGTGGAGGCACTATCTCCTAGAATCAAAGTTTGTCGTGAGGATAGACAATGTGGCCACGACCTATTTCTAGGCCCAGAAGAAGCTGAGTCCGAAGCAAGCTCGCTGGTAAGACTTCTTAGCGGAGTTCAACTACATATTGGAGTACAAGCTGGGGAAGGCCAACTCCATGGCGAACACGTTGAGTTGAAAATTGGAGCTGATGAGTAGCTCAGTGAGTCGATCGAGCTGTCCTTGGGTTGACCGCATAAATGAGGGGTTGAAGCATGGTCCAAGAGGTCAAGCCCTTATTGGGTATGCGAACGAAGGTAGGACTCGACAATTCTGGTGTGAGGACGAGCTCCTTTACTCCCAAGGAAGGCATTTGTACGTGCCCTTCTATGGGAAGTTAAGGAAGGAGATCTTGCGCGAGTGCCACGACTTGAAGTGAGTAGGTCATCCAGGGATCCACTGCACATTAGCCCTCGTTGAAGATCGGTACTATCGGCCGCAAATGTAGGATAATGTGGAAGCTTATGTGAAGACTTGTTTGGTGTGCCAATAAGATAAGCTAGAGCAACGATCGTGGTTGGGCTTGTTGGAGCAGCTTCCCATTCCAACTCGTCCATGGGAAAGTGTTTCCATGGACTTCATCGTCAACCTGCCAAAGTCCGAAGGGTGTCGGACTCTCATGGTCGTGGTGGATAAGTTTTCCAAGTATGTGACTTTCGTGCCTACGACAAAGGATTGTTCGATAAAGGAGGCAACCAAGCTATTCACGAAGCACGTGGTTAAGTACTGTGGAGTGCCACAAATAATCGTGAACAATTGCGATCCTCGTTTCACGGGGCGTTTTTGGTCCAAGTTGTTCAAGTTGCTGAGATCGGAGCTAAATATGTCCGCAAGTTTGCATCCCCAAACCGACGGTCAAATGGAGCGGGTCAATGCACTCTTGGAGATTTATCTTTAAACTATGTGAGTACAACGCAAGTGAATTGGCGAAGTTGATCGACGCAGCCTAGTTCTCCTATAACTTGCAATGGAGCGAGTCAACCAGCTAGAGCCTGTTTGAGATCGCAACTGGGTAGCAACCGAATACCCCTAGCGCCATTGCTTCGGGTTATTGGGAGAGTAGTCCACCCGCGAATAAGTTCGCCAAGGATTGGCAAGAGCGGGCTGACTTGGCAAGGGTGTGTCTACACAAAGCCTCCAAGCCCATGAAGAAGTGGGCCGACAAAAGCGATGGCATGTGGAGTTCCAAGTTGGGGACAAAGTGCTGGCCAAGCTACACATGGTTATTTGATATAAGGACGTGCACAAGGGGTTGATCCTCACTACGAGGGGCCGTTTCGTGTGTTGCAACGGGTTAGGAAGGTCACATACAAATTAGAGCTACCACCAAAGCTCAAGGTACATCTGGTTTTCCATGTGAGTATGCTTAAGCCTTTCCAGTTTGATGAGGAAGACCCAAATTGAGGGGAGTCACAATGGGTGCCACTTGGAGCAAAAACCTCGTATGATCGAGAAGTCGAGAGCATCACGGCGGATCGAATCATACAGAAGCAGTATCGCGTGCCCAAGCGAGAATATTTGATCCGATAGAAGGGTCTTCTAGAGAGTGAAGCAAGTTGGGAGTCCAGGGAGAGTCTTTGGCATTTCAAGAAGGAGATCGACGCTTTCCATGCTGAAGATGTGACGAGGGTGTCACCTGATTAAGTGGGGGAGAATGTCACGGCTCGAAAGAAAGCCGATCCAAGAGGTTCCTATGGAACGGGCGTGACACATCCGACCCGTAGCTTGTATCCCCGAGACTTAGGGTTTTCTTGAGCCTTCTAGAATACTCCTAGGGGTGGGCGATATGGTAATTATATTCATATGTAATAAATGTAGGTAGTTGGTAGTTGGGGAGATATAATCTCTATCATTACATCGAGGAGAGATCTATGGATACGGTTTGCCTTGTCTTTGTATAAATAGGGGTCTCCTCCCCCTCATTGTATTATCTCATTCACAAGTGAAATACAATTCAGAGCTTCTCTCTCTAAGATCCTTGTGAGTCGAGTGTGGGAAAGGCTGCTTAGGGGTAAAATCCTAGGGTCACATGGGTCAACCTATGAGTGATCAAGAGTGATCGATCGGCCCGTGACACTAGACTCCAACTTGACGTAATATGATGGCTCTCTCTCTCTCTCTCTCTCTCTCTCGGCTAAAACCTCGAGTCATTCCATGTCCACACGCATTACATGTTTCGCTTGTGCGTATTTAGATTCTCGACTTTTGTTAATTCTTAGAACCTACAACTAAAACATGATTAATAAAAGTATTTAAAATACTTTGGACTAATTTTATGATACAATCAGTAATACCATATGAGTCTTAAATGCTCTTCTTTTTCGAATGAAAAATGGTGAACATTTTCATTTCATCCTTTAATAATTGACGGATGAAATACAAATGAGTGCCTTAAAGATTGGTTAAAATATGTCTCGAGTCTGAGCCTAATGCGAAATTTCGAATTGGATATGTTGTGGATGTTCGAAATCGAATAAAGAAAATCCGAAGATCAATTTTCCAAATTTGAATATGCGTTTGAGAGTCTGACCGCTAAAATAGGAAAGTTCAACTTTCACTTGGATTTGGATTTTGTTTAAAACATACAGAGATATGTTTTGGATAAAATTGTTTATGATAGGAAACAGAATCCTATGAGAAGTTAATAAAAGAATAAAGGTCTCACTTATATATAGACTTGTGACTATGGATGGAAGAGGGTCGATCATGAAAAATTGGTCTTAAAGCGCCGTCGCATCGTCGAGTGCTTAGGAGAGATTTTCTTTGTCGTTCTTGTCCGTGAATTACATCGAAGAAGATTTAGTGTTAGTAGCCAATTAAATCTTGTGGTAAGATTTGCGTTTAATTCCTTCGTGAGATTGTGAGGTCATTTCTTGAGGAATTTTAGGGCTAAACAATACGTGCATTATTGGGTGTAATTGGGGCTTGGGAAACACGAGAGAGTGTTTGAGTGATTCAAGTGTGTAATCTCCATTGTATTGCTTAGTCTATAGTGAAATTCGATGCTGCTCTCCCCATGGACGTAGGTCTTTACGACTGAATAATGTAAATCCGTTGTCCGATTTATTTTCTTCTTCTGTCTATATTATTGTTCGATTGCTCGCCTTTCGCAACAAGTTATATCAGAGCCAGGCTTGGCTAAGTTGAAGTAAATCGATGGTGACAGAAGAAGTAAAAGTGAGAATCAACAGATTTGATGGGAAAGCTTTTAGTTTTTGGAGCATGCAAATTGAAAATTATCTTTACCAGATGAGACTGCACTTACCTTTATTTGGGGAGAAACTAGAGACGATGAAGCAAGCTGATTTGGATTTGTTGGATAGACGAGCTATGGGTGTTATTCAGTTGACGTTGGCTCGTAACGTCGCGTTTAACATCTTGAAAGAGAAGACCATTGATGATTTGATGCAAACCTTATCAGATATGTACGAGAAGCCCTCTACGATTAACAATGTCTATTTGATGTGACGTTTGTTTAATTTGAAGATGAGCGAAGGTGCATTAGTTGCAGATTATATCAATGAATTAAATGTGATTGTTAGTCAATTGAGTTCAGTTGAGATTGATTTTAAAGATGAGATATGTGCTTTGATTCTGTTATCCTCATTACCTAATAGTTGGAATACTACTATTTCTGCTATTAGTAATTCCTCTGGGTCAACAAGTTTGACGTTTTATTGGTTTGAGATTTAATTCTGAGCGAGGACATTCGTAGAAGAGAATCTGGCAAATCTGTATCTACTACTTTAGTAGGTGAAAATAGAGAAAGATTTATAACATGTGTGGGTAAGAGTAGTACTAATATGAAGTAGGTGTAGTCAGTCTAAGACTGGTAATGTTGTCTGTTTGGCTGTGGCAAGAAAGGGGCATCTTATAAGGAATTGTCTTAAGTTGAAGAATGAGAATGGTAAAAAAATTATAGTTGATTCTGCAAATAATGCTGCAGCTTGTAGCAGACAATGCCGATTATTTCTTGTCTGTCTCCAGTGATTCATCGTTTGATGGATGGATTATGGATTTTGGTTGTTCTTTTCATATCACACCAAATAAAAACTAGTTTATCACTTATTAGTGCATGGGTAGTGGTAAAGTCCAATTAGGGAAAAACGCTGAGCATGATGTTGTGAGTGTTGGTGATGTTAAAATCAGAATACACAATGGCATTGTGAGGACATTGACTGGAGTAAGACACGTTTCGAAATTGAAAAAGAATTTTATTTCTTTGGATGCTCTAGATTCAGCTGGTTGTAGGTATTCTTCAAAAGGTGGAGTTCTGAATATTGTTCGAGGTGCCTTGGTGATAATGAAAGGAATCAAGCATGGAAGTTTGTATAAATTTCAAGGTGAGACAATGACAAATTTCACTGTGGAGACGTCAGATGCATCTGTTCGAGAGTCTTTTGACTGCTTGAGGAAGATTTGGGTGTTTATGCCAATACACAAGTTTGATGCTAGTGTTAGAATCACACGGTTGAAAGCTTTGATCGAGAAAGAGACTAGTAAGTCGATCAAGCATGTGCGAACTGACAATAGCATGGAGTTATACTTGAAGCTGACAAATAAATTCTACATGAAAGAGGGCATAGTGAAACATTCGCACTAGTGTTAGTAAATCACAACAATTTGCAGAATTGCCGAGCAAAACATTACTAGAGACGGGCCGAAAAATGATCTCTAGTGTTGGTATTACTAGGAGAATCCTAGCTAATGTGCTTAATACAATGAACTGTCTGGTGAATAGATTCCCATCAACTGCTATTGAATGGTGGTCTCCTAAAGAAGTGTGGTCGATAACGTTATTGGTTATTCTATTATTAAAATGTTTGGTTGCCCGTGTTATTTTCGAGTGAGTGATGGTAAGCTCGATTGGAGGGCAAGGTACATATTTCATGGCTATGCACAAGGTGAGTGGGGCGATCGATTGTGGTGCCCATATAGGAATTCACTTGTTAACAACAGAAAAGTTACCCTTAATGAGTCTCCAGTATTTTTGGCTAGGAGTGTTTGTGGCAGTGTTAATACAGATCTGGACGGTGTTTAGCTTGAGGTGGAGTTGCGACTAGAAACTCTTGAGGTAGCGAGATGGTGCTTGTAGCGAGGTGGAGTCGAGTACTAGCAAAGTAATTCGATCTCCGATAGATATGGATGCAATATGGTGCTTGTAGCGAGGTGGAGTCTATAGAGCTGATAGTTGCTATAACTACTGAAATTAACAAGGTATGTATTCGATCTCCTAATAGATATGGATGTAATAGTGGTTTTGCTTTATTTGCAGTTGAGGAGGTTGCATTGGAAAATCCTTGTGGAGCAATTGAAGGTGCATGTGGAGTTAGTATTCTGATGAGGTCCTGTCGGAGTGTATGGCAAAGTTCAAGCGTTAAAGGCTTGGATTTGGATAATATTCAAGCGGCTTGGATTTGGATAATATCGGGGGCTATGGGAAAGTAGCAACATGGTTTGAATTTTTTGGGAAGTTATTGTGACTTAGCTCAAACGTTGAGGCAAGGTGGAGATTGTTAAAATATGTCTCAAGTTTAAGCCCAATGTGAAATTCCAGATTGGATATGTTGCGAACGTTTGAAATCGAGCAAAGAAGATCCGAAGATCAACTTTCCAAATTTGAATCTGCGTTTGAGAGTTTGGCCGCTAAAATAGGAAAGTTCAACTTTCACTTGGATTTGGATTTTGTTTAAAACATATAGAGATATGATTTGGATAAAATCGTTTAAGATAGGAAACAAAATCCTATAAGAAGTTGACAAAAGAATAAGGGTCACACACACACACACACACACACACAATGGAAGAGGGTTGATTGTGAAGAATTGGTCTTGAAGTGCCATCTCATCATCGAGTGCTTGAGAGGGATTTTCTTTGTCGTTCTTGTCTATGAATTACATCCAATAAGATTTAGTGTTTGTAGCCAATTAAATCTTGTGGTAAGATTTGTGTTTAATTCCTTCATGAGATTGAAAGATTATTTCTTAAGGAATTTCGGGGCTAAACACTGCGTGCGTTATTGGGTGTAATTGGGGCTTGGGAAACACTGAGACAGTGTTTGAGTGACTCAAGTATGTAATCTCCTTGTATTGCTTGGTCTATTGTGAAATTTGCTGCTATTCTCCTTGTGGACGTAGGTCTTTACGATCGAACTACGTAAATCCGTTGTCCGATTTATTTTCTTTTTTTCTATATTATTGTTCAATCGCTCACCTTTCACAACAATATTGGTGTTTTTTTTGGGGGGGGGGGGGGGTAATCCTCGAGGGTCAAGTCCTTAATGCTATGGTTGATTGGATATGGTGACAAAAAAGGACAATGAAGATCCCCATCGCAGTTCCATCATGGTAAACTGAAGTCATGGCAAGCATGATTAACAAAAACCATCGTGAAATTTGTTTGGACTCTTGTAAAATCTCTCCATGGCTCTTTAAGTCGAACTGACTTGATTTCTACTCTTTACCTTGTATAATGCAAGAACATAAAAACTTCAAATAATTAAAATATATTTTTTAATTGAAAACTCAAGATTTAGAAAATATTTTCAAGAAACTAATTGATTTTTAGCTCATAAAAATGAATGAATCAATTTTTTTCATCATTTACTAAAATAAATAGGTATAAATTGATGTTGGCAATGAAAAATATTTTGCGTTGATTAATTTTTTTAAAATGATATAACTAATCATTTTTCAGAAAATGTTATCCAAAAAGTTTTTTTTTTTTTGAAACAAACACATCCTTAAACTATTTTTGATGGAGCAAAACAAGAGGAATTGACTCAATTCGATCCAAAAGAGGAACATAACGGAAAATCTGAAAAGAAGCAGAAGGCAAGTACAAATCCTAGTGTCTGAACCTCCACAGCCATTCCTCTGCAAAGAGAGGCGAAACGTGAGCAACAAGCAGGCGGTTACAGCCACACCTGGAAAGGATCACTCGACAATTCCACACATCCAAAAACTTAAGAAATCTCGAGTTACCGAAATAAGTATAGATAACTTAAAAATAATCATTTAATTGTTAAAACTTGTCGATACCTAACTTCTGCCCAAAAGTGGTTTTCATTTATTTTTGGAAAACTGGAACAGATTTTCCTCCCAAAGAAGAAGTCTATTGGAATTAAAGCATTTTATAAGCATATACCAGAATTTCGACAAACAGGATTAGGTTCTTTCGAATTTATTCCCCAGATTAAAAAAAAAAAAAAAGAAAAAAAGATAAGAAAAGAAAAGATAAAATGGGAACCTCCGAGAGAAAAACAGACGCCACAGAATCCATCTTGGTTCTCCTGCTCCTTTCCTTAAAACCACGCCGCCTCACTTTTTCTTCACCCACCACCACCACCACCACCATCATCATCAAACTCACGCCCACAGACTCCACTCATTCAATTCACTTCTTGCTTGCATATCGATTGTTGCCAATCACCACCATCTCTAGTCGTCGCTCCATCAATACCATCGTTCGTCGTTGCAAGCAGCGACTACGCATTGCCGTAGCTGAATACGCACGCGTACAGTGAACTGCCAAACCTAGCGCTCGTGCTTGCTGGATTGCTGTTGTGGATCTTGTCCCATTCGCCTGGTCAGCTCCAGGAAGTCCACTTGGAATAGGTAAAAGACATCTTTCTACCTGCTCTCTTTTTCCCTTGAACTGATGCAGCAAGTTTAATAGCAAAATTGGGGGAAGTTGATGCCATATACTTGTTGGCCAGGTTAAAGTTGCAGCTTGATTGCATAATTCATGGTGATTTGTTAATTTTGTTTTAATCAGGTGATACATCTGCACGCATAATTGTTTGAGCCAAAACTCAGACCTTTATTTTTTGATTTTTCATTACATATTAGCATAGAATTGCATTATATCCGTATCAGGACAATTATATTAGAAAACTTAGAATTTTCATGGATAAGCATTATCATGCGCATCTAGGCTTTTTGGAGTGCATTATTGTTAGTTCTCTTTTTTGCACATGTCCTTTGATAAATCACATGCTATAACTTGGGAAATCTAGGAAAATCATATCTTGCATATTAATAAATTTAGATTGCATCTTCATAAAAAAACAAAACAAAACAAAAATGTGAAGTGGAACTCTCCGCGAGTCACAAAGGGTATTATCGCCCCATTCCTGCATTTTTTTTCTTCGTCAGTTTTTGGCTGTTTTTCTTATTTAGTTTTTCTTCTTGTTCTTTTTCCATTTATTAGACTTGTATTTGAAAAGATAAATGGAAATCTAGACATAATTCCAACAGACAAGTACAACAGAGAGTAATGAATGATTAAGCACAATATGATTAAAAATGACAAAAGTTGGACTAAATTATAGTTTTGTCAATTTGAGCAAGATAACAAGAATCACTGCTAATTGTCAATCACACACATAAAAAATAAAAATAAAAATTGGTATCCATGTAATGCGTGGAAAACTACTAGTAATGTAAAAAAGACATTCACATGGGAACGGAAGAGAAGGGATTTGAAAAGTGAAGCGACAAATCCAATTTGCATCTCCGTAAGTCTTAGTATTCTTCGATTTTATTAAATTTTCTTTCCCATAAGCTCTTTATCAATTATACTTCACTTTCACGACAAAAAAGTTCATGATACCCAGTGAAGTTTTGGTCTTCCCGAGTTTATGATTTTTTTATATGAACAAGTATATGATCGTGGATACTACATATGTACGGGGATAATCTCTAAACATCACAGAACAAGCACTTGTGAAAAAAAGAAAAAGAAGAAAAAGTTGCAGCAAGATGGGCGGCAATATCTGCTGAAAGGTAATGGGTTAGTAGTTGATGATGGGGAATCGCTTGAAGCGAGAATCATGGTCCTTTGAACTTGATTTTCTTGTCCATTGGTGTGATTGGTAGAGTATAATTTTCAGTAGATTATATTGTCGTTTGGTGATTTCTGACTATTCACTATTTGCAGAGTAAAATAAAGCAAGTAGCTTAATGAATTAGTCGGTGTGCTTGACCCTTTTCCTTATTTAGCCTAAAGCACGTGTTTCTATTCTCCTTATCCACTGTAAATGGTAAACGAGTCCAGTATTAACAACATATAATCCACTGGATGTCACACTATACCCATTACACTAATGAACTTGATAATCGTGTTCAAAGGATCGCGATTCTCCTATCAAGGTGATCCCCGATTATCAACCACTACCTTAGCACCCTTCACCAAATCATTATTGCCCATCTTACTGTCAATCTTTATCACAAAAACTCCCATGTAAAAGACTTCATTAATTTCACATTCATCAATAAAGCAGAAAACAAAGACATTGAAATCATGAGGTTACTAAGAATATACAAACGCTAAAAAAGCCAACAAAACACTCGTGAGTGATAACACTTATGGTGAAAATATGCATACACTCTAAGTTTGTCATATTAAGACTCTGTTTTGGATGGCCAAAAGTAAAGGTCCAATAGCCAAAAAGTCTTGATCCGAAGAATAAGGAGAGCAATTGATGTAACTAGCACTTGTGGACAAATAGTATTTTATTTTGATTTGTCTAACCTTTGATGTGCATCCCTTGAAAGTCTTGGTCTATTTTTTTTTATATATAATCTTTTTCCTAGGTCATCATCTTGATCTTCCTAGGACTTCGTAGTTTTCTCTCTCCATTAGTTCATTTTCACTTTGCTTCACCATAACACCTTTGTTGTTCATTACAGTGACCGATTCATCTATGGACATTGGAGGGATCGTGTTGGGTTCCTTTTTGGCTTCATCCTTTCAGGTCCTGTTTGACAAGTTGGCTTCTCCCGCATTAGTTTATGCACAACGTAAAGGAATCAGCACTACCTTGCCTAAGGAGTGGAAGGAGAAGCTAGTCATAATCAATGCAGTGTTGGCTGATGCAGAGGACAAGGAACTTAGCAATAACCATCAAGTGAAGCTGTGGCTGGACAAGGTTAAGGACTTGGCCTATGACATGGAAGACTTGCTCGATGAGTTTGAGATCAAAGCTACTCAAGTTGAGTTAGAGGCAGAATCTAGCACAAGCAAAGGTTTGGGGAAATGGAAGTCTGTATTTAGCCAACCACCCTCGCTCATGTCTGAAACCAAGGTACAAGAGATCAATGGCCGGTTGGAAGCGATTGTCACTGGAAAGGCTCATCTAAACTTGAGAGAGAATGTTGTGGACAAATCCAACTACACTAGCAAAAGGATAACCACTTCTCTATCAGAGCCTCAGTTTTTTGGTAGGGAGGAGGAAGTAGAACAAATACTCGAACTATTGATCAATGAGGTCAAAAATTCTAATGCCACGCTAAGCATAGTTTCCATAGTTGGGATGGGCGGTATTGGAAAGACTGCCTTGGCTCAACAACTATATAATGATGCAAGAGTGAATAGATGTTTTGAGATGAGAGCATGGGTTTGTGTTTCAGATGTTTTTGATGTTCTCGACATAACAAAGACTATTTTACGGTCAATCACTAGGTTGCCCTGTGAGGGCAAAGATCTAAACGAGTTTCAAGTTAAGTTGAGGGACAATCTTTTCGGAAAGAAGTTTCTTGTGGTTCTAGACGATATCTGGAATGAGAAGTACGAAAAATGGACTGATCTCTTAAAGCCATTTGTAGTGGGTGCTAGGGGAAGCAAGATTATTATTACGACTCGCAACCATGCTGTTGTTTCAGTAACAAAAGCAACGCCAATTCCTTTGAAGGAATTGTCCCTCAATGATTGTACAAGCTTATTGGCCTTTCATGCTCTTGAAGCAACAAATTTTAAGAGCCACCCGGAATTTGAAACAATAGGCAAGAAAATAGCTGAAAGATGTAAAGGTTTACCTTTGGCAGCGAAGATGTTTGGCGGTGTCCTACGTAATAAAATGAATCCCAGTGAATGGGAAGATACCTTAAATAACATAATATGGGATCTTCCAACGACAAAGAATTGTGAGGTTCTCCCTATTTTGAAATTGAGCTACGTCCATCTTCCTTCCTATTTGAAGAGATGCTTTTCTTATTGTGCAATATTTCCTAAGGATTACGAAATTGAGAGGGATGAGCTAGTACTCTTATGGATAGCGGAGGGATTTTTAGATGGACAAAAAACAAAGAAAAATAAGTTGGAATTAGGATGGAATTACTTCGATGAATTAGTATCTAGATCATTTCTTCAAAAATCAAGTGTTGACACATCTAAGTTTTCAATGCATGATCTTTTGAATGATCTAGCAAAGTCAATTGAGGGTGGGATATGCTTTAGCACTGGGGAGTCTCAGCAAGCAATTAATGAAGATTATGCATCTCTTGAGAGAGCTCGTTATGCATCATTCATCTGGTCGCAGTTTGTTACATCAAAATGCTTGCTGGCATATCATGATATGAAGGTATTAAGAAGTTTAATTTTGGTGCGTATTGGACCTAGTGGGAACACTCTCCTTATATCCGACAAGGTGCTGCGTGAGTTGCTAACAAACTTGAAGTTTCTTAGGGTTTTTTCATTATGTCATTGTAACATCATAGAGATACCAAATTGTGTTGGTGAATTAAAACATCTTCGATATCTCAATTTCTCGAACACTTATATCGAAAGGCTACCTAAGACTGTTGGTGACTTGTGCAAATTACAAGCTTTGATCTTAAGAGATTGTCATAAACTTTCAAAGTTGCCTAACAGTATCACAAAGTTGGTCAGCTTACAATTTCTTGATGTTAGAGATACAAAAAGTCTAAAAGAGATGCCACTGGGTATCAGTAATCTGAAGAATCTTACTATATTGTCCAAGTTTATGGTAGGAACAGAGAAAGGGCTAAAGTTAAAGGAGTTAAAGGCCCTATCACGTCTTCAAGGAGAATTATGCATATCAAAATTACAAAAGGTGGAAGATGTTAGAGATGCTGTTGATGCTAATTTGGAAGGAAAGCAAGGCCTAAGAAAATTATTCTTGGATTGGGATAAAGATTTTGGAATTCTTCGGAATGATAAGCTCGAATCACGGGTGCTTGAGTCTTTGCGACCTCCCATTGATATTGAAAATCTCACTATTTTGAACTATGGCGGTGCAATATTCCCATCATGGTTAGATGGTTCGTCATATTCTCAGATAGTGTCTTTGAGCTTGTGGGACTGTCCTTATGTCACATTCTTGCCTTCACTTGGACAACTACCTTCATTGAGAGAATTATCTCTTAAAGGTCTAAATGCAGTAAGAATAATAGGCTCTAATTTTTACGGAGGTGATAGTCCTTTTTTGTCGCTAATTACTTTGCAGTTTGAAGAGATGTTGGCATGGAAGGATTGGTCTCCTTATGCGGGGGGCCCAAAAGAAGAAGTCCCATTCTCCTGTCTTGAGCATCTTGTTGTTCGAAGCTGTCCTTCGTTGGTCGGACATTGCCTTGTCAACTTAATCATCTTATCAAACTTGAAATTCATTCATGCCAACAATTGAATAACTCAACCAGTGAGTTATGTCTTCCATCTCTCGATGAGTTATACCTTGAGGAGTGTAGTAAGGAGATCTTAAAGAGCTTGTTCAAGCTAACTTCTTTGACAGTTCTCAAAATTAACAAGCTCATAGAGCTTGTTTCCTTTGATCATCGGTTTATGAGTTGCTTGGGCAAGCTAAGGAAGCTTCATATAGGACTGTGTGACAAACTAACATGCTTGTGGCAAGATGGAGATGAAACACAAAATCTCACTTGCCTCCAGGAATTAGTAATAAAAAATTGTCCTCAATTCATATCTTTTGTGGTAGGAGAAGGAGAGATAGAGCTACCTTGTAATCTTGAAAGGATGGAATTGGTGAATTGCACAAGTTTAGAAAAGCTTCCAAGCAAGATGCACACACTTAAACATTTGGTGATTAAGAATTGTCCAAAAATCATGGCTCTAAACATTCCTCAAGGTGACCTGAGCAGCAATAATTCGATTTCTCAACTTGAATCTCTTAAGATACATCATTATGATTCTCCAATATCCTTTTCATTTGCCAAGGGTAGACTTGCTCCTCTGAAGGCACTTCATATAGACAATTGTGAGGGAGTGGAGTCGTTGGAAGGGATTGCCGTATTATCGCTTGAAACAATGACAATTAACGATTGTCAAAATCTGGGAAGCTTACCACAATGCCTTCACACGCTCTCCCATCTCACTCAATTGGATATTTATAATTGTCCAGCATTGGAGATAGAGGACTTCCCTCCCCTTCCCGTAACCCTCTCGAGTCTTGTTCTTAATCTTTGTTCTAAGATAAAGTCTATTGCCAACTGTAACATTGCCAAGTATAACAATCTCACTAAATTGAAAATACAGCAGTGTCCGGTATTGGAGATAGAGGACTTCCCACCCCTTCCCATCACCCTGCAGAGTCTTGAACTTTGGGATTGTCCGATGATAAAGTCCCTGCCAAATAAGTGGCATCATCTTACCTCCCTCCAAGAGCTAAGTATTATATATTGCCCAAATATCAAATGCTTCCCCAAAGGAGGTCTGCCTCCCAAATTGCGAGACCTTCAAATTATGGGGCTCGTGGCTCTGAAGCAACCAGTGAGAGAGTGGGGCTTACACCTGCTCACATCTCTCGAGATTCTTACCATTGATTTTAACATGGGAGGGGAGAGAGAGAAGGAGTGGTTTCCTTCGGAGGATAAGGATGCTTGGAGTCTCTTTCCTTCCTCTCTAACCTCTCTTTGGATATATGATTTGAGAAACGCGGAAAGACTATCGAGCGGTCTCCGCAACCATCTCTCCTCTCTCCGATGGTTATCGATTGGAGCGTGCCCCAAGTTGAGGTACCTGCCAGAGGATGGCTTCCCTCCCTCCCTCCAACAATTGCAAATATGGAGATGCAAGATTTTGAAAGAGCGATGCGCAAAACTCACTGGCAACTATTGGCCCCTCATCGAAGAGATCCCTGACGTTGACATCTGGTGAATTGATTCGTGCATCTACACTACAGTGAGTTTTCTTAGGGTTTGAGTAAGTTATTTTTGGTTTTGAAGGCATCCTTTTCCATTCTACTTTCTCAATTCGATGCTTAATACGAACTGATGTTTGGGTGGGGGATTGCGTTGGGTTGGATTGGCTCTGTTTCGTTGGACGATGAACTGTAGGATGAAACGCTCGCAGTGCTACCTCTTGCTATGTTGATGACATATCCTCATTTCTACTAGATGCCCAAACCATTTGTGAATGAAATCGCACCATCACGAAGAATCGTAGCATTCCACAATCATAGTCCTCTACATTTTCAACGTCTATTGTCTGTTCTCTTCCCAACATATTTTTTCTTGGGCCCTTAAGCTCATTCACTCTGGTTGTTTTGCAGATACCATTGTGATCTTGCATTGGCAGAATCTCTTGGAAGGATCACGTGCGAACGCTGCTAAGGTAGGGCTAATGCTGTTGGTGTCATTGTCTTGCTTCATTTTTTTTTTTCTTTTGCAATTTATCAATAAAGGAAGAAGCAATTAAATATATTTGTTGCACTGCTATGTTCTGAATTTTCCTTTTGGTGAATATGATCTAAATAAGAACAAATCTTTTTCAAAATCTAAAAGGATCATTAGTTTTGTGGAAGCTATGATGTGATTGTGAAGAAAATGGATGCGGTTTTTTCATTTTATGGATTTCTTAAGAATAGGAACCTTCTTCTTCCTTTTTTATGATGATTCTTTGTAGTATTAAACAGTCAATCTGGGATAAAATTCCGAGGCAGCTCATGGCTCCAAGTTTTCACGTGACAGCATTGATATTCCATAAATCGCTTTCTGGTTGGGTCTCGAATTCTGGTGGTTTAGGAACTGTTGCTCACAGCTTGCTAGAAATTTTTAGTAAATATACTTATGCTTGTTGGGTTGAGATTGTTATGATAGGCTGCCTACCTTCGGGTTTCCATCATCAACGGTGACCATGTGGCATTCTTCCCAAAAGGAGTTCCAGAACAAAATGTTCAAGCTGACATGGGTTCCTTTGGAGTAACTGGAAATCTTGTGATTCAACCAATTTGTATCTTGCCTGGTATATCTCCTCTCTCTGTGCTAGTGTTGCATGTATAAATTTTTTGTTGAAGCAATGTTCTTATGACATTGTGAAGCTCTGTTAAAAGTTAGATAATTTGTAATCTGAATTGTGGTTCACTGTGTACTTTCTCCAAGGCTTTTTGGATGTTATTGCACATATAACATGGTGCTTTGACCACATAAATAGGTGGTTAGAAAAGCAAAGTTGCATTTGCCAAGATAACTTTCAAGCAACCTCACATAGTTTTGCTTGACAACCCATCCTATCATTTGGTAAGTTCTACTCATATTTCTCCATTTTATGACTTTGATTACTTTTTCAGTTAGCTTGTTATTGTTCTTGCACTAATTGAACTTGTCGGAATCTGGTTTTTACATTAAAAATATAGTAGAACCAAATGGTGGTCACGGCTGCTAGTAGCCCTTGTCATCATACACTAGCAAATAATGGAACAGAAACCAATCTAATTGTTCCAATGTGGAAAATATTCGGAATAGAGCAATCTACAATACCAAATGGTACTAATCTTTGTGCCTATAGGCAGTATTGGGCTTTACATACAAATATGTGGACCCCTTTTTGTTTGTAAATCCAGTCTTTAAGTTTTGCTTTAATGACCAGTGACTAAAGAATTATCTTTGTAAATTGTTAGTTTCTTGTCTAATAATTAGTGTTTTTGTTTTTTTTGCCTATCCACACCTGTAGGATTTGGATGTGGCTGAGGCGCTCATTCAAGGTCTGGTCTTGTTCCAAGGATTAATTCTGATGGTGAGATTGATTTTCTTGTCAAAATACTTCAATTTGACCAATGATGGATCATTTCATAGCTAATAGCCCTCTTTTCACCTTGATTTGCAGGTTGGTCATGATGAGCATCTAATAGCTAGAAGCTTGGATGAGGTCTGGGTGGTTTCACAAGGCAAGGTGGCACCTCTCCATGGGAATTTCTAGGACTATAGGAATGTACTCCTATTTTTATTGAATCAGGTGAATCTAGTTATTGCCATCAGCTAAGAGTGGTTCAGTGGGTTCACATTACCTCACAAAACAGAAAATGAGGCTTAGCTACATAGAGAAAGGAAAAAAGGATGAAGAGAGGATTGCTGCTGATATACAGGACGGACTCACAGTTACACCAGCCCTTATTTATCATTTATACTTGACAAGGGCTTGTGGAACGATGAGTCTAAGTTTTTGACAGCATACAGTATCATTTGCAATAGCTTAAGAACTGAGTTGTGATTGCAGTCTTGGTATAATTTATGATTCTTTGCACATTTTGTTCTAGCAATAGGTTCATTTGTTGTGCCCCTAGAAGTTTGATACTCTATTGCCGCCGAAGTTAGTTTTTGCATGCATACTAAAATGATTTAATCATTTGCAAAAGAATATTTTAGCACAATAAATTATTTTGTAAGACAAATCTATTTTGTGAGAAAGCTATATTAATATATTTTCCCCATTTTCACTATTTGGCACTATTTTGGAGAATTAATTATGAAAAGATTATCATGGTCAACAAAATCCATTCTTGTTGGGTTGGATCGGCTCTGTTTCATTGGACAATAAACTGTAGGCTGAAATTCACTCAGTGCTGCCTCTTGCTATATTGATGGCATATCTTCAACTCTACTTGATGCTTAAACAAACTGTGAAGAAAGATGCACTATCACGAATAATTATAGCGTTCCACAATCATATGTCTTTGCATTTTCAGCGTTTCTTGTATGTTCTCTTCCCACCATCTTTTTCTTGTGTCCTAGCTCATTCATTGTTTTTTTAATGGTTTTCTTTAGAATCGAGAACCTTTTTTTTTTTTTTTTTTTATTGATGATGATCCTTTGTAGTATTAAGTAATCTATTTGGGACACATTTTTGGGGCAGCTTATTGCTCCAAGCTTTTAATAAAACTCCATCATGATAGCATTGATATTCCATAGATCACCATTCTATTTGTGTTTATAGCTTGCTAGAAATTTTTAGCCTATATACTCGTGCTTATTTGGTTGAGATTGTAACGATATGTTGCCTGCCTTTGTGTTTGCATTATTAGCAGTGACCTCTAGGGCAAATCTATTCAAGTCTTTAAAGTATCGGTTGTTTGCTTTTACTACACTACAGAATACGATTTTGTTATACATCATGTCGTTTTATTTGCAAATACCTTCTTATGTGGCATTCTTCTTGCACTTCAACCAATGTCAATTTGCAATCTCAAGTGTAGTTCACTGTGTACTACTCTGAGGCTTTTTGGATGTTATTGCACATGTAACATGGTGCTTTGACCATATAAATAGGTGCTCAGAAAGGCAGAGTTGCATTTGCCAAGATAACTTTGAAAAAGCCTCACATAGTTTTGCTTGATGAGCCATCCAATCATCCGGTAAGTCTGCTCTTTTTGTCCACCTTATGACTTAAAATATTTTTCAGTTAGCCTGTTGTTGTTCTTCCACTAATTGAACTTATCGGAATCTGATGTTACTTTGAAAATACAAGAGAATCAATTAGTGATAACAACTATAGAGAGTCTCTGTTCTGTCATCATATATCTAACTTATAATGGAACAGAAACCAATCTAATCATTTCAACTTGGAAAATATTTGGAATAGAATAGTTAGCCTGATCAGTTTTTTCGTATTGGAGTAATCTGTAATACCAAAGAGTTATGATATCTGTGCCTGTAGGTAGTATTGGGCTCTGTTTATAAATGTGGTCTTTAAGCTCTGCTTTAATGAGTAGTGACTACTGAAGAATTATCTTTGTAAACTGTTAGTTTCTTGTCCAAGGATGAGTGAGTGCGACTATGCTGTTTTGCCTATCCACAACTGGAGGATTTGGATGTGGCTGAGGTGCTCATTCAAGGTCTGGTCTTGTTCTAAGGAGCAATTGAGATGGTAAGATTGATTTTGTTGTCAAAATACTTCAATTTTTGACCAGCCATGGATCATTTTCACAGCTAATAGCCCTCCTTTCACCTTGAGCAGCTTAGTCATGAGAAGCATCTAATAGCTGGAAGGTCAGATGAGGTTTGGGTGATTCCACAAGGCAAGGTGGCGCCTATCCATGGGAATTTTCACGACTATAGGCAGGTACTCCAGTTTTTGTTATATCAAGTGAATATAGTTATTAGCATCAACTGAGAGTGGTTTGGGTTCCCATTACCTTACAAAACTGAAAATGAGGCTTAGCTACATAGAGAAAGCCAAAAAAGATGAAGAGAGGATTGCTGCTAATGTATAGGATAGACTCACTATTACCCTGGCCCGCGTTTGTCATACATACTTGATAAGGACTCATGGAAGGATGAATTGAAGTTTTGACATTAAGTGTGCAGTATCATTTGCAATAGCTTAAGAACTGGGTTGGGATTGTATTCCTGGTATAATTTATGCTTTCTTGCACATTTTGTTCTAGCAATAGGTTCATTTGTTGTGCCCCTAGAAGTTTGACACTCTGTCGCCGGGAAAGTCAGCTTTCCCATACATAGTAAAATGATTTAATCATTTGCAAAAGAATCTTTTTAGCATAGTAAATTATTTTGCAAGACAATCTATTTTGTATGATTATATTTTTCCTATTTTCATTCTTTGCACTGTTCAGGAGAATTAATTATGAAAATATTATCACGGTCAACAAAACTTTATATTCAACTCTAAGTACAGAATTGCGTTGACTAATTATAATGTAGGCCTTGCATAACCAAAAAATACTATAATAAAATTCCATATAAATACCTGGATTTGTTAGATAATATCCTTTTAACATGTTCAGGTCATCATTGAAAATGAGAAGCTTTCTTTCTCCCAACTGCTACGGTGCAGATGGACAAACGGAACTGATAGCAGAGGTTTGAGTAAGCGAATGTGACAGCTAAATTCTGAATGAGCCCTGCAGGTCAAAACATGTTAGTAAACTAGTTGCCTGGTCAAAGATCGAATTTCATTTTCATTTTATTCAAATACCCACTCCACTCCATCTCTTGACAACATTTTTAGCGGTCCTACTTATTATGTTTCCTATGCAGGACGGGGAACAGGAGGGAGGATCAATAGCCGTGGCCACCCTCTGGATGTTTCTTTGAGGACTTGCGTCTGCTATGAGATATTCTGATTCCGAGAAGATCGTCACTTAGCACCACTCATGATTAACTCCTTGAAGGGGGCAAGCCCCACCACATTTACCCCCATCGAGGTGCTGAAGATCCAGTACCATTCACACGTGACAAGATACACGCACTACCATTGCAAATGGTCTCAATCTCGTGAGCTCACATGTTGAAGATATGCCTTGAATTCAGGCAAATGAAGGGAATTTGATCCAAAAGGGAAATGTGCTGCTATGGCTTCCATGATATACAATATTGAGGAATACTGTTACATGAGTTCTATTATTGGACACTTCTGTTACATTATAAAGTTATTGCCTGCTATATGAGGTTTTTGCCATGACAATCATTTCCATGTTGAGGAGCGAAACTGTTTTTCTACTTCTTCATCGTCAGACCCTGCTTGAGACACTGTCTCACGAACTACTTTTAGCAGAGACTTTTGATCTGGAGCTGCTGCGAATTGAGCTTGATGTTGACATTTGTGGAGGAAAAATTGAGGTTGTCCTGGTAGTCTGTGGCTTTGACCGAGTAGGTTCTGCAGCAAACCATAACCGCTTCTTCATTTGCGAATTGAGGGGTAAATTTTGCCCACCATTTAATTTTTTAGTTGTCTTTCGGGAATAGGACACTCACGGTCTACTGGACAAGATCTAACATGCGAACAATTATTTTCAGGTCTGAAAATATCTGACATGTGAAGATGAAGAGGTTCTTGAAGAGGCTTAATTGTTACAGAAAATCATTTCTCCGTGTATGGAGCTTGATTCTCTTAATTGTTACAGAAGATCTTTTCCCCGTGTATGGAGCTTGATTCTTCTTTTTTAGAGACTTAACATTTTTGGCTCGGTATTTCATTAGGATCCTTGACATTGATTGTGAGTAATTTCGATAGAGTTTTTATAAATGAGAATGATCTCTTAAAAAAGTTTTGGTTATAAGATGATGATTTGCAATATAATGACTATCCGGAGGGATGTCACCCCGCATTATTTTATGATTGATCTTTGAAAATGTCTTCTTCTAGTATTCTGTTTCTTTTGAGAGAAACGTTTTAATTAAAAAAAATGTTATTTTCATTTTTCGCTATTTAGTGTGATAAAAAAAGCCGGTCAAAGGGACTTACTTTAGTCAATCGGAAAATCAAATAAAAAAGAAAACAAAAATTTTTATTTAAAAAGTTGAGTATGAAAATAGTGCGGAGGAATATCTACACGGGAAAAGAGGTGTGACGGTGTCATTCTGTTGCGGTCCTTCATCCACTGCATATTTCGAAAAATGCAAAACCAAGAAACTAGTAACTAGCAATCATTTTAATGATTTATTCAGAAATTTTGGCACAAGATTGTAAGATGAACTATTTGAGGGGGAAAAAAGAGTAGTGCCTCTAATTTGCTGGTACAATATAGTGGTGTTTTCTTGATTTACATTGTTGGGATCACCACTCAAATGATTTTTATTTTAGTTATTACACAGATTTTCTTTTGATTGATTAGTTTGACATCATTTTTTTTTTTTTTTTTGGGTCGAAAGTTTGACACCATATTGATTTGGGCTCCTTTGGTGTAACTAGAAATTTTGTGGTTCAACCAATGGATGCCTTGTTGGCATATATCTCCTTTCTATTACCGTTTATAATTTTGTTTGTCTGATCACTCTCATAGCTCTTTATTATGTATGAAAGATAATTTTAATTAATTGTGCCTTTTCGGATTTTTTAAATTTTCTTATGTTCATCTCGCACCTACGGCATGATTCAAATTGTGTTGATGGATAATGATGGCAATTAGCGAAAGCCAGGGAATTAAAGAAAAATCTGGGGCTTTTACTTTGTTTTTCAATACATTTTTTTTATTTTATCTTTGTGACTGAATAATTTTGGAGTTGGTTATTAATTGAAGCAAGAAATTTGCATCTAGCATGCCAACTTCCTCACATTTTGTATGACAGGACAAAAAGACGAGGAGGAAGTATAGATTGTCTATTGAAAATTAGTCTTTTAAAAAAAAATTAATTGGCTCCTTGAAATTTTTTTTTTATATCATTACACTGTAAACTTTTGCAATAGGCATCATTTTACCCAAACTCCTTTGGAATGGCGTCTTTATAGATTTAGAATGTTGTATGATACGATATGTGGATCGCAAGTCCGATAGAATTAGACCTGAATAAAGTATTTTGTATCATAAGCATACAAAGTAATAGCACAAAAACAATGTGCAGCCAAGCAGGAAATTCTCAACGAGTAACATCACGCTGAGTCACGAGTTTAAGCTGAGCCCAAAAGGCCCATCAGCCCAAAGCCCGCGAAAAAGAACCAAGCCCAGCCACATCTTCGGTTTATCCTCTCTTCTCTCATCTCACTTAAACGACAGCCAATGCAGTTCCGGTCTCGATTCATCGTAGCCAAGCACCTTTCTAGCTGGACGACTTCATTATCTTTCGTTTTTGTCACTGCCTCCTCCTTCGGTTTCCATACAGGGGAGAATAGCCGTGACTGAAACTCTACTGAACTTGGATTCTTCACTTCGAGCTCTTCATCATCATTCGGTTACTGCAACAATATTGAAGGTAAGTTCTCTCTCATTCTCTGGATTTCATTTTTCAATTCAGTTGATAGTATTCATTCTCGGTCTTTCTCTGAATTTCCAGGGACCTCTTCATCGAAATTTCTTCTCTATTGCCCTCCGGACACTGTTAGCCACCACCAACCACCACCGGTCGTCACCGTTCCCATTTCCACGGCCAACAGCAGAAGCTCTGTGCGCCCCTGTTCTCGGTCACCATTGCTGAAGTGCTCGGACTGCGGTCACCACCGTCTCTCACGACGGTTCCAGTTCACGAAGCTGCTTCTGTAATCACCTTACTAAGGTCCGATCATTAATCGCCACAGGTAATCATCCTTTATTCAATCGAATCGCACATGCCATGTTTTCAGTTGCTCTACGTACAAACCACTGCCTGGGTAAAATCTACTAATTGCTTTGTGATGATCTCGTTCACATAACTGAACTGTATTGATATGCATATTTGAGGTTGAGGTGTTTTTCTGTATTTTCATAGCTGAATTGTGTAGTGCATGCTTGAGCCGAGACATTCTTCAGTATATTTGTCGACTTACTTTCGACGATTTCTTCAATGCATGTACGACCGTCAGTCTCAACACGTTGTGCTGATGGAACCAAGCTTATACTCGACTGGTAATGTTTAGCACTACACTTGCTATCACCAAAGGTGGCCATTCGGTTCCATGTCGGAGCAAACCGAAGCTGTTCGGCTGCTTAGAAAGATATTCCTTGCAATTAAGATGCACAAAAACCAGACTTAGTAATTTTGCTAATGAATTGGCTGAGTCACGACTAACCAAGCCCACAACAGAGAACAAAATCTTCTTAAGTGCGCGAGTTTCTCTCTTCGTTCTGCTGGAACATGCGAATTGAATGTTCTCAAAGGAGTCCCAATATTTTTGTAAAGAAATCCTCAGGAAGCAATGACGTACCTTCAGGATCTAGACGCATACTATCTAAGTTTAATATAAAGAGTTAGAAACTATCAAAAATATATCAGGAATAGGACATGTGCTTACAATCCGCAAAAGTAAAAGGAATTAGAAGAAATTGTTACGTGTAATGATCCGTTAGAATTACTTTAATGTTACTAGCTAAACTTCATCAATGAAGATCATGTCATTTAATTATAAATTGAAATGTGTGGAAATGGTGTAATTTAGCTTATCAAATAGAGTTGTGTTTGGCACCACTCTTTCTCTACAAGGTTTCCTTTCTTTTCCCTTGAAGCCGCCTCCTATCTGCAGTGTTGTCTCTAAGGGGGAGAGCTCCCCTCCCTCCCTCCCTCCCTCCCTTTTTTGAAGTTTTCCACCTTTCTTTTTCTCCCGATCTGTTCTAGGAGTTTGTGCATGATTATATTTTTGCAGCCGATCTTGGATGAATGTGGAGACCAGCTTGGCCATCCGTCTAGTCGACAACCACCGAGGATGGTGTTCGTAATGTGGCTCCACAACCTCTTCAAGGTTATGCCGTTTTCTTCTCTCGATTTGGACTTAGGTGAAGCTTTGGGTTTTACTCTCTCAAACTCGATCAAAATATAGATCTATGAGCTCCTTATAAGTACTTGATCTGTGTTCTTTCAACATTTTGATGCTGGTGTCTTTGCAAGATAATGGTGATGAAGACATTAGACCTAGATGCGCATTGCAAAACTTTGCAAATGGAGTGGGAGATTTCAGCGTGTACTCATGATTGAATCTAGTGACCATCCATCAATCATTTATGGTATCAAAATTGTTCTTAAGGGATTAAAGTGTGCTTGTAGCTATAAACTATACTTTGTTATTTGCTTTATGACTTTTGATTTGTTCTACAATTATTTGGGATTTATTAAGCTTGAAAGCCTTCTATGTATGAATAGTATCTTTTTGATATATGAATAGTATCATTTTTTTCACAAAAATAAATAAATAAATAGAGTTGTGCTCGTCATTTACTTAAGGTGCAAGTAGTTACAATCGAACTTTTGGATAGGAGACACGACAACCAAAAAGATTACACATAAAATGTCGCAAACAACCGACAACTAACACATTTTACCTATCAGAAGTTTTGAATTGGAAAAAACTTACGAAAAATATGATAAGAACAAAGATATGCACTAAAGATGCTCAAATACTCTCCTCAATTTGATCAGGATACCACCTCGAAGAGATTGTTCTTCAAAAGACGAAACATAATCCCCTGTAAAGATGTCAACTGAAAAATCAGTAGTCGGAATTCCCAAATGAAATGGATATTAATGTCAATATACTTGGTGTGAGCATGGAAAAGCCGGATTAGCAGCTTGATAAGTGGCTCCAACATTATCACAAATGACTTCAACGGGTTTAGGTAAAAATATATGAAGATCAACTGAAAGCTGCCGAATCCAATCAAGTTTCTGCAACTCCATCGGCGAAACTCCTGTAGCCAGATTTCGCAAGTGGGTTGCTTTTTTAGCATGCCAAAATAATGTCGGACCCAAGAAAAGTCACACATCCAGATGTTGAGCGACGAGTATCGAGACAACCAGCCCAATCAGCACGAGGGAAAACGTCACTAAGGAGCTGTCAAGTTCGGCTTCAAGAAGAGTCCATGATCAATGGTTCCGTATAAAAATCTAATAATGCACTTTACCGCTTGTAACTGAGGTATACGAGGGCAATGCATGGACTGATTCACAAAACTAACAGCATACGAAATGTGTGGTCTAGTCATAGATAAATACTAGAAAACCCCCCATTGTGCTTCTATGTTCAGTAGGGTCCATCCATAAATCTTCTTCCACCGCTGTCCTTGGACTTTCTATTTTTGGTAGTGGATTATCAATGATTTATTTTCCCCTAAGTTTTAATTTGAATATTTCTTTATTAATGTTGTGATTTTCTTCCTTTATATTTTTTTACCTCTTTGTATAGATCTTGAATAGTCAACCAGCGCCTCTATTATTCTTTGTCGCTGTCAAAATTTCTTGCAAATCGTACAATTTTTCTGAATTTTGAGGTAATCTCTTAATCTGTGTAAGTACTTCTTTCTTTCTGAACTTCCGCTTGCTATTTTTATTCTACCGTTATTACATTTATACTCGGTGTACGTAATCCACATGTTAATTCATCTTTATTATTACATTCTTGAATTTCTTCATCTTCCACTAATTCATACGCGTATTCTTCCTCTGTTTCTTATGACAATGACACAGTTTCTAGGATTAAACACAGTAATTGATGATTAATTAGCACGTCCATTTCCAATTGATTTATGTCCCTTTGAATTTGCAATTTGACTCATGACAGACTACTTCTTTGGTTCTTTTATTTGTGAATTTCTTCCCATACTTTTCTCTATTATTCTTATATGATATGCGCCATTGAGATGAATGATATGAGCAAGCCATGGTTCGGTGGAAAGTACAAGTCACTATAAAGCTGATTGAGCATCCACCAAGCACAATTATAAATGTTACTAGAAGCACTTTTTTTTTTCCTCAAATTTAGTACATGACATACATGCTAGATCAAAGAGAAGTTATATCACTTCAACTCAACTTTATATGTATCCGAAATCTTATTCAATTAATAATATCAAAGAAAACATTAATGAGTTAGTTTATTGATCAATCTAATGCTTAATATCAAACTATGGCCACATTTAACACTCCATGACAAGACCTAGCAAGATTCCCTTTCGACGTAGGTCTCCACTTTATATAAGTTGACAGTCTAGACAAAACAGGACATATTGAGAAATGTATACATACTCGTAACCATTTAATGGGTTCAAATCATAGCTGCAAGAGCATAAACTCCTCCAACCAGTCACGTAACTATTTCACAATTCATAAACTAGTTCACTAATCAATATATGTATCATTGCACAATTCTTTCCATAAGGAAGAATGCATTTCGCATGGCCCTTCTCAAACCATATCACAAATAATTAATTTTCAAACTATTTCAAGAGATACTTTGCTATGCCATTTCAGTAACAAAAGCATATGTTAGATCATGTTTTATGCGAAAAAATGTACTCTAAACACCACCGTTTTTTTCCCCTTTTAAATGAATAGCATACCATGTGTTACCTTTTTCATTGCTTATGGCATAAGTATTTTTTGTCATTATCAGGACATGAGTTCAGAAATCATGCAATAAATAAGCACCGCTCACCTGAATATGCGAAACCAAACAATGAAAGCTACCTTACAAACAGAAAAATCAGGTGAGAAATGGAGATTGAAATTAAATACTAACTACCTCAACTAAAAGTCAACTAATCTAAGCTTATTTGGCAACAAAACAACTCCAATGTGCTAGCAGATTAAAGCTCACTTAAAGTAGAACTCACGTGCAATTTTCAAAAAAATGAGCTCTAAAGAATTTTGTCACAAGTGGGTCCAAAGTCATTAGAAATTTAAACCCAACCTTCGACCCAAAAGAGGTCCAGAAAATGGTGAAAACTGGTGTCAAACACAGTAGTTCATATATGGTTCCAACAGTGCACAATGAACTTCAAAATTTCATCCCAACCAAATCGTAATCCCAAATTTACTTCCATAAAATCTCATATTTCCGCGACACGGTAAGTTTCATCGCAACATGATTTTATAGCTCAACAACTTCTAGAATCTAACTCACCAACCTAAATCCCAAATTGAGTTGAAATCATAGCTTATCCAAGAAGATTTTCTTCGATTAGATAAATTAAGTCCTTGAATTTTTATCGAGCGGTTCGCAATGACGCTTAAGATGACCTAAACCCTCTCTCTCTGTCTCTGTCTCTCGAGCGCGCGCGCGCGGGGTTTACTTCTCTTTTCCAGTTTTCTGGATTCTTTTCTCTCATAACTATTCTACTTTCTCCTGTTAAGCCAGCTCCAACATTTATAAATAAGCTGAAGGAGGTAAGTCCGTTGGGCTTCTAAGATAAAGCTTCATGGGATAAAATGAGAATTGGCCCAATTGGGTCTCTTGGGCCTAAACCCATTTTTTTAATGGTGGCGGCCTGTAAAGTCTTAGACACAGGATGAAGGGAAAATAATGAATGAACCCTGAGCATTTGAGCTCGGTTCAAATCGACCATCGAATGGTGTGGGCTCCCTGTGAAAGCTAACTTTTCACAGTGCACCTGAAAAATTATGAATCTAAAATTCATTATTTACAATGCAAAATTTCCCTATAGATGGAGTCAGGTTAGTAATTGGGTAATTAAATGTGAGATGATTAGTCTAGCTAGTAGCGCTAGCAGTGATGGTGTTGGAATAAGTTGTCCTGGCGGTGGTGTTGATGACCACAGCGTGGCAATGGCCGTGGGATTGGTGGCTCTCTCTCAGTCGCCTCATTCCTAATTTTTTTTTAAGTTTTTGCTGTTCGTCTTCTTCGTTTCTCTTTATGTCATTTTTATTTTATCAAATTTTAACTTGTAAACATAAATGGAAACCTAGACATAATTTTAATAGACACGCGCAATAGAGAGTAATGAATGAAAAACCCCAACATGATTAAACATGAAAAGAGTTGAATGAAAATAGTATTGTTAATTATATATAATACGTGAAAATTCTGCTAGTATTGGAAAAAGAGTCAAATAGAAATGGTAGAGGAGGGATGCGAAAGTAAAGCAGCAAAGCCAATTTGCGTCATGCAATCTCTTGATCTTTGTGGAATCGATTAAAGTTTCTTTTCCATTGGTAGTTTTTCTTTTAAGTGCTTCACTTTTGCTTCACATGTTAGACATAGAAATCTGCAGACAAGATAGGACAGGATATTTAATAAAGTCTTTGGGGGATATTCCCCGAATATTACAAAACAAACAGTTGTGCACAAAAAAGTACTTTATTTTGTTTACTATAACCTCTAATAGGCATCTTTGAAAGTCTTGGTCTTTATTTAATCTATGGTCGTTTGGTTTGGCAAGTATATTATATGTGTGTGATGTGTAGTGTAATTTTCTATACATTATATTAATTGGTGATTTTGACTCATTCAGTATTGCAAAGCAAGTTGTTCAGTGGACTAGTTGGTGGGGGAAAACTATTCAAAATTCCTAAATTTATTGCACTTTTTACCAATTCAATCATAAATCTTTTAATTAAGTCAATTTTTTTGGTCAAAATTGTGTCAATTAAATCATTAACCTTTTCATATTTTGTTAATTAAATCCATTTGCCCAATTTTATTTGGTAATCACCGATATTGACACCAGCTATCTTATGTAGCAAGATAACTAGCATTGATGTGGAAAATTTTAATATTATTTTAATATATATTTGGGAAAATTCTAACTATGATGACTTGTTGATGTATAACAAAAACTAAGCTGCCATTGCTTGGTGTATCTTTCAAAATGTTTATCTGGAGATTCAGTCAGTGCAAGCTGTACAAAGATGCTCATTTGCTAGTCCCAATTATGATGGTTAGCTTCATTTATCGCTATAATATTTGCTAATCTTTTGGCAAGAACTTTACATTCGTCCACATTAAAGGACTAATGGAGCACCTTCTATTTATCCATAATATACTCAAGGTAATTGTTTTTGTTGGAAGATATGCAATATCTTCTGGATACTATTAGGATCAATTAATATTAGATTAATTCATAGATTATTTAGTTGCATTTTCTTGTACATGACTTGTGCTATAATATCACCCTTGTACATTGAGATGAATATACAGAAATATAGAAAATTTTCCCAACGTTCTCCTCTCTTTTTTCCTTGTCTTCGTCCTCTTTCATGGTATCAGAGCACAATCGTGCTTTTGTATTTCATTTCCGCTCTCTCTCTCTCTCTCTCTCTCTCTCTCTCTCTCTCTCTCTCAACTTTTCTTGTACATGACTTGTACTATAATATCACCCTTGTACATTGAGATGAATATACAGAAATATAGAAAATTTTCCCAACATTCTCCTCTCTTTTTCCCTTGCCTTCGTCCTCTTTCATGGTATCAAAGCACAGCCGTGCTTCTGTATTTTGTTTCCCCTCTCTCTCTCTCTCTCTCAACTACCTCGGAGGTGCAGGACCTCATGTGGAATACAGCCGGTGGAGTCCAAAGTTAGCCCATTACAGGGCCATTAATCCAATGGCAGCCCAATCCGAGGCAGCCCACTTTGGGCTTTCCATACTAGTGGGTGTCAATGCCGATGTATTATGGGCCTAACTCGATTTTTTCTTTTCTAAGAGCCTAGATGCGAAGAGATGACGGCCCACCAACCACAAGTGGGGCGGGCACAACAGAAGGATCCAAGTCATCTTATGCAGGTACAAACCCCAATAGGGTAGGCAAATCAAATACAGGAGTGTTGGGCGGGTCACATCTAGGCCAAAATTCCAATCCTTGTCAAGAGTTCCACCCAGTTTCTTGCTGTTCCCTTTCGCGACTGCCATGGGTCGCCCAGAACTTAGCGACGCGCAATACATCTCCACCACCAATGGACCAGAGTTGCGGCTCATTAGCCACCTTCTCATGAGACCAAAAAATTACTCGAACTAGGCATGGGATTTTCAGCAAGCCTTTGTCACAAAGGACAAGGACGGCTTCATTGATAGAAGCATCCCCATTCCAACTAATGAAAAATTGGCATAGCAATGGAAAAAATGTAACCAGTTAGGGAGAACTTGAGTAGGAAATTGTATAAGCCCGAGATTGCTGCCGGTCTATCCCCCACACTCGAAGACCATTTGGGAAAGCATTTAAGAAGTGTATGGGAAGTTAGACCGGGCGAAGATCTTCTCACTACACCAAGTCCTCACAAAACTGAAGCAAGGAAAGATGACCATAACGACATGCTTCAACAAGCTTTCAGCTCTGTGGAATGAGCTGGAAGCGGCCAAGGAGAAGTTAGAAGGACTAGAGGCGATGCTTAGATAGTATAAAGCCATGGAAGACCGAGAAAAGGCCACTCGGTTTCTCTTAATTTTGAACGATTCTTACCTCAATTTCAAATTGCAAATCTTAGCAATGGAGCCTGCACCTTCTCTTGGCCGAATCTTTCAATTGGCGGTGTAGGAAGAAATCCAATGCCTTACCTCATCGGAAACAAAGGGAGCCGAGAGTATAGCATTGGCGGAAGAGGAGAAAGAGGGCTGAAAACCCTAGACAAAGAGGAAAGACGTGCAGCGCTAGGGTTTCTAGTAGATTGGCAAGCCTTTAAGGGCTCTGGGTTCCACGACCAAGATCATTTGCCATCATCTGACAACTCCAAGAGTGCCCGCGATCTTCAGACCTTGAACGGCAAAGATGGCTCCACATCAAAGGGATCCAACGATGGTTATTTTTCAAAGAATTATGGACAGATTTCAAGAAATAAATGGAAATTATACTGTGAATTTTGTAAGTGGCCCCATCACATAATCAAAAATTGCTGGAAATTACATGGTCGACTTGGAGAAAAAGAAAAAAAGAGGAAAAGAAACATCAATAGCAAGTTGCTTATCAAATTACTAGTTAGTAGATGTAAATCAACCCATCAATTATGGGCAATATCAATAATTGCTGCAGGCCCTACAAAAGTTGGAGACTCCTAACAAAGGAATTAGTTTCACATGTATTTCTCATAGCCTGATAAATACAATATTGAGAAATGCTTGGATTGTTGATTCGGGAGCCAATGATCATATTGCATGTGATAAAAGTCTATTTTCCATTATTCATGAAAAATTGGATAATCCCATTATTGTCCAATTGCCAAATGGAAACACCACCCATGTCACCATAACAGGAACAATCAATCTTAACCCTGAGATTATCCTCATGAATGTTCTTTATGTCCCGGGTTTTAAATTTAACCTCATTTCCGTGTCTAGAGCCTATGAGGAAAATTCATGTCATGTTCTTTTCAATGCCGATACCTATCTCTTTTAGGCACATTCGACTAGCAAACTGATGGGCTTTGGTAACCTCTCTGAAGGTTTATTTTTTTGGAATAGTTTATCCAAGGAACTTAGTTTTTCCGATATTCCTTGTAATAAGAAATCATTGTGTAATTTGACAACTAATGATGAAAATTGTCTTATGCATTCTAGAATGGGCCATAGTTCTTCATTTCCTTATCCTTAATGTCATATCTATCCACTTGCAAAGCAATCACGTGTTCCCTTTCTAATAAGCAAAAATCGTGCAAACAGAATTTTCTCATTACTTCATATTGATGTGTGGGGACCATATCATATTCCGAACCATGATGGGTCTCGGTTCTTCCTCACAATTGTGGATGATCATTCTATAGCCACATGGATTTTCCTCATGCAATCTAAGAGTCAAGTTTCATTGAACTTGAAAACTTTTCTTTTTCTGTTAAAGACTCAATTTGGAAAATCTATGCAATGAATTCGGATAGACAATGAAGAGAGATTTTTTAATCATGATAGTGCTACACTATTCTCTTCTCAAGGGATATTACATGAAAGTTCATGTGCTTATACACAACAACAGAATGGAGTGGTGGAACGGAAGCATCGCCACCTGTTGGAAGTTGCATGGGCCTTGAAAATTTTAAGCTTCCATTCTAGACAAATTTTGGGGTGATTGTGTATTGACCGCAGCTTACTTGATCAACCGCACACCAACTAAGGTACTTAACGGATGAACTCCTTTTGAGTTACTTTTTGGCAAGAAACCAGAGTTGAGCCATTTGAAGGTTTGTGTATGTTTATGCTATGCCACAATAGTAGGACCTAGAGATAAGATGGGTTTTCGTGCTTGCCGCTGCATATTCATGGGATATCCTACTCTTCAAAAGGGATATCGAGTATTTGATCCATTCACAGAAGAGTTTTCTGTTAGCAGAGATGTCGTGTTCTAGGAAAATGTTTTCCCATTTGCTACACAAGAACCAACCGTGGATAAGGGGCATTCTTTTGCTTCTCATATTGAGGAAGTCTTCAACTATCTAGAATATGCTTTCTTTCATTCCTTAGAAAGCACAAGTAATTCTCCGGGATTTAAGTCCACTGCGAAAGTGACTTCTCTTATGGAAGTGATAGATCACGACTCTAATGATGGGGATACAAATGACTTATCTAGTTAGAGACTCAAGAAGACCACTCACCTCCAAAGAATGATCAACCGTAATGTTCTAGACGAGCTACGCGCCTGTTGACTTGGACTCGGGATTACATATGTGGTGCATGGAACCCACCGAGTACTCGATTTTAATTTCTTCATATGTCTCTTTTGATCAATTATCTCCAGAACATAGATGTTGCATCACTCGCATATTTGAAGAGTGAGAACCATCCACCTATAATGAAGCATGCACTGATCCACAATGGCAGAAAGCTATGGAGGCAGAACTCTAAGCTTTAGTGGATAACCAGACATGGGAAATTGTCTCATTACCACCTCATCGCAAGGCAATTGGCTGCAAGTGGGTATACAAGATTAAGTATTGAGCAGATGGATTGATAGAAAGATACAAAGCACGATTGGTTGTAAAGGGTTTTACGTAATGAGAGGGCTTCGACTATCATGAAACCTTCTCCCCTGTGGCCAAAGATGTTACAGCTCATTCTTTTCTTTCAATAGTAGCATTTCAGGACTGGCGCTTGCACCAGATGGATGTCATCAATGCTTTTCTACATGGAGACTTAAATGAAGAAATTTACATTGACATGCCATAGGGATTACGGAGACAGGGGGAGAATGAGGTATGTCGTCTTTGCAAATCCCTGTATAGCCTTAAACAAGCCTCCAGACAGTGGTACGCCAAGTTTGCAAACTCTCTAAATATGACTATGATGTTTTTACATGGACCAAAGGTACGTCGTCTATCTATTTGATGATATATGTAGACGATATACTTATTATGGGCAATGATGAAGTAGCTGTCAAAAAATTCAATGAATATTTGCATTCTACCTTTCATATAAAGGATTTGGGTTCACCCAAATATTTCCTTGGAATTGAGATTGCACGATCAAACCAAGGGATTTCTCTCAGCCAAAGAAAATTTACCTTGGAAATCATATCAAAAATAGATTTATTAGGATGCAAGAAGCTCTATCCTAATTGAGCAAAATGTCAAATTAACTACAGCATATTATGATACTGGAGTATCTCAAGAAGACAATCCTGTACTCAAAGATCCTTTGAGTTATTAGAAGCTCGTTAGGAAACTCATATATCTAACTATGACCAAACCATATATAAGTTATGCAGTGCAAACGCTCAGTCAATTCATGCACAAGCCACATCAGTCTCATATGAATGCAGCACTGAAGATAGTGAAATATTTGAAGAAGTGTTCTGGACTTGGGATTCTCCTTTCCAGAAAGTGTGATATGAGTATGACTGCATATTGTGATGTAGATTATGCGACTTGTTCGATGAGCAGAAGGTCTATTATCGGTTTCTATAATAAATTGGGGGATTATTTACTTTCGTGGAAGACAAAGAAGCAACCAGCCGTCTCATTGTCTTCAGCAAAAGCAAAATATCGAACCATGGCAAAGACCACATGAGAAATAGTTTGGTTGTGAGGCCTACTTCAAGACCTTGGGGTATGAGTTAGAGGACCTACTAAATTATTCTGCGACAATGATGCAGCTCTCAAACTTGCGTTGAATCCCATTGTTCATGAGAGGACAAAGCATATAGAAGTGGATTGTCATTTCACTCAAGAGAAAATCCAACAAGGAGTGATTGAGACACAAGGAATTGGGACAAAAGAATAATTAGCAGATATCTTCACCAAACCCTTATGTCAGAGACAACATGCGTATCTTTTAAGCAAGCTAGGTGTCTTGGATATCTACAAGCCACCAACTTGAGGGGGAGTGTTGGAAGATACGCAATATCTTCTAGATACTATTAGGATCAATTAATATTAGATCTGATTCATAGATTATCTAGTTGCCTTTTCTTGTACATGACTTGTACTATAATATCTCCCTTGTACATTGAGATGAATATACAGAAATATAGAAAATTTCCCCAACGTTCTCCTCTCTTTTTTCCTTGCCTTCATCCTCTTTCAGTTTTCTTAAACATTCGAGAATTTTTAGGGCTGTAACGTTCACGAAAAAGCCCACGTTGATTGCATATTCAACGATATGTAGAAATCACTAGGATACTAGAAATTTAAAGATGCATTCAAAGCCAAAAAGCAAACAAAACACAGGTAAGGAAAGAAAAGATGCATGGACTTGGTCATATTAAAAAAAATAAAAATTCTTTTGTCCTCTATTCTGGATGCCCAAAAGAAAAAAGGTCCTCTGTATCAAACGACAGCGAAAAATCTTGATATGAAGAAAAAAGGCTAACAATTCACGAAATAAGCACACTTGTGGAGAGAAAATATTTTACTTTGATTTGTCTAACCTCTTATGTACGTCCTTGAGAGTCTTGGTCTCTGTTTAATCTTTTTGGTTGGTGAAAGTTTTGGTCATCTTGAACTCTATAGTTTTTTGCTCAAAAAAAAAAAAAGAACTCTATAGTTTTCTCTCTCCATAGGCTCATTATCACCTACCTACAAATATCCTTTGTCGTTTTCCACAGTGACCAATTCAACATATAGAGAGATCGTTATGGGTTCTTTCATGGCTTCCTTCTCATGCTAATTTATAGTATTGTTAACTTAAGAAAGACATATAATACGTGAAAGTGCTATTTGTACTGGAAAAAGAGACATTCACTTAGGGATGGAAGACGAGGGATGTGAAAAGTGAAGCAATAATGCCAATTTGCGTCCTCCAAATTCTTGATCTTCTTGGAATTGATTAAAATTTCTTTCTGATCAACACTTTCTGATTTTTGCTTCACTTTCTAAACAAATGCATGATATCCAATCAAAGTCTAGGTCTTCCTGATGAAAAGTATTTTAATGGAGCATATTATCACGACAAGCTGTTTGAGTTAGACCGAAGAGAGGACCTTGATGCACATTCTGTCCTTGAGTCAGATAAATCAATTGTTGTCCTTTTTCTCTATATCAAGACTTTTGGCTGTCGTTTGTAAGAGAGGGCCCTCTCTTTTGTTAGCCAAAATAGAGGATAAAAGATGATTTTTCTTCATATGACGAACTTAGGGTGCATGCGTATCTACATCTAGAATTTATAACTTCTAAGTGTGTTGTTATTTATTTATTTATTTATTTATTTATTTATATATTTATTATTATTATTATTATTATTATTATTATTATTATTATTATTATTATTATTATTATTATTATTATTATTATTATGATGTAGTTATAGGCTTTTACACGTCAGCTAACAAAGCTAAAAAAATTGCAGAAAGATCGGCGGCTATGATCCGTTGCAGGGTGCTAAAGAAATTGATAATCATGAATTGCTTAAGAGAATTGTGGTCCTTTGAACAGAGAAAGTTAGCCCAAAGCAACTTGCTTAATGGATTAATTGGTGATTTATGACTTGTTCACTTGGATTAGTTGGTGATTTATGACTTGTTCACTATTTCAGGATTAAAATAAAGCAACTTGATGGATTAGCTGGCTGTCATTATCTTAGGACTAAAATAAAGTAATTTTCTTAATGGATTAGTTGGTGATTTATGACTTGTTCCCTTTTTGTTTAGCCCAAAACACGTGTTTCTGTTCTCCTCATTGAACAGGCAAAATTAGCTGTTTTTGATAATTTGCAGACTTATAATAAAGAGTAAAATGTCATTGTTGTGTGGATCTTTAATATTTTATCTTTCAAAAATATTTATTTTAGTCCTTGTAAGTTGCACAAAGATGTTTATTTACTGGTCCTTTAAACATCGGTCTGCTTCATTCATTGCTAAATAAAAAAAGGGTCAAGCATTGCCAACTAACAAGGTATAATCTACTAGAAATTATACTCTATGCATCACACTTATGACCAGGAAAATCATGTGAAGGATCACGATTGTCTTATCAAGCGGTTCCCTATCGTCAACTACTGGCTTATCACCCTTTAGCCGATCCTTGCTGCTCATCTTGCCGCAAATTTTCAGCGCGTAACTGCCAGGTAAAGACCTATAGTGATCGCCTATCCACCAATAGCGCAAAAAACAAAGACATTAAAACATACGGTCATTGAGAATGTATAGATGAAAAAAAAAAAAAAAGCCAATGAGACACTTGTAATAAATGTTTAACGATAATCTGCATGCACTCTAAGTTGGTTATGTGAAGAAAAATCACATTTCCTCCTCTTCTTTGGATCAAGACTTTTGGCTTGTGTTTGAAATAGGGGATCTTTTCTTGTGGCCATGCAAAACAGAAAATAAGAGGTGATTGTTTTCCATATGACCAACTTATAGTGCAAGTGTATTTTCTCCAAAAATCTGTTGATTACTATTGGCTTTCTGGCTCTTTTAACAGTATCCTTGTGATTCCAATATCTTTATTTCATGCTTTATTGGTGAATATGCGATCAATGCAAGCTTTCACATGTAGTTACAGTATAAAGAATTCGCCTATGTTTGAGAAAATAATACACTCAAATAACTTGAGTATGTTATGGAAATATAAGAAGTTTCTCGATTCCTCAAATGGGCACGAACATACAAAGCTACCTTTTCCTTATTCAACGGACAAAGGTAACAAATGTTAACCTGGAGTATGTGAGCCCAATTCACATTCACTGTTGAATGATGTGAGCTCAACGTGGAAGCCAATTTTTCACGATGCACGTGAGAAACTGATAACCCTAGAATTAATCCTTTACATTATGAAATCGCCTCTAGATCGATTTAGGTTAGTTATTAGGTAATCAGAGGCAATTGCCTGTGATGGTTGCTCTGCTTAGAAGCGCCAGCAGGGACAGTAGTGGCGGCATTGGATGAGTTGCCCAGGCGGTGGTGCTAACACAACGGTGCGGCCGTGACAATGGGATTGATGGCGCGCTCTCTCGCCCCATTCTTGCATTTTTTTTTTTTTTTTTGGGTTTTTCAGGTTTTTTTTTTTTTCCTTTTATTAAACTTTAACTTGGAAAGATAAACGAAAATGTAGACATAACTATAAAGACAGGTACAATAGAGATTAAGGAATGGAAAACCAGAGTGACTAAAAATTAAAAAAAGTTCAACAATAATTGTAGTATGGTAAATTTTAAGCAAGAGAACAATAATCAATACTAATTGTCAAATAATATTTCATTCAAAAAAAATCACTTAGAATCCATGTAATGATTGGAAACTCTACTGGCAATGGAAAAAAAAAAAAAGACATTCACATAGGATGGAAGAAGCGAGATGTCGAAAGCCAAGCAGCAAATCCAATTTGCATCCCCTGCAAAGTCTTGGACTTCCTGAGTTTCATTAAAGTTTCCTCCCCACATAGGGATTGAACACGATTTTCCAGTTCATTAATGTAATGCTTAAAGAGTTATTTTCAGTAGATTATAAGTATTCGTTGGTGGCTTTCTTAACTTTTTTTTTTTTTTGGTAAGTGTGGCTTTCTTAACTTGTTTACTCTTTTCAGACCAAAATAAACCAAGTTGCTTTATGGATTAGTTAGTGTGCCTGACTTGTAGATGTTTAGGTGCAAAGAACGTTCTTTTGTTTTCCTTGTTGATCAGACAAAATTAACTGTCTTTGATGACTTGTAGATGTGTAACAAAAAGTCTTGGTCTTCACTTAAGATATCTTGGGATAATCTCTAAACATGAGGAGATAAGTTATTTTTATTCCTCTAACTATTGGCGTGCACCCTTCAAAGTCCTGGTCTTTGTTTAATGTTTTTGGTAGGTGAAAGTTTTGGCCTTCCTAGACTTTACAATATTCTCTCTCGACAAGTTTATTATCACTTTGCTTCACCATAATCCATGCCCGTTCCCTTGCTCAACAGTGTTCTCCTCCAACTCGTCTGAACCTAGCTCTCGTGCTTCCTGGATTGCTGTTGTTGATCTAATCCAGTTCGCCAATCTGCTCCAGGAAGTCCACTTGGAAAAGGTAAGAGATATCCATCTACTTGCTTTCTTTTCCCCTCAAACTGATGCAGCAAGTTTAACAACAAAATCGAGGGATTTTGATGTCAAATACTTGCTGGCCAGATTAAAGTTGCCGCTTGATTGTTGATATGGCTTAGTTGTTTTAATAAGGTGATGCCTCTACACGCATACTTGTTTGAGCCCAAACTTGGACCTCTATTTTATGATTTTTCATTACATATTAGAATAGAATTGCATTATATTAGTATCAGGACAATTATATTAGAAAACTCAGAATTTTCATGGACAAGCATTATCATGCACATCTAGGCCATTTAGAGTGCATTATTATTAATTGTCATATTTGCATGTTTCCTCTCATAAGTCACGAAGAGTATTATCGCCTCATTCCTGCAATTTTTTTTTTCAGTTATTTATTTTTGCTCTTTTTTCTTAAAATTAAATTTGAAAATATAGATGAAAATCTAGACATAATTCCAATAGACAACTAAGACAGAGATTAATGAATGAAAAATCACAATATGATTAAAAATGACAAAAGTTGGATAAAATTTTTGCCTTTTGTTAGTTTTGAGCGAGAGAACAATAATTAATGCTAATCGTCCAATAATATCTCATACAAAAAAAAAAAAAAAAAAAGAGCACCCATGTAATGCGTGGAAATTTTACTAGCAATGGAAAAAAGACACTGACATAGGGATGGAAGAGGAGGGATGGGAAAAGTGAAGCAACAATGCCACTCTACGTCTCCATAAGTCTTGGTCTTCACGGATATCATTAAAGTTTCTTTCCCATCAGCTCTCTCTCAGTTTTCCTTCCCTTTCGCGACAAAGAAGTTCATGATATCAAGTAAAGTCTTGTTCTTCCTAAATATATGGTTTGCTTACATGAGCAAGTATATGATTGTGGAAACCACAAATACCTTGGGATAATCTATCAATATTACAAAACAAGCACTTGCAGACAAAATTCCCAGCAAGATGGATGGCAATATCTGCTGAAGGGTGATGAATTAGCAGTTGATGATCGAGAATTGCTTGATGGGAGAATCGTGATCCTTCGAACATGATTTTCGTATTCACTTGTGTGATTGGTAGAGTATAATTTTCAGTAGATTATACGTTGTTAGTTTTGACTCGTTCACTATTTGCAGAGTAAAATAAAGCTACTTACTTGCTTAATGGATTGATTGGTGTGCCCAATTCTTTTTCTTGTTCAGCCCAAAGCAAGTGTTTTTGTTCTCCTTATCAATTAGACAAAGTTAGCTGCCTTTTATGCCATTGTTGAGTGTGTTAGAAGAATTAAACAAGTTAAAGAAGATCAGAAGTGTATAGAAGTCAGTAACAGCAGAAAAGCCAAACCTGAAGAAGTAACTGGAACAGAGGAAGCTAAACCAGAGGAAGGTCGTGGGTTGGCGATCCAAGTGAACGAATGAGCTGGCGATCCATGACTACAGGAGCTGGCGAATCCGTGAAAGCAGAACCTGAAACACGAAGCAGATCAAGCAAATTAAAGAAGCAGTCGGAGAAGAAATACACGTGTGTTGTTCACATTATTCGGTTGTAACAATTCTATAACAGAAAATAGTTGAGCCAGTGACTAGTATAAAAGGAAAAAGATAGAACAAGAGAAAGGGTGCGAGAGTTTATTGTTAGTTTCTAAAGTTGAAAGCTTCTCTCGATTCATCAAGAGCTTCTTCTTCTTCTTCCTCTGTATCTGTGAAATGATGAAAGATTGTGTAAAGAATAAACTTGAAGTACGAAGAAGAAATACAACGAAGCCGAGGTATTCTCATTGCTTGTTCGAGATCTAAACTTCTCTCATATATCAATCTTGTTACGTATTCGATTTCTTCTCATGGTATCGAGCATGATTTCCGGGTATGATAGATCTGGTGTGTTCTTACCGCATGATGTTATAAAGATCATGATATCTCACAGATAGTTTACTTCAAAGTCTACTGGATTATCTCGTGGATTTCAAAAGTCTTTGAACATAGAAGAATGGCTACTAGACTTCAGAAGTATCCATTCCCTATTCATGTGAATATAGGGAACTTTGTTACCATCAAGTTGAATGAAGAAAACTTTCTGTTGTGGCAAGCTCAGTTTAATAGATTTCTGAAAAGCCAAGATTTAATCGGTTTTATTGATGGTGAAACTTTACCTCCAAATCGAATGATACAAACTGAGACTGGAGAAATGATGAACCCTGATTACCTGGATTGGATAAAAACCGATCAGCTTATATCTTCCGGATAAGCGGTGCAAAGTATCGAGAAAATATTCTAAGTCTAATAATCGGCTTAGAAACCTCACTTGAAGTATGGCAGGCTCTCATAAATAGATTTACACGTAAATCTGTTGCAAAGGAGTTTGAGTTGAGAGGAAAACTTCAAGCACGCAAGAAAAGAAACAGATCATCGAGTGAATATCTCGGAAGAATTCAAAACCATTTGCGATCAATTGAATGCAATTGGAAAGCTGTTGACGATATAACAAGAATGTTTGGCATATTGGAAGGGCTAGGTCCCTGAATATGAAACTTTCAGGACAACCATGTATTGTCTTAAGCCTCAGCCGAGTATGAAGAAGTAATCTCACAACTTGAGAGGTTTGAAACTCGATTACAAACATACTCCATGAATGAGTATAACTCTAACCTGGCCTATTATGGGCAAAGGAAAGCTGGAACAAGTCAGCAAAGAATCAATCCCAGAAATCAAAGAGAAAGTTTTCGAGGAGAAGTTAACTATGGCAGAGGTCAGCCCTTTATTAGAAGAGAATATGGAAATAATTCTGCAGAAGCTGGAAGGAATCAATTCAATAGAATGAATAACATGTATTCAACTCAAAGGTCAGGTTAATAAGGATAACGGTGCGGTTATGGACAAGGATTTCGACCTTATTCAAATTCTGCACAAAGGTATCAAAATGTTAGATCTTATCCACCACAAAGCTCAAATGGTGATAGACAAGCACAGAACACAAAGCCTACTAATAATGTCCCTCTACAATGCCGGAGACGTAAGAAATCAGGTCACACAAAGACTCGGATGTTGGTATAGGTTCGACAATTCATACCAGGTAGATGAGATACCAAGCGCATTAGCAGCAGAGTACACATTGAAGAACCCTATGGCTCAGAATGGTATCCAGATACAGGGGCTACATCACACATTACCTCAGAACCTGGTATGATTCAAACCTATAATACATATAGTGGTAATGACACTGTCATGATAGGAGATGGATCTCATTTGTCAATCTCATGCATTGGTAATGGAATACTAAATACGGGAAATAGCAAATTACCTCACGAATGATGTATTAGTAGTCCCCGCAATCACCAAGAATCTTCTATCTCGTATCAAACGACGAGATGACTATCCCTGTTCTTTTATTTTTGATAAACATGGGGTATATATGAAGGACAATCACAGTCATACAACGGTGAAGCTAGGAAGGAAAGTCAAGGGGCTCTACCAGGTGGAACCTAAAGCTGCAGAAGTTTTCTTCACACAGACTCAACAGGAAATAGCAGAAGATACCTGGCATCAAAGGCTTGCTCACACCAATCTTAAAACAGTGAAGATCCTGCAGAAACAAAATCTCATTCAAATTAGTTCCAATACTCAGAATATATGTAGCAGCTGTCAAGTTGCTAAAAGCTCAGCCTTATCTTTCCACTCCTCAGACCATATTTCTAATGTTCCATTAGAAAGAATACATTGTGATGTATGGGGACCTTCGCCAATTCAATCTGTTCAGAAATTCTCCTACTATGTCATTTTTGTGGATGATTTTTCTAGGTATAGCTGGATATATCCTATGAGACAGAAATCAGAAGTATATGAAATATTCGTTATGTTTCAAAAACTTGTAGAAAATCAGCTTAATCACAAGATCAAAATCTTGCAGAGTGATGGAGGTGGTGAGTTCACTAGTAATAAATTCCAACTTCATCTACGAAGTCCGGAATTAAGCAATTTATCTCATGTCCTCACACACCGAGCAAAATGGTGTCTCGGAGAGAAAACATAGACATGTGATTGAATTAGGACTAGCAATGATGTATCATGCTAAAGTACCACTGAAATATTGGGTCGATGCATTCAAAACAGCAGTTTATGTTATCAATCTTCTGCCCACAGCAAAACTACACATGCATTCACCTCATTACAAACTCTACAATCAGACACCAGACTATTACTATCTTCGAGTTTTTGGATCAGCTTGTTATCCATGTCTCAGGCATTACACAAAGCATAAATTTGATCCAAGATCACTCACCTGTATCTTTCTTGGCTACAGTGAGAAGCATAAAGGATACAGGTGCCTCTTACCTACAAATGGAAGAATCTACATCAGCAGACATGTACTATTTGATGAGAATGTCTTTCCCTTTATTCATACACTCGCATCGAATATCGCAGGATCGATCTATACGACGTGGATAAAAGGAGTCCTATCCTCCAGTTCCAACTATACTAAGAAGTCTCCATCACAAGACAATCTATCAAAGGGATACTTGCAGCATACCGAATCAATCAAATAGCTCCAGCAATACAAAATGATGAGCTCACCTCAAATAATTCGAAGGTCGATCCCACATCGTCATCTTCACCCGAGATATTGCATCCGAAAATATACCGGTATTGAGATACGAATGCTGTTAATAATATCTCCAGTAATAGTGAATCACATCAGTCATCTTCGACCATAGAGGAACAAATATCTACAAACCAAGAGCATGTCTCACTACCCACTGCCGACACAGGACAAACTCAAAACAGTGTTGACACTGAAAATATGACAGTACATCTTCAACTCATCCTATGCAAACTAGACTACGGTCTGGAATTATTAAAGCAAACCCCAAATATGCATGTCCGGTTGAGTATAAGATTCTGTTGAACCAAAATCAATAAAGTCTGCATTAGCACACCAAGGATGGTATCAAGCAATGCAAGAAGAAATGGATGCATTATATCGAATCAAACCGGGAAGTAGTTCCTCGAGATAATCACATGAATGTAATCGGGTGCAAATGGGTGTTCAAGACAAAACTTGCACTGATGGAAGCTTGGATAGACTTAAAGCTAGGCTTGTAGCCAAAGGCTTTCATCAAGAAGAAGGTCTTGATTTCACAGAAACCTTCAGTCCTGTAGTGAAACATGCAACAATTCGAATAATTTTGTCAGTAGCTATGATGAAACAATGGAAAATCCATCAATTAGATGTCAAAAATGCTTTCTTACATGGACACTTAAGTGAAACAGTGTATATGGAACAGCCTCCAGGCTTTAAAGACACACAAAGGCCTCACCATGTTTGTCTCCTTCGAAGATCTCTTTATGGACTTCGACAAGCTCCTCGAGCTTGGTTTGATAAATTCAGCAGCTTCCTGCTTGAATATGGCTTTTTCTGTAGCTCCACCGATCCTTCTCTGTTCATCCTGCATACTGAATCAGACACTATCCTTCTCTTACTGTATGTAGATGATATTATTCTCCCGGCAGCTCATCTCACATGATTTCTAGTCTCATTACTTCACTAAGCATTCATTTTCATATGAAGGATCTAGGTGCTCTACACTATTTTCTTGGCATTGAAGCACGAAATCCAGATTATCTATTCATTTGCCAAACCAAATATGCTCTAGATCTTCTCACCCGAGCTCATATGCAAGATTCCAAACCTCTTTCAACTCCTCTCTCACTCAAACCATCCATTTTAATCAATGATTCTCTACCTTTGCATAATCCTACGAGTACGAAGCTTAGTTGGCGGTTTGCAATACCTCACCTTAACCAGACCAGACATTGCTTATGCCACAAATATACTCTGTCAACGAATGCAGCAACCTACAATTGCAGACTTCAACAGGTTAAAAAGAGTCTTACGGTATGTAAAGGGTACCATCAAGCTTGGCTTATTTCTTCACTCTCACGGACAATGCATCTCTATGGTTATTCGATTCGATTGGGCTGGTTGTGTCGAAACCGGAAGATCAACAACTGGTTTCGTGTATATATTGGATCCAATCTTATATCCCGGGCAGCAAAGAAACAACCTACCGTGAGCAGATCATCTACGAAGCTGAATACCGTGCTCTTGCATCAGCCATCGCGATCTTACATGGGTCGATTTTGTATTACGTGATATAGGCTGTTTTCTTAAGCCTCCTATTCATTTGTATTGTGATAACAAGTCAGCAATATCTCTTACTCTGAATCCTATCTTACATGCTCGAACCAAACATATTGAAATAGATTTTCACTTTGTTCGGGAAAAAGTCTCCTCAGGGTCACTACAGGTCAGCTACATTCCAAGTTCTTATCAATTAGCTGATATTTTTACAAAACCATTGACAAGCAGAGCACATTCTTATATGCGAACCAAATTGGGAATTTCTACACTCTCCATTCCCAATTTGAGGGGGATGTTAGAAGAATTAAACAAGTTAAAGAAGATCGAAGTGTATAGAAGTCGAGAACAGAGAAAAGCCAAACTGAAGAAGTAACTGGAACAGAGGAAGCTAAACCGAGAGGAAGGTCGTGGGTTGGCGATCCAAGTGAACGAATGAGCTGGCGATCCATGACTACAGGAGCTGGCGAATCCGTGAAAGCAGAACCTGAAACACGAAGCGAGATCAAGCAAATTAAAGAAGAAGAAATCGAGAAGAAATACACGTGTGTTGTTCACATTATTCGGTTGTAACAATTCTATAACAGAAAATAGTTGAGCCAGTGACTAGTATAAAAGGAAAAAGATAGAACAAGAGAAAGGGTGCGAGAGTTTATTGTTAGTTTCTAAAGTTGAAAGCTTCTCTCGATTCATCAAGAGCTTCTTCTTCTTCTTCCTCTCAGATCCGTGAAATGATGAAAGATTGTGTAAAGAATAAACTTGAAGCGAAGAAGAAATACAACAGAAGCCGAGGTATTCTCATTGCTTGTTCGAGATCTAAACTTCTCTCATATATCAATCTTGTTCTGTATTCGATTTCTTCTCAGAGTGGATCCTCAATATTTTATATTTCAAAAACATTTATTTTGGTCTGTGGAAGTTTCACAAAGATCCTTATTTGTTAGTCCTATTAATTGTGGTCGACTTCATTTGTCACTAAACAAGCAAAGGGGTTGGATATGCCAACTAATCCATTAAACAGGTTACTTTATTTTACTTTGTAAATAGTGAATGAGTCAAAAAGTGTCAACTAACATTGTATAATTTGCTAGAAATTATACTCTATGCATCACACTCTCCTATCAAGCGGTTCTTGATTATCGACTACTACCTCAACACTCTTCAATAGATCATTGCTGCCCATCTTGCTGCTAATTTTCAGCACTTCAACTGCCATGTAAAAGCCTACATTTATGGCATATTCACCAATAAAGCAGAAAGCAAAGACATTGAAATCATAAAGATACTGAGAATATATATATATATATATATATATGCAAAAAAAAAAAAACGACAAAACACTCATAAGTAGGAAATTTTAAAGATAATCTACATACACTCTTAAGTGATTTTCCTCTAAAAATTTATTACTTTGTTTTGTTGGCTTCATTTTTCATTTTTCATTTTTTTTTTCCATCTGTATATTCTCAATATCTTTATGTTTCAATGTCTTTGCTTTCTGTTCTATTGATGAATATGCCATCAATGTAGGCTTTTTCATGACTGTTATTGTGCTAAAAATTCGCATATGTTTAAGAAAAATACTATACTCAAATAATTTGACTATATTATGGAAATATAAGATATTCCTCGACTCCTTCAAAGTGGACGAATAGACAAAGTTACCTTTTAAAAGTTAGCTGTTGTAGATGTCTAACAAAAAGGCTGGGCTTCCTGAGTTTATGGTTTTTTCATAATTGTAGAAACTACAAAAATCTGGGATAATCTTTAAATATTACGAGAGAAGCAAAATGATTTTTTTTTTTTTTATTCCTCTAACCACTAATATGCATCCTTGAAAGTCCTAGTCTTTCTAATGTTTTTGTTAGGTTAGAATATGGTCTTCTTGGACTTTATCATTTTCCCTCTCCATTAGCTCATTGTCACTTTGCTTCACCATAACCCTTGTTAAATGATTAACCCATTTTCTTTCACCATCAACTCATCATCACTTTGCTTCACCATAATCTTTTTTGTTCTCTATAGTTGACTCATTCACCCATGGCCATCGGAGAGATCCTTTTGAGTGCATTCCTTCAAGTCTTATTCGAAAAGTTGACTTCCCTCGGATTGGACTATGCACAAAGGGAAGGAGCACCGCCCTTCTCTGGAATTAGCACTGACCTACTCAATAAGTGGAGGAAGATGCTAAACACAATCTATGTAGTGCTAGATGATGCAGAGGACAAGCAACTGAGTGGTAAAGGTCTAGTGAAACTATGGCTGGATGATGTTAGGGACTTGGCCTATGACATGGAAGACTTGCTTGATGAATTCGAGATCGAAGCTACTCAAGCCAAGTCGAAGGCAAAATCTAGCATAATTACAGATCGTGTGAAGTTTTCTTTCTTTAGCCAACTTAAATCCTCTGAGTCGAATCCAAACCCATGCTCGTTAATGTCTGAAACAGTGGTACAAAAGATCAATGATAGGTTGGAAGAGATTGTCACTAGGAAGGCTGATTTAAGCTTGATAGAGAATTATGTGGATAGATCTGACTGCACCAACAAAAGGCTACCAAGCACATCTCTACCCGAGCCTCGATTTTTTGGCAGGAAGAAGGAAGAAGCGGATATACTTGAACTATTGATCGGTGATGCCAAAAATGATGATAACACCATGAGCATCATCCACATAGTTGGGATGGGTGGTGTTGGAAAGACGGCCTTGGCTCAACGGTTGTATAATGATACAAGAGTGAGTAGCTATTTTGAGAGGAAAGCATGGGTTTGTGTTTCAGATGTTTTTGATGTTCTTGACATAACAAAGACTATTATGCAGTCAATTACGGGGTTGTCCTACGAGGCAGAAGCTCTTAATGGGCTTCAAGTTAAGTTGAAGGACATTCTAACTAGGAAGAAGTTTCTTATAGTTTTAGATGATGTATGGAATGAGAACTACGGAGAATGGACTACCCTCTTAAAGCCATTTGAAGTGGGGGCTAAGGGAAGCAAGATCCTTGTTACGACTCGCAATCGCACCATTGTTTCCATTACAGGAGCTTTGCCATATCCATTGGATGAGTTGTCCCTTGATAATTGTATAAGCTTGTTAGCCTTTCATGCTCTTGGAGAAACAAATTTTGAGAGGCACCCGGATCTTGAAATAATTGGCAAGAAAATAGCTGAAAAATGTAAAGGTTCACCTTTGGCCGCAAAGGTTTTGGGGGGTCTCCTACATAGTAAAGGGAATTCTGATGAATGGGCAGCCATCTTAAATAACAGAATGTGGGATCTTCCAACTGGAGAAAATGATGAGGTTCTTCGAGTTTTGAAATTGAGCTATGTCCATCTTCCCTCTTATTTAAAGAGATGTTTTGCTTTTTGTGCAATATTTCCCAAGGATTACGAAATTGAGAGGGATGAGTTGGTATTGTTGTGGATTGCAGAGGGCTTTTTAGATGGACTAAAAGGAAAGGAGAATATCTTGAAATTGGGACGAACTCAATTCGATGAGTTAGTTTCCAAATCATTTATTCAACAATCAAGTGTAAATGCATCCAAGTTTTCAATGCACGATCTTTTGAATGATTTGGCAAAGTCAATTGTAGGTGGAATGTCCTTTAGCTCTGGGGAGTTTCAGCTAGTAGGTCATGAAGATGATATATCTCTTGAGAAAGTTCATTATGCATCATTTGTTTCCTGGTGTGCTACATCAAAATGTATGAAAGTGTATCACCGGATGAAGGTACTAAGAAGTTTAATGCTACTGCATATTAGACATAGTCGGGATGACAAGTTCCACATTTCTAGCAAGGTGTTGCACGACTTGCTAACAGAATTGAAGTACTTGAGGGTGTTCTCGTTATGTCATTGTTCCATCGTAGAGGTACCAAATTGTGTTGGTGATTTAAAACATCTTCGATACCTCAATTTCTCGTACACAGACATAGAAAGTTTGCCAGAGTCAATTGTTGGCTTGTGCAAATTACGAGCTTTGATCTTAAGAGGTTGTCAGAAGCTTTCTATAGTGCCTTCAGGTATCACAAAATTGGTCAGCTTACAGGTTCTTGACATTAGAGATACAAAGAGTCTAAAAGAGATTCCATTGGGTATTAGTAATTTGAAAAATCTTACTACACTGTCCAAGTTTGTGGTTGGACAAGACAAAGGGTCGCAATTAAAGGAGTTAAAGAAGTTGCCACATCTTTAAGAAGAATTATTCATATCAGAATTGCAAAAGGTGGAAGAAGTTAGGGATGCAATTGATGCTAATTTGTTTGAAAAGCGAGGCCTTAGAAACTTATTCTTGCATTGGGGTGAAACTTTTGGAAATCTACGAAATGATAAGCATGAAGCACAAGTTCTTCACTATTTGCGACCTCATACTAATCTTGAAAATCTCACTATCTCCAACTATGGTGGTGCAATATTCCCATCATGGTTAAATGGTACATCTTATTCTAAGATAGTGTCTTTGTGCTTGCAAGGTTGTCCTCATGTTGGATCGCTACCCTCACTTGGAGAACTCCCTTCACTTAGAGAATTATATCTTGAAGGTCTACATGCAGTAAGTACGATTGGCTCTGAATTTTATGGAAATAAAAGGCCTTTTTTATCCTTAACAACTTTAAAGTTCGAAGAGATGTTGGCATGGAAAGATTGGTCTCGTTATTCCAACAACCAGGAAGTCCCATTCTCCTATCTTGAGCATCTTGTAATCCGGAGCTGTCCTTCATTAGTTGGGACATTGCCTTGTCAACTTGATCATCTCATAAAGCTTGAAATTCATTCATGCCCACTATTGAATAACTCAACAAATGTGATTTGTCTTCCATCTCTCCGTGAGTTATGCATTAAGGATTGTAGCAAGGAAGTCTTAAAGTGCTTGGTCAACCTAACTTCTTTAACCACTCTCGAAATTATTAACCTTGCAGAGTTTGTTTGCTTTGATGATGGGTTTGTGAGTTGCTTGGTCAAGTTAAAGGAGCTTCATATAGCACAATGTGACAAGCTAACATACTTGTGGCAAGATGAAAATGAAACACAAAATATTAGTTGCCTTCAAAGTGTGGTCATCAAAAGCTGTCCTCAATTCACATCTTTTGTGGCAAGAGAAGAAGAGATAGAGCTACCCTACCTAGAAAAGTTGCAATTGGAGAATTGCACAAGTTTAGAAAGGCTTCCAAACAAGATGCATAATACGCTCAAATTTATATGGATTATTAATTGTCCAAAAATCAATGGAACAACCAATCCTCTAGATGACCTTTATAGCAATTACCCAACGTCTCACTTGAATGTTTTGTATTTTTTCAAAAGTAGAAATCTTCGAAGCCTAACACAGCACCTTCATAGACTAGACTATCTCACCCATCTGGATATAAGATTCTGCCTAGCATTGGAGATAGAGGACTTCCCTTCTCTTCCTATCTCCTTGTCAAGTTTCCGGCTTCGTGGTTGCCCAAAGATAAAGTCTTTACCAAATCAATGGCATCATCTTACATCCCTTGAGATGATATACATTGATGATTGCCAAAATATTAAATGCTTGCCTGAAGGAGGTTTGCCTCCCAATTTGCGGAGATTTTCAATTACAGGGTGCGAGAATCTCAAGCAACCACTAAGAGAATGGGGCTTAACTTTGCTCACATCCCTCGAACATCTATATATTGACGGAAGAAGCATGGGAGAGGAGGGAGAGAAGGTGTGCTTTCCTTCAGAGGATGAGGATGCATGGAGTCTTCTCTTTCCTTCCTCTCTAAAAAGACTTGACTTGAGTCATATGAGAAAGGTGGAAAGACTATCAAGCGGTCTTCACAACCGTCTCTCCTTTCTCACCCAATTATGGATTATAGATTGCCCAAAGTTGAGGTACTTGCCAAACGATGGGCTCCCTCCCTCCCTCCGACAATTGGACATTAAAGAATGCAAGATTCTGAAAGATCAATGCTCAAAGCTCACTGGTGACTGTTGGCCCCTCATCCAAGAAATCCCTCTCATCAACATTGATGGCGTTCAAATCCAGTGAATTGATTCTTCTATGTACAGTCAGTTTTCTAGGGTTCGGGTAAGCTTTTGGTTTTGAAGGCATCAATTTCTGTTCTACTTACTCAATTTGTTGCTTAATACGAATTCATTTTTTCCATTACTTTTTAGATTAATCTATGTAAACCAGCCATTGGAAGTCAAAGACTGACATTTGGGTGGTGTTCTCATTGGATTGGATCGGCTCTGTTTCGTTGAATAATAGAATACACGACAAAATGCTGACAATGCTGCCTCTTGCTATATAAATGACATATATTTGACTATGCTTGATGCCCAAAACGTTTGCTTATTTTGCACTCGAGCAACCCACCAAACAAATTGTGAATGAAAGTGCGCTATGCTTTGCAAGAAAATCACCAAGAATCATAACGTTCCACAATCATATTCCCCTGCAATTTCAGCATTTGTCGTGGGTTCTCTTCCCAACATCTTCTTTAGCTCTAGCTCATTCACTGTGGTTGTTTTGCAGATACCATTATGATCTGTTGGCAAAATCTCTTGGAAGGATCACTTGCAAATGTTGTTGAGGTAGGACTTATGCTGTCAATGTTATGTGCCACATTTTGCAATTCGAAAATAGAAAAGAAGGATTTTATTTGGTGCGCTAATATGTTCTATATGTTCTTCTAGTGAAAACTAAAGGATGATTAGTTATGGGAGGCTGTGATCTAATTGTAAAGAATGGAAATAAAGTTTCTTTTTTTCTTAATGGTTTTCTTTTGAATTGAGAACCTTCTTTTTGTCAATAATTATGCTTTGCCGTATCAGGCAGTCAATCTGGAAAAAGTTCTGGGGCAGCCCATTGCTCGAAGCTTTCAACACAACTCCACTTCACAACAGCAGTGATATTCCATAAATCTCCTTCTGTTTGGGTCTTCATCTTGGGTGGGTTAGCAATTATTACTTACAGCTTGCTAGAAATTTTAAGTCAATATACTTGTGCTTGTTTGGTTGAGATTGTAATGATATGCTGCTTGCCTTTGTGTTTGCATTGACAGCAGTGACTTTTGAGGCAAATCTATTCGGTTCTTCAAAGTATCAATTGTTTTCTCTTACTCCACCACAGAGTATGAATTCATCGAAAATTATGTCATTTGATCTGAAAATAACTTCGTATGGCATTCTTCCTGTGGAGAGTTCCCGAGCAAAAGCTTCGAGCTCACTTGGGTTCCTTTGGTGTAACTAGAAATCTTGTGCTTCAACCAATTTATACCTTGTTTGATGGATCTCCTCCCTCTCTGCCACTATGGCATATGCCGAAACATTTGTTGAAGCAATTTTAGCATGACATTGTGAAGCTCTAATAGAGGTTAGTCAATTTGTAATATGAATTGTAGTTCACTTTGTACTTTCTCCGAGGCCTTTTGGATGCTATTGCATGTATAACATGGTGCTTTGACCATATGAATAGGTGGTCAGAAAATTAGAGTTGCATTTGCCAGGATAACTTTCGAGAAACCTCACATACTTTTGCTTGACAAGCCATCCAATTATCTGGTAAGTTTTACTCATTTTTCTCTGCCTTATGATTTTGATTAGTTTTTCAGTTAGTTGTTAACGTTCTTGCACTAATTGAACTTATTGGAATGTGGTCTTTACATTGAAAATAAGTTAGAACCAATCAGTGCTCATAGCTACAGGGAGCCTCTGTCATCATAAATCTAAGTCATAATGTGTGCCTCTTTTTGTTTATAAATGTGGTCTTCAAGTTCTGCTTCAATGATCAATGATTGCTATAGTATAATCTTTGTAAGTTGTTTGTTTCTTCTCTAAGGATGAGTGAGTATGATTCTGCATTGTTGCACATCAACAACTGTAGGATTTGGGTGCGGTTGAGGCATTCGTTCAAGGTCTGGTCTGCTCCAAGGAGGAATTCTGATGGTGAGATTGATATTCTTGTCAAAATACTTCAATTTGACCAATGATGGATCATTTTCACAGCTAATAGCCCCCCTCTTTGCACCTTGATATGCAGGTTAGTCACAATGAGCATCTAATAACTGGAAGCTCGGATGATGTCTGGATGGTTTCTCAAGGCAAGGTAGCACCTTTCCATCGGAATTTGGGGGACTATAGGAAGATACTTTAGTTTTGGTCGAACCAGATGAATCTGGTTATCGTTATCAACTAAGAATGGTTCACCAGGTTCACATTACCTTACAAACTGAAAATGAGGCTTCGCTATAGAGAGAAAGGGAAAAAAGATGAAAAGAGGATTGCTGCTAATATACAGGAAGGATTCATACTTGATTAGGACTCGTGGAGGGATGAATCTGAGTTTTTGACTTTGAGCATGCGGCATCATCTCGCAATAGCTCAAGAACTGAGTTGGGATTGCAGTCGTGGTATGATTTACGACCCTTTGCGCATTTTTCCCTAGCAATGGATCATTTGTTGTGCCCCTGGAAGTTTGATACTCTGTCATTGCAGAAGGCAGCTTTCTATACCCAGTAGAATGATTTAAACATTTGGAAAAGAACCACGTTAGCACAGTACATTATTTTGTAGGAGAGTGAGATTATTTTCCAAGAAATTAGTTGTATTAATTTATTTTTGTTGTTCGGCACTATTTAGGAAAGTTAATTACGAAAATATAATCATGGTCAACAAAAACTTTGTATTCGACTCTAAGTACAGAATTGCTTTTAGTGACAATAACGTTGGCCTTGCCTAGGCAGAAAATGCTATAATGAAACTCTGTACAAATACCTGAATTTGTTAGATAACGTTCTGGTCAATATTCCAAATAAGGAGTTTTCTTTCTTCCAACTGCTACGATGCACATGGAAGAACGGCACCGAAAGCAGAGGTTTTGAATATGGTAATGTAACAACTAAATTCTGAATGAGCCGTGCAGGTCAAAACCTATTCACAAACTGGTTGCCTGGTCAAAGATTAAAGTTCATCTTTCTTTTATTTAAATACCCACTCCATCTCTTGACAACATTTTTAGCGGTCCTACATCTTATATTTCCTGCGCAGGAGGGGAAACAGGAGGGAGATCAAGAGGTGTGGCTACACTCTGGATTTTACTTTGAGGATTTGCGTCCGCTATGAGATAATCTTATTCCAAGAAGATCGTCACATAGCACCAGTAATTACCAATTCCCTGAAGTAGGCAAGCCCCATTACGATTTCCCTCATTAAGGTGCCAAAGGTCCAGAACCGTTCACATGCAAAGAGATACGCGCACTACCATTGCAAATGGTCTCAATCTCGTGAGCTCCCATGTTGAACTTTTATCTTGAGTTGGAGCAGATGAAGGAAATTTGATCCGGAAAGGAAATGTGCTTCTATGGCTTCATGATATACAACATCGAGGAATGTTGTTACATGATTTCTATTATTGGACACTTCTGTTACATGATAAAAGTTATTGCCAGCTACATGACCTTTGTGCCATAACAATCATTTTCATGTAAAGGAGCAAAAACTGTTTTCTACTTCTTCATCATCGGAACCTGCTTGAGACATTGTCTCACGAACTACTTTCAGCAGTCTTTTGATCTGAAGCTGCCGCAAGTTGAGCTTGATGTTGACTTTTGTTGAGGGAAAATTGAGTTTGCTCTGGTAGTCTGCGACTTTGACTGAGTAGGATTTGCAGCGAACCATAAACGCTTCTTCGTTTGCAAATTAAGGGGCAAATTTTGCCCACCATTTAATTTTTCAATTGTCTTTTAAGCGTAGAGAATGTCATGGTCTATTGAACATTATCTAACATGTGAACATTCATTTTCATCTCTTAAACGTATCTAACATGTAAAGATGAGGAGGTTCTTGAATATTTCAAGAGAAGTAATTGTTACACCATGCTCGCATAAAATATGAGAACCTTTGGAGGTAAAATATGAGAACCTGCACCAAATTAAAGTAAACCAGTCTTGGAACCAAATAGGACTCGTTTTCTGAATTTTTTTTATCGAAGAAGAAGAAACATGAATGATAAAAAAAATTTCTGATTTGAAAAGTTATACCATGTTTGCATATAATCATAGTAACTATATGATTGAAGCTTATATGAATTCATAAAAAGTTCTGATTTTAAGAGGATGATCTGTAATATAATGAAAATCTGGAGGGATGTGACCCTGAATTATTTTTATGACCGAATTTTGAAAAGTTCATCTAGGATTTTGTTTGTTTGGAGAAAAATATTTTAATTGAAAATTATTATATTCATCTTTCAATATTTAGAGGGGTAAAAAATGCTTGTCAAAGGAAATTACTTCGGTCAATCAGAAAATCGAATTATATAAATAAAGAAAAAAACAACCTTTTCATTTTAAAAGTCGAAGTACAAAAATAGCATGGATACAAGAGTCTAAGCTTAACTATTTTAGGCAAAAATAAATAAATAATGGAGTTCCTCTGGTTTGCTGTTACAAGAAGTTGCCGCCGGATATAGTGGTGATTCCTTGATTTACATGAGTGGGATCACCACTCAAATAATTTTCTTTTTAGTTATTATGTATAAAATATTTTGATTGATCAGTTTGAGGCGATATTGAACTCATTAAATTAAGACAAACTTGACCATATGTAAACCCATGTCAACTTGTCTAAGATTAGTAGGGGATAAGCATGTCGAATGAAAGAGAAAATCAACGTCAGTTCAGTTAACTTGTGAAAAGTGAGAACGTCGGTTCAAGCTGTATGTCTACGAGACTCAGAGTATGTTTTCTTTGCAAAAGATAGTACGAAAATTTGCTCCGAACTTTGCTCGTTTGAATCAATTTTTACATGACTTTCCAGATGATTTTACCATTTATGGCTAAGTAACTTGCTCATCCTGAATTTGTTACACCATAGGTGATAAATCAACGAAGTCCCACTACTACCTAATATCAGTTCATTTGTTTCTTAAAACGGACTCCTTTGATTTAGTCGAGTATAAATAATATTTTCTCATTCTTTTAATAAACAAAGTACGTATCTTTTCATGATTTACTCCTTAGTTATTCAGAAAGGGACGGACTTAATGTTTCACTATTTAGTTTCTTTCACCCTTTTTCTTGATTAGTAATGGATCAGGTGCTGCTCCATTTAGTTTTTCTTTTGGCCTTACTGACCCAGCCGGTTGCCTTATCTTGGTGTAAGATAATTGTGGTTCAGAGGTTCAATCCAATCGAGCTCCTGCAAATTCCGATTGCACGCTGTCGGTTCTCGAGGTATCACGGTTTCTTCTCATTAAATTTTTGTTGGTGGTATTACTTATGTGTCGATGTGCTGCTGTTTTTGTGTCGATGAATGAGTCGAAGAAGAACTAGTTCGAGAGATAAGTCCTCGTTTTAGCTATTAGCATCCTAGATTTCCGAGCAAGTTGGTTAGGATTGTTGGAGAAATCTTTCCAGAATATTTTGAAGCTGACAAAACGTTTCTATCAGTCTAAGTCTGGATGTTTGGAGACCGACAGTTTAAAGTCTGAAGACTTTGCATTCTCAAGACTCAAGACTTAAGACCCAAGACTCAAGACTCAAGACCCAAGACTTAAGACTCGGGACTCAAGACTTAAGTCTATTCTCACCGACGTCTTTCTAATCCAAAGTGTCGAAGGAAATCCAAAGCCGAGGTTTATGGTTGAGGATTCGATCCTATCCTCCGGAATAGATTCTTTGGTTGGATAATCATTTCGGATTTTTATTTCTTATCCGATAGTCGACGAAATATTCTTGGAATGTTCTATTCTTGGAAACCAAGATCCCGATTGTATGGGCGAACAGATTGATGGGCTATCATCGATTCCTTAAATAGCTCGGAAGATCTTCTTGATTGATTCCGTCCAACGGGTAGATTGGAGGAATTCCTTTGGTAAGTGCCAACGGCTATGATGGCATAAAGGAGTATAAAAGGAAGACGTTCTAGCTATTTTAAGATGTGATCGATAGAAAAATTCCGAGTCCGAAGAACCTTGATTGTTAGTCGATACGTTCGAGCGAAATTGTATACACGAGAGTGTTTATACTTGGTGACACCTTGAGTGAGTGTGGTAGATCATCTACACCTAGAAATCAAGGAAGACCAACACCGTAACATCTCTTTGATCATAGTGGAAACCAGCCAATCGGCTGTCGGTGCGTAAGAGTGGACGTAGGCTTGAATCAAGCCGAACCACTATAAATCAGCGTGTTCAATTCTCTCTTTCCCTTACTCAGTCTTGCGATTAAATCTTTAACTGTTGCAAATCCTCTAACTGTTTAAATATCGTGCAAGTTTCAAGAAATTTTTTTTCCTATTCACCCCCCCTCTAGGTACTCGCACTAGCTATTTCAATTGGTATCAGAGCTCGTGTTCTTACTTTATTTGAAGTGTTTTACTTCAGAGTAAAAGATCCATGGCGAGTATGCTAGCACCGGGATCGATGGAAGGGCAAAGCAATACCAGACCACCCTACTTTGATGGAAAGGATTACAACATCCGGAAAAACAAGATGAAAGCTTTTCTACGGTCAAAGGATCCTCCGGAATGGGATGTGGTGGAAAAAGGAATCACTCCTACTACCGCATCGCATCTCGAAAGAGGGAAAGAAACTGTTGAAGCCAGCGGAATGTCTCAAGAAGAATTAAACAAGAGACAAGCACTCGATGCTAAAGCAATTTATTCTTTATATTGTGCTTTGTCACCAACTCGAATATAACAGAATATCTTCTTGTGTTACAGCAAAAGAAGTTTGGGACAGATTACATATCACTTATGAAGGGACAGACCGAGTGAAGGAGACCAGAATTAACATTCTTCTTGGTCAATATGAATCCTTCAAAATGAAACCAGGAGAATCTATAACTGATATGTTTAGTCGTTTTACAGATATTGTCAATGGTCTTGAGAACCAAGGACAAAAAATTTCTGATCCCATGAAGGTGAACAAGCTTCGCGTGGACTCTCCAAGGATTGGAATCATATAAAGACTTCAATAAGAGAGACGCAAAGGATCATGCCATTATCCGTAGATGAACCGATTGGAACTCTTCGTCTTACGAAGTGGAACGAATTAATGAAGACGAAGATCCAAGAGGTAAGAAATCTATTGCACTAAAATCAAATGATGATTCTGATGATGCAGATTCCGAAGATGATATGGATGATGAGGAGCTCGCCCTCATGATAAGAAGATTCAGAAAACTGAATAAAAAAGGCAGAAGATTCATCCCAAAGAAACAAAGTTTTCAGAGACAGCAGACTAAGTCTGTTGATGATGAGGAACCAAACAAAGATGTAATTTGTTTTGAATGTAAAAAGAAGGGACACATCAGACCCAACTGTCCTCTTCTCGAAAAAGAAAAGAGGAAAAGTTGAGAAGTCTCGAAAAGCTCTTAAAGCCGAAACCCGGAGCGATACAGAGTGTGAAGATAGTGATGAGGAATATGCCAACCCGTGTCTAATGGCGCAATCGACTCGACTGGATCGACTCGACGGTGAATTTGAGGTAAGTGATTATAAAATCCCTATCAAAGTCTCTAAATATATTGACGAACTATGTTTTAGTCTCAAGACTTCTCTCAAAAAGATTTCCGAACTTAAAAAGGAAAACTTAGCTTTAAAACAAAAGGAAAATATTTTAGAAGAAAAATTAAAAAGTTTAGAGTCAAATGTTTCTTCTCTTGAAGAGAATGGAGACAAACTTTCAAAAGAAAATGCTTTCTTAAAAACTGACTTATCAAATATTTCAAAGAAATTTTCAATAGGGTCCGAAAAACTTGAAAAAGTTCTTTCAATCCAAAGACCTTACTTTAATAAGTCTGGTCTAGGTATGTCGCAGAAACTATCCCCTTGATTGATTTTCCGAAAGTAAAAGAAAGAATTAAGAAGAGACCTTCGAAGAGGTTTACAAAAATCATTTCAAAAGGATTTTTGTAAAGTCTCGTAGGTCGAAATGCTTTAAGGTGTTCAAAATGTGATCGGGATCATTTTGAAAAAGAGTGTCCTATGGTTTGGAAGCCTGTTAAGAAAGTATGGCCTAATAATGCTCATTCTACTAACGCCAAAGGACCCAAGAAAATTTGGATACCAAAGAAAGCTTAAGACTCTCTTTTGAACGCAGGTCTCTGTCAAAAAGAAAGTAAAGTGGTATCTTGACAGCGGATGCTCAAGACACATGACAAGGAGACTCAAATTGCTTCATAAAGCTTATTCAAGTAAATGGAGGAAAAGTTTCATTCGGAGGAAACAGCAAAGGAAACATTGTAGGATTCGGAACCTGTGAAAATTGGAAATCTCACAATAAACAATGTCTCTCTAGTGGATGGACTCAACTACAATCTACTCAGCATTAGCCAACTATGTGATATCGGTTACAAGATCTCCTTTCAAGAAGGCATATGTTCTGGAATTAGCAAAGACTCAACTCAGTTTTTCATGGGACGAAGGCATGGAAATATCTATCTTCTTGATGTAAAGCCAAATGAAGATCAATGTCTGTTTTCAATTCAAGATGAAGCAGTCCTATGGCACAGAAAACTTGGCCATATCAACAAGAAGCAATTAGCCAAAATCTCTTCAAAGAAGCTTGTTCGAGGTCTACCTAAATTGCCATACCAAAAATCCGATTTATGCACTCCATGCATTCTCGGGAAAGCAGGTAAGAAATTCATTTAAGCCAATGAATCATGTGTCTACTAATCATTTACTACGTTGCTTCATATGGATCTCTTCGGACCAACAAGAACCCGAGCATTGGAGGTAAGAAATATTGTCTAGTAATTGTAGACGATTATTCTCGCTTTACCCGGGTATTCTTTCTTGCAAGTAAGTCGAAACCTTTTCATACTTTGAGAAGTTTGCTAAAAGGTTCAAAATGAAAAAGGTTGTGCTATTTCTAGTATAAGAACAGATCATGGAAGTGAATTTGAAAATCAAGACTTTACTAAATTATGTGATAAATCTGGTTTTAATCACATGTTCTCCTCTCCGTATACTCCAGAGCAAAATGGAGTTGTAGAAAGAAAGAATAGATCTCTTCAAGAAATGGCTAGAACACTTTTAATTGAAAGTAAAATTTCTTCACGATTTTGGGCTGAATTTGTTTCAACTGCTTGCTATATTATAAATAGAGTCTTTCTAAGACCTATTCTTGAGAAAACCCCCTATGAATTGTTCAAAGGTAAGAAGCCTATTGTTTCATACTTTCATGTGTTTGGTTGCAAATGCCTTATTTTGAAAAATGCAAATGATCAAGTTGGTAAGTTTGAAGAAAGATCGATGAAGGCATCTTCCTTGGATATTCTACATCAAGCAAAGCCTACGAGTCTATAACAAGAAAAGCCGATCTGTGGAAGAATCAATGAATGTAAAATTCCAAGACTCGAGCAAGATGAATCCAGCCCGGACTCGATGAGGAGACCGAATCTGCTCTAGACCTTCAAACTTCTACATCTCAAGAAGCATCTCGATTCTGGAAGTCCATCATCAAGATGCTCATGATGAATCAAATAAAGAAAGAGATCATCAACCGGGCATATCAACTAGTAACTGGAAGCACAAATCCGGTCATCCCAAAGATCTCATTATTGGCAAACTTAATGAAGGAATCCGCACCAGATCAAAAAGGCATGAAGAATCTAGTGCTCGGCTCTCATTTCTGAAATTGAACCAAAAAGCATAGAAGAAGCTCTATCGATGAAAGTTGGATAGAAGCTATGCAAGAAGAACTCGACAGTTCAACATCAATGATGTCTCGGGAATTGACATCTAAACCAAAAGGTAAAACTGTTATTGGAGCCAAATGGGTATTCGGGAACAAGATGAATGAAGAAGGAAAAGTCGTACGAAATAAAGCAAGACTCGTGGCCAAAGGATATACGCAAGAAGAAGGAATAGATTATGACGAGACTTACGCACCGCAGCAAGGTTAGAAGCTATTCGTCTATTACTTGCGTTTGCTTGTTATAAAAATTTCAGGTTATTACAGATGGACGTCAAAAGTGCATTCTTAAATGGATTTATCCATGAGGAAGTTTATGTGGAACAACCACCTGGGTTTGAAGACCCAAAGAAGCGATTCGTCTTCGATCGAAAAAGGCCTTGTATGGCTTAAAGCAAGCACCTCGAGCTTGGTACGACAGACTAAGTAAGTTTTTATTACAGAATGGTTTTGTCAAAGGTAAAGTGGATACTACTTTGTTTATCAAAAAGGAAAACAAAAGCTTTTTACTTGTTCAAATATATGTGGACGATATTATTTTTGGGTCACCTAACGAAAGTCTATGCAAGAAATTTTCTAAGTCTATGCGGGATGAGTTTGAAATGAGTATGATGGGAGAATTAACATTCTTTCTTGGACTCCAAGTGAAACAAATGAAGGAAGGAACTTTTATTTATCAAGAAAAATATGCAAATGATCTTGTCAAAAGGTTTGGATTGGAAAAGTGCAAAAAGATCGACATACCAATGTCATGTTCTCGAAGATAGACAAGGATGAAGAAGGGAAGAAAGTAGATCAAAAGCAGACGGGAGCATGATCGGTTCACTTCTTTATCTCACCGCTTCTAGACCTGATATTTTGTTTAGTGTTTGCATCTCGTGCTAGGTTTCAATCAGATCCTAGAGAATCCCATCTCGTGCTGCAAAACGTGTTATCAAATACGTTGCCTCATCTTCAAGCATCGGTCTCGGTATCCCAAGAAAGGAGACTTTAATCTTCTAGGATACTCGGATGCAGATCTGGCCGGTTGCGAGTCGATAGAAAGAGCACTTCGGGGACTTGTCAACTGCTTGGAAACAGAGGAGTGTCTTGGTTTTCAAGGAAGCAAAGCACGGTAGCGCTCTCAACGACGAAGCGAGTATGTAGCTCTTGGAAGCCGCTGTTCGCAAATTCTATGGATAAAACAACAGCTACAAGACTTTGGCATTGAAGACTCATGCATAGAAATCAAATGTGACAACACCAGTGCGATCAATCTCACCAAAAATCCAATCCTCCATTCAAGAGCAAAACATATTGAGATTCGACATCACTTCATTAGAGATCACATTCAAAATGGAGAAATCTCGATTCAATTTGTTGATTCAAAGAGTCAACTAGCGGATATATTCACAAAGCCTTTGGAGAAAAATCAATTTGACTCTATCCGTTCAAGACTCAACATTTTGAAGCTTGAAGAAGTTAAAGTCTAGAGACTCACCAAATTCAAGACTCTAATCTCTCGGACGTTAAACTCTCGAGACTCGACGTACTTGGCTATAGACTCGTAAGTTGCTATTTTATCTAAAAGGTACGAATTCTCGTTTATCTTATCTCGAAAAGGTACGTTCTTTTATTCAGATATAATTTGTGTGAAATTTGAAAACTTGTCTTTTTTAGAGGAAGTTAATTTTGGCAGTTATTGATTTTGAAAAGAAGTGTTCGTACACTTTCCTTGTGCCGTTTAAACTTCTCTTTTCAAATCCGAGGCATATATAAATACACAGTCATTCTACCCCCAATTTTCAAAACCCTAAAACGCACTCTCCTCCCGACATCTGTTTCTACTCTTTGTTCATCGTCGAGAAAGTGGTCATTTTTCTTGGGAAAAGCAAGTGAAGGAATCCTCCAATAGACAAAGAAAGATGTCGTCTTCAAGGAAATCATCAAGAATCGCAAGCGGGGGACCACAAAGAATGGAGAAGGGACCGACTCACTTCGATCTTGCGAGGAAGAAGACTTACCAAGTCAGCGACAAAGTCCGATTCGCTCTCCTCCACGTCATTCAGCATCTCCCGCCCCACAAGGTGCAAGTCAAAATCTGGAAGAAGAGATAATTGAGGATGCCGACTCAAAGAAGAGTCCAAAGACCCTCCTTTATCTATAAGCTTTATCGTGCGTTGAAAAGCACCGGTACTCCATTAAAATATATAGATGAATTTCTTAAGGACAAGAATTATGGAAATGAGTATCTTTTCTCGGAAAATGGAAGAGTTGGAAATTGCTCCGAAAGGAAGAGCAGAGGAGGCTCTTGCGAACATTCCAAGTGACCCTCGTATGCCGGACAGTAATCCGATTGACGGGAACGATGATGACAAAATGTTCCTTGAATTTCAACCTAAAATGGGTGTGGCAGCAAAAGTGAAAGGAAATCGGATGGATTTGTTTAAGTCCAAGGATCAGGAAAAAGTGTATTCAAGGCTGTTGAAAAGAGGGGTAATCAACCCTAGAAGTGTTGATTTTGACTTTCTCGGACACCATCAACGTAAACTTAAGAGAGAAGTTGAATTTGCTTCAATCGGAGACTTTTTGCTCGACTCTACGGACGGGTATGCTCACCTGACCGCTTATTTCTATTCAAATCTTAGTTTTCGGATGCGAATAGAATTTCATTTAGTGTACGAGATCAAGTCTATGTGGTAGATGTGAATATGTTGGCGAGACATAATTGGAGTTGAACGAGGACGTTATCTACCAATCAAAGTCTCACCTGCTCGTATTACTCTGGAACTTGTCAAAAATAGGGATGTAGACAAGAAAATTACCTATTCCAGGATGAATGCCATCAACATTGTGCTTCATAAGATTGTGATCAACTGTCTTAGACCGAAGTCTACATCAAAGACTTCTGTGTCTCTTTCTGAAGCAAAGTTGATGTACGCGATCAATTCGGGAAGGAAGTTCTCTATCCCGCACACTATTTTCTTTCATATGTATAGAGCATTGTCAAGAGACAAAGGACAATTGCCTTATCGGTGCGGTGACCAAGATCTTCAGACATATGAACATTGAACCGCCACAAACATTTTGTGTTCGACCATGTGATAAAATGGTGGTAGGTTTGAAAATGATAATGAAGATGCGTACGCAAGAACTCTCCAAGGCAATGGAGAAATTCAAAGTGAAATCTCCCAAATCAGCGTCGAAAAGGAAAGGAAAGGAGGTCATTGGTGCCCCATCGAAAAAGAGGAAAAGAACTCTTATCCCGGGAGGATGAAGATGAAGATGAAGATGAAGATGATGAAGATCCCACTATCCCAAAGACCGACAAGAACAAGACGTTCGTGTCTTATCCAACGAGAACTTCAGCGGAGAAAGCGAGAGAAGAAGCAGAGCAGAGAGAGAAGGAGAAAGAAGTTGAAGAAGAAGGAGAAGAAGAAAAAGAAAAGTCTGCTGAATCTGGAGAGAAGGGAAATCAAGAGCATCACTCTTCCCCGCTCGATGTCCTAGAGACAGGGGGAGTTAGCGAGCAAGAGAGGTCTACACCTCATGCGTGAAGATCTAAGACAATCTCCGAAGACCCGGAAGAAGTTCAGGTTTCGAATTGCCGAAGAAGGTGATACATCGATTCCAAATCTGCGGACTATACACCATCGTCTCGTATTTACTTCATCGAGAAAGCTCATGCCGGTACGCAAACGAGACGATTCTCGCAGATTTTCGTAGCATCATGAATATTCTTCGGAAATGCGTAACCGGATATATGTTTCGGGACTGTGAAATCCAAGCCTTGAAGCATGCTGGACAAGCATCTTCGGTCTCTCTGGAGGATAAATTCAAAGACCTCGCCCTGCAACTTCAAGCCAATGCTAAAAGAGAAGAGGTAGCTCAACTGAGGGAAGATCTGAAGAAGCTCGAAGGAGTAATCCAGTCCATTGGGGATTTCCAGATCGTGCGCATTCCCAAGCAGACATGACTCCTTTCTCACCATTTTTAATGATGACAAAAGGGGGAGAATCAATTTGAACCAACAACTTTCAATATTTTTGGTTATGTTTATTTTTTAGTATGACTTGAGAACTTGAACTTGGGTGTGAATTTGACTGAATTGGTTGTGGATTTTGATGTTTGACTGGTTGCATTCTTATCAAGTGTTGTTATATGGTATTACTCATGAAAGACTAACCAATGTTTTGTGGATGCGAGTCTGGTTGCTTTATTAATCTTTTTGAGTTAGCCATATTGCTTGAGAAATGTTTTTGCAGGTCAAAGTTGTTCAAATCTACAAGAAAGTTTTGTCACCATCAAAAAGGGGAGATTGTTGGAGAAATCTTTCCGAATATTTTGAAGCCGACAAAACGTTTCTATCGGTCTAAGTCCGGATGTTTGGAGACCGACGGTTTAAAGTCGAAGACTTTGCATTCTCAAGACTCAAGACTTAAGACCCAAGACTCAAAACTCAAGACCCAAGACTTAAGACTCGGGACTCAAGACTTAAGTCTATTCTCACCGACGTCTTTCTAATCCATTGTCGAAGGAAATCCAAAGCCGAGGTTTATGGTTGAGGATTCGATCCTATCCTCTCGGAATAGATTCTTTGGTTGGATAATCATTTCGGATTTTTATTTCTTATCCGATAGTCGACGAAATATTCTTGGAATGTTCTATTCTTGGAAACCAAGATCCGATTGTATGGGCGAACAGATTGATGGGCTATCATCGCATTCCTTAAATAGCTCGGAAGATCTTCTTGATTGATTCCGTCCAACGGGTAGATTGGAGGAATTCCTTTGGTAAGTGCCAACGGCTATGATGGCATAAAGGAGTATAAAAGGAAGACGTTCTAGCTATTTTAAGATGTGATCGATAGAAAAATTCCAGAGTCTGAAGAACCTTGATTGTTAGTCGACATCGTTCAAGCGAAATTGTATACACGAGAGTGTTTATACTTGGTGACACCTTGAGTGAGTGTGGTAGATCATCTACACCTAGAAATCAAGGAAGACCAACACTGTAACATCTCTTTGATCATAGTGGAAACCAGCCAATCGGCTGTCAGTGCAGAAGAGTGGACGTAGGCTTGAATCAAGCCGAACCACTATAAATCAGCGTGTTCAATTCTCTCTTTCCCTTACTCAGTTGCGATTAAATCTTTAACTGTTGCAAATCCTCTAACTGTTTAAATATCGTGCAAGTTTCAAGAAATTTTTTTTCCTATTCACCCCCCCTCTAGGTACTCGCACTAGCTATTTCAAGGATCACTGAGTTTATTTGATGAGTGGACATAAAAGCTAATTGATGCCTGCTTAACATCGTCCGCTTAGCTGGCCAAGCCCCTTTCGTTGTGCTTTTTGAGTCGTTGAATTGAATTTCAAAAGGTTCGCTGGATTTTTTTATTTCGATACCTGTTTCTTGTCTGGCTGGATACTGTTCAAATAAATCTGTCCTAAGGAGCAAAATTAGCATTTGCAGAGTGACTTGGGAATTGGTTTTAGCCTATATCTCTCTCATTTTCATCGATCTGAAGTTCCCCTCTTTTCGAACTTGCCCATTCTATCTAGCTTGACTCTGATGGGATTTTGTTATCTTTAACACCAAAGCTGCTAGTGGTTCATCATACGCTAAATCATTTGTAAACATAGGAAGCACAATGAAGATAATTCGACGATACAATACAATGTCTTTGAAGTTTTTCTAGTTTCTTTAGCTATACGGCTCTATGTTTTGTTTGTTTACCGACTAAGACGGTTCTTAAATTGGAGGTTGACACCTCTCACTGAGAATCCAAATCATATGCCAATTAAGGGCATTTGCATCATTTTGTTTGCTTGATCTAGGCGTGGATGGTGAGGACATAACCAATTTTGACTGTGTTTTCGTCCAGAAGATTATCAGCATGATGTTCACCTACTTGAGACTAAGGGATAAGGTGGTCCTTCTTCTATTGAGTGGCAAAAATTTATCTTTCTTGCATAATGAGACGATATAAATGTCACAACAGATTGCTCTTGCGCCAATGGTCGAGCCCCTTCGGCTATGTATTGCTAAAAGAAATGACTGGAGAGTAATTTTCCTTTTTGGAGTCATCATGGCTGTTAGAGAAATTAACTCTAATTCTGTGATTTTTTTTTCTGATGTTAGGAGTGATTCTATTTGTTTTATGAGATTGGTTAGAAGCGTAGCTGTATGTTTTTGTAGTAGTTACTATAATTAGCTCGAGAGGTGTTCGTTAGAATGTCCTAGAAAAACTTGAATTGAATAGCTTTTGGGATAATCATCTTTTATACACACACACTTTTGTACAAAGTGGAGGTGTGAGATTTTATCTCTTCAATTTTTTCTAATTCTTTGCTTATTTGAGTTCTTCACTACGTTCATCTTGGGTATAATGTTTATCATTTCAACTTGCTCAAAAAAAAAAAAAAAAAAAAAAACTTGCTCAATATCTTTTTTGTGTAATTCTAATAATCAGCTGTCTTAGTGCTTATAAATAAATAAAAAACAAGCTTTCTAATCATTGCTTACAGATTTGGGACCTTATAGCATCTCCTTGGAAATTGAATTCAATGAAAATGCATTTAAAATTTGATAATATAGCATGAAAATTCCTTATATGACGTGAATAAAGTATGTCTCTTTAGGCAAATTTTTCTTTTCAAACAATGAAAAGTAACATCCTGTTCATTTTCATATTTCAGCCCAAACGTCACAAAATGTTGCTATTTTCCTGGTTGACATCTGAATTTTCTCCAATAAATTTAACATACATTCGTCTAAAAATTCAAATATATAAAAGAAAAAAATAAGTTCAAATTAAAAAACAAGAGAGAGAAAATAAAATGGTAAAAACTCAAGCTCACCAGAGGAGGTTCATAGATCTTGTCCAATTTGCGCAACCCAATTCGGCCCAAAACTCATCAAATACGTAAAGCCCGCTCATCAACCACACCAAGAGGCCCATCAGCCCGAAGCCCACGAAAGGAACCAAGTTCGGCCATTTCTTTTGGCTTTTACTCTCTCTCTCTCTCTCTCTCTCTCTCTCTCTCTCTTACCTTCGGAAGCCCCAAAGGTCACGCCGAGGAAGGGGTAAGGGAATTGATCCTTCGCTGGTTTTAATATCCTGCATCTCCGCTGCGTCGCATTGGCTTCTCTGGTCTTCATTACTGGAAAATCTACTATGTGCTCGGCCATACACCTGAACTGTATTGATATGCATGTTTGAGGACTGTTTCTGCATTTAAGATATCCCACTGTATAGTGCACACCTGAGCTGCAACATTCTTCAGCATACCTGTCGGCTCACTTTCATCAGTTGGTTCAATGCAAGTATGTATAATCGTCAAGTCTCTCAACACGCTGTGCTGATCAACACTTTATAGAAGTTGCTCGTAGTTTTGCTGTAACCAGCTTATATTCAACTGGTAATGTTAAGCTCATTGATGTTTAGAGCGTATGTGCCGTTTTAGAACGGAAAGTGTCAATGGATTGCAAAGTATATAATGGTCGTAGTTTGTCCGCCGCTGCGTTTGTTGATCATGCGGCCACGGGAAGTCCACTCATATAGATTCAAGCAGTATGCAGAAAGCTTGCACTATACTTTGCTATCAGCAAAGGCGGCCATTAAGCTCCATGAAAGTGCTCCCAGAAGCCCTCGTAAAACCAAAGCAATGATCTTCTTCAGTAACCAAAAAGTGGGACAGAGTCACTGCAACAGCCATCTAGTTCGTGAATAATGTCCCTACAAATGAAAATAAATGCGATTTTTTAAGTGAAAAAATTGCCGTCCATAGAAAAAAGATAAAAATAAAGAGAAAATGTACCGGGTAATTCCGTATAGAGGTTTGATGAGCCGTGATAACTGGTAATGCAGAAGAACCAGATATCATATCACGGCTGTCTAGTCCAGCGCAAACAGATCGCTAGTCCTGTTAAGTATCAGAGCGAACGGAAGCTGATCAGTGCAAACAGATTGTTGGATCTAATTTTCTATTAAGAAAACCTTCGATCTAGATGCCAATCATCTTTCGAATAAAAATGCAGCGATCCTTGAAGGGCCCAAGACACCTTGAACAACATAAGTCAGCGCAACTGCAACTTTGTCCGGGGACAAGTCAACCCCGAAAACTCTAATGAGCTTGTATAGTCTTTTTCTTGCGAAGAACATTTTTGCTGGAAGTGCTTGTTTCTTCGTCAGTGTTTGCTGTCAACGTATCCCCGTTCCTACACCTCAATTACTACTGGAAAAGGATAAGGAAGCACGGCATCAGATCAGCAGTGGCATTAGGGAAGCAGCATCAAGTTTTGTGGATGCATGTTAGAGAAAAGACTGCAACAATGCTAAATCATGTTCCGGAGTAAAATCTAACAGCCGCCAAAACGTTAAAAAAAAAAAAAAAAAAAAGCCACTTCAGATCGGTGACCTTGACAGAGTAGTCAGCTTCGACATAGGTTGTAAAGTTGCATCAAATTTACAAGTCGACTCTTTTTTCATGTTCGAAAAGATTGAGCGTTGGAAATGACAAGCTTGCGCTCAATTCCACGCAACCAAGAAGCAGCACATATTTGGCCGAGAAAATTCGATATTTCAGCAGGTTTTTTACTTCACTCGAGCAGTATTTTCCGTTGCTCAAAGAATACTCTCGTCTCTACTTGTGCAACTTCAACTAGATTAGACAGGTGATAGATCAGCTCGGGTTATTTCAGAGACGTGCATGAGCAAAGACGATCGGCCAGGAGCACCAATATCCAGCAGAGCGAATTGAATTATAACCATCACCACTTAAACCAGTTAAACGAGCAACAACTACATTGCCACCGTCACGTAAACAATCATCCTAAATTCAGGCATAAATTCCCCAAAAGGAAAACAAATGTTTCACCTGAGAACAAAAGGCTATTATTATTATCCACAATTGGGGTAAATCGGTGAGAATAACCATCGGAGACTGAAAAATTTTGACGCAATAAAACGTTAACGATTCTGGAATTTGGAAGCCGGTCATGATCCTCTTCGAAATGGTGAGGCGCCGCCGACATCGGGACGGCAGCGGCATGTGGTTGCCCAGTGGCTCCGGTGGACTTTTCCGGGGAGCACGTCTCCGGGAACCGAGCGTCGAGGTTCGACGACGTCCTGCGAGATGGAGGACAAAGGTGGAATCTTCGGGGATCGGCAGTTCGGAGAACGAGATGGTCGTTAGGAATTTTATCTCGTCGCCTTTTGGATGGTTGGATTGACTGAATTGCCCTCGTCGTGTGAGGTTATTCATGGGCGGACCTTGGTTGTCAGGTCAATCAGACTCGGTTTCCTTGGTTTAATCCAACATCAGATTTTTTATTAGTTTGGCTTTTGGGTGGGGCTTATTAGAGGTGAATTGGGCATCAATACCACCACGTCGACGTTAATTTGAAATTAACATGATTCGACTCTATTAATACCTTTTGGCGAAAAGGGAGATTTATCGTCATAGTTAAAATTTAAACTGTTTCAGCCTCATTAGTGCCTCCTCAGTGTAGCTAGTTTGGTTCCAAAAGACAGTGCACAAAATAATGCATTATGTGCTCAAGCTCCCCAGTGGCCACCCTTCCAATATGAAAGGGGGAGGTGAGGGGTTCAAATCCCCACCTTCTCAGGGGGATGGGGGTAGGGGACGCGTAAGTTTCTAGAGTGGATTTCGACTCCCACGCCCTGCAAGAGGCAAGGCAAAAGTCTTAGAATGAGTGTAGAGTAGAAATAAAGTAGGACTGACAAAAAAAAAAAACTATGAAGCATGACGTAATAAAAATGTGCGTTTATTTCATTAAAATTTCGTGAAAATGAATAATATTTTCTGTGGAAATCATTTTCCAAGAAAATTATTAGTTTTCATTTTTTTAGTGATTTAGGAAAACTGATATTTCTCCTTATTGTCGTTTTACCTCCAATCTAAGACTGTTGTTTTCAATTTATGAAAAACATTGTCTGTAAATCAATTAGTTTTTGGTCATCCAAATACCAGAAAATTGGAAAGAAATATTCCAAAATAGTTTCCTTTCAAACAAATGAACCCTAAGTTTAATTCGATTCAGAGAACTACTTTAAATGAAAGGATCTTGTAATTCGGTTAAGAGAACTACTAAGAGATGCCAGCAAGAGGATCTCTCTCTCTCTCTCTCTCTCTCTCTCTCTCTCTCTCTCTCTCTCTGAGCAAGATTAGAGTCACTTAAATCAAAGTTAAATTCACTTCAGATAACTACTAAGACGTTTTAATTGGCTTGAGAGAACTACATAGATGTTGGGAAGAGGCTCTCGAACAAGCCCTCCTTATGAGCAGGATTAGAGGCCCTTAAATTTAAGCTTAACTTGAGAAGTCAGAAACTATCAAAATATTTCAGGAATAGGACATGTGCTTATAGAGTCACTAGAATTAAAAGAAATCATTACGTGAAATGATTCCCTAGAATTACAAACTAACCTTAATATCACTAACTAACCTTTATAAATGAATATGGTGTAATTCGGCCCGTTAAATATAGCTATGCTTATCACTTTATATACAGTACAGGTAGTTACAATCAGATTTTTTTAAAAGTAGACATGAAGGCTAGAAAGATTACATATCAAAAATTGAAAACCACTGACCACTAAAAAGTTTTGCATATTAAGAATTGTGAATGGAAAAACGACTAACAAAAGACATGAAAAGAACAAAACATATATTAAAGATACTCTAATGCTCCCCCTCAATTCGAACCAGGTGCCACCGCAAAGAAATTGTCCCTCAAAAGATGAAACCAATCAGAAGATAATCTGTAAAAATGTCAGCTAACTAGTCAGCAGTTGGAACATATATCGCAATAAATTTACCCGACGTGATTGTTTCCTGAATGTCAATAAGCTTGGTGTGAGCATGGAAAGCCAAATTAGTAGCTAAATAAGTGGCTCTAACATTACCGAATGCAATAAGTTTTCGTAAGTGCGGAGGCGAAAACTCCCGTACTCGGATTCCGCAACGGAGCGAGAGACAGTGGTTTGCTTTTTAGCTTGCCGTTGTAATATTGAACCCAAGAAAAGCTACATATCCAGATGCTAAGCGATGGACCATCGCTTTCAACAATCGAGCTGAGCGAAAAAGAGTTGACTCCCGCACTATTCCGATATCTGTCCGTATTTGATGTGTTTCCGCATGCAAAAAAAGTTCATTATCAGCCATTCGAAAAGATGTTTTAGGCTAGTAGTTTCGTTACAATGCGTCTTTATCCCCAAAGGCATTGCACATAGTTTCTTTTTAAGAGAAGTTTATGATGATTTGGGTCCCAATGCACAAACTTTAGCTAGGGAAGAGCCAAATGGTCTTGGGGGACCACTCAATAAATTGTAAGGTATTCGAATGCGTTGTGGAAATCCAATACTTTCGTTTAGAAAAACTATTTAGAGGGAGCCCAAATCTAAACCTGTTAACATATTCAGTTGGATCCACCTAATGAGTTCACACTACCCAAATTCTCTAACATGAGATTTTTTAACAAAATTCGTATGTGTATTTTAATAATCTACCCCTCACGTATGAGCTTAGTGTTAGGTTTTTTCTTTTGTCGGTCATACTCTAACACTCACTCTCAAATTTTTACTCATCTGTAATTCAAGTATCCTTCAACATAAATATACCCCATCACCACGTGACTCCTTTCCTAGTCTCTTTCTCTAGACCCAATCATGAAATCACTGCATGAAACTAGATTCATTCCTTGAAATATTTACCAAGCACCACAACAGATTGAAGGATGCGGTAGCACATGATTGATGTTTAACACTTTGCAAGATCATCTTAGCGTACATCTTACTGATTCTTTAAGGACTTTATCTCACGATTGAGTTTTCATTTTTGACTCATGTTTACAGTAGTCTATCCAACTTGCCTCTCAACAAAAAGTTACAACAAAGGAGAACCCGCACAATATCTCTAGAACTCCTCTTAATCAAAATGCATCTCTCGCAAACGGCTTTGTACCGTATGTGTCAAGTCAGCAGATACAAACTCTGACACAAGCAAGGTCAGTAAGAATTTCAGTCCTGAGGGTTGCTAAGGCCCCAGCTATTATGTGGTCTATTTAGTAGGCCGACTGAGTAAAAGTATAAGCCCCAGCTAGAACAAGCAACCACTTCTATTTCTCAGACCCAAATCCAATCTAGAAGGTTAAAAAGTTGCTAAGGGCCCTGCTAATTCAAGCAAGAATTTCTATTTCGCAGACCCAATTCCAATCCAGAGGGTTAATAAGCCAGCTCGAATAGCAGGCATTAGTAACAATCTTCATAGAGGGAAAAAATGCCCTTGGTTGATTACAGAACTTGTACTCGGTGCGGCCAAAATTCCTATATATAAGAAATTTTTAAATTAAAAATGTAACGCTCACCAAGCAATACTTGTTTTTCTCGGAATGAGATTGTTAATTGGGTAACTTCAAGCTTCAAAATCCTAAGTACTCAATAGTTATGCAATTGAGCTCATGCTGCCAGTATCTGTTTAGCATTATTCAGCATTGGACATTCAGTTGTCTACACTGACTTCAGTCCCCTTTTAAACTCATTAAAAGGTTCCCATTTCAGATGCACGTGCAACAGACTCTGAATTTGACTCCAATAAAGCCAGCATCCTCCTCTGTCAATTCTCCGTTTTGATTATCCATAATCGATTCAAACGCTTCGACTTTACATTATATATCTCAAAGGGGAATGCGCTGAAGCAAGTGGGATGAAAAAGCATACTCTTACAGCAGATATAACTCAAGACTCATACTCACATGCAATACAAGTTAAAATATGGAAATTCGGGAGTGCCAGAAAACTGACAGAAAAACAAAAAATCCACCAAACCAGGAATAACGAATTTATCAAGTCGATGCATCTTCTATAACCTTAACGTACGGCCAGGAAAGAGAGAATCTCCCAGACAACGAATTTCTTCCAAAGAGCCACCAATTCCACCGGTTCCCCACAAAAGTAACACTCGAGGATATAATCGCGAAAGAGGGAAAACCCCTAACCTGGGCTCGTCGGACGCAGACGACGAACCGGAGCCGCCGGTGGAGCTTCCGGAGGCGGAGGCAGAGGCGGCGAGGTGGTCGGGAGTGAAGAGAAAGACACGTCCGCTGTAATGGGAGCAAAGCGCGCGCACAGGATGTTCAAACTCGAGCTTGCTTGGCCCAGACGGCAGATCGGAGCCGCCGATGGGCTCCGGAACGTGACGGCGGAGGCGGGGGCGGAGGCGGCGGCGCAGTTCGTCCGAGGAATAGAGAGAAGGCTGGGATTGAGAGGGAAGAGAGCGAGGGAGAGGACAAAGAGGGAATTTCAAAATTTCTTTTAGGTGGGACCCTATGATACACGTGGCGAGATTTGAGTGGAGCGTCTTGTTGCTGATTTGAAGAGTCTCACCTACGCAGTATACTCTGATTTCGCCTACGTGGTGGGTAAAACCCACCCAATATTTTCTCACTCTAGTGGGTCTGGCTTTATTATAAAGATCCAAGAAAACCGAAATCGTCTCCGTGGGAATGTCCGACATCTTTTCCTGATCACACAATTAAAGTTAGAGAAAAAAAAATCAGAAATATAAAATACCACAATAAAAGAATGATTGAGGATGTTACACACATAATTCGGCCTTGCTCACCCATCAACCCACTTCCCATTATTTTTTGAGTAGAATATCTGGTACCTATCAATCTTGTTAAGTTTACAAAAAAAAAAAAAAATAGGAGAAAAAGAGAAGGAATACTAGTAATTAGCATTATTTAAAGATGAACAATAGCATTGTCAAATTTAAAAGTGACGGTCAAATCATAAACACCAAAACCGATGCTCTTGGTCATAAGCAAAGCCCATCTCTTCTGGTGTTTTTTTTTTTTTTTTTTGATAAAGGTAATAAATATATAAATAAAGCTAAGGAAAAATACAAAAGATCAGCACCAAAAACCTACACTCAATCCTCCAAAGGAGACAAAGTGAAGGGGAGCCAATGTAAGAAGCCACATAGGCAAACAAGAAAGCCACAAGGGCACAACAACAAAACAAACAAGCGGGAAAGAGATAACAACAAGGCATTCCATCTGGTGTTAATGTCTACAAAAACATTCACTTAGCTATGATATTAGAAAAAAAAACACTTTTTTATATGCTGGCAATAAAATGGATCTCAAATTCCACTCAAACTACTCATATTCCTTAACTCACTATTCCAAAACCTACAAAGTAATTTAATGCATGTCTTGATAAATAAATACATAAACATTCACCGCTTGCGGTGGCCCAGTTGGATAAGACCAATAAATAACGAAAGTGGAGGGGTTGAAACAGATCTTAAGTAACATCGCTCCGGGGTTTACTTGCCGGGTGGTGGGTCCTGAATTGGTTTAGCAAGGTGATAGATTAGGGTTTAACCTCTGGATATCAAAAAATAATAAATAAATAAATAAATAAATAAACAAAAGATATAGCGGCTTAGTATGAATTGGAGCGAATGATTGGTAACCTCACATGTGGATTACAGTTAGCTTTACCGGTTCTTTGTATTTGCCTCTATTGACACATGAATTTTCTCCAAAAAATCAAGTATTGCATTTTTGAAAATAGATAAATAATAGTAAAAAGAACAAAAAATAAATAAACAAATTATCAAATAACAAAAGAAGAAGAAGACGCAAAAGGGGGAGGAGGAGGAGGAGAATAAAATAATAAAAGCCTCGGCCCTATTCAGTCCAGTCCAGTCCACAAAGCCCATTCAAATCCACGGCCTCAATCCATCAGCCCATTCGTTAATTGAAAACGTCCTGAACTGATTTTGTACGACTTTGGTCTCAAATCCGAGTTCGGCGATGCCTCCTTTAAATCCTCACTCGATGCACGTAAACTGTTCGATGAAATGTCGCTGAGACAGGGTTGTGTAATAGTTCTTCCAATATTGTCTAATCTTAAGGCAAATGTCGCTGAGACAGGATTCGCATGTTCGTTTGGCGATTTGCGGTGGACACCGGACATATAAAATTGCTTGGAGTCGATTTCTAGTGATGGTTGTGTGAATCCCTCTGTTGCGTTCCTATTTTCTCATCCATGCTCTGTCTTACTCGGGAATGCCGTGGTCATGCGTCTGGTGGCCGTAGACGAAGTTGGTGGAGAGGGACCGAGGACGAGAAGAAAACAATAATAAAAATTATAATAAAATAAAAAAACGACGACAACGATGATAATGATGATGAAAAAATCTTACTTGCTTTTACGTTATTATTACTTTAGTTCGTTTACGTTCTCGTCTATAATATCGTTATTGAAACTGTGGGCAATTCTCTTTTGCCAAAATTAGACTTTGACTTGATTTTGAAAATTAGCTCACTGGTTGATGTCCTGAAACTTAATAATAAAGCAATGTATACTTTGCTCATCTCGTTTTGGATTTACTTTCCACACTTTATTTTTACTCGTCCTTTAGTATCATTTTGATGTGTCATGCTGTTTTCATTATATTGATTTCGTGATTTGATTTCTTTAGATTCATTCAACGAGTATATTGCACTTTAGAGCCAATCTCGATCAAACAAGCATGCATGGACACGTAACGGAGAATACTACTGCATGTAATCATATCTTTAAAGTAACGTGTTCTCCCGTTAGCTCCTAACCGGTTTCAATAGGCTAGTAACCGGTATATTTCTCAAAGTTATGTGCGGTTAGGATTTCAATGAGCCCACACCGAAGGAGAGGGATCACACGTTCCCGTTCAATAAGCTATTAAACCCACTCATCCCGCTTGGGAGCATCGCAATATCTTCTGACTGCCTTTGCACTTACTATCGGCATTTCTATTTTACCAAAATATTACGAAGGCAATTTAAATTCAGCATCTTATCAACTCGATTGAATCTGTCTCAGTATTGTGTTGATCTTGAATCACTTGAGCCAGTTGGATTGTTCTGCCCTCTGGGAACCAGATCGTCTTCTCTGGCCTGCTGCTCCTCTCTGCAACTTTGACCTTCATGGTCGAATCTGTTGCTCTAGTCATCCACTTAGCGGTGATCCTTTGACGCGGTTTTGGCTCCCGATGCTCAAGGAGCTGCTGGGGAGGCATATGTTGGCACGAGATCGCTAGTAGCAGGATCCTCTGCCACGATTACCATATAACGATGGAGTTTAACATAATTTCGAGCCTTTGGATATAGACATCCAGCTTCAAATTCATTTATATAGTTTAAATTCAAGTCACGAATCATTTGGTTATAAGCTTCCGATAGTGCATGATTGTGACTTCTCCTGAATAACAATAATTAGCATGTACACATTGCATTTTCAACGAGGCATAACACAATTTCACTTTTAGTAATAATAGAGGAAGGGTTTGGCTTTCATATAAATTGTACGCTCGCTCCAATCAAGTAGGCCAACTTATTCTCTACTAGAAGGAAACGTTTGGCTGAGGCAAGTCGACTTTTCAACTTGTTTTCTAGAAGTGACGGCTTGGAACCTCAACTTAAGATTCACGGCTAGTTTCTCTTCCTTCTTTAGTGGGCAAGTTGACTAAGATTTGGAGGCCAACTTTGATTTTTCTTCTTGACGGCCAATGTAGGATGTTGATTATTCAACACCACCCTCTTTTGATCTGCCCAGTCCCCTACAAACCTGTCCTAGTCGTAGCTCCGTCGATATTATCTTCTATCGTTGCAAGCGGTGGCCACCCATTGCCGTAGCAGAGTTCACACGCATACACCGTGAATTGTCGAACCTAGCGCTCGTCCCCCCTGCTCAGCAGTTTTCTCTTCCTGCTCGTCCAAACCTGGCGCTCGTCCTTGCTGGATTGCTGTTGTTGATCTAATCTTGTTCACCGGTCAGCTCCAGAAAGTCTACTCGGAATAGGTAAATCTCTTTGCCCCTCAAACTGATTCATCCAGAACCTCACTGCTAAAGTATCCGGTAGGCCTTTATTACACGACAGCAGCCACCAGTCATTTCTGAAATCTTTCTATATATTTGAAGCAAAAGAAGAGGTGGCAGCAGCAACAATACTTTCGTTCTTAAACTCACTTCATGCCTGTCTATAATCCCGATTGCAAGTTTAATAACAAAATTTTAGGAGAAGTTGATGTCAAATACTTGCTGTCCCGATTAAAGTTGCGTCATGGTGATTTGTTGAATATTTTTGCCATCCGTGTTTATGAAATTGCATATGGCTAGGTCACTCTCGATCACGTCTTCACGTGTAATTTCTTGAATTTACATGTGTCAAATTTCATAAAAGTCATCCACGGCATGTTATATACATTCGTTGCATTCTAGATTGTATATTAGGGGAGCTGTTTAATAAAACCACGTGTAGAGTTATTAGGTGTTGCACATTTAGGAAATTGCATATCATACATTTACATATTTAGGGAAAGTCATATTCACATTTTTAAGTGTGTTCATATTTGCTGATTTGGACAGACTTAGGATTTTTCATTACATATTAGGATGGAATTTCATCATATTCGTGTCAAGATATTATATTCGAAAAATTACAATTTTCATGGACAAGCATTATCGATTGTCGCCAATCACCACCATCTCTAGTCGTCGCTCCATCAATACCATCGTTCGTCGTTGCAAGCAGGGACCACGCATTGCCGTAGCTGAATACGGACGCGTACACAGTGAACTGCCAAGCCTAGCGCTCGTGCTTGCTGGATTGCTGTTGTGGATCTAATCCCGTTCGCCTGGTCAGCTCCGGGAAATCTTCTTGGAATAGGTAAAAGACATCTATCTACTTGCTCTCTTTTTCCCTTGAACTGATGCAGTAAGTTTAATAACAAAATTGGGGAAAGTTGATGTCATATACTTGCTGGCCAGATTAAAGTTGCAGCTTGACTGCATAGTTCATGGTGATTTGTTGATCTTAATGTGGCTTAGTTGTTTTAATGAGGTGATACATCTGCACGCATAATTGTTTAAGCCAAAATTTTGGACCTCTATTTTATGATTTTTCATTACATATTAGGATAAAATTCATTATATCCGTATCAGGACAATTATATTAGAAAACTTAGAATTTTCATGGACAAGCATTATCATGCACATCTAGGCTTTCTGGAGTGCATTATTATTAATTTTCTTTTTTGCACGTTTCCTTTCATAAATCACATGCTATAATTTGGGAAATGTAGGAAAATCATATCTTGCTTATTAATAAATTTAGATTGCATCTTCATAAAAATGTGAAGTGAAACTCCCCACGAGTCACGAAGAGTCTTATCGCCCCATTCCTGCATTTTTTTTTTCTTTATCAGTTTTTTGCTGTTTTTCGTATTTAGTTTTTCCTTTTGCTCTTTTTACATTTATTAAACTTATATTCTGAAAAGATAAATGGAAATCTAGACACAATTCCAATAGACAAGTACAATAGAGATTAATGAATGACTAATCACAATGTGATTAAAAATGACAAAAGTTGGTCTAAAATTATAGTTTTGTTAATTTGAGCAAGAGAAACAATAATCAGTGCCAATTGTCAATCACACAAAAAAAGAAAAAATCGGCACCCACGTAATGCGTGAAAAATCTACTAGAAATGTAAAAGAGACATTCGCATGGGAACGGAAGAGGAGAGATTTGAAAAGTGAAGCGATAAATCCAATTTGCATCTCTGTAAGTCTTGGTCTTTCTGGATTTTATTAAATTCTCTTTCCAATCAGCTCTTTACCAATTTTGCTTCACTTTCACGACAAAAAAGTTCATGATACCCACTGAAGTTCTGGTCTTCTCGAGTTTATGATTTATTTACACGAATGAGTATATGATCGTGGAAACTACAAATGTGCGGGGATAATCTCTAAATATTACAGAACAACCACTTGTGAAAGAAAAAGTTGCAGCAAGATGGGCGAAAATATCTGCTGAAAGGTGATGAGTTAGTAACCGGTGATGGGGAATCGCCTAGAAAGAGAATCATGGTCCTTTGAACTCAATTTTCCTGTTCATTGGTGTGATGAATAAAGTATAACTTTTAGTAGATTATACATTTTCATTTGGTGACTTGTGACTAGTTCACTATTTGCATAGTAAAATAAAGCAAGTTGCTTAATGAATTATTAGGTGTGCTTGACCCTTTTTCTTATTAAGCCCAAAGCACGTGTTTCCCTTCTTCTTAATGGACATACAAAGTTAATTGTCTTTGATGACATGTACATGTATAACAAAAAATATGATGCAATTATTGGGTGAATCCTCAATATGTTATGTTTCAAAAGCATTTATTTTACTAAGTTGCACAAAATGTTTATTTGCCGATCCTATTAATTTGGTCAACTTCATTCATCGCTAAACGAGAAAAAAGGGATAAGCACACCGACTAATCCATCAAGCAAGTTGCTTTCTCTCACTCTGGAAATGGTAAATGAGTCCAGTATTAACAATATATAATCTACTAGATGTCACACTCTACCCATTACACTAATGAACTTGATAATCGTGTTCAAAGGACCGCAATTCTCCTATCAAGGCGATTCTCAATTATCAACCACTACCTTAGCACCCTTCAACAAATCATTGTTGCCCATGTTGATGTGAATCTTTAGCATAGTAATTGCCATATAAAAGAATTCATCAATCTCACATTCACCAATAAAGCAAACAAAGACATTGAAATCATAAGGTTACTAAGAATATACAGATGCTAAAAAAGCCAACAAAACACTTGTGAGGGATAACACTTATAATGAAGATATGCAAACACTCTTAAGTTGGTCATATTAAGACTCTGTTTTGGATGGCCAAAAGTAAAGGTCCAATAGTAAAAAAGTCTTGATCTGAAGAATAAGGAGAGCAATTGACGTAACAAGCACTTGTGGACAAATAGTATTTTTTTTTTTTTTAATTTGTCTAACCTTTGATGTGCATCCCTTGAATATTTTTCCTAGGTCATCGTCTTGGTCTTCCTAGACTTCATAGTTTTTTCTTTCCATTAGCTCATTTTCACTTTGTTTCACCATAACACCTTTATTGTCCTTTACAGTAACTGATTCACCTATGGCCATTGGAGAGATCGTTTTGGGTTCCTTTTTGGCTTCGTTCTTACAAGTCCTATTCGACAAGTTGACTTCGTCCGCATTAAGTTGTGCACAACGAGATGGAATCAACACCACCCTTGAGGAGTGGAAGGATGTGTTGGTAACAATCAATGCAGTGTTGGCTGATGCAGAGAACAAGCAACTTAGTGGTAACCATCAAGTGAAGCTATGGTTAGACAGGGTTAGGGACTTGGCCTATGACATGGAAGACTTGCTTGATGAGTTTGCGATAAAAGCTGCTCAAGTTGAGCTAGAGGTAGAATCCAACACAAACAAAGGTTTGGGGAAATGGAAGTTCTCTGTCTTTGGCCGACCACCCTCGTTCATGTCTGAAACCAAGGTACAAGAGATCAATGGCCGATTGGAAGCGATTGTCACTAGAAAGGTTCATCTAAACTTGAGAGAGAATGTTGTGGACAAATCCAACTACACCAGCAAAAGGATAACCACTTCTCTATCGGAGCCTCAGTTTTTTGGTAGGGAGAAGGAAGTAGAACAAATACTCAAACTATTGATCAATGAGGTTGAAAATTCTAATGCCACGTTGAGCATAGTCCCCATAGTTGGGATGGGCGGTATCGGAAAGACTGCCTTGGCTCAACAGCTATATAATGATGCCAAAGTGGATAGATGTTTTGAGATGAGAGCATGGGTTTGTGTTTCAGATGATTTTGATGTTCTCGACATAACAAAGACTATTTTGCAGTCAATCACTAGGTTGCCCTGTGAGGGCAAAGATCTAAATGAGTTTCAAGTTATGTTGAGGGACAATCTTTTCGGAAAGAAGTTTCTTGTGGTTCTAGATGATATATGGAATGAGAAGTACAATAAATGGACTAACCTCTTAAAGCCATTTGTAGTGGGTGCTAGGGGAAGCAAGATTATTATTACGACTCGCAACCTTGCTGTTGTTAAAATGACAAGAGCTCAGCCGTATCTTTTGGAGGAATTGTCCCTTGATGATTGTACAAGCTTATTAGCCTTTCATGCTCTTGAAGCAACAAATTTTAAGAGCCACCCGGAATTTGAAACAATTGGCAAGAAAATAGCTAAAAGATGTAAAGGTTTACCTTTGGCAGCGAAGATGTTTGGCGGTGCCCTACGTAATAAAATGAATCCCGGTGAATGGGAAGATACCTTAAACAACATAATAGGGGATCTTCCAACAGCAGAGAATGATGAGGTTCTCCCTATTTTGACATTAAGCTATGTCCATCTTCCTTCCTATTTGAAGAGATGTTTTTCTTATTGTGCAATATTTCCCAAGGATTATGAAATTGAGAGGGATGAGCTCGTACTCCTATGGATAGCAGAGGGATTTTTAGATGGAGAAAAGAAAAATAAAAATAAGTTGAAATTAGGACGGAGTTACTTCAATGAGTTAGTATCTAGATCATTTCTTCAACAATCAAGTGTTGACATATCTAAGTTTTCAATGCATGATCTTTTGAATGATCTAGCAAAGTCCATTGAGGGTGCAATATGCTTTAGCTCTGGGGAGTCTCAGGTGGTAGTTAATGAAGATGATGCATCTCTTGCGAGAGCTCGTCATGCATCATTCGTCTCATCATGGCTTGTTACATCAAAATGCTTAAGAGCATATCATGGATTGAAGGTCTTAAGAAGTTTGATTCTAGTGCGTGTTGGATCTAGTCAGGGCCCAAATTATTTATCTATTTCCAACAAGGTGTTGCACGACTTGCTAGCAAACTTGAAGTATTTGAGGGTGTTTTCATTATGTCATTGTAGCATTGTAGAGGTACCGAATTGTGTTGGTGAATTAAAACATCTTCGATATCTCAATTTCTCGTACACTAACGTCGAAAGGTTACCTGAGTCAATTGGCGACTTGTGCAAATTACAAGCTTTGATCTTAAGAGGTTGTCATCGGCTTTCAAAGTTGCCTCATGGTATCACAAAGTTAGTCAGCTTACAATTTCTTGATATTAGAGATACAGAAAGTCTAAAAGAGATGCCATTGGGTATCAATAATTTGAAGAATCTTACTATCTTGTCCAAGTTTGTGGTAGGAACAGAGAAGGGCCTACAGTTAAATGAGTTAAAGAACTTGTCGCGTCTTCAAGGAGGATTATTCATATCAAAATTACAAAAGGTGGAAGATGTTAGAGATGCTGTTGATGCTAATTTGTTAGGAAAGCAAGACCTAAGAAAATTATTCTTGCATTGGGATGAAGATTTTGGAATTCTTCGGAATGATAAGCATGAATCACGGGTGCTTGAGTCTTTGCGACCTCCCATTGATATTGAAAATCTCACTATTTTGAACTATGGCGGTGCAATATTCCCGTCATGGTTAGATGGTTCATCATATTCTCGGATAGTGTCTTTGAGCTTGTGCGACTGTCCTTATGTCACATCATTGCCTTCACTTGGACAAATACCTTCATTGAGAGAATTATCTCTTAAAGGTCTAAGTGCAGTAAGAATAATAGGCTCTCATTTTTATGGAGGTGATAGGCCCTTTTCGTCTTTAATTACTTTGCAGTTCGAAGAGATGTTGGCATGGAAGAATTGGTCTCCTTATGCAAGGGGCCCAAAAGAAGAAGTCTCATTCTGCTGTCTTGAGCATCTTATTGTCCAGAGCTGTCCTTCGTTGGTCGAGACATTGCCTTGTCAACTTGATTGTCTTCTAAAGCTTGAAATTCATTCATGCCAACAATTGAATAACTCAACCAGTGAGTTATGTCTTCCATCTCTTGATGAGTTATACCTTGAGGATTGTAGTCAGGAGATCTTAAAGAGCTTGTTCAAGCTAACTTCTTTGACAGTTCTCAAAATTAACAAACTCATAGACCTTGTTTCCTTTGATCATCGGTTTATGAGTTGCTTGGGCAAGCTAAGGAAGCTTCATATAGGACTGTGTGACAAGCTAACATGCCTGTGGCAAGATGGAAATGAAACGCAAAATCTCACTTGCCTCCAGGAATTAACCATTAAAAGCTGTGCTCGATTCACATCTTTTGTGGCAGGAGACGGAGAGATAGAGCTACACTGTAATCTTGAAAGGATGGAATTGGTGGATTGCACAAGTTTAGAAAAGCTTCCAAGCAAGATGCATGCACTTAGACATTTGGTGATTGAGAATTGTCCAAAAATCATGGCTCTAAACATTCCTCAAGGTGACCCCAGCAGAATTAATTCGATTTCTCAACTTGAATCTCTTAAGATACATCACTATGATTCTTTGATATCCTTTTCATTTGCCAGGGGTAGACTTGCTCCTCTGAAGGCACTTCATATAGACAATTGTAAGGGAGTAAAGTCGTTGGAAGGGATTGCCATAGAATTGCTTGAAACAATGAGAATTAACGATTGTCAAAATTTGGGAAGCTTACCACAGTGCCTTCACATGCTCTCCCATCTCACTCAATTGCATATTTATAATTGTCCAGCATTGGAGATAGAGGACTTTCCTCCCCTTCCAGTCACCCTCTCGAGTCTTGATCTTAGTTATTGTTTTAAAATAAAGTCTATTGCCAACTGTAACATTGACAAGTGTAACAATCTCACTAAATTGAAAATATGGCAGTGTCCGATATTAGAGATAGACGACTTCCCACCCCTTCCCATCACCCTGCAGAGTCTTTCACTTAAGGATTGTCCGATGATAAAGTCCCTACCAAATCAGTGGCATCGTCTTACATCCCTTCAGGAGATGATAATTCATTATTGTGAAAATATCACACGCTTCCCCAAAGGAGGTCTGCCTCCCTATTTGCTAAGACTTGGTATTTGGGGGCTCGTGAATTTGAAGCAGCCAGTGAGAGAGTGGGGCTTGCACCTGCTCACATCTCTCTCGAGTCTTTTTATTGATTTTAACATGGGACGGGAGGGAGAGAAGGAGTGGTTTCCTTCAGAGGATGAGGATGCCTGGAGTCTCTTTCCTTCCTCTCTAACCTCTCTTGGGATACGATACTTGAGAAATGCGAAAAGACTATCAGGTGGTCTCCGCAACCATCTCTCCTCTCTCCAAATGTTATGGATTGGAGATTGCCCGAAGTTGAGGTACTTGCCAGAGGATGGCTTCCCTCCTTCCCTCCAACTATTGGGCATATCTAGATGCGAGATTCTGAAAGAGCGATGCGCAAAACTCACTGGCGACTATTGGCCCCTCATCGAAGAGATCCCTGATATCTACATTGATGAGCCGATTCGATGAATTGATTCGTGCATCTACACTACAATCAATTTTCTTAGGGTTCGGGTAAGTTATTTTTGGTTTTGAAGGCATCATTTTCCATTCTACTTTCTCAATTCGATGCTCAATACGAACTGATGTTTGGGTCGGGGATCTTGTTGGGTTGGATTGCCTCTATTTCGTTGGACAATCAATTGTAGGATGAAAGGCTCGCAGTGCTGCCTCTTGCTATGTTGGCGACATATCCTCATTTCTGCTTAATGCCCAAACCAATTGTGAATGAAATCGCACCATCACAAAGAATCGTAGTATTCCACAATCATAGTCCTCTGCATTTTCAACGTCTATTGCCTGTTCTCTTCCCAACATCTTTTTTCTTGGGCCCTTAAGCTCATTTACTTTGGTTGTTTTATAGATACCATTGTGATCTTGCATTGGCAGAATCTCTTGGAAGGATCACGTGTGAATGCTGCTAAGGTAGGGCTAATGCTGTTGGTGTCATTGTCTTGCTTCATTTTGTTTTTTTTTTTTTTTTTTTTGCAATTTATCAATAAAGGAAGAAGCAATTAAATATATTTGTTGCACTGCTATGTTCTGAATTTTCCTTGTGGTGAATATGATCTAAATAAGAACAAATATTTTTCAAAATCTAAAAGGATGATTAGTTTTGTGGAAGCTATGATGTGATTGTGAAGAAAATGGATGCAGTTTTTTTTTCTTTTTATGGTTTTCTTTAGAATTGGGAACCTTCTTCTTCTTCTTCTTCTTCTTCTTCTTCTTCTTTTTATGATTATTCTTCGTCGTATTAAGTAGTTAATTTGGGATAAAATTCTGAGGCAACTCATGGCTCCAAGCTTTCCGTGACAGCATTGATATTCCATAAATCGCTTTTTAGTTGGGTCTTGAACTCCAGTGTTTTAGGAACTGTTGCTCACAGCTTGCTAGAAATTTTTAGTAAATATACTTATGCTTGTTTGGTTGAGATTGTAATGATAGGCTGCTTGCCTCTCAGTTTGCATTGTCAGCGGTGACCTCTAGGTTGGCATTTCCGTTTACTCGACCGTGAAATATGATTTCATCATACATTATGCCATTTTATTTTAAAATACCTTCTCATGTGGCATTCTTCCCATAAGGAGTTCCATAACAAAATGTTCAAGCTGACATGGGCTCCTTTGGAGTAACTGGAAATCTTGCGATTCAACCAATTTGTATCTTGCCTGGTGTATCTCCTCTCTTTGTGCTAGTGTTGCATGTATAAATTTTTTGTTGAAGCAATGTTCTCATGACATTGTGAAGCTTAAGTTTTTGACATCGAGCATACAGTATCATTTGCAATAGCTTAAGAACTGAGTTGGGATTGTTGCGATTGGGCGAGTGATCGAACAAAATATAGACGGAAGAAGAAAAATAAATCGGACACCGGATTTACGTGGTTCAGTCGTAAAGACCTACGTCCACGGGGAGAGCAGCAGCGAATTTCACTATAGATCAAGCAATACAAGGAGATTACACACTCAAGTCACTCAAACTCTCTCGGTATTTCCCAAACCCCAATTTAATCCAAACCCAAGTCACGGCACAAAATTATCACACAAGCTTAAAACAAATGCTGAAAAAGAACTTTTTTTCTTGATCGCGCTTCAGCTTGAAGACATGTGGCTCCTCCTTTTCTCTCGTATGGGTGCAGCAACAACACCCCAGAAAAAGGACCTCTTTCGCGGCTTTTGCAAGCGGTGCGGATGTGCCAAAAAACTCCTCTAATATGCGGCTCCTCTCTATGTAGGGTTCTTTACGTAGGTCTTCATGCAGCTGCCACAGAGAAAGAAAACCTGTATATATATATAAGTATGCCTAAGGTCAAAGTTTGACCTTAGGCCCCACCAATTTCAATCTTCACAGAGGAACTTCACGCCAAAAGGGAGACCTATTTTATTATAATACATGTGCCCAGATTTCCTTTTTCAAAGGAATTCGAAACTGCAGAGGTTCCTTCTTCTTTATTTTATTCTTTTGTAATTCCTTCGTGAGTCCACCAAATTTCGCATTTTAGCAAACGCTCAAACTCGAGTCATATTTAACAATCTCCACCTTGGCTCGACGTTTGAGCCAAATAACAATCGCTTTGTAAAAATTCAAATTCTACTGCTACTTTCCCATAACCCCAATGGGCTCAACTGCCACAGATATCATCCAAGTCCAAGCATCACTTGAACTTCACCATAACTGAGGACCTCATCAGAATACCAACTCCACATGCACCTTTAACTGATCCGTAAAGATTTTTTGACGCAACCTCTTTAACCGCAAATAAAGCAAAACCATTATTGCATCTATATTTATTAGGAGATCGAACACGTACTTTGTTAACTTCAGCAGTTACAGCAACTGTTGGCTCTATAAGCTCCACCTCGCTATAAACACCATCTGTGTCGATTACTTTGCTAATGCTTGTACTTGCTACCTCAAGAGTCTCTAGTCACAACTTCACCTCAAGCTGAACACCATCCAAATCCATATTAACACTGCCACAAACACTCATAGCCAGAAGTATTGGAGACTCATCAAAGGTAACTTCTCTGCTGTTAAGAGGTGAATTTATATCCGAGCACCACAACTGATCGTCTCGCTCACCTTGTGCATAGCCATGGAATATGCACCTTGCCCTCCAATCGAGCTTATCATCACTCACTCGAAAATAACATGGACAACCAAACATTCTAAGAATAGAATAATTAGCAACGTTACCTGACCACACTTCTTCAAAAGTCCGCCATTCAATAGCAATTGATGGGGATCTTTTCACCAAGTAGCTTACCGTACTTAGCACATCAACTAGGAACCTCCTAGCCATACCAGCACTAGAGATAATTTTTCGGGCCATCTCTAGTAATGTTCTGATCATCAATTTTGCAAATTGTTGTGATTTACTGGCACTAGTGCGGTGTTTCACTATGCTCTCTTTCATGCAGAATTTATTTGCTAGCTCTGAGCAGAACTCAATGCCATTGCCAGTCCGCACATGCTCGATCGACTTACCAGTCTCCGTCTCGATCAAAGCTCTTGACTGCGAGATCTTGACACCAGCATTAAACTTGTGCATTGGCACAAACCTCCAAGTCTTCTTCGAGCAGTCAAAAGACTCTCGAACAGATGCATCCGACGTCTCCGGGGTGAAACTTGTCATTGTCTCACCTTGAAGTTTATACAGGCCATCATGCTTGATTCCTTTCATTATCACCACGGCACCTCATACAACCTTCAGAACTCCACCTTTTGAAGAATACCTATAACCAGCTGAATCTAGGGCACCCAAGGAAATTAAGTTCTTTTTCAATTCTGGAACATGCCTCACTCCAGTCAATGTCCTCACCATACCATCATGCATTCTAATTTTAACATCACCAACACCCACAACATCGCACTCAACGTTGTTCCCTAATTGGACTTTACCACTACCCGTGCACTGATAAGTGATAAACCAATTTCTATTTGGTGTGACATGAAAAGAGCAACCAGAATCCATAATCCATCCATCAAGCAATAAATCATTAGTGACAAACAAGACATAATTGGCATTATCTCTGCTATAGCTACAACATTATCTGCAGAATCAACCATAATTCCCTTATCATTTTCATTCTTCAACTTAAGGCAATCCCTTCTAAGATGCCCCCTTTTGCCATAGCTCCAACAGACAACATTGGCAATCCTAAATTGACTATGTCTATTCATATTAGTACTACCATTACTCACACGTGTTACAGATCTTCCTCTATTTTCACCTACTAAAGCAGTAGATACAGATTCACCAGATTCTCTTCTACAAATATCCTCGCTCAGAATTAAATCTCGAACCCCATCAAACGTCAAACTTGTTGACCCAGAGGAATTACTAACAGCAGTAATGGTAGTATTCCAACTATCAGACAATGAGGATAATTGAATCAAAGCACGTACCTCATCTTCAACTGAACTCAATTGACTAACAATCACATTGAATTCATTGATATGATCTGCAACTGACGCACCTTCTTTCATCTTCAAGTTAAACAGATGTCACATCAAACAGACCTTGTTGATCGCAGAGGGCTTCTCGTACATATTCGACAGGGCTTGCATCAAATCAACAGTGGTCTTCTCCTTCAGGATGTTAAACGCGATGTTATGAGCCAACGACAGCCGAATAACACTCATAGCTCATTTATCCAGCAAATCCCAATCAGCTTGCTTCATTGTGTTTGGTTTCTCCCCAAATAAAGGCAAGTGCAGATTTATCTAGTAAAGATAATCTTCAATCTACATCTTCCAGAAACTAAAATCCTTCCCATCAAATTTGTTGATTCTCACTTTTACTTCTTCGGTCGCCATCGATTCGCTTCAACTCAGCCAAACCTAGCTCTAATACCACTTGTTGCGATTGGGCGAGCGATCGAACAAAATATAGACGGAAGAAGAAAAATAAATCGGACACCGGATTTACGTGGTTCAGTTGTAAATACCTACGTCCACGGGGAGAGCAGCAGCGAATTTCACTATAGATCAAGCAATACAAGGAGATTACACACTCAAGTCACTCAAACACTCTCTCGGTGTTTCCCAAACCCCAATTTAATCCAAACCCAAGTCACGGCACAAAATTATCACACAAGCTCAAAACAAACGCTGAAAAAGAACTCTTTTTCTTGATCGCGCTTCAGCTTGAAGACATGCGGCTCCTCCTTTTCTCTCATACTGGTGCAGCAGCAACACCCCGGAAAAAGGACCTCTTTCGTGGCTTTTGCAAGCAGTGCGGATGTGCCAAAAAACTCCTCTAATATGCGGCTCCTCTCTACGTAGGGTTCTTTACATAGGTCTTCATGTAGCTGCCGCAGAGAAAGAAAACCTGTATACATATAAGTATGGCCAAGGTCAAAGTTTGACCTTGGGCCCCACCAATTTCAATCTTCACAGAGGAACTTCACGCCAAAAGGGAAACCTATTTTATTATAATACATGTGCCCAAATTTCCTTTTTCAAAGGAATTAGAAATTGCAGGGGTTCCTTCTTCTTTATTTTATTCTTTTGTAATTCCTTCGCGAGTCCACCAAATTTCACATTTTAGCAAACGCTCAAACTCGAGTCATATTTAATAGGGATTGCAGTCCTGATATAATTTATGATTCTTTGCACATTTTGTTCCAGCAATAGGTTCATTTGTTGTGCTTGGAAGTTTGATACTCTATCGCCGCCGAAGTCAGTTTTCTTATGCACACTAAAATGATTTAATCATTTGCAAAAGAATATTTTAGCACAACAAATTATTTTGTAAGACAATCTATTTTTTGAATAAACTATATAAATATATATATTTTCCCCATTTTCACTATTTGGCACTATTTTGGAGAATTAATTATGAAAATATTATCATGGTCAACAAAAGCCATTCATTGGAAGTAGGTGAGCTCTACCACTGAAAGTCAAAGACTAACATTTGAGCAGGATTTCTTGTTGGGTTGGATTGGCTCTGTTTCGTTGGACACTAAACTATAGGTCGAAATTCACTCAGTGTTGCCTCTTGCTATATCAATGGCATATCTTCAACTTTGCTTGATGCTTAAACAAACTGTGAATAAAGATGCACTCTCACGAAGAATTATAGTGTTTCACAATCATATGTCTTTGCATTTTCAACATTTCTTGTATGTTCTCTTCCCACCATCTTTTTCTTGTGTCCTAGCTCATTCATTGTTTTTTTTTTTTTAAATGGTTTTCTTTAGAATCGACAACCTTTTTTTTTTTTTTTATTGATGATGATCCTTTGTAGTATTAAGCAATCCATTTGGGACACAATTCTGGGGCAGCTCATTGCTCCAAGCTTTTAATACAACTCCATCATGACAGCATTGATATTCCATAGATCACCATTCTATTTGTGTTTACAACTTGCTAGAAATTTTTAGCCTATATACTCATGTTTATTTGGTTGAGATTGTAACAATATGCTTCCTGCCTTTGTGTTCGCATTATCAGCAGTGACCTCTAGGGAAAATCTATTCATGTCTTTAAAGTATTGGTTGTTTGCATTTACTCCACTGTAGAATATGATTTTGTTATACATCATGTCGTTTTATCTGCAAATACCTTCTTATGTGGCATTCTTCTTGTAGGGATTTTTGATAGAAAAGCTTCGAGCTCACTTGTGTTCCTTTGGTGTAATTGGAAATCTTGCACTTCAACCAATGTATAACTTTTATGATACATTGCCTCCCTCTCTGCTATCATTGCATATGTAAAAAAAAAAAATTGAAGCAATCGTTGTATGACATTGTGAAGCCCTAATAAAGGTTAGTCAATTTGCAATCTCAAGTGTAGTTCACTGTGTACTACTTTGAGGCTTTTTGGATGCTATTGCACATGTAACATGGTGCTTTGACCAAATAAATAAGTGCTCAGAAAGGTAGAGTTGCATTTGCCAAGATAACTTTGAAAAAGCCTCACATAGCTTTGCTTGATGAGCCATCTAATCATCTGGTAAGTCTGCTCTTTTTGTCCACCTTATGACTTCAAATACTTTTCAGTTAGCCTGTTGTTGTTCTTGCACTAATTGAACTTATCGGAATCTGATGTTACATTGAAATAACAGGAGAATCAATCAGTGATAACAGCTATAGAGAGCCTCTGTTCTGTCATCAAATATCTAACTTATAGTGGAACAGAAACCAATCTAACCATTTCAACTTGGAAAATATTTGGAATAGAATAGTTAGCCCGATCAGTTTTTTCGTATTAGAGTAATCTGTAATACCAAAGAGTTCTGAAATCTGTGCCTGTAGGTAGTATTGGGCTCTGTTTATAAATGTGGTCTTCAAGCTCTGCTTTAATGAATAGTGACTACTGAATAATTATCTTTGTAAATTGTTAGTTTCTTGTCCACGAATGAGTGAGTGCGACTCTGCTGTTTTGCCTATCCACAACTAGAGGATTTGGATGTGGCTGAGGTGCTCATTCAAGGTTTGGTCTTGTTCTAAGGAGCAATTGAGATGGTGAGATTGATTTTTTTTTTGTCAAAATACTTCAATTTGACCAACCATGGATCATTTTCACAGCTAATAGCCCTCCTTTGACCTTGATTTGCAGCTTAGTCACGATAAGCATCTAATAGTTGGAAGCTCAGATGAGGTCTGGGTGATTCCACAAGGCAAGGTGGCACCTATCCATGGGAATTTTCAGGACTATAGGATGGTACTCCAATTTTTGTTATATTAGGTGAATCTAGTTATTACCATCAACTGAGAGTGGTTCATTGGGTTCTCATTACCTTCCAAAACTGAAAATGAGGCTTAGCTACATAGAGAAAGCCAAAAAAGATGAATAAAGGATTTGTCACGCCCCGATCCTCAGGTACGTGCATATCCCTTACCTTGGTCGAATTTAAATGCGATATCCCAGGACTATGTATCACCGACCCTTTCATTTTAATATGCACATGCGGAAGCAATTATAAATCCCTAGATGATAAAACAATGGGACAGAAAAGTAGGATTCTAAAATTTCACTTTAAAAGCCTCCACATCTATATACATTGCCAAACATAGTCCAAATATATACAAGTTGAATTGTTAAGCCAAGTTTAAACTACATGTTTCTAAAACGGAGTCTACAAAATGGAATTGACTTCTAACAAAAGAGAATTGCCATATGACTAGCTAGTCCAATAGGGTAGTCAATTCTTCAGGCTTCCCTTTCCACACTTCGAGCCTCCAATCTTTCACCAATGCTATCTAAGGACCTGAAAATGGTTATTCAATAACCAGTGAGACAATGTCTCAACAAGTTTTATTCCCTAAAATTCGATTAATAAACCAATACGCTATGGGCTGCCTAAGTACACACGAGTGAGAAGGCTTATCTTGGCCTCAGATTCCATCTGCAAATCAATATAGTTCAAACAGACACCCAATCAAATGCTACCGATCAAAGCATCAGTCAATCGACCTAGTTGATTTACATGTCAAACAGACCATCACTTGGTTATTTTAATCAATACTGTCCATTCTTCAAAATAACCTGTTGGGTTACCGAGCCAGTATTTTATACGATTCATTCTTCGAAATGACATTATAAGTCACCAAGTATATATATATATATATTTGGTAAAGGTAATAATAATATAAAAGAGAGATTGCCAATGTACAAAAGAACGGATCCATAACCTACACTCTTAGCCAAGGCAAAAGTGAAGGGGATCCGTTGTAAAAGGGACCAGGGAACAACCCACAAGAAAGATACAACCAGCACCAACTAGAGAACCGACTCCTAATCCTGCCAAACCTCCAGACTACAATGAGAATGTGGGAGCAGAAAAGAAGACGGGAACAAATCTTTCTAAGGAAGAGCATCACTATAGAAAATCCCAGGATCTAAACCCCAGCCTCTTTGAAGTCTTCTGTTCCTCGGTGAAGGGAAAACATTGCTATAAGTGACAGCTTTTTCTCTTACCACCTTAAGGAGGTGATTTTTGAGTGCAGGGACCACCAAGGATTCACCCCTAAATAGTATTGCATTTCTCTTCTTCCATATGAGGTGACAAAGGGCTCCAAATGAAAACCGAGCTATCTTGTGATAGAAATCGTTACCCGTAAGGAACTTCAAAGCCCAAGGAAGCACCTCATTCCAGCACCAATTTTTCCACGGTAGGTTGCACCTAGCGGCCCAGAAAAAGGCCAGAGAAGCCGAGGTACGACAACCAAAGAAGAGATGGTCTATGGAATCGGGTACTTCGCTGCAGAATGCACAAACACTATAGTCAATTCGGCCATAGGATAGAAGCATAACCTGGGTGGGGAGACGCTTCTTCACAATAAGCCAAAGAATGAACTGGTATCGGGGTGCTGTGGATCCATCCCATATAAGGGACGCCCATCTAACCGGATCTTTCCTTGGTTTGATTAAATTCGAAACCACTAAGTCACCAAGTATATTCATCATAACGTTCATTCTACAAAATAACCCATCGAGTTATCGAGCCATTATGGCATGTCGTCCATTTACGAAATGACCTATAGGGTCACCAAGTCAGTATTTCACATGATACTTCGAACGTACAATCAATTTGCCCATTTTTATTCTTTTCTGACAAGAGTACACGTGCATGGGCACGTGGTCGGCCTTAGCCAAAATATTAAGATTTTTTTTCCACAAATCCCACTCTTATCAATAGTGCACCAAAATATTTTTAGTGCTGTCAACTAACACCCAGTTATTTTCCAATTAATTATTCAATTTAATTAATTCAGGAAAATAATCATATAATCACAATTAATTCATTTCAACACAAAATAAAGCTCAATTAAATAAACGGACTGCACCACGACAATCAACATAAAATTCTGGTCATCGGCTATTCCTGCCTAATTTTTGAAAAAAAATAATTAAATTAATTTCTAAAATTAATAAATAAATACGATAAATCCAATTTAGGCCCGAAATGCCTTATTGGAAGCCGATATGAGCCCGGAAAATTACCGAGACTTGTTCAATAAATAATAAGACTTGTCTACTTGCTAAGTACACTAACTATTTGCCTAACATGCATAGATAGATCCATAATTTAATTATTCTACTATAATCTAACCACCTAATTACACTTAATTAAATCTAATCAAGCCTTAAGCATAATTTGCAAACTAAGAAAGCATTAGTGAGTAAAACTCACTTGCGCAAAGCGAAGACCGAGACACTGTGACGATAACGCGACGGCGGCCGAATTCCAAAATTTCAATGGCGTCGATGGACCCTCGGGCCAGGCCCAAAGACCTTGCCTCGTAGGCTTGGGCTTCAAAAGAACTTGCTAGACTTCACTGGATTATGGGCTGAATCAAGTGGGTTGAAATGCAACTTCAATGGATTGAGGATGGGCTGAACTTACTAATTTGAGCTTCAAGTTGTGGTCTGGGCTTCAATTGAATATGGGCTGTGTCGGAATTTCGGTTGAGATGGGCCCACAACGCTGGACTTCGGTGGACTTCGCATGGCCAGATGAAGGCCGCGGGTTGGGCTTGACTTCGTGCCTCTCAAATGAAGACATGAAGAAGACGATGCTGAAGACGTGCGGGACGGTGGGGGCGTGGAGCTGCTTCATGGAGCCAGACCGAAGATGGGGGGCAGTCAACAAGCCAAGTCTGCTACTGGAAGGTTGATCGGGGATGAGGGGAAATGGACGAGGGAAGCAACTTCGCTGGCAACGACAAAATGAAGTGGAGCTGCAGGTTCGTGGAGAGGAATTCGTGGGATGAGGTGTGAGTGGCCGACAGAGTCAACAAGTGGCCTCTGGTTGACTCGGTGCTGGCGTGGAGCTGGCGGACGCGCGTGAAGATGGAAGTTGATGGTGGAGACGGCCACGTGGAGATGGAGCAGCTTCGTGGGACGTGGACTGAGCAGAGAGACGAGCAGGTGGGCGCGGGGTTTCGATTGTTGAAGGCCGACTGAAGGAGTTGAGCTTCTTCTCTTTTGTTGGTGTTGGCATCGCACGAAGTAAGAGAGAGAGAGAGAGAGAGATAGCGGTCCGATTGAGGTGAGGGAAAGAGAGATGGATAGAGATGAGAATTGAGGGGCTTCACCAAGCCCACTTTTTCCACAAAAAATATCTTTCAAGCCTTGCCCAAGAAGTTTCACTTGGCTGCAATTTGGCCACATAAACACACCACACAACTCCTCAAATGGTCCAATTTTGCTAGGTTTAAGGGAGGTTACGAATTTGAGAGGGATGGCTTCAATTGGACTTAAATTCTCTCTTGAATTAATCCCAAATGACCTCAATAAATTCAATTGATCACCCATTGATCATCTTTGCATTTTTCCTCACTCAAGAATCCATCACGCATCTCAATTTTGCCATCAAAAACCATCTTCAGCATTTTCCGCACAAAAACAACCCGGCGACGACTTTTTTCCAAAAAGTGTCAGGCGTCAAAAGAATCTTTTAAGACTGAGCCGATACTCCTAGAATTTATTGTGACATGAAAAAAAACTTCAATTTCCGAAATTGGACTTGAATTCACGGTTAACTTCCACTTGGTGCGTTTTTAATGTGACTTAGAATACGGGGTAACTTTCAGAAATTTTTAAGGGCAAATGACCCGTGGTCGATTTTTTTCGAGTCACAATGAACCCACTCGACTCATTGACGACTCTCGGTTGTCGTGAAAATCTCAAGGACACAAATATGGACACAGGGTACCAAAATAATAAGAAAATCAGTATAGTGCCGATCGAAGAGAATTTTCCAATTTAGTAGTGTCACCCACGATTAGCCACACATCTCTATCGATCCAGTCCATCTCTGATTTTAAATCGATTTTTAACTATGCCGTAATGGCCTCTAAAGATAGACACGGTCAAGAAGCCGATTCCTGATCGAGTTCTCAAGTTTATTGCTTTAAAATTTCTTAATAATTTTCCCAAATAGTCTAATTATCTCAAGAATGATCAGTTATGAGAATAGCCCTATAGATGCATCAATGAAATGCCCGATTAATTCAATAGAAAACAGATCTGAAAATTCAGGATGTCACAAAATTGCTGGTGATGTACAAGATAGACTCACTGTTACCCTGGCCCTCGTTTGTGATACATACTTGATAAGGACTCGTGGAAGGATGAATCAAAGTTTTGACATTAAGTGTGCAGTATCATTTGCAATAGCTTAAGAACTGAGTTGGGATTGTATTCCTGTTATAATTTATGCTTTCTTGCACATTTTATTCTAGCAATAAGTTCACTTGTTGTGCCCCTAGAAGTTTGATACTCTGTCGCCGTGGAAGTCAGCTTTCCCATACATAGTAAAATGATTTAATCATTTGCAAAAGAATCGTTTTGGCATAGCAAATTATTTTGTAGGACAATCTATTTTTATATGAATATATTTTCCCTATTTTCATTCTTTGCACTGTTCAGGAGAATTAATTATGAAAATATTATCACGGTCTACAAAACTTTATATTCAACTCTAAGTACAGAATTGCATTGACTAATTATAATGTAGGCCCTACGTAGCCAAAAAATACTATAATAAAATTCCATATAAACACCTGGATTTGTCAGATAATATACTTCTAACATGTTCTGGTCATCATTGAAAATGAGAAGCTTTCTTTCTCCCAACTGCTACGGTGCAGATGGACAAACGGAACTGATAGCAGAGGTTTGAGTAAGCGAATGTGACAGCTAAATTCTGAATGAGCCTGCAGGTGAAAACATGTTAGTAAACCGGTTGCCTGGTCAAAGATTGAATTTCATTTTCCTTTTATTCATATACCCACTCCACTCCCATCTCTTGACAACATTTTTAGCGGTCCTACGTATTATATTTCCTGTGCAGGACGGGGAACGGGAGGGAGGATGTTTCTTTGAGGACTTGCGTCTGCTATGAGATATTCTGATTCCAAGAAGATCGTCACTTAGCACCACTCATGATTAACTCCTTGAAATGGGCAAGCCCCACCACATTTACCCCCATCGAGGTGCTGAAGATCCAGTACCATTCACACGTGACAAGATACACGCACTACCATTGCAAATGGTTTCAATCTCATGAGCTCACATGTTGAAGATATACCTTGAATTCAGGCAAATGAAGGGAATTGGATCCAAAAAGGAAATGTGCTGCTATGGCTTCCATGATATACAATAGTGAGGAATACTGTTACATGAATTCTATTATTGGACACTTCTGTTACATTATAAAGTTATTGCCTGCTATATGAGGTTTTTGCCATGATAATCATTTCCATGTTGAGGAGCGAAATTGTTTTTCTACTACTTCATCGTCAGACCCTGCTTGAGACAGTCTCACGACCTACTTTTAGCAGAGACTTTTGATCTGGAGCTGCTGTGAATTGAGCTTGATGTTGACATTTGTGGAGGAAAAATTGAGGTTGTCCTGGTAGTCTGTGGCTTTGGCCGAGTAGGATCTGCAGCGAACCATACCTGCTTCTTCATTTGCGAATTAAGGGACAAATTTTGCCCACCATTTAATTTTTTAGTTGTCTTTCGAGAATAGGACACTCACGGTCTACTGGACAAGATCTAACATGCGAACAATTTTTTTCAGGTCTGAAAATATCTGACATGTGAAGATGAAGAGGTTCTTGAAGAGGCTTAATTGTTACAGAAAATCTTTTCTCCGTGTGTGGAGCTTGATTCTTCTCTTTTAGAGACTTGACATTTTTGGCTCAGTATTTCTTTAGGATCCTTGACATTGGTTATGAGTAATTTTGATAAAGTTTGTATAAATGAGAATGAACTCTTAAAAAAGTTTTGGTTATAAGATGATGCTTTGCAATATAATGAATATCTGGAGATGTCACCCCGCATTATTTTATGATTGATCTTTGAAAGGGTCTTCTTCTAGTATTCTGTTTGTTTTGAGAGAAACATTTTAATAAAAAAAAATGTTGTTTTCATTTTTCGCTATTTAGTATGATAAAAAAAAGCCGGTCAAAGGAACTTACTTTAGTCAATCGGAAAATCAAATAAAAAAGAAAACAAATTTTTTTATTTAAAAAGTTGAGTACGAAAGTAGTACAGAGGAATATCTATACCGGAAAAGAGGTGTGACGGTGTCATTCTGCTGCGGTCCTTCATCCACCACATATTTCAAAAAATGCAAAACCAAGAAATTAGCAACTAGCAATCGCTTATATGATATATTCAGAAAGTTTGGCACAAGATTGTAAGATGAACTATTTGAGGGGGAAAAAAGAGTAGTCCCTCTAATTTATTGGTACAATATAGTGGTGTTTTCTTGATTTAGATTGTTGGGATCACCACTCAAATGATTTTCATTTTAGTAATTACACAGATTTTCTTTTGATTGATTAGTTTGACACCAAATTTTTTTTTTTGGGGTCGAAAGTTTGACTCCGTATTGATTTGGGCTCCTTTTGTGTTACTGGAAATTTTGCGGTTCAACCAATGCATGCCTTGTCTGGTATATCTCCTCCCTCTCTATTGCCGTTACATATAATTTTGTTTCTCTGAGAACTTTTATAGTTGTTTATTATGTATGAAAGATAATTTTAATTAGCTGTTCCCTTTTGGATTTTTTAAATTTTCTTATGTTCATCTCGCACCTTATGTTGTTCTTCTTGTTGAAGAGTCTCCGATACAAATGACAGCATGATTCAAATTGTGTTGATTGATAATGATGGCGATTAGTGAGAGCCAGGGAAAGAAAGAAAAATCTGGGGCTTTTACTTTCTTTTTCAATTTATATTTTATCTTTTTATTTTTGTGACTGAATAATTTTGGAGTTGGTTATTAATTGAAGCAAGAAATTCGCATCTAGCACCAAGATGAAAAAAAAAAAAAAAATGCCAACTTCCTCACATTTTGTATGACAGGACAAAAATTCTCTTATCTGGAACAAAAAATAAAAAACAAGGGGGAAGTATAGATTGTCCATTGTCCATTGAAAATTACTCTTTTCAATTGATTGGCTCCTTGAAATTTATTTTCTATCATTATAGATTTAGAATGTTGTATGATACGATATGTGGATGCAAGCCCAATAGAATTAGACCTGAATAAAGTATTTTGTATCATATCATAAGCGTACAAAGTAATAGCACAAAAACAATGTGCAGCCAAGCAGGAAATTCTCAACTAGTAACATCACACTGAGTCACGAGTTTAAGCTGAGCCCAACAGGCCCATCAGCCCAAAGCCCGCGAAAAAGAACCAAGCCCAGCCACATCTTGGGTTTATCCTCTCTCTTTCTCTCTCCTCCGTTTACTCTCTCTAGCGCTCTAAAGCTTCAAACGAAGACGCGCTCGGGGAAACGGGATCGATTCTCCATCTCCCGCGGTTTGAGTTTCACCGGAGGTTATTCATGGCTGATTCTAGTATTCTGCCATCTCCGCCGCCTCGCATCGGCTTCTCCGGCCTTCGGACGTAACTCTTCCAGCTACTTCCATGGTGAAAATCTTTCTGGTTCGCGCCGAAAGCTCTGCAGTTCCGGTCTCGATTCATCTTGAATTTACTGCATTCACTTGAAGCTTCTCCATCTCTCACTTAAACGATAGCCAATCATAGCGAAGCACCTTTCTCGCTGGACGACTTCATTATCTTTCGTTTTTGTCACTGCCTCCTCCTTCGGTTTTCATACAGGGGAGAATAGCCGTGACTGAAACTCTACTGAACTCGGATTCTTCACTTCGAGCTCTTCATCATCATTCGGTTACTGCAACAATTTTGAAGGTAAGTTCTCTCTCATTCTCAGGATTTCATTTTTCAATTCAGTCAATAGCATTGATTCTCGGTCTTTTTCTGAATTTCCAGAGACCTCTTCATCGAAATTTCTTCTCTATTGCCCTCCGGACACTGTTAGCCACCACCAACCACCACCGGTCGTCACCGTTCCCATTTCCACGGCCAACAGCAGAAGCTCTGTGCGCCCCTGTTCTCGGTCACCATTGCTGAAGTGCTCGGACTGCGGTCACCACCGTCTCTCACCACGGTTCCTGTTCATGAAGCTGCTTCTATAATCACCTTATTGAGGTCCGATCATTAATGGTCACAGGTAATCATCCTTTATTCAATCAAATCGCGTATGCTATGTTTTCAGTTGCTCTACGTACAAACCACTGCCTGGGTAAAATCTACTGATTGCTTTGTGATGATCTCGTCCACATAACTGAACTGTATTGATATGCATATTTGAGGTTGAGGTGTTTTTCTGTATTTTCATAGCTGACTTGTGTAGTGCATGCTTGAGCCGAGACATTCTTCAGTATATTTGTCGACTTACTTTCGACGATTTCTTCAATGCATGTACGACCGTCAGTCTCAACACGTTGTGCTGATGGAGCGAAGCTTATACGCGACTGATAATGTTTAGCACTACACTTGCTATCACCGAAGGTGGCCATTCGGTTCCATGTCGGAGCAAACCGAAGCTGTTCGGCTGCTTGGAAAGATATTCCTTGCAATTAAGATGCACCAAAACCAGACTTAGTAATTTTGCTAATGAATTGGCTGAGTCACGACTGACCAAGTCCACAACAGAGAACAAAATCTTCTTAAGTACGCGAGTTTCTCTCTTCGTTCTGCTGGAACACACGAATTGAATGTTCTCAAAGGAGTCCTAATATTTTTGTAAAGAAATCCTCAGGAAGCAATGACATACCTACAGGATCTAGACGCATACTATCTAAGTTTAATATAAAGAGTTAGAAACTATCAAAATATATCAGGAATAGGACATGTGCTTACAATCCGCAAAAGTAAAGGAATTAGAAGAAATTGTTATGGGTAATGATCCGTTAGAATTACTTTAACATTACTAGCTAAACTTCACCAATGAAGATTATGTCATTTAATTATAAACTGAAATGTGTGGAAATTGTGTAATTTAGCTTATCAAATAGAGTTGTCTTTGGCACCGCTCTTTCTCTAAACCCTAGATTAAGGTTTCCTTTCTTTTCCCTTGAAGCCGCCTCCTATCTGCAGTGTTGTCCTTGAGGGGGAGAGGTCCCTCCCTTCTTCCCTTTTTTGAAGTTTTCCATCTTTCTTTTTCTCCCAGTCTGTTCTAGGAGTTTTTGTATGATTATATTTTTGCAGCTGATCTTGGATGAATGTGGAGACCAGCTTGGCCATCCATCTAGTCGACAACCACCAAGGTAGGTGTTCGTAATGTGGCTCCACAACCTCTTCAAGGTTATGCCGTTTTCTTCTCTCAATTTGGACTTAGATGAAGCTTTGGGTTTTACTCTCTCAAACTTGATCAAAATATAAATCTGTGAGCTCCTTATAAGTACTTGATCTGTGTTCTTTCAACATTTTGATTCTGGTGTCTTTGCAAGATAATTTTGCAAGATAATGGTGATGAAGACATTGGACCTAGATGCGCACCACAAGCCTTTGCAAATGGAGTGGGAGATTTCGGCGTGTACTCATAATTGAATCTAGTGACCATTCATCAATCGTTTATGGTATCAAAGTTGTTCTTAAGGGATGAAAGTGTGCTTCTAGCTATAGACTATACTTTGTTATTTGGGTTCTGACTTTTGATTTGTTCTACAATTATTTGAGATTTATTAAGCTTGGAACCCTTCTATGTACCTCTCGAGTGTTATTTTGATATATGAATAGTATCTTTCTTTCCACAAAAATAAATAAATAAATAGAGTTGTGCTCGTCATTTACTTAAGGTACAAGTAGTTACAACCGAACTTTAGATAGGAGACACAACAACAAAAAAGATTACACATAAAATGTCGCAAACAATCGACAACTAAAAAGTTTTACGAATCAGAACTTTTGAATTGGAAACAACTTACGAAAAATATGATAAGAACAAAGATATGCACTAAAGATGCTCTAATACTCTCCTCAATTTGATCAGGATACCACCTCAAAGAGATTGTTCTTCAAAAGACGAAACATAATCCCTTGTAAAGATGTCAATTGAAAAATCAGTAGTCAGAATTCCCAAATGAAAAATGGATATTAATGTCAATATACTTGGTGTGAGCATGGAAAAGCCGGATTAGCAGCTTGACAAGTGGCTCCAACATTATCACAAATGACTTCAACGGGTTTAGGTAAAAATATATGAAGATCACCTGAAATCTGCCGAATCCAATTTTCTGCAACTCCATCGGCGAAACTCTTGTAGTCAGATTTCGCAAGTGGGTTGCTCTTTTAGCATGCCATAATAATGTTGCACCCAAGGAAAGTTACACATCGAGATGTTGAGCGACGGACGAGTATCGAGACAACCAGCCCAATCAGCAGGAGGAAAACGTCACGATGGAGCTGTCAAGTACGGCTTCAAAAAGAGTCCATAATCGGTGGTTCCATATAAAAATCTAATAATGCACTTTACCGCTTGTAACTGAGATATACGAGGGCAATGCATGGACTGATTCACAAAACTAACAGCATACGAAATGTGTGGTCTAGTCATAGATAAATACTAGAAAACCCCCCATCGTGCTTCTATGTTCAGTACGATCCATCCATAAATCTTCTTCCACCGCTTTCCTTGGACTTTCTATCTTTGGTAGTGGATTATCAGTGATTTATTTTCCCCTAAGTTTTGATTTGAATATTTCTTTATTAATGTTATGGTTTTCTTCCTTTAAATTTTTTACCTCTTTATAGGGATCTTGAATAGTCAACCCGCGCCTCTATTATTCTTTGTCGTTGTCAAAATTTCTTGCAAATTGTACAATTTTTCTGAATTTTGAGGCAATCTCTTAATCTGTGTAAGTACTTATTTCTTTCTGAACTTCCACTTGCTATTTTTATTCTACCGTTATTACATTTATACTCGGAGTACCTTATCCACATGTGAAATTATCTTTATGATTACATTCTTGAATTTCTTCATCTTCCACTAATTCATCCGCGTATTCTTCCTCTATTTCTTATGACAATGACACAGTTTCTAGAATTTCCAATGGATATATGTTCCTTTGAATTTGCAATTTGACTCATAACAGACTACTTCTCTGTTTCTTTTATTTATGAATTTCTTTCCATACTTTTCTCTATTATTCTTATATGATATGAGACATTGAGATGAATGATATGAGCAAGCCATCCATCGATGAAAAGTACAAGTTACTGTAAAGCAAATTGAGCATCCACCAGGCACATATAAATGGTACTATAAGCACTTTTCTTTTTTTCTTTTTTCAAATTCAGTACATGACATACATGCAAGATCAAAGAGAAGTTATATCACTTCAACACAACTTTATATGTATCCAAAATACTTATTCAATTAATAATATCAAAGCAAACATCAATGAGTTAGTTTATTGATCAATCTAATGCTTAATATCAAACTTTGGCCACGTTTAACACTCCGTGATGATACATAGCAATATTCCCTTTTGACGTAGGTCTCCACTTTATATAAGCTAGCATCTCGACCAAAATAGGACATATTGAGAACTGTATACATACTCATAACCATTTATGCTACGTTTGATTGTCCGGATTTCTAATCATAATAAGATTGGATAGGGTATGATATGAAATCCCATGATTTTTTTTATATCCAGTCCATTATTTGGTGAATCGTAGTATTAAAGTTAGATATATTCATATCATATCATGTACATTTTTTTTTATATAAATAGCATATCATTATAAATGAACCTAAATGTTCAAAAATGAATATGGTGAAAATCTCTCGTAACATTATTCCTTAATTTATTTTTATTTTATTTTTCCTCTTTTTTTATATTATTTTCTTTATTATTTCTTTTTCCCCTTTCATCATTCTTTAATAAAATTTTATCAAATAGTAAACTATACTAACATACCTACAATACAAAAATACCTAAAATATATCATAAATATAAATATTTAATTTATAGATTGAATTTTAATTATAAGATAGAATTAAAGTTGAATATATAAATTAAAATAAGATTAATTTAAAATAAATTTCTATTTTTTCATTTTTAATTTCTTAAATTAGAATTAAAATATTATTTATATTGAAATATAATTTTGATTTTGTTAGTTTAATAAGTTTGTTATTCAAGAAAAAATAACTTTTCTTGGAAATTTTATCCACCTTTATCTCACCTCTCCCATGTGATGATTTTATCCTACCTATATCCGCTTTATATCCGACTTTATCCTGTCCTGAGCGAGTTCCAAACATAGGATATGATAAATCATATTCTATCCCAAAATTTATCCCAACTGCCAAACGCAACCTGTATCATTGCACAATTCTTTCCATCAGGAAGAATGCATTTCACATGGCCCTTCTCAAACCATATCACAAATAATTAATTTTCAAACTATTTCAAGAGATACTTTGCCATGCCATTTCATTAACAAAAGCATATTCAATGTTAGATCATGTTTTATGCGAAAAAATATACTCTAAACACCACTTTTTTCCCCTTTTATATTAATAGCATACCATGTGTTACCTTCTTCATTGCTTATGGCATAAGTATTTTTTGTTATTTTCAGGACATGAGTTCACAAATCATACAATAAATAAGCACCGCTCACTTGAATATGCGAAACCAAACAATGAAAGCTACCTTACTAACAGAAAAACCAAGTGAGAAATGGAGATTGAAATTAAGTACTAACTACCTCAACTAAAAGTCAACTAATCTAAGCTTAATCGGCAACAAAACAACTCCAATGTGCTAACAGAAAGCTCACTTAAAGTAGAACTCACGTGCAATTTTCAAAAAAATGAGCTCTAAAGAATTTTTTCACAAGAGGGTCCAAAGTCATAGAAATTTAACCCGACCTTCGACCCAGGAGAGGTCCAGAAAAGGTGAAAACTGGTATCAAACGCAGTAGTTCATATATGGTTCCAGTAGTGCACAATGAACTTCAAAATTTTATCCCAACCAAATCGTAATCCCAATTTTACTTCCATAAAATCCCATATTTCCGCAACATGGTAAGTTTCATCACAACATGATTTTATAGCTCAACAACTTCTAGAATCAACTCACCAACCTAAATCCCAAATTGAGTTGAAATTATAGCTTATCCAAGAAAATTTTGTTCGAATAGATAAATTAAGTCCTTGAATTTTTATCGAGCGGTTCGCAATGACGCTTAAGATGACCTAAACCCTCTCTCTCTCTCGCGCGAGCCGGGTTTACTTCTCTTTTCCAGTTTTCTGGATTCTTCTTTCTCTCTCATAACTATTCTACTTTCTCCTGTAAAGCTAGCTCCAACATTTATAAATAAGCTGAAGGAAGTTAGTCCGTTGGGCTTCTAAGATGGAGCTTCATGGGATGAAATGAGAATTGGGTCTCTTGGGCCTAAACCCATTTTTTTTCATGGTGGCGGCCTGTAAAGTTTTAGACACAGGATGAGGGGAAAATAATGAATGAACCCTGAGCATTTGAGCTCGGCTCAAATCGACCGTTGAATGGTGTGCGCTCCTTGTGAAAGCTAAGGCCCTGCATGGTAACACTTCTGGAAAGTGTTTATAAACACTTTTTCTGTTTTTTTGTTTCAGGGAACAAAAAAAGAACAGAAACGCGTTTGGTTGCGTTTGCGTTCGTTTTTTTGTTTTTTTGTTCTCGAAACGAAAAAAAACGTAAACGAGAAACAACAAAAAGTTGTTTCTCGTTCGAAAACAATTTTCAAGAAACAAATTTTTGGTTTTGTTTCTTCTTCTCTCTCTCCTCTTCTCTTCCTCTTTTCTTCTTTCTCTTTGGCCCGTTCGGCCTCGGCCTCGGCCTCGGCCATGGCCGGCCGTCGAGGGCCGGCGACGCCGTCGAGGGTCGGCGACCTCGCGGAGCGTCGCCGGCCCCCGGTGAGAAGAGGCGTCGCGCCCGCGCGGTCGAGCTCGAGCCTCGCCGGCGCGGGCGAGCTCGAGCCTCGCCGGATCCGGGCGAGCCCGAGCTCGCCCGGCCAAGGCGAGGCTCGGCCTCGCCCGCGCGGCGACGCCGAGCCTCGCCTTGGCCGGGCAAGCTCGGCTCGCCCAGATCCGGCGAGGCTCGAGCTCGCCCGCGCGGCGAGGCCGAGCGTCGCCGGACACGGGCGAGCTCGAGCTCGCCCGAGCCATGGCGAGGCGCGGCCTCGCCGGATCCGGGCGAGCCCGAGCTCGCCCGGCCAAGGCGAGGCTCGGCGTCCGGCGCGGCGAGGCCGAGCCTCGCCTTGGCGGGCGAGCTCGGGCTCGCCCGGATCCGGCGAGGCCGCGCCGCCATGGCGGGCGAGCTCGAGCTCGCCCAGATCCGGCGAGCCCGAGCCTCGCCGGGGCCGGCGACGCTCGGCCTCGCGGACGGGCGAGCCCGAGCTCGCCCAGCCAAGGCGAGGCCGAGCCTCGCCCAACGACGGCGAGGCTCGGCCTCGCCGGGGCCGGCGAGCCTCGCCGTGGCTGGGCGAGGCAGCCGGCCCCGTCGGCCGGTCGCCGGAGGCCGGCGACCGGCCGAAAGAAAAAAGTAAAAAATAAAGGAAAAAATGAAAAATGAAAATAAAAATATAAAAAAATTAAAAGAAACAAAAAAAGAACAAAAATGTACCAAACGTGTTTTTGTTTATTTTTATTCCGGAACAAATTTACCAAACGCATATTTTTGTTCAAGAAGTGTTCCCGGAACGAAACACTTTTTTTTGTTTCGTTCCTGGAACAAAAAAGAACGGCGTAAACGTTACCAAACGCAGCCTAACTTTTCAAAGTGCAGCGGAACAATTATGAACCTAATAAAATTCATTATTTACAATGCAAATTTCCCTATAGATGGAGTCAGGTTAGTAATTGGGTAATTAAATGTGAAATGATTAGTCTAGCTAGTAGCGCCAGCAGCGACCGCGTCGGAATAAGTTGTCCTCGGGGTGGTGTTGATGACCATAGTGTGGCAATGGCCGTGGGATCGGTGGCGCTCTCTCGGTCACCCCATTCCTAATTTTTTTTTTTAGTTTTTGCTGTTTTGTCTTCTTCGTTTCTCTTTATGCCATTTTTATAATATCGAACTTATGGAAACCTAGACATAATTTTAATAGACACGCGCAATAGAGAGTAATGAATGAAAAACCCCAACATGATAAAACATGAAAAGAGTTGAATGAAAATAGTATTGTTAATTATATGTAATTCGTGAAAATTCTGCTAGTAGTGGAAAAAGAGACATTCACATAGGAATGGTAAAGAAGGGATGCGAAAAGTAAAGCAGCATCATGCAATCTCTTGATCTTTGTGGAATTGATTAAAGTTTCTTTTCCATTGGTAGTCTTTCTTTAAGTGCTTCACTTTTGCTTCACATGTTAGGCGTAGAAATTTCCAGACAAGATAGCACAGGATATCTAATAAAGTCTTTGGGGGATATTCTCCGAATATTACGAAACAAACAGTTGTGCACAAAAAGTATTTTATTTTGTTTGCTTTAACCTCTAATGGGCATGTTTGAAAGTCTTGGTCTTTGTTTAATCTATGGTCCTTTGGTGTGGCAAGTATATTATATGTGTGTGATGTGTAGTGTAACTTTCTATATATTATATGGTATTAGTTGGTGATTTTTAACTCATTCGGTATTGCAAAGCAAGTTGCTCAATGGATTAGTTGGTGGGGGAAAATTATTCAAAATTCTTAAATGTATTGTACTATTTACCAATTCAATAATAAATCTTTTAATTAAGTTAATTTTTTTGGTCAAAATTGTGTCAATTGAATCCTTAATCTTTTCACATTTTGTTAATTAAATCCATATTCCCAATTTTAATCAGAAATCACTAACATTGACACCAGCTGTCTTATGTAGCAGGACAATTAGCGTTGGCGTAGCCAATTTTAATATTATTTTAATATATTTTTGGAAAAATTCTAACTAAAGGCTTGAAATATCTCATTCTCTCAAATAATAATCTCAAGTAGATTTTGTTTCAAACAAAGACTTGAAGTGCTATCGTTTTCTCAAATAAGGGCCTGAAATGACTATGCCTATTTCAAATAAGAGCTTCACTGTTTAGTTACTTAAGGGCATTTTCATCATCTATATTTTTTGAATTTTTTCCTTATTTTTTCTAGTTTTTCTTTCTTCTCTGTTGGTGGCCAGCCAGGCACTAGCAATGCTTGGAGAGAGCTAGATGAGGGCCACCCTCACCGACCATAGGCAAGGACAACCATTGACAAGGTCGGCCCTCGCTAGTGGCCAATGAGGGAAGGCCTTGCCTAGGCGAGGCGACCCTTGCCTCAGGTGAGGTTGACAAGGCTCGTCAAGCCCTCACCGGCCCTTACCAATCATCGGCAAGGGCCATGTAACCCTCGCTGACCCTCGTTAGCGGTCGCGCGGCCCTTGCTTGAAAATATAAAAAGAAAAAGAAAAAAAAAAGAAAAAGAAGATAATAAAAATAATTTAAAAATAAATTTTTAGATAAATGCGCCCTTTAACCGGTCAAAATACAAAGCCGACTAGCAATTGACATGGTCAGATCCTTATTTGAAATAATCATGGCTATTTCAAGCTCATCTTTGAAACAATTATGGTCACTTCAGATCTTTATTTGACACAAAATCCACTTTAAACTCTTATTTGAGAAAATGTTAGCACTTTAGGCCATTGTTTGGAATTTTCTCTTTTTTATTCAATTTTTTATTTTTCCTTTTTTCTTCTCTTATATTTTCCTTCTTTATTTTTTTTATTTTCTTCTCTTTGCCTTTTTTTCTTTTTCCCTTTTTCCATTTGCCGGCCATCACCTCATTGATAGTCAATGAAAGGAAAAAGAAAAAGGAAACAAAGAAAAAAATAAAGAAGAGAAAAGGAAAAAAATAAAGACTTTCGAAAAAATATTAATATATTAATCACCCACGTCAAAACCCGTCGTGTTATGTAGGACATCCGATATCCACATAAGCGATTTTCGACCAAAATTGACTAGATAGACTCAATTGACAAAATGTGAAGATCTGTAGAACTAAATTAATGTTATTTTAATGTTTACTTTTCCTTAAGCAATTATTTCTATTTTCCTTATCCAACACAAAACGTTAACCGCCCATGATGACTTGTAGATGTATAACAAAAACTAAGCTGCCATTGCTTGCGTATCTTTCAAAATGTTTATCTGAAGATTCAGTCAGTGCAAGCAGCACAAAGATTCTCATTTGCCAGTCCCAATTATGATGGTTAGCTTCATTCATCGCTAAAATATTTGCTAATCTTTTGGCAAGAACTTTACGTGTTCGTCCACATTAAAGGACTAATCGAGCACCTTCTTATTTATCCATAATATACTCAAGGTAATTGTTTTCTTAAACATTTGGGAATTTTTAGGGCTGTAACGGCCACGAAAAGGCCCACGTTGATTGCATATTCAACGATATGTAGAAATCATTAGGATGCTAGAAATTTACAGATGCATTCAAAGCCAAAAAGCCAACAAAACACAGGTTAGGAAAGAAAGCATGCGTGGACTTGGTCATATTAAATATATATATATATATATATATATATATATATATATATATATATTTTGTCCTCTATTCTGGATGCCAAAAGAAAAAGGTCCCCTGTATCAAACGACAGAGAAAAATCTTGATATGAAGAAAAAGGCGAACAATTCACGAAATAAGCACTTGTGGAGAGAAAATATTTTACTTTGATTTGTCTAACCTCTTATATACATCCTTGCAAGTCTTAGTCTCTTTTCTATCTTTTTGGTCGGTAAAAGTTTTGGTCATCTTGCATAGGCTCATTATCACCTACCTTCACCATATACCTTGTCGTTTTCCACAGTGACCAATACAACATATGGAGAGGTCGTTCTGGGTTCTTTCATGGCTTCCTTCTTATGCTAATTTATAGTATTGTTAACTTTAAGCAAGACATATAATACGTGAAAGTGCTATTTGTACTGGAAAAAGAGACATTCACTTAGGAATGGAAGAGGAGGGATGTAAAAAGTGAAGCAATAATGCCAATTTGCATCCTCCAAATTCTTGATCTTCTTGGAATTGATTAAAATTTCTCTATGATCAACACTTTCTGATTTTTGCTTCACTTTCTAAACAAAAATGTACATGATATCCAATCAAAGTCTAGGTCTTCCTGATGGAAAAGTATTTTAATAGAGCATATCATCACGACAAGCTGTTTGAGTTAGACCGAAGAGAGGACCTTGATGCACATTATGTCCTTGAGTTAGATAAATCAATTGTTGTGCTTTTTCTCTATATCAAGACTTTTGGCTGTCGTTTGTAAGAGAGGCCCTCTCTTTTGGCATCCAAAACAGAGGATAAAAGGTGATTTTTCTTCATATGATGAACTTAGGGTGCATGCATATCTACATCTAGAATTTATAACTTCTAAGTGTGTGGTTATTTATTTATTTATTTATTTATTATTATTATTATTATCATCATCATCATCATCATCATCATTTTGTAGTTATAGGCTTTTACATGTCAGCTATAGAGCTAAAAAAATTGCAGAAAGATTGGCCGCAATGATCCCCTGCAGGGTGCTAAAGAAATTGATAATCGTGAATTGCTTGTTAAGAGAATTGTGGTCCTTTGAACAGACAAAGTTAGCCGAAAGCAACTTACTTAATGGATTAGTTGGTGATTTATGACTTGTTCACTATTTCAAAACTAATATAAAGCAACTTGCTTGATGGATTAGCTTGCTGTCATTATTTTAGGACTAAAATAAAGCAATTTGCTTGATGGATTAGCTGGTGTGCCAGACCCTTTTTGTTTAGCCCAAAACACGTGTTTCTGTTCTTCTCATTGAACAGACAAAGTTAGCTGTTTTTAATAATTTGCAGACTAATAATAAAGAGTAAGATGCCATTGTTGTGTCGATCCTTAATATTTTATCTTTCAAAAATATTTATTTTGGTCCGTGTAAGTTGCACAAAGATACTTATTGCAGTCTACACCAGTTGCACAAAATGCTTATTTGCTGGTCCTTTAAACTATGGTCTGCTTTATTCATTGCTAAATAAGAAAAAAAAGGGTCAAGCAGTGCCAACTAACAAGTTATAATTTACTAGAAATTATACTCTATGCATCACACTTATGAACAGGAAAATCATGTGAAGGATCACGATTGTCTTATAAAGCGGCTCCCTATCGTCAACTGCTGGCTTATCACCCTTCAGCCGATCGTTGCTGCTCATCTTGCTGCAAATTTCAGCTCGTAACTGCCACATAAAGACCTATATTGATCGCCTATCCGCCATTAGCTCATAAAACAAAGACATTAAAACATACGGTCAATGAGAATGTATGGATGGAAAAAAAAAAAAGAAAAAAAAAAGCCAATGAGACACCTGTAAAAAATTTAATGATAATCTGCATGCACTCTAAGTTGGTCATGTGAAGAAAAATCACATTTTCTCCTCTGTTTTGGATCAAGACTTTTGGCTTGTGTTTGAAATAGGGGATCTTTTCTTGTGTCCATGCAAAACAGAAAATAAGAGGTGATTTTTTTTTTTTCATATGACCAACTTATAATGCACGTGTATTTTCTCCAAAAATCTATTGATTACTATTGGCTTTCTGGCTCTTTTAGCATTCATATATCGTCGGTATCCTTGTGATTTCAATATCTTTATTTCATGCTTTATTGGTGAATATGCAATCAATGCAAGCTTTCACATGGTACTTACAGAATAAAGAATTTGCCTAGAGAAAATAATACACTCAAATAACTTGAGTATGTTATTGAAATATAAAAAGTTCCTCGTTTCCTCAAATGGGCACGAACTTACAAAGTTACCTTTTCCTTATTCAATGGACAAAGGTAACCATCTTTGATGACTTGTGGATGTATAACAAATGTTAACCTGGAGTATGGGAGCCCAATTCACATTCACTATTGAATGATGTGAGCTCCACGTGAAACCCAATTTTTCACGATGCACGTGAGAAACTGATAACCCTAGAATTAATCCTTTACATTATGAAATCGCCTACTAGATCAATTTAGGTTAGTTATTAGGTAATCAGAGGCAATTGCCTGTGATGGTTGCTCCGCTTAGAAGCGCCAGCAAGGACAGTGGTGGCGGCGTTGTATGAGTTGCCCAGGCGGTGGTGCGCTCTCTCGCCCCATTCTTGCATTTATTTTATTTTATTTTATTTTATTTTATTTTATTGGTTTTTCAGGTTTTTATTTTTTTCTTTTATTAAACTTTAGTTTGGAAAGATAAACGAAAACGTAGACATAACTATAAAGACAGGTACAATAGAGATTAAGGAATGGAAAACCACATAGTGAATAAAAATGAAAAAAGTTGGACAATAATTGTCGTATGGTAAATTTTAGGGAGAATTACCAAAAAAGTCCTAAACCTATTGCAATTGTACCAATTCAGTCATAAACTTTTTTTTTTTGGCCAAATTAGTCCTAAACCTTTTATAATTGTGCCGATTCAGTTCATCCGGCCAAAATTGGCCGGCCGGCGCCGACGTGGACACCGACAAGGGACAACCGGCCGACAAACACCGACGTGGCAATTTTAAATTTTTTTAAAAAAAATTTCAAATTTTTTAATTTTTTAAATATTTTTTTTTTTTTTTTCACACCTTCTCTTTCCTCCGCCGACCGGCGCTAGGCGGAGGCGAGGGCCGGCGAGGTCGGCCTCGCCGGCCCCGGGCGAGGCCCGCCCCCGCCGGTCGGAGGTGAGGGCGGCGAGGGCGAGGGGCGACGTCGCCTTGCCGGCCGCCGGCGAGGGTGAGGCCTCGCCGGATTCGGGCGAGCTCGGCCCTCACCAAGGCGGGGCGGAGACGGGGAGGGAGAGAGAGACGTGGAAGAGAAGAAGCAGCGGAGCGGGGGAGGCGGTCGGCCGGGCGGGGAGAGGGAATCGGGGAGGCGGAGCCGAGCTGAGGAGACGACCAGACGCCCTCGCGCGCCGCGACGAAGAAGACGAGTCCCTCCACCGAATTCCCCCCGATTCGCCCCACCGGAACGAACGGCTCGGCTTGATTCTGACCGCCACGAAGCTCTTAGATTCCGTCAGCCAAACCTCGGCGTCAATGGCGGCGTTCGCTTGCAACCGAGCGATGCAGCAAGCTTTGACGTCCCTCGGACCGGCCCTCGGATTGGGCGTCCGGTCGTCTCCTTAGCTCAGCTTCGCCTCCCCCCGATTCCCTCTCCCGCCCGGCCGATTGCCTCCCGCCTCCGCCCTAGCCTTGGCGAGGGCCGAGCTCGCTGGATCTGGCGAGACCTCACCCTCGCCAGCGGCCGGCGAGGCTGACCTCGCTAGATCTGGCAGGGCCTTGCCCTCGCCGGCCCTCGCCTCCGGCCGGTGGGGGCGAGCCTCGCCAGTGGCCGGCGAGGCTGACCTCGCCGGCCCTTGCCTCCGGCCAGCGCCGGCCTGCCAGAGGAAAGAGAATGTGTGAAAAAAAAATATATATATTTAAAAAATATTTAAAAATATTTTTAAAAATTAAAAAATTCGAAAAAAAATTTTAAAAAATTTTAAAATTGCCACGTCAATGTTTGCCGGCCGGTTGTCTCCCGCCGGCGTCCACACGGCCGCCGGCCAATTTTGGCCGAGATGGACTGAATTGGCACAATTACAATAGGTTTAGGACTTTTTTGGTAATTCTCCCGTAAATTTTAAGCAAAAGAACAACAATCATTACCAATTGTCAAATAATATTTCATTCAAACAAAAAAAATCACTTAGAATCCATGTAATGATTGGAAATTCTACTGGTAATGAAAAAAAAAAGGACATTCACCTACGGATGGAAGAAGAGAGATGTGGAAAGCCGAGCAACAAATCCAATTTGCATCATGCAAAGTCTTGGACTTCCTGGGTTTCATTAAAGTTTCCTTCCCACGTAGGGATTGGACACGCATTTCCAGATCATTAATGTCATGCTTAAAGGATTATTTTCAGTAGATTATAAATATTCGTTGGTGGCTTTTTTCAACTTGTTTACTGTTTTTAGAGCAAAATAAACCAAGTTGCTTTATGGGTTAGTTAGTGTGCCTGACTTGTAGATGTTTAGGTGCAAAGAACTTGCTTTTATAAGTGTGTTGCCCATTTTTCTTTTGGTGTGCTTTGCCATATCATTTGGAAGAATAGAAACAACATTCTCTTCAAGGGGAACCGCTTTCTCTTCTGGCCATGAAGAAGCATCTGCTCAGAGTCGTCAAAGACAAGGCGGTCACCTTTAGAAATGTGGACAACTCCATTAGAAATAAAAGGTTGCAACGCTCTTGGGATGTCTACCCCATTATATTCTCTTCTAGAGGTGTCCATCCGTCTGTCTAATCTACCGGTTGTTGGTTGGTTGCTTCTGACTGACAGTTGTCCTTGCTGTCTGGCTTTCTTTTGTTCTTTTCTGTTCTTGTTGTAGCCGCTTGGCTTTTTCTCCCGGCTTCCTTTCACTCATAAAGAGCCTGTTCATCTTGAGTGCAAGTTTTTGAAGCCGGTTCGTTTGTATAGTTTGGCCTTCACCCATTATATTGCTTACTTTTACCAAAAAAGAAAAGAACCTGCTTTTGTTTTCCTTGTTGATCAGACAAAATTAGCTGTCTTTGATGACTTGTAGTTGCGTAACAAAAAGTCTTGGTCTTCACTTAAAGATATCTTGGGATAATCTCTAAACATGAAGAGACAAGCACCTATGGACGAAAATAAATTTATTTTTATTCCTCTAACTATTGGTATGGACCCTTCAAAGTCTTGGTCTTTATTTAACGTTTTTGGTAGGTGAAAGTTTTGGCCTTCCTAGACTTTATAATATTCTCTCTCAACTAGCTCATTATCGCTTTGCTTCTCCATAACCCATGCTCGTTCCCTTGCTCAACAGTGTTCTCCTCCAACTCATCTGAACCTAGCTCTCGTGCTTCCTGGATTGCTGTTGTTGATCTAATCCAGTTTACCAATCTGCTACAGGAAGTCCACTTGGAATAGGTAAGAGATATCCATCTCCTTGCTTTCTTTTCCCCTCAAACTGATGCAGCAAGTTTAACAACAAAATCAAGGGATTTTGATGTCAAATACTTGCTGGCCAGATTAAAGTTGCCGCTTGATTGTTGATATGGCTTAGTTGTTTTAATAAGGTGATGCCTCCACACGCATACGTGTTTGAGCCCAAACTTGGATCTCTATTTTATGATTTTTCATTACATATTAGAATAGAATTGCATAATATTAGTATCAGGACAATTATATTAGAAAATTCAGAATTTTCATGGACAAGCATTATCATGCACATCTAGGCCATTTAGAGTGCATTATTATTAATGGTCATAATTGCATGTTTCCTCTCATAAATCAAATGTTATAAATTGGAAAATCTAGGAAAATCATATCTTGCATATTTTTAATTTTAGATTGAATCTTTGTTTAAAAAAATAAAAATAAAAATTTGAAGTGAAACTCCGCAAGTCACGAAGAGTATTATCTTCTCATTCTTGCAATTTTTTATCAGTTATTTATTTTTGCTCTTCTTCTTAAACTTAAATTTGAAAATATAGAAGAAAATCTAGACATAATTCCAATAGACTAGTAAGACAGAGATTAAGGAATGAAAAATCACAATACGATTAAAAATGACAAAAGTTGGATGAAGTTTTTCCCTTTTGTTAGTTTTGAGCGAGAGAACAATAATTAATGCTACCCACTAGTGGGTAGCTGAGTTAGTTCGGCTTTGGGCACTTCATCGCAGAAGTTCCAAGGTCGAAACTCGCAGCTGCTAACACATCTTAATTGGGGGCCATGGTGGTGGGATATTGTGCTAGCTTCCCCCCAGGTATTGACATTTGGTCCAGGGTGCACCACGCACTCTACGGGCCGTGGGTTGGCGAGCATAAGTGAGTCGGGCCCAGCGGATCTTGGGTCACCAAAAAAAAAAACAATAATTAATGCTAATCGTTCGATAATAACTCATGCACAAAAAAAAAAAAAAATAGCACCCATGTAATGCGTGGAAATTTTACTAGCAATGGAAAAAAGACATTGACATAGGGATGGAAGAGGAGCGATGGGAAAAGTGAAGCAACAATGCCACTCTGCGTCTCTATAAGTCTTGGTCTTCACGGATATTATTAAAGTTTCTTTCCCATCAGCTCTCTCTCAATTTTCCTTCCCTTTCGCGACAAAGAAGTTCATGATATCTAGTAAAATCTTGGTCTTCCCGCTAACATGAACAGTATATGAGTGTGGAAACCACAAATGCCTTGCGATAATCTATCAATATTACAAAACAAGCACTTGCAGACAAAAATTCCCAGCAAGAAGGATGGCAATATCTGCTGAAGGGTGATGAATTAGCAGTTGATGATTGAGAATCGCTTGATGGGAGAATCGCGATCCTTCGAACACAATTTTCCTATTCACTTGTGTGATGAGTAGAGTATAATTTTCAATAGATTATACGTTAGTTTTGACTCGTTCTCTATTTGTAGAGTAAAATAAAGCAACTTACTTGCTTAATGGATTGATTGGTGTGCCCAATTCTTTTTCTTGTTCAGCCCAAAGCAAGTGTTTTTGTTCTCCTTATCAATTAGACAAAGTTAGCTGCCTTTTATGCCATTGTTGAGTGGATCCTCAATATTTTATATTTCAAAAACATTTATTTTGGTCTGTGAAAGTTGCACAAAGATCCTTATTTGTTAGTCCTATTAATTGTGGTCGACTTCATTCGTCACTAAACAAGCAAAGGGGTTGGATATGCCAACTAATCCATTAAACAAGTTACTTTATTTTACTTTGTAAAAAGTGAATGAGTCAAAAAGCGTCAACTAACATTGTATAATTTGCTAGAAATTATACTCTATGCATCACACTCTCCTATCAAGCGGTTCTTGATTATCAACTACTACCTCAACACTCTTCAATAGATCATTGCTGCCCATCTTGTTGCTAATTTTCAGCACTTCAACTGCCATGTAAAAGCCTACATTTATGGCATATTCACCAATAAAGCAGAAAGTAAAGACATTGAAATCATAAAGATACTGAGAATATATATATATATATATATATATATATATATATATGCAAAAAAAAAAAAAAAAAAACCCGACAAAACACTCATAAGTAGGAAATTTTAAAGATAATCTACATACACTCTTAAGTGATTTTCCTCTAAAAATTTATTACTTTTTTTTGTTGGCTTCCTTTTTCTTTTTTTTTCCCATCTGTATATTCTCAATATCTTTATGTTTCAATGTCTTTGATTTCTGTTCTATTGATGAATATGCCATCAATGTAGGCTTTTTCATGACTGTTATTGTGCTAAAAATTCGCATATGTTTAAGAAAAATACTATACTCAAATAATTTGACTATATTATGGAAATATAAGATATTCCTCGACTCCTCCTTCAAAGTGGACGAATAGACAAAGTTACCTTTTAAAAGTTAGCTGTTGCAGATGTCTAACAAAAAGGCTGGGCTTCCTGAGTTTATGGTTTTTTCATATTAACAAATATATAATTGTAGAAACTACAAAAATCTGGGATAATCTTTAAATATTACGAGAGAAGCAAAATGATTTTTTTTTTTTATTCCTCTAACCACTAATATGCATCCTTGAAAGTCCTAGTCTTTGTTTAATGTTTTTGTTAGGTTAGAATATGGTCTTCTTGGACTTTATCATTTTCCCTCTCCATTAGCTCATTGTCACTTTGCTTCACCATAACCCTTGTTAAATGATTAACCCATTTTCTTTCACCATCAACTCATCATCACTTTGCTTCACCATAATCCTTTTTGTTCTCTATAGTTGACTCATTCACCCATGGCCATCGGAGAGATCCTTTTGGGTGCATTCCTTCAAGTCTTATTCGAAAAGTTGACTTCCCTCAGATTGGACTATGCGCAAAGGGAAGGAGCACCACCCTTCTCTGGAATTAGCACTGACCTACTCAATAAGTGGAGGAAGATGCTAAACACAATCTATGCAGTGCTGGATGATGCAGAGGACAAGCAACTGAGTGGTAAAGGTCTAGTGAAACTATGGCTGGATGATGTTAAGGACTTGGCCTATGACATAGAAGACTTGCTTGATGAATTCGAGATCGAAGCTACTCAAGCCAAGTCGAAGGCAAAATCTAGCATAATTACAGATCGTGTGAAGTTTTCTTTCTTTAGCCAACATAAATCCTCTGAGTCGAATCCAAACCCATGCTCGTTAATGTCTGAAACAGTGGTACAAAAGATCAATGATAGGTTGGAAGAGATTGTCACTAGGAAGGCTAATTTAAGCTTGAGAGAGAATTCTGTGGATAGATCTGACTACACCAACAAAAGGCTACCAAGCACATCTCTACCCGAGCCTCGATTTTTTGGCAGGAAGAAGGAAGAAGCGGATATACTTGAACTATTGATCGGTGATGCCAAAAATGATGATAACACCATGAGCATCATCCACATAGTTGGGATGGGTGGTGTTGGAAAGACGGCCTTGGCTCAACGGTTGTATAATGATACAAGAGTGAGTAGCTATTTTGAGAGGAAAGCATGGGTTTGTGTTTCAGATGTTTTTGATGTTCTTGACATAACAAAGACTATTATGCAGTCAATTACGGGGTTGTCCTACGAGGCAGAAGCTCTTAATGGGCTTCAAGTTAAGCTGAAGGACAATCTAACTAGGAAGAAGTTTCTTATAGTTTTAGATGATGTTTGGAATGAGAACTATGGAGAATGGACTACCCTCTTAAAGCCATTTGAAGTGGGGGCTAAGGGAAGCAAGATCCTTGTTACAACTCGCAATCGTACCGTTGTTTCCATTACAGGAGCTTTGCCATATCCATTGGATGAGTTGTCCCTTGATAATTGTATAAGCTTGTTAGCCTTTCATGCTCTTGGAGAAACAAATTTTGAGAGGCACCCAGATCTTGAAATAATTGGCAAGAAAATAGCTGAAAAATGTAAAGGTTCACCTTTGGCCGCAAAGGTTTTGGGGGGTCTCCTACATAGTAAAGGGAATTCTGATGAATGGGAAGCTATCTTAAATAACAGAATGTGGGATCTTCCAACTGGAGAAAATGATGAGGTTCTTCGAGTTTTGAAATTGAGCTATGCCCATCTTCCCTCTTATTTGAAGAGATGTTTTGCTTTTTGTGCAATATTTCCCAAGGATTACGAAATTGAGAGGGATGAGTTGGTATTGTTGTGGATTGCAGAGGGCTTTTTAGATGGACTAAAAGGAAATGAGAATATCTTGAAATTGGGATGAACTCAATTCGATGAGTTAGTTTCCAAATCATTTATTCAACAATCAAGTGTAAATGCATCTAAGTTTTCAATGCACGATCTTTTGAATGATTTGGCAAAGTCAATTGTAGGTGGAATGTCCTTTAGCTCTGGGGAGTTTCAGCTAGTAGGTCATGAAGATGATATATCTCTTGAGAAAGTTCGTTATGCATCATTTGTTTCCTGGTGTGCTACATCAAAATGTATGAGAGTGTATCACCGGATGAAGGTACTAAGAAGTTTAATGCTACTGCATATTGGATATAGTCGGGATGACAAGTTCCACATTTCCAGCAAGGTGTTGCACGACTTGCTAATAGAATTGAAGTACTTGAGGGTGTTCTCGTTATGTCATTGTTCCATCATAGAGGTACCAAATTGTGTTGGTGATTTAAAACATCTTCGATACCTCAATTTCTCGTACACAGACATTGAAAGTTTGCCAAAGTCAATTGTCGGCTTATGCAAATTACGAGCTTTGATCTTAAGAGGTTGTCAAAAGCTTTCTATAGTGCCTTTAGGTATCACAAAATTGGTCAGCTTACAGGTTCTTGACATTAGAGATACAAAGAGTCTAAAAGAGATTCCATTGGGTATTAGTAATTTGAAAAATCTTATTATATTGTCTAAGTTTGTGGTTGGACAAGACAAAGGGTCGCAATTAAAGGAGTTAAAGAAGTTGCCACATCTTCAAGAAGAATTATTCATATCAGAATTGCAAAAGGTGGAAGAAGTTAGGGATGCAATTGATGCTAATTTGTTTGAAAAGCAAGGCCTTAGAAACTTATTCTTGCATTGGGGTGAAACTTTTGGAAATCTATGGAATGATAAGCGGGAAGCACAAGTTCTTCACTATTTGCGACCTCATACTAATCTTGAAAATCTCACTATCTCCAACTATGGTGGTGCAATATTCCCATCATGGTTAAATGGTACATCTTATTCTAAGATAGTGTCTTTGTGCTTGCAAGGTTGTCCTCATGTTGGATCGCTACCCTCACTTGGAGAACTCCCTTCACTTAGAGAATTATATCTTGAAGGTCTACATGCAGTAAGCACGATTGGCTCTGAATTTTATGGAAGTAAAAGGCCTTTTTTATCCTTAACAATTTTAAAGTTCGAAGAGATGTTGGCATGGAAAGATTGGTCTCGTTATTCCAACAACCAGGAAGTCCCATTCTCCTATCTTGAGCATCTTGTAATCCGGAGCTGTCCTTCATTAATTGGGACATTGCCTTGTCAACTTGATCATCTCATAAAGCTTGAAATTCATTCATGCCCACTATTGAATAACTCAACAAATGTCATTTGTCTTCCATCTCTCCGTGAGTTATGCATTAAGGATTGTAGCAAGGAAGTCTTAAAGTGCTTGGTCAACCTAACTTCTTTAACCACTCTCGAAATTATTAACCTTGCAGAGTTTGTTTGCTTTGATGATGGGTTTGTGAGTTGCTTGGTCAAGTTAAAGGAGCTTCATATAGCACGATGTGACAAGCTAACATACTTGTGGCAAGATGAAAATGAAACACGAAATATTAGTTGCCTTCAAAGTGTGGTCATCAAAAGCTGTCCTCAATTCACATCTTTTGTGGCAAGAGAAGAAGAGATAGAGCTACCCTACCTAGAAAAGTTGAAATTGGAGAATTGCACAAGTTTAGAAAGGCTTCCAAACAAGATGCATAATACACTCAAATTTATATGGATTATTAATTGTCCAAAAATCAATGGAATAACCAATCCTCTAGATGACCTCTATAGCAATTACCCAACGTCTCACTTGAATGTTTTGTATTTTTTCAAATCTAGAAATCTACGAAGCCTAACACAGCACCTTCATAGACTAGGCCATCTCACCTCTCTGGATATAAGATTCTGCCTAGCATTGGAGATAGAGGACTTCCCTTCTCTTCCTATCTCCTTGTCAAGTTTCCGGCTTCGTGGTTGCCCGAAGATAAAGTCTTTACCAAATCAATGGCATCATCTTACATCCCTTGAGATGATATACATTGATGATTGCCAAAATATTAAATGCTTGCCTGAAGGAGGTTTGCCTCCCAATTTGCGGAGCTTTTCAATTACAGGGTGCGAGAATCTCAAGCAACCACTAAGTGAATGGGGCTTAACTTTGCTCACATCCCTCGAACATCTATATATTGACGGAAGAAGCATGGGAGAGGAGGGAGAGAAGGTGTGCTTTCCTTCAGAGGATGAGGATGCGTGGAGTCTTCTCTTTCCTTCCTCTCTAAAAAGACTTGACTTGAGTCATATGAGGAAGGTGGAAAGACTATCAAGCGGTCTTCACAACCGGCTCTCCTCTCTCACCCAATTATGGATTATAGATTGCCCAAAGTTGAGGTACTTGCCAAACGATGGCCTCCCTCCCTCCCTCCGACAATTGGACATTAAAGAATGCGAGATTCTGAAAGATCAATGCTCAAAGCTCACTGGCGACTGTTGGCCCCTCATCCAAGATATCCCTCTCATCAACATTGATGGCGTTCAAATCCAGTGAATTGATTCTTCTATGTACAGTCATTTTTCTGGGGTTCGGGTAAGCTTTTGGTTTTGAAGGCATCAATTTCCGTTCTGCTTACTCAATTCGTTGCTTAATACGAATTCATTTTTCCCATTACTTTTTAGATTAATCTATGTAAACCAGCCCTTACAGTGCTGCCTCTTGCTATATAAATGACATATATTTGACTCTGCTTGATGCCCAAAAAGTTTGCTTATTTTGCACTCGAGCAACCCACCAAACAAATTGTGAATGAAAGTGTGCTATGCTTTGCATGAAAATCACCAAGAATCATAACATTCCACAATCATATTCCCCTACAATTTCAGCATTTGTTGTGTGTTCTCTTCCCAACATCTTCTTTAGCTCTAGCTCATTCACTGTGGTTGTTTTGCAAATACCATTATGATCTGTTGGCAAAATCTCTTGGAAGGATCACTTGCAAATGTTGTTGAGGTAGGACTAATGCTGTCAATGTTATGTGCCACATTTTGCAATTCGAAAATAGAAAAGAAGCGTTGGATTTTATTTGGTGCGCTAATATGTTCTATATGTACTTCTAGTGAAAACTAAAAGGATGATTAGTTATGGGAGGCTGTGATCTAATTGTAAAGAAAGGAAATAAAGTTTCTTTTTTTCTTAATGGTTTTCTTTTGAATTGAGAACCTTCTTTCTGTCAATAATTATGCTTTGCAGTATCAGGCAGTCAATCTGGAATAAAATTCTGGGGCAGCCCATTGCTCGAAGCTTTCAACACAACTCCACTTCACAACAGCAGTGATATTCCATAAATCTCCTTCTGTTTGGGTCTTCATCTTGGGTGGGTTAGCAATTATTACTTACAGCTTGCTAGAAATTTTAAGTCAATATACTTGTGCTTGTTTGGTTGAGATTGTAATGATATGCTGCTTGCCTCTGTGTTTGCATTGACAGCAGTGACTTTTGAGGCAAATCTATTCGGTTCTTCAAAGTATCAATTGTTTTCTCTTACTCCACCACAGAGTATGAATTCATCGAAAATTATGTCATTTTATCTGAAAATAACTTCGTATGGCATTCTTCCTGTGGAGAGTTCCCGAGCAAAAGCTTCGAGCTGACTTGGGTTCCTTTGGGGTAACTAGATCTCTTGTGCTTCAACCAATTTATACCTTGTTTGATGGATCTCCTCCCTCTCTGCCACTATGGCATATGCCGAAACATTTGTTGAAGCAATTTTAGCATGACATTGTGAAGCTCTAATAGAGGTTAGTCAATTTGTAATATGAATTGTAGTTCACTTTGTACTTTCTCCGAGGCCTTTTGGATGCTATTGCATGTATAACATGGTGCTTTGACCATATGAATAGGTGGTCAGAAAATTAGAGTTGCATTTGCCAGGATAACTTTTGAGAAACCTCACATACTTTTGCTTGACAAGCCATCCAATTATCTGGTAAGTTTTACTCATTTTTCTCTGCCTTATGATTTTGATTAGTTTTTCAGTTAGTTGTTAATGTTCTTGCACTAATTGAACTTATTGGAATGTGGTCTTTACCTTGAAAATAAGTTAGAACCAATCAGTGCTCATAGCTACAGGGAGCCTCTGACTGTCATCATAAATCTAAGTCATGATTAATGAAAACCAATCTAATTGTTCCGACTTGGAAAATATTGGGAATAGAACAGTCATGCTAGCCTGATCAGTTTTTTAGTATTGGAGTAATCTATAACACAAAAAAGTTCTGATATCTGTCCCTATCGGTACTAGTGGGCTCTGCATATAATTAATGTGTGCCGCTTTTTGTTTATAAATGTGGTCTTCAAGTTTTGGTCAGTGATTGCTACAGTATAATCTTTGTAAGTTGTTTGTTTCTTCTCTAAGGATGAGTGAGTATGATTCTGCATTGTTGCACACCAACAACTGTAGGATTTGGATGCGGTTGAGGCACTCATTCAAGGTCTGGTCTGTTCCAAGGAGGAATTCTGATGGTAAGATTGATATTCTTGTCAAAATACTTCAATTTTACCAATGATGGATCATTTTCACAGCTACTAGCCCCCCTCTTTGCACCTTGATATGCAGGGTAGTCACAATGAGCATCTAATAACTGGAAGCTCGGATGATGTCTGGATGGTTTCTCAAGGCAAGGTAGTGCCTTTCCATCGGAATTTGGAGGACTATAGGAAGATACTTTAGTTTTGGTCGAATCAGATGAATCTGGTTATCGTTATCAACTAAGAATGGTTCACCAGGTTCACATTACCTTACAAACTGAAAATGAGGCTTAGCTATAGAGAGAAAGGGAAAAAAGATGAAAAGAGGATTGCTGCTGATATACAGGAAGGATTCATACTTGATTAGGACTCGTGGAGGGATGAATCTGAGTTTTTGACTTTGAGCATGCGGCATCATCTGGCAATAGCTCAAGAACTGAGTTGGGATTGCAGTCGTGGTATGATTTACAACCCTTTGCGCATTTTTCCCTAGCAATGGATCATTTGTTGTGCCCCTGGAAGTTTGATACTCTGTCACTGCAGAAGGCAGCTTTCTATACACAGTAGAATGATTTAAACATTTGCAAAAGAACCATGTTAGCACAGTACATTATTTCGTAGGAGAGTGAGATTATTTTCCAATAAATTAGTTGTATTAATATATTTTTGTTGTCCGGCACTATTTAGGAAAGTTAATTACGAAAATATAATCATGGTCAACAAAAACTTTGTATTCAACTCTAAATACAGAATTGCTTTTAGTGACAATAACGTTGGCCTTGCCTAGGCAGAAAATGCTATAATGAAACTCTGTACAAATACCTGAATTTGTTAGATAACATTCTGGTCAATATTCAAAATAAGTTTTCTTTCTTCCAACTGCTACGATACACACGGAAGAACGGCACCGAAAACACAGGTTTTGAATATGCTAATGGAACAGCTAAATTCTGAATGAGCCGTGCAGGTCAAAACCTATTCACAAACTGGTTGCCTGGTCAAAAATTAAAGTTCATCTTTCTTTTATTTAAATGCCCACTCCATCTCTTGACAACATTTTTAGCGGTCCTACATCTTATATTTCCTGTGCAGGAGGGAACAGGAGGGAGATCAATAGGTGTGGCTACACTCTGGATTTTACTTCGAGGATTTGCGTCCGCTATGAGATAATCTTATTCCAAGAAGATCGTCACCTAGCACCAGTAATGACCAATTCCCCGAAGTAGGCAAGCCCCATTACAATTTCCCTCATTAAGGTGCCAAAGGTCCAGAACCATTCACATGCAAAGAGATACGCCCACTACCATTGCAAATGGTTTCAATCTCGTGAGCTCCCATGTTGAACTTATATCTTGAGTTGGAGCAGATGAAGGAAATTTGATCCGGAAAGGAAGTGTGCTTCTATGGCTTCATGATATACAACATTGGGGAATGTTGTTACATGAATTCTATTATTGGACACTTCTGTTACATGATAAAAGTTATTGCCAGCTACATGACCTTTGTGCCATAACAATCATTTTCATGTCAAGGAGCAAAAACTGTTTTCTACTTCTTCATCATCGGAACCTGCTTGAGACATTGTCTCACGAATTACTTTCAGCAGTCTTTTTGATCTGAAGCTGCTGTAAGTTGAGCTTGATGTTGACTTTTGTTGGGGAAAAATTGAGTTTGCTCTGGTAGTCTGCGACTTTGACTGAGTAGGATTTGCAGCGAACCATAAACGCTTCTTCGTTTGCAAATTGAGGGCAAATTTTGCCCACAATTTAATTTTTCAATTGTCTTTTAAGCGTAGAGCATGTCACGGTCTATTGAACATTATCTAACATGTGAACAATCATCTTCATCTCTTAAAAGTATCTAACACGTAAAGATGAGGAGGTTCTTGAATATTTGAAGAGAAGTAATTGTCTCCATTTCAAACCTTTGGAGGTAAAATATGAGAACCTGCACCAAATTAGAGTAAACCAGTCTTGGAAACAAATAGGACTCGTTTCCTGAAATTTCTTAACGAAGAAGAAGAAACATGAATGCTCAAAAATTTTCTGATCGAAAAGTTATACCATGCTTGCATATAATCATAGTAGCTATATGATTGAGGCTTATATGAATTAATAAAAAGTTCTGATTTTAAGAGGATGATCTGTAATATAATGAAAATCTGGAGGGATGTGACCCTAAATTATTTTTATGACCGAGTTTTGAAAAGTTCATCTAGGATTTTGTTCGTTTGGAGAAAAATATTTTAACTGAAAATTATTATTTTCATCTTTCACTATTTAGAGGGGTAAAAAGTGCTTGTCGAAGGAAATTACTTCTGTCAATGAGAAAATCAAATTATTAAAAAAAAAAAAAAACTTTTTCATTTTAAAAGTCGAAGTACGAAAAAAGTATGGACACAAGAGTCTCAGACGAACTATTTTAGGCCAAAAAAAATAAATAAATAACGGAGTTCCTCTGGTTTGCTGTCACAAGAAGTTGCCACCGGATAGAGTGGCGATTCCTTGATTTACATGGGGGGCATCACCGCTCAAATGATTTTCTTTTTAGTTATTATGTATAAAATATTTTGATTGATTAGTTTGAGGCCATATTGAACTCACTAAATTAAGACAAACTTGACCATATATAAACCCATGTCAACTTATTTAAGATTAGTATGGAACAAGCATGTCGAACAAAAGAGAAAATCAACGTCGGTTCATATAATTTGAGAAAAGTAAGAACGTTGGTTCAAGCTGTGTCTGCAAGACTCAGTGTATTTCTCTTTGCAAAAGACAGTATAAAAGTTTGCTGTGAACTTTGGGAAAAAGTACCAAAAAAGTCCTAAACCTATTGCATGGTACCAATCAAGTCCTAAACTTTTCAATTGAACCAATTCAATCCTAAATCTTTTACTATTGGTACCAATATAGTCCATCCGGCCAATTTTGGCCGGCCGACGCTAATGTGGACGTCGGCCGGTGGCCGGATGCTGACGTGGAAATTTTTATGATTTTTTAATTATTTTTTATTAAAAAAATTTTTTGTCTTCTTCCTAGCGGTGGCGAGCCTCCGGTGAGGCTCGCCGGCCACCGGGTGAGGGCCGCGGCCCTCGCCCGCCGCTGGCGAGGGTCGCGGCCCTCGCCCGGCCCTCTCCAGTGGCTGCGGTGCAGAGGCTTCGCCCGATCCGGGCGAGGCGAGTGGCCCTCGCCAATAGGGCTGCGCGGACGAGGCGGCCGCGTGGGCGAGGTTGGCCTCGCCCGGATCCGGCGAAGCCGCCTCGCCCGGCGAGCCGATTTGGGCGAGGCCCGGCCCGCTCGCGGCCCGGGAGAGGCCAAGCGAGCCGGCGAGGGTCACGGCCCTCGCCCGGTGGGCTGGCGAGCCTCACCGCAGGCTCAGCTGGCCAACGCAAGGAAGAAAACAGAAAAAAAAAAAAGGAAAAAGAAAAGAAAAAATTAATAAAAAATTCGAAAAAATAATTAGAAAATCATAAAAATTGCCACATCAGCATCGGCCATCGGCCGACGTCCACGTCGGCGTCGGCCGGCCAAAATTGGCTAGATGGACTGAATTGGTACCAATAATAAAAGGTTTAGGATTGAATTGGTTCAATTGAAAAGTTTAGAACGAATTGGTACCAATGCAATAGGTTTAGGACTTTTTTGGTACTTTTCCCGTGAACTTTGCTCGCTCGTTTGAATCAATTTTTGCATGACTTTCCATATTATTTTACCATTTAGGATTAAGTAACTTTTTTTTTTTTTGGTCAGAAACGGAGATATTAGTATTCAAGGCGGACGAAAATTACAACCCGTAGATAGGGCATCAATACATAGCAAAGTCATTAACGGTGCAGGAGGACAGATGGGCCAAGAAGGTGAGACAGAATTGCGGGCTTGGGCCTTAGCGGCCCAATCAGCTGCAGCATTAGCTTCTCTTCGGCAGTATTGAATCCGCAAGCGAGGAAAGGAGAGACGCAGCGCAGAAGCATCGGCGACGAAAGCTCGAATCTCCCATGGTGATGAGCAGCGATCATTGAGGGTTTCCACAAGGGTCAGACAATCAGATTCGATGATTAGGTGATCTTCTTGCTTTCCTTGATCTAGCAAATAAGTAAGAGTGGAAATTAGGGCTTGAGCTTTGCATTGCAAGGCTGAGGATGCACGAACAGAACTGCTGCATCCACCGATCAAATTACCAGTAGAATCTCTGAGGACACATGCGATCGCAGCAGAGGGAGTATCAGAAGTAAAAGCCCCATCAATATTCGCCTTAAAACTTCCCTGGTCTGGTGGAGTCCAAAGCCGATTAGGGTTGAGAAGAGCATTGTCCGAAATGGCCGATTGCTGCAGAGAGTTGCGGTATAACATTGCGTCTGCGAGGGCTGCATCTACAAGTTGATCAGGATCTGTTCGCTGGTGCCGAAAAATAAAATGATTGCGCGCCTTCCATATCTGCCAGAGGATGGAAGCAACGATCGCCTTGGAAGGTAAACCCACCCGACTTTCAAAAACTTCTTCAAGCCACGCATCCATTCGATTTCTATTGTAGGTTGAATGAGAGATTTGTACTCTCTGATGAGACCAAATCCTTGATGTCCATGGGCAAAATAACAGAATGTGTTCGGTAGTTTCAGGGGTGTGCATAGAACAAAGTTGACAGAGAGGGTCTGGTAAAATGTGTCTTCGAAAGAGATTAAATTTGGTAGGGAGAGCATTATGACACAATGACCAGATAAAAACTTTAATCTGAGGAGGGGTATTGAGATGCCAGATAGATCGCCAGAGATGGGCTGATGGCTGATAAGAGGATGAGGGAAGGTTGGGGTTCGTAGGGTAGGCTAATTGTCTGAGGAAGTTATAGGCCGATTTAACTGAATACTGACCTGATTTTGTTCCTGTCCAGATAAGATGGTCAGCTGAAGGAGCGCGACTTAATGGAATAGTGAGTATCTCCTCAACAATATGCTGGTCAAAATGCTAATGAAGAAGAGAAATATTCCAAACCTGAGCAGGAGGGATTATGAAACCAGCAACCAGTGGAGATTCTGCTCGAGGTGCTGGTCCACCTATTATGCCAGAGGTAAGCCATTTATCCTCTCGAATATTTATGTTCTGTCCATCTCCCACAGACCACTGAAGCTTAGGAAGAATTGTATCACGACCTAAGAGTAAACTTTTCCATCCCCAAGAGGAGTTAGTTGTATTCCTTGCATGCCAAAAACTGGTAGAATGATAATATAGGCCTTTGAAAAGTTTAGCCCAAAGTGAGGTGGGGTTTTGAAATAGTCTCCAGGCTTGTCTCCCTAAGAGGGCTTTATTAAAGGTTAAGAGATCACGGAAGCCAAGACCACCTGCCATCTTCCTCTGTTTGAGAATATCCCATGCTCTCCAATGAATACCAGATGTTGTACTGCCTGTTTGCCACCAGAATTTAGCAATTCTCTGCTCAATGGATTTACAGATAGAAACTGGAAGTTTAAAAATAGACATTGCGTATTGCGGGAGAGCCTGCACAACCATCTTTAGCAAGATTTCCTTTCCTCCTTTAGAAAGATAGTGCTCTTTCCAGCCATCAAGTTTAGCACAAACCCGACCCAAAATCCATGCAAACATATCCTTCTTAGATGTACCCCAATCAGATGGAATACCCAAGTACTTGCCTATCTTAGATATAACAGGAACTCGTAACTCTGCAGCAAGATTCTGTTGTAAAGTCAGAGGACAGCTTTTACCACAGAATAAGCCAGATTTGTTTCTGTTGATATCTTGGCCAGTTGATAGACAATACTGATGTAAAACATTGGCTAGGTTCTGACTTTCTAAAGTAGTTCCAGTCAAGAAAAAGATTGCATCATCCGCGAAAAATAAATGGGAAAGAGTAGGGCAGTACCGATTCAGTTTAATTCCTTTTAGAGTGCCTGATTGGACAGCTTGATGCATAAGAGTGGATAAGAGATTGGCGACAAGGATAAATAAATATGGAGATAGTGGATCTCCTTGTCTGAGACCCCTTGTAGGATGAAAGAAATCTAACAACTCACCGTTAAATTTAACACTGAAAGAGGTGGTGGTGACGCATTGCATCACCCACCGAACCCATTGAACATGGAAGCCTAGTGTTTTGAGATAGTCCTCTAAAAAATCCCACTCAATCCGATCATAAGCTTTCTGCATGTCGAGCTTTAAAACCGCTTGAAAATGTTTCTTTCGTTTGCTGTGATTTAAATGATGCAAAACCTCTTGCACAGCCATAATATTGTCTTGAATCTGTCTACCTGTAACGTAAGCACTCTGTTCTGAGGAGATTAGTGCTGGAAGAAACTGCTTTAAACGGTTGGCCAACACTTTAGAGATGATTTTGTATGTGAAATTGCATAGACTAATAGGGCGATACTGTTCTAACCTTTCCGGATGAGGCACCTTAGGGATGAGAGAAATTAGAGTCCTGTTGACAGTAGAGGGCATTACTCCTGAAGTGAAAAAATTGCTAACTGATTTATAAATGTCTTCATGAATAATATCCCAATGGTTATGAAAGAATAACCCGTTAAAACCATCCGGACCAGGGGCTTTGTTGGCTCCAAGTTGGAAAACAGCTTGTTTAACTTCCGCTCTAGTAACAACTGCTGTTAAAATTGCATTCATATCTGCTGTGATGACCTGATGACATTGTGTAAGAACAGGATGATAATCTCGAGAGCCAGTAGAGCGATAAAGATGTTCAAAATATGATTGCGTGAGACTCTTAAGCTGAGTAGAATCACGAATCCAGCCAAGCTGGTCATCCTTTAACATGCTGATTCGATTTTGTTGTCGACGTTGGATTGTAGTAGCATGAAAAAACTTTGTATTTTTGTCACCCTCCCGTAGCCATTGGATTCGAGAACGCATAGCCCAATATGTTTCTTCCCTTTGCCATATTTTGTGAATTTCATCTTGGAGGCTTGATACAGATGCTTTGTCATAGGTAGGACCTGTTTGATTAATGTGATGCTGAAGTTGCTGTTGTAATAGGTAAACTTGTTGCTGGTTGTTGCTGTGATTCTGAAGGGATTTACTCCACTTAGCAAGAGCAATTGAAGTACGTTGAAGCTTGGTAGTCAATGATTGAGGTCGCATTGCTGATGAAGTCCATGCAGTGTTGATGATAGATTTACATTCTCTCTCTTGCAGCCAGAAAGCTTCAAAGCAGAAAGTTTTCTTCCTTTTAAAAGAGTGCGGTTCAGTGAGTAAGAGCAGAGGACTATGATCAGAGGCTAAAGCAGGAAAAGCAAAGACTTCTGCCCCCGGGTAAGATAACCTCCAGTCAATGGTGCATAGGGCCCTGTCTAGCCTTTCTTTAATAGCTTCATCACCATCTCTTTTGTTCACCCACGTATAAAAGCAGCCTTTACTTTCAATGTCCATAAACTTGCAATCATTCACAAACTCTTGAAAGGAATTTAATCTATATGACTCAATAATTCGTTTGCCCTGCTTTTCCCAGTGATAAAGGATATCATTATAATCACCGATACACATCCATGGAAAGGAACTTGAAGTCCGAATCCGTCTGATATCTGCCCAGACTTGCTATCTATGATGGAATATGGAAGGCGCATGAAGACAGGTAAGTCTCATAGTTTTAGCAGTCTGATTCTTGGTACAAATAGTGTTAATAAAATGACAAGTAGAATGCTGAACAGTTAATGTCACCTCCTGGTCATTCCAAAAGATGACCAAACCTCCAGCCACACCCATAGGATTGACAATAAAAGAGCTTGAAAACTTCAGCTTTCTCTTAATACGCTGAATCAGCATGTCTTGATTTTTCGTTTTCATCCTGAATTTGTTACACCATAGATGACAAATCGATGAAGCTCCACTACTACCTAATATCAGTTCATTTGCTTCTTAAAACGGACTTGTTTGATTTATCGAGTCTAAATAATATTTTCTCATTCTTTTAATAAACAAAGTACGTATCTTTTCATGATTTACTACTTAGTTATTCAGAAAGGGACGGACTTAATGTTTCACTATTTAGTTTCTTTCACCCTTTTTCTCGATTAGTAATGGATCAGTTGCTGCTCCATTTAGTTTTTCTTTAGGCCTTACTGACCCAGCCGGTTGCCTTATCTTGGTGTAAGGTAATTGTGGTTCAGAGGTTCAATCCAATCGAGCTCCTTCCAATTCCGATTGCACGCTGTCGGTTCTCGAGGTATCACGGTTTCTTCTCATTAATTTTTTGTTGGTGGTATTACTTATGTGTCGATGTGCTGCTGTTTTTGTGTCGATGAATGAGTCGAAGAAGAACTAGTTCGAGAGATGAGTCCTCGTTTTAGCTATTAGCATCCTATATTTCAGAGGTTCAATCCAATCGTTGTGCTTTTTAAGTCGTTGAATTGAATTTCAAAAGGTTCGCTGGATTTTTTTTATTTCGATACCCGTTTCTTTGCTGGCTGGATACTGCTCAACTAAATCTGTCCTAAGGAGCAAAATTAGCATTTTCAGAGTGACTTGGGAATTGGTTTTAGCCTATATCTCTCTCATTTTCATCGATTTGAAGTTCCCCTCTTTTCGAACTTGCCTATTCTATCTAGCTTGACTCTGATGGGATTTTGTTATCTTTAATACCAAAGCTGCCCTTGGTTCATCATACGCTAAATCATTTGTAAACATAGGAAGCACGATGAAGATAATTCGACGATACAATACAATGTCTTTGAAGTTTTTCTAGTTTCTTTAGCTATAGGGCTCTATGTTTTGTTTGTTTACCGACTAAGACGGTTCTTAAATTGGTGGTTGACACCTCTCACTGAGAATCCAAATCATATGCTAATTAAGGGCATTTACATCATTTTGTTTGCTTGAGATTGATCTTGGCGTGGATGGTGAGGACATGACCAATTTTGACTGTGTTTTCATCCAGAAGATTATCAGCCTGATGTTTTTTTTTTCTTTATCAATATCAGCCTGATGTTCACCTACTTGAGAATTAGGGATAAGGCGGTCCTTCTTCTATTGAGTGGCAAAAATTGATCTTTCTTGCATAATGAGAGGATATAAATCTCACCACAGATTGCTCTTGCGCCAATGGTCGAGCCCCTTCGGCTTTGAATTGCTAAAAGAAATGACTGGAGAATGATTTTCCTTTATGGAGTCATCATGGCTATTAGAGAAATCAACTCTGATTCTGTGATTTTTGATTGCATAATGGGATGATATAAATGTCATTACAGATTGCTCTTGCGCCAATGGTCGAGCCCCTTCGGCTTTGTATTACTAAAAGAAATGACTGGAGAATGATTTTCCTTTTTGGAGTCATCATGGCTATTAGAGAAATCAACTCTGATTCTGTGATTTTTGATTTTCTGATGTTAGGGGTGATTCAATTTGTTTTATGAGATTGATTAGAAGCGCAGCTGTATGTATTTGTAGTAGTTACTATAATTAGCTCCACAGGTGTTCGTTAGAATGTCCTAGAAAAACTTGAGTTGAATAGCTTTTAGGATAATCATCTTTTATACACACACTTTTGTACAAAGTGGAGGTGTGAGATTTTATCTCTTCATTTTTTCTATAATTCTTCGCTTATTTAAGTTCCTCGCTACTTTCATCTTGAGTATAATGTTTATCATTTCAACTTGCTCAAAAAAGAGAAAAAGAAAAAAAAAAAACTTACTCAATATCTTTTTTGTGTAATTCTAATAATCAACTGTTTTAGTGCTCTTAATCTTTGCTTACAAATTTGGGACCTTATAGCATCTCCTTGGAAATTGAATTCAATGAAAATGCATTTAAAATTTGATAATATAGCATGAAAATTCCTTATATGACACAAATAAAGTATATCTCTTTAGGCAATTTTTTCCTTTCAAACAATGAGAAATAATTTCCGGTTCATTTTCATATTTCAGCCCAATGTCAGAAAATGTTTATATTTTCCCAGTTGACATCTGAATCTTCTCCGACAAATTTAACATACATTCATCTAAAAATTTAAATATATATAGTAAAAGAAAAAAATACAGATAAAAAAAAAAAACAAGAGAGAGAAAATAAAATGGTAAAAACTCAAGCTCACCAGAGGAGGTTCATAAATCTTGTCCAATTCGCGCAACCGAATTCAGCCCAAAACTCATCAAATACGTAAAGCCCGCTCATCACCCATACCAAGAGGCCCATCAACCCAAAGCCCACGAAAGGCACCAAGTTCGGCCATTTCTTTGGGCTTTTCCTCTCTCTCTCTCTCTCTCACCATCGGAAGCCCCAAAGGTCACGCAGAGGAAGGGGTAAGGGAATTGATCCTTCGCTGGTTTTAATATCCTGCATCTCCGCCGCGTCCCATTGGCTTCTCCGGTCTTCATTACCGGAAAATCTACTATGTGCTCGTTCATGCACCTGAACTGTATTGATATGCATGTTTGAGGACTGTTTCTGCAGTTAAGATATCCCATTGTGTAGTGCACACTTGAGCTGCAACATTCTTCAGCATACCTGTCGGCTCACTTTCATCAGTTGGTTCAATGCAAGTATGTGTAACCGTCAAGTTTCTCAACACGCTGTGCTGATCAACACTTTATAGAAGTTGCGCATGGATTTGCTGTAACCAGCTTATACTCAACTGGTAATGTTAAGCTCATTGATGTTAAGAGCGTATGTGCCATTTTAGAACGGAACGTGTCAATGGATTGCAAAGTATATAATGGTCGTAGTTTGTCTGCCGCTGCATTTGTTGATCATGCGGCCACGGGAAATCCACTCTTATAAATTCAAGCAGTATGCAGAAAGCTTGCACTATACTTTGCTATCAGCAATGGCGGCCATTAAGCTCCAGGAAAGTGCTCCCAGAAGCCCTCGTAAAACCAAAGAAATAATCTTCTTCAGTAACCAAAATGTGGGACGGAGTCACTGCAACAGCCATCTAGTTCGTGAATAATGTCCCTACAAATGAAAATAAATGCGATTTTTTAAGTGAAAAAATTGCCGTCCATAAAAAAAAAAAAAAAAAAGATAAAAAAAAAGAGAAAATGTACCGGGTAATTCCGTATAGAGGTTTGATGAGCCGTGGTAACTGGTAATGCAGAAGAACCAGATATCACAGCTGTTTAGTCCAGTGTAATTCGGCCTGTTAAATATAGCTATGCTTATCACTTTATATACAGTACAGGTAGTTTCAATGATATTTTTTTTTAAAGTAGACATGAAGGCTAGAAAGATTACATATCAAAAGTTGGAAACCACTGACCACTAAAAAGTTTTGCATATTAAAAATTGTGAATGGAAAAACGACTAACAAAAGACATGAAAAGAACAAAACATATATTAAAGATACTCTAATGCTCCCCCTCAATTCGAACCAGGTGCCACCGCAAAGAAATAGTCCCTGAAAAGATGAAACCAATCAGAAGATAATCTGTAAAAATGTCAGCTAACTAGTCAGCAGTTGGGATATATATCGCTGTTAAAACTCATAAAAACACCAATCAAAACAGAAAAATTTCTGTTTTTGAGAGAGAGAAAAGATAAAAAAACAGAGCACTTCATACGTCTTGTGCTTGAGAAAAAAAAAACTGTCACGTACAACCACTAAATACAAAACAAAAACTGCTCACGTACGTACAACACATAACTGCACACAAACGTGCTATTAACTTCCTAGAAAATAGCAAAAACACTAAATAAATAACTAAATTGAACTTGGCTGTTTTTTAATAAATAAAAAAAACAGAGGAAAACGGAGTAAAAATAGAACAGAAAAAAAAAAAAAGAAACATAAAACAGCAACTGAGACATTATTAATCCAACAAACTCCTCCTTGGATCAGTTGTTGCTGCATACTCCAATTTTCTTTCTTAATACTTCAAATCTTCCAGCTTGAAGTGGTTTTGTGAACATGTCTGCAAGCTGATCTTCAGATCTACAATAGACTAACTTAACTTCGCCATTTTGTTGCACCTCACGTAGAAAGAAAAATTTGACTTTGAAATGCTTGGTTTTGCCATGGAAAACTGGATTTTGAGATATTGCTAAAGCAGCCTGATTATCCACATTAACTTCAATGCAATTACTGGAATTCAACCACAAATCCTTCATTATCTTCTTTAGCCACAAAGCTTGATTTGTAGCTGCAGTAGCTGCTATAAACTCAGCCTCTGCAGTAGACTAAGCTACAATCTCTTGCTTTTTAGAACACCAGGAGAAACAAGCAGAACCAAAACTGAAACAATATCCAGACGTACTCTTCATGTCATCTACTGAACCAGCCCAGTCACTATCAGAAAATCCTTGCAAATTAAACTTCTGACATTTTTTAAACTTCACACCAAAGAATAATGTTCCTTTGAGATATCTCAAGACCCTTTTTGCTGCAATCAAATGTAACTGACTAGGACTACTCATAAACCTGGATAAAATACTCACAGCAAATAAAATATCTGGTCCAGTTGTCGTAAGATATATAAGACACCCAATCGACTTCTATATATAGAAGCATCTACCGCATCTATTCCATCATTCTTCTCGTAGCTTTTCTTTAGCAGCCATAGGAGTGCTTACACTTCGACAATCTTCCATCCGAAACTTCTTTAGAATTTCCTTCATGTATTTTTCCGAAAGATGAAGATCTCATATGAAACCCGTTTGACTTCCAAACCCAAAAAATAAGCCATCTTTCCCAAGTCTCGACATCTCAAAAACCGCAAATAAATCTTGCTTCACCTTCTCTATCAATTCCATATCATTCCCGTCACTAATAGATCATCTACATAAAGTGACAGAATTACAATACTGTGATTCACCTTCTTGACATAAAGAGTGAACTCACTTAAGCTTTTTACGAATCCAAAATCCTGCAAATATCAATCTATCTTCCCATACCAAGCTCTTGGAGCCTGCTTCAGTCCATATAGAGCTTTCTTCAACCTGTATATTGCCCTTTGATACTAAAACCTTCAGGTTGTTCAACAAAAATCTCCTCCTCAAGCTCTCCATTCAGAAATGCAGACTTGACATCTAATTGAAATATAGGCCACCCCTTCTCTACGTAATAGCTAACGGTAACCTTATTGTATCAAGTCGTGCAACAGAGCAAATGTTTCGAGAATAGTCTACTCCCCATATTTGTGCATAGCCTTTCACCACCGGTCTAGCTTTGTGTTTATTGAGAACCATCAAGATTAAGTTTTGTTCTAAACACCCACTTAACCCCAATCACATTCTTATCAGATGGTCTGTCAACAAGTTCCCATGTGTGGTTTTTCTGGATCATTGCAATCTCCTCCTGCATTGCTGCAATCCACCTCTGATCCTCCTTAGCTTCCACAAAGTTAGATGGTTCGAGCATTGCTACATTGCTTCTTTCATAGATTTCAGCAAGTGACCTTGTGCCTCTCACTGGTAAATCATCTACACTGTCTTCTAATCCATCTATAACTTCATCAACCTCTACATCTGTTGCAGGTTGTTTTTCAAACTGTTGCTGTTCTGCACTCTTTCCGTCCATCCAATTCCACTCATATTCCTCTAGAAAAACAACATCTCTGCTTACAGTCACCTTCCCTGTCATAGGGTAAAAAATTCTGTAAGCCTTTGATTAGAGACTGTATCCAATGAAGATTCCAAGCTCTGCCTTCTTATCCAGCTTGTCCCTCTTGACCTCAGGAACATGAGTGTAACACAAACACCCAAAAACCTTCAAATTCTTCACAGAAGGTTTAACACCATACCGAGACTTCAAAAGGTGTTGACCTCTCTAAGGCCTTTGTGGGCAATGTTCAACAGAACACCGCAGTATTAGTTGCTTCAGCCCGAACTTCTTAGGCAACATCTTCTCCCGCATCATACATCTGGCCATCTCCATAATACTTATATTTTTCCTCTCACCGACCCCATTTTGTTGAGGTGAATAGGGAGCGTGAACCGCACACATTCCCCGCTTGCTCACAATTCAACTTAAACTTGTAAGCAAGATACTGAACCATTATCAGACCTGAACATTTTAATTTTCTTCCCATTCGATTCTCAACTAAGGCTTTAAACTTCACAAACACATCAGCAACTTCAGACTTGGCTCGCAGAAAATAAATCCAACTCATCCTAGTCATATCATCGTGAAGGTAATGAAATACCTCGCTACCATTGAGAGAAGACTCAGACATAGGTCCACATAAATCTATGTGGACTAATTGCAGCTTCTCACATGCTCTCCAGCCTCCTCATTTGAAAGGAAATCTGGCTTGCTTGCCAAGAAGACAAGTTTTGCACTGTGGAAATTTCTCCTCCAAACTTGGCAAGTCATCTGCCAAGCTATTTCTCTGCATAAACAACATGCTCTTCCTGTGAACATGCCCAAGTCTTTTATGCCATATCTCTGCATTTTCTTCTTTGCACTTTAAAGCCATTTGTTACATCTCTTGTGGCTTGAACATGAAACTCTTGTCCTTCATTGGGATTCTTAGCACTTCTTTGCTATCTGCATTATTAATAAGACATTCATTCCCTTCGAACTTCACTTTATAGCCCTTCTCAACTAATTGACCAACACTTAACAGATTATGGTCAATATTTGGCACAAAGAGAACATCACTGATTAGCTTCACCTCCTGATTTCCTTCAATAGCCACTGTACCCTTCCCTTGCACTTTGATATACTGTCCATTGCCAATTCTAACTCTGGACCTGACTGACCTGTCCAAACTCCTAAACAGCTTCGAATTGCCAGTCATATGATTGGTACAGCCACTGTGACATCCAGAATTTTCAACCCTGTCTTCTACTGAATAAATCGGGCATTTCATTAACGCGTCTATAGGGTTATTCTCAGAGCCGATCACTCTCGAGATAACTAGACTATCTGGGGAAATGATTAAGGAATTTTAAAGCAATAGACTTGAGAACTCGATCAGGAATCGACTTTTTGACCGTGTCCATCTCTAGGGGTCACTACGGCACAGTTAAAAATCGATTTGAAATCAGAGATAGACTGGATCGATAGAGATATGTGACTAATCGTGGGTGACACCACTGAATTAGAAAATTCTCGTCGGCCGACACTAGACTGATTTTCTTATCGTTTCGGTACCCTGTGTCCGTAAATGAATTCTCGAGATTTTCACGACAATCAAGAGTTGCCATTGAGTCGAGTGGGTTCATAGTGGCTCGAAGAAAATCGACCATGGGTCATTTGCCTTAAAAAGTTCTGAAAATTACCCGATAGTCTAGGTCACGCTAAAACCGCGCCGAATGAAAATTAACCGCCAATTCGAGTCCGATTTCAAAAATTGAAGTTTTGGCCATGTCACAATAAATTTTAGGAGCATTGACTTAATCTCAGAAGATTTTTCGGAGATTTAGGAAATTTTACGGAAATTAAGTTCGGACGTCGCGGAAATTTGGCAGAAGTTCAGATTGGCTAAATTGATAGAAAATTGGACTTCCAGACTGAGCCGTTGTGTGTCAGGGATTTATAGAAAATCATTTGGGATTTTTGTACACCAAAATTGATGTCAAATTTGGGAAATTAAGTGATGAAGTTAAAGAACAAAATGTGAAATTCGGATTGGAAAGTGGCAGCAATTTTAGGCTTCAAATTTGATTGGTTTATAAATATTTTTACAAGAAAGTATTAGAGACCAACCAAGATAAGGATAAAGAAAAAGGAGGGGGGACAAGCAATTAAGGGAATAGCTTAGGTTTGTGATTTTGGGTCCCTCCCGTCGCTATCTCCATCATCACCGCCTCTGCCTTCTCCTCCATTCCTATCCATATTCGTGAACTCTCTCTCTCTCACCAAAGAAGCCTACGAATTCCACCAAAGTGTTTCTCCATTTTCATTCATCCCTCTGCCACACGAACAGTCCATTTCAACGAAAAGAATTGATTGGCTTTGACGCCAAGATCCCACCGAAGCCCTCAACCCCACTCGTCCATCTTCCACTTCGCTGTACCAGTCGGCAATTGAGTTGAAGACGCCGAAGCAGCAACCGAGCTACTCCATCTTCGTCCACGAGCTGCCCATCTTCGGTCAACAACTTCCACCGAGTTGAAGCCCTCGAAGATCGAAGCCAGTGAAGCTGCTTCTTCACGCGTCCACGCCAGCGGTTCCCTCTCCTTCGTGCGTCCAGTGAAGTCTCCACGCGTCCGAGTCTTCTCTTGAGTCGGTCAACAACAGCAACACCGAAGCTCCATCTCCACGCTCCCAGTCGACACGGTGACTTCTCTGCTGGGTTTGTTGACCACCAGCGTCCCACCTCCTCATGCACGAATCAGCTCCAGTTGCGTGGCCACCTCTAGCTTCGCCGTTGCTCTTCACGAATCAGCCCAATTGAAGTCGTGGGCTTCAGCAACCACAGCCACGAATCTGTCTTGTTCGGCCCAGCAGCTGGACCACTTGAAGTCCACGCATATTCCAGCCTAGTGAACTTCTTTTGGGCCACAAGTTAGGCTCAGCAAATTTAGCCCCAAAGCCCAGCAAGGTCAGCAGTTTTCAGCCCAAGAAGCCAGTCCAGCTCAGCCCATTTTCACAGCATCAGTTTGGCCCAAGTTCAGCCCAGTCCAAAGGAAGCCCAGTCCGGTGCAAGAATAAATCTCAGTTTGTTGGAGATTTGTTGGGCCAAAGTCGAGGCCCGGTCCAAGCCCGTGGGAGTCGTCATGAGCCCGATTTTGGCCGCCGTCGCGTCGCCGTTGCGATGATTCGATCCGTTTTTAATCAAGTGAGTTTTACTCACTAATGCTTTATTAGTTTGCTAATTATGTCTTAGGGTTGGTTAGATTTAATTACATGCACTTAGGTGGTTAGATTAGGTTAGAACAATTAATTTAGTGACTTAATGATGCATGTTAGGTGGTTAGATCTAGTTATTAGCTAGTAGAAAGGTTCGGCTATTTATTGAATGCATCTCGGGATTTTCCTGACTGCGTTTCGGGCTCCAATAAGGCAATATGGGCCTAAATTGGATTTTTAATGTTTATTTATTTATTTTTCGAAATTAATTATTTAATTAATTGTTTTTCGGAAATTCAACTAGGGATGGCCGTAACCGGAATTTCGTGCCGATTGTCGTGGTGCAGACCGTTTATTTATTTGAGCTCTACGTTGTGTGGAATTGAATTAATTGTGGAATTTTATGAATTGTCCTAAATTGTTTATTATTGAATATTTGATTGGTGCTTGGCCGAGCATGGGTATATAAGCGCGCACGTTGATGGGCTATATAGTAGAGAGAATGATGAGAGATAACGAGAATGTTATTGGCTGAGACCAATCAGTACGATGTTATTGGACATACGTGGTGTCGGTGATTGGAAGTGTCACGGCGAAAACGGCGCCTTAAAGAACGCACGTAAATGACTTATAGACAAACGTGGTTCGGTGATTAAGGAAATATCACCTGGTGAAAACGACGCCAAAGAACTCACGGTGTTGTCTATAGCCGATGTCACCTTAAAACGGCGCCCTAGAAAGGACACGTGGTTCGGTGATCGAGGATATCATCGGTGAAAACGGCGCCTTTAAAGAACGCACGGTGTCGGTGATCGGTATGTCATTGGCGAAAACGACGCCCCGAGAAACACATGTGATTTGGTGAATGAGTACACCACCGGGAAAGCGTGGTATGAGTGGGAATGACCTAGCAGGTCGCCCGACATGTAATCGACTTAGTCGATTGACCAATGCTTGATCGGATGTTGTGAACTGTTTGAATATCTGTGTTTAACCTTGAATTGCAGGTTGGAACTGAGGCCAAGGTAAGTCCTCTGACTCGTGTTGTGCTTAGGCAACCGTATGGCGTATTGGTTTACTAATCGGGTCTTAGTGGGTAGGACTCGCTGAGACGTGGTCTCATTGGTTATTGAATAACCATTTCAGGACCCTGAGGAAAAGCTAAGGAGGAAGAGCTTGAAGGGGAGAAAGTATTTTGAAGTAGAAGATGATCCAGAGAGGGATCTTGAATATAACCTGGATGTGGACTGAGATCCCATCCCTTTTGTGAACCCTGTCTTAGTGTAGATAGGTGGGAGACTTTTATGCTGTAAATAGTATTGTAAATATACTATGAGTTGCGCTGTTAATGAAAGTGTTGTTGGGAATTTCAATATGAAAAATATGGCCTGCTTTCCTATCCCATTGTTTTATTGTCTGGGGATTTATAACTGCTTCCGCATGTGCTTAATAGAATTGAAAGGGTCGGCGATACATAGTCCTGGGATATCGCATTCTAAAATCGACCAAGTAGAAGGATGTGCGCGCGTCCGAGGATCGGGGCGTGACATTCCCTTTTGTGGTATCGTGAGCGAAGTTCAAGATTGGAGTGATAAGGAGCGATGACCATGGGATAGTTAGTAGGAAAGGCCTTTAAATTCATGCTGGTGCATGTCGTGTTAGGCGAGTGCTAAAATTGTTTGTTGTTTGAATCGCTCGTTTCTAATTCGGTGTTGAATTGGAAACAGTGTCGATTCTTTAAAGCGACACTATGAGCGATCGGGAGCGAGGACTCGCAAAGAGGGCCGATAGGGCCGTGACTCGGGAAGAGCGCCGACTAGAGTCGGTACCGAGGAGGTCGTGGTCGAGCGCCAAAGACAGCTAGCGCGAGTGGAATGATTCCACCTGTTACCAATGCTAGAGTAGCACCACCTCCTGTTGGTGCGGGGGTAGCAGCCCCGGGTGAGCAAGCAACTGTCGGAATCAACCAAGCTCTAGATGCTATGCGGGAGATGATGGGACAACAGGCTCGGGATCAGACTGCCGCCTTTACTGCCGCTGTGGAAGCCGCCGCCATCGCCACCGCTAATCTCTTGCCGCAGCTTTGCGCAGCCGCGCCGTACCTATCGCCGCACCCGCAGGTTACCCGCAGTCGCCCCGTGAAATACTACCCGGAGTTGCAGCCGCTGGGAGGCCGGTTCACCAGTTAGTGGATCAGTTCGTAAAGATGAATCCGCCGAAATTCATGGGTACAGGAGACCCTGAGGCCGCATCTCTGTGGGTACAGGATTTGGAAAAGGCATTTGCACTTCTGATGTGCAATGAGGAAGAAAAGGTGTTACTAGCTGTGTACCAACTTCAAGGTAACGCCAATATATGGTGGAGATACGCAAGGATATAGTATTCCCGGAAGGTGTGGTTCAAGTGTGGGACACCTTCCTAAGAGCCTTTAATGATCAGTACTTTTCGAGTACTGCTCAAGAACAAAAGATAGAGGAGTTCTATCGTCTCCGCCAAGGGAGCATGACAGTTGACCAATATGGGGTCAAGTTTGCAGAACTGTCACAGTATGCCCCTAAACTAATAGAAGACCCTGAAGAGAAAGCTCGGAAGTTTAAAAGTGGTCTTCGTATTGAATTGAAACAACCTCGCTACCATGGGACTTGAAAGATTACGAGAGGTTTATCGTCGAGCCCGGATGATAGAACGAGGATTGAATGATCAAGCTGCCTCGTCGGGGTCGAGATTTGGTGCTAATCGAGAAGCAATCAAACAAGGAAAAAGACCCATGCCCGGAGGTAGATCCCATGCCTCATCCTTCAAGAGGAGTGGATTCAATAGACAGATGTCCAACAACACGGGTATATGTCGCTTTTGTGGAAGGCGACACGGGACAGCTCCATGCCCAGCTAGGACAGGAGCCTGTTTCGAGTGCGGCCAACAAGGCCACATCGCAAGGTATTGTCCAAAGAAGCAGCGAGGACAACCTCAATTGCCGCCGCCACCACCAAGAGGACAGATAAGAGGGTATGCCCCTCAGAATGTGCCGCAAGGAGGACAGCAGAGACCTCCAGCTCAAGGCAATGTGTATGCAATCACACAAGGTCAAGCAGAAGCTGCGCCTAACGTGATAACAGGTATGGTTTCGCTCAACGACCAACCTGCATATGCTTTATTTGATCCGGGAGCAACTCACTCATTTATTGCTGATCAGTATGTTAAGTTGATAGGAGTCAGTCCTATATTATTGGAGTCGGCAATGTGCATATCTACACCCTTGAAAGATAAAGTTGTTACTGCTTTGGGTTGTTCGGGGTGCAAGTTAGTGATTGGTGAGCGAGAGGGGAAAATAGATATTTTAGTCCTAGCCATGTATGACTTTGATTTAATAATTGGCATGGACTGGCTCACCAAGCAAAGAGCTAAAATGGATTGCTATCGCAAAGCGATTCAGTTTGACCCATTAGGGGGTAAGAGCTTCGAGTTTGTTGGGAATCAAGGAGGACCCACGATTTCCTTAATCTCGTCACCAGAGGCAACTCGTCTGTTAGACGAGGGTTGTCAAGGTTACCTGGCAACTGTCGTGGATACGACAGTTGAAGAGCTGAAAGTGGAAGACATTCCAGTAGTTCAAGAATTTCCAGATGTCTTTCCAAAGGAATTGCCAGGTCTACCGCCAGAAAGAGAGATTGAATTTGTGATTGAACTAGCACCGGGGACGAGCCGATCTCAAAGGCACCGTACGGGATGGCATTGACAGAATTGAAAGAATTGAAAGTACGATGCAGGAATTATTAGACAAAGGATTTATTCGTCCTAGCGCATCACCTTGGGGAGCGCCAGTTTTGTTTGTAAAGAAGAAAGATGGTTCATTGCGTTTGTGCATTGATTATAGACAACTCAACCAAGTGACTATTAAGAATAAGTATCCACTCCCACGGATTGATGATCTGTTCGATCAGTTACAAGGAGCATCAATGTTCTCGAAGATTGATTTAAGGACGGGATATCATCACCGAGAATTAAGAAAGAGGATATTCCTAAGTCAAAGCATTTCGCACTCGGTATGGTCACTATGAGTTTACAAAGTGATGCCATTCGGGTTGACGAATGCTCCACCGCCTTCATGGATATGATGAACCTGGATATTTAAGGAATATTTAGATCAATTTGTGATTGTGTTCATTGATGATATCTTGGTTTATTCGAGGAGTGATGAAGAGCATGAAAATCACCTGAGATTAGTACTCCAGACATTAAGGACGCATCAGTTGTATGCTAAGTTTAGCAAATGCGAGTTTTGGTTGACTCGCGTTGCGTTCTTAGGTCATGTGATTTCCGAAGAAGGAATCTCCGTCGACCCGAGCAAGATAGAAGCCGTGATCAAGTGGCCAAGACCGACAACAGTGACAGAGATCAGAAGTTTTCTGGGATTGGCAGGTTATTACAGACGGTTTGTAGAAGGTTTCTCAGCGTTAGCATCGCCTCTAACTAAGCTCACGAAGAAAAACGAGAAGTTCATATGGACAGACAAGTGCGAGCGTAGTTTTCAAGAGCTGAAGGAAAAGCTGACTACCGCACCTGTGCTGACAATTCCATCTGGTCCTGGAGGATTCGAAATCTACAGTGATGCATCATTTAGAGGGTTGGGTTGCATGCTAATGCAACATGGTAGGGTTGTTGCATACGCTTCTCGTCGCTGAGACCTCATGAATTGAACTATCCGACGCATGACTTAGAGCTCGCCGCGATTATCTTTGCCCTGAAGATTTGGAGGCACTACTTGTGCGGGGAAAAGTTTCAAATCTTCACGGACCATCAGAGTCTCAAGTATCTATTCTCTCAAAAGGAGTTGAACATGAGACAGCGCCGATGGATGGAATTATTGAAAGACTACGACTGTGACATTCGTATCACCCTTAAAAGGCGAACAAGGTCGCCGATGCATTGAGTCGAAAGTCTTCAGTGGCTCATATACTGATTAAGGAGTGGAACTTAATCGAGAGAGCTCGAGATTCGGTATTCAAATTTGAGATAGGCCACCTTTCAAGTTTTATGGCCACCCTCAGAATTGAACCGGATGTCCAGATCAGAATTAAACAACTCCAACCGACAGACCCAGATGTGCAGAGAATTCTTCAAGAGGACGCAGAGAAAAGAAAGGTTGATTTTCAGATTGCTGATGACGGGACACTAAGATTCCAAGGACGATTGGTTGTACCGACGATGTAGAGCTTAGAGAAGAAATCTTATCGAAGCACATCGTAGCGATTTGCAAAGCATTCATCCTGGAAGCACTAAGATGTATCAGAATCTACGTCAACACTATTGGTGGTCAGGTATGAAGGCGGATATCGCCAAACATGTGGTCAAGTGTTTGACATGTCAACAAGTAAAAGCTCGCATTACAAGCCGGGAGGACACGCAACCTCTCGCAATCCCGAATGGAAATGGGAGCATATCACGATGGACTTCGTGGATCGGACTACCAAGAAGTCGAGAGGGAATGATTCGATCTAGGTAGTAGTTGACAGACGACGAAGTCGGTTCACTTCATTGCAGTTCGAAAAGACCTCAGTCTAGATAGGCACGCAGACTTGTACGTGCGTCAGGTGGTTCGAATGCATGGAGTGCCAGTTACGATAACATCTGATAGAGACCCGAGGTTTACAGCCGCTTTTTGGAAGAGCTTGCAGAGTGCCCTTGGTACAAAGCGTTCAAGATAAGACGGCATATCATCCTCAGACGGATGGCCAGTCCGAGAGGACAATACAGACCCTCGAGGACATGCTGAGAGCGTGTGTTATAGACTTCAAGGGAAGTTGGGAAGATCAACTTCATTTGGTAGAATTTGCCTACAACAACAGTTATCAGCAGAGTATTCGATGGCCCCATTCGAAGCGTTGTATGGCGAGCATGCGAACACCGGTGTGTTGGGATGAAGTTGGGGAAAGAAAGATAACAGCCCGAGTTGGTTCAGCGGTCGGTAGATGCGTGGCGGTGATCGAGACAGACTAAAGACAGCGCAGAGCAGGCAGAAAAGTTATGCAGATAAGCGCCGGAGGTCTTTGGAATTCCAAGTTGGTGATCACGTTTTTCTGAAGGTGTCACCAATGAGGGGAACTTCGCGCTTTGGTAAGAAAGGCAAACTGAGTCCGAGATACGTAGGTCCATTTGAGATTCTTGAAAGAATCGGGAATCTAGCGTATCGTCTTGCGTTGCCACCAAGATTGGCGCAAGTGCATGACGTCTTTCACGTGTCGATGTTAAGGAAGTACGAGCCTGACCCGACCCACGTGCTCAATTTCGAGGAATTGGACGTGGATGACCGTGTGTCATACGTTGAGAGACCGGTCCAGATTGTCGATCGCAAAGAGCAAGTTCTGCGTACAAAGACCATCCCGTTGGTCAAAGTGGTCTGGCAATACCACGGTACAGAAGGAGCGACTTGGGAGACTGAGGAGTCAATAAGAGAATTGTACCCCTACCTTTTTGATCAAGTCTTGTAAGATTTAAATTTCGAGGACGAAATTTTTATAAGGGGGGAAGAGTTGTGACATCTAGAATTTTCAACCCTGTCTTCTACTGAATAAATCGGGCATTTCATTAACGCGTCTATAGGGTTATTCTCAGAGCCGATCACTCTCGAGATAACTAGACTATCCGGGGAAATGATTAAGGAATTTTAAAGAATAGACTTGAGAACTCGATCGGGAATCGACTTTTGACCGTGTCCATCTCTAGGGGTCACTACGTACGCTTAAAAATCGATTTGAAATCGAGAGATAGATTTGGATCGATAGAGATATGTGACTAATCGTGGGTGACACCACCTGAATTAGAAAATTCTCGTCGGCCGACACTAGACTGATTTTCTTATCGTTTCGGTACCACGTGTAAAGTAAATGAATTCTCGAGATTTTCACGACAATCAAGAGTTGCCATTGAGTCGAGTGGGTTCATAGTGGCTCGAAGAAAATCGACCATGGGTCATTTGCCTTAAAAAGTTTGAAAATTACCCGATAGTCTAGGTCACGCTAAAATGCGCTAGAATGAAAATTAACCGCCAATTCGAGTCCGATTTCAAAAAATTGAAGTTTTGGCCATGTCACAATAAATTTTAGGAGCATCGCTGCGGTCTCGAAGATTTTCGGAGATTCGGAAATTTTACGGAAATTGGGTTCGGACGTCGCGGAAATTTGGCGAAGTTTAGATTGGCTAAATTGATAGAAAATTGGACTTCCAAATCGGCCGTTGTGTGTCGGGATTTATAGAAAATCATTTGGGATTTTTCTACACCAAAATTTGATGTCGAATTTGGGAAATTAAGTGATGAAGTTAAAGAACAAAATGTGAAATTCGGATTGGAAAGTGGCAGCAATTTTAGGCTTCAAATTTGATTGGTTTATAAATATTTTTACAAGAAAGTATTAGAGACCAACCAAGATAAGGATAAAGAAAAGGAGGGGGACAAGCAATTAAGGGAATAGCTTAGGTTTGTGATTTTGGGTCCCTCCCGTCGCTATCTCCATCATCACCGCCTCTGCCTTCTCCTCCATTCCTATCCATATTCGTGAACTCTCTCTCTCTCACCAAAGAAGCCTACGAATTCCACCAAAGTGTTTCTCCATTTTCATTCATCCCTCTGCCACACGAACAGTCCATTTCAACGAAAAGAATTGATTGGCTTTGACGCCAAGATCCCACGAAGCCCTCAACCCCACTCGTCCATCTTCCACTTCGCTGTACCAGTCGGCAATTGAGTTGAAGACGCCGAAGCAGCAACCGAAGCTACTCCATCTTCGTCCACGAGCTGCCCATCTTCGGTCAACAACTTCCACCGAGTTGAAGCCCTCGAAGACCGAAGCCAGTGAAGCTGCTTCTTCACGCGTCCACGCCAGCGGTTCCCTCTCCTTCGTGCGTCCAGTGAAGTCTCCACGCGTCCGAGTCTTCTCTTGAGTCGGTCAACAACAGCAACACCGAAGCTCCATCTCCACGCTCCCAGTCGACACGGTGACTTCTCTGCTGGGTTTGTTGACCACCAGCGTCCCACCTCCTCATGCACGAATCAGCTCCAGTTGCGTGGCCACCTCTAGCTTCGCCGTTGCTCTTCACGAATCAGCCCAATTGAAGTCGTGGGCTTCAGCAACCACAGCCACGAATCTGTCTTGTTCGGCCCAGCAGCTGGACCACTTGAAGTCCACGCATATTCCAGCCTAGTGAACTTCTTTTGGGCCACAAGTTAGGCTCAGCAAATTTAGCCCCAAAGCCCAGCAAGGTCAGCAGTTTTCAGCCCAAGAAGCCAGTCCAGCTCAGCCCATTTTCACAGCATCAGTTTGGCCCAAGTTCAGCCCAGTCCAAAGGAAGCCCAGTCCGGTGCAAGAATAAATCTCAGTTTGTTGGAGATTTGTTGGGCCAAAGTCGAGGCCCGGTCCAAGCCCGTGGGAGTCGTCGCGAGCCCGATTTTGGCCGCCGTCGCGTCGCCGTTGCGGTGATTCGATCCCCGTTTTTAATCAAGTGAGTTTTACTCACTAATGCTTTATTAGTTTGCTAATTATGTCTTAGGGTTGGTTAGATTTAATTACATGCACTTAGGTGGTTAGATTAGGTTAGAACAATTAATTTAGTGACTTAATGATGCATGTTAGGTGGTTAGATCTAGTTATTAGCTAGTAGAAAGGTTCGGCTATTTATTGAATGCATCTCGGGATTTTTCCTGACCCATTTCGGGCTCCAATAAGGCAATATGGGCCTAAATTGGATTTTTAATGTTTATTTATTTATTTTTCGAAATTAATTATTTAATTAATTGTTTTTCCGGAAATTAACCAGGGATGGCGGTGACCGGAATTTCGTGCCGATTGTCGTGGTGCAGACCGTTTATTTATTTGAGCTCATGTTGTGTGGAATTGAATTAATTGTGGAATTTTAGGAATTGTCCTAAATTGTTTATTATTGAATATTTGATTGGTGCTTGGCGAGCATGGGTATATAGCGCCAGACGTTGATGGGCTATATAGTAGAGAGAATGATGAGAGATAAGCGAGAATGTTATTGGCTAAGACCAATCAGTGCGATGTTATTGGACATACGTGGTTCGGTGATTGGAAGTATCACTCATAAAAAACGGCGCTTAAAGAACGCACGTAAATGACTTATAGACAAACGTGGTTCGGTGATTAAGGAAATATCCTTCGGTGAAAACGACGCCTTAAAGAACTCACGGTGTTGTCTATAGCCGATGTCACCTTGGCGTAAAACGGCGCCCTAGAAAGGACACGTGGTTCGGTGATCGAGGATATCCTTTGGTGAAACGGCGCCTTAAAGAACGCACGGTGTCGATGATCGGTATGTCATTGGCGAAAACGACGCCCGAGAAACACATGTGATTTGGTGAATGAGTACACCACTGGGAAAGCGTGGTATGAGTGGGAATGACCTAGAGAAGGTCTGACTGACATGTAATCGACTTAGTCGATTGACCAATGCTTGATCGGATGTTGTGAACTGTTTGAATATCTGTGTTTAACCTTGAATTGCAGGTTGGAACTGAGGCCAAGGTAAGTCCTCTGACTCGTGTTGTGCTTAGGCAACCGTATGGCGTATTGGTTTACTAATCGGGTCTTAGTGGGTAGGACTCGGCGGAGACGTGGTCTCATTGGTTATTGAATAACCATTTCGGGACCCGAGGAAAAGCTAAGGAGGAAGAGCTTGAAGGGGAGAAAGTATTTTGAAGTAGAAGATGATCCAGAGAGGGATCTTGAATATAACCTGGATGTGGACTGAGATCCCATCCCTTTTGTGAACCCTGTCTTAGTGTAGATAGGTGGGAGACTTTTATGCTGTAAATAGTATTGTAAATATACTATGAGTTGCGCTGTTAATGAAAGTGTTGTTGGGAATTTCAATATGAAAAATATGGCCCGCTTTCCTATCCCATTGTTTTATTGTGCGGGGATTTATAACTTCTCCGCATGTGCTTAATAGAATTGAAAGGGTCGGCGATACATAGTCCTGGGATATCGCATTCTAAAATCGACCAAGTAGAAGGATGTGCGCGCGTCCGAGGATCGGGGCGTGACATTCCCTTTTTGTGGTATCAGAGCGAAGTTCAAGATTGGAGTGATAAGGAGCGATGACCATGGGATAGTTAGTAGGAAAGGCCTTTAAATTCATGCTGGTGCATGTCTGTGTTAGCTGAGTGCTAAAATTGTTTGTTGTTTGAATCGCTCCGTTTCTAATTCAGTGTTGAATTGGAAACAGGTGTCAGTTCTTTAAAGCGACACTATGAGCGATCAGGAGCCGAGGACTCCTGCAAAGAGGGCCAGTAGGGCCGTGACTCGGGGAAGAGCGCCGACTAGAGTCGGTGCCCGAGGAGGTCGTGGTCGAGCGCGGCAAAGGCAAGCGCGAGTGGAATGATTCCACACTGTTACCAATGCTAGAGTAGCACCACCTCCTGTTGGTGCGGGGGTAGCACCCGGGTGAGCAAGCAGGCGTCGGAATCAACCAAGCTCTAGATGCTATGCGGGAGATGATGGGACAACGTGCTCGGGATCGATCGCGCTTTATCGCACTGTGGAAGCCGCCGCCCGCCGCCATGCTAATGCCGCTTGCAGGCTCGTTAGCTGCGGCCGCGCCGTACCTTCAGCCCGCACCGCAGTTGCACCCGTCGCCCTCGCGAAATACTACCCGGAGTTGCGGCCGCTGGGAGGCCGGTTCACCGCTTAGTGGATCGGTTCGTAAAGATGAATCCGCCGAAATTCATGGGTACAGGGAGACCCGAGGCCGCATCTACGTGGGTACGGGATTTGGAAAAGGCATTTGCACTTCGATGTGCAATGAGGAAGAAAAGGTGTTACTAGCTGTGTACCAACTTCAAGGTAACGCCAATATATGGTGGAGATCTGCCAAGGATATAGTATTCCCGGAAGGTGTGGTTCAAGTGTGGGACACCTTCCTAAGAGCCTTTAATGATCAGTACTTTTCGAGTACTTCGCTCAAGAACAAAAGATAGAGGAGTTCTATCGTCTCCGCCAAGGGAGCATGACGGTTGACCAATATGGGGTCAAGTTTGCGGTAATCACAAGATGCCCCTAAACTAATAGAAGACCCTGAAGAGAAAGCTCGGAAGTTTAAAAGTGGTCTTCGTATTGAATTGAAACAACCTCTGCTACCATGGGACTTGAAAGATTACAGAGAGGTTTATCGTCGAGCCCAGATGATAGAACGAGGATTGAATGATCAAGCTGCCTCGTCGGGGTCGAGATTTGGTGCTAATCGAGAAGCAATCAAACAAGGAAAAAGACCCATGCCCGGAGGTAGATCCCATGCCTCATCCTTCAAGAGGAGTGGATTCAATAGGCAGATGTCGAATAACATGGGTATATGTCGCTTTTGTGGAAGGCGACACGGGACAGCTCCATGCCCAGTAAGGACAGGAGCTTGTTTCGAGTGCGGCTAGCAAGGCCACATCGCAAGGTATTGTCCAAAGAAGCAGAGAGGACAACCTCAATTGCCACCGCCACCACTGAGAGGACAGATAAGAGGGTATGCCCCTCGAGAATGTGCCGCAAGGAGGACAAAGAGACCTCCGGCTCAAGGCAATGTGTATGCAATCACACAAGGTCAAGAAAGCTGCGCCTAACGTGATAACGGGTATGGTTTCGCTCAACGACCAACCTGCATATGCTTTATTTGATCCGGGAGCAACTCACTCATTTATTGCTGATCAGTATGTTAAGTTGATAGGAGTCAGTCCTATATTATTGGAGTCGGCAATGTGCATATCTACACCCTTGAAAGATAAAGTTGTTACTGCTTTGGGTTGTTCGGGGTGCAAGTTAGTGATTGGTGAGCGAGAGGGGAAAATAGATATTTTAGTCCTAGCCATGTATGACTTTGATTTAATAATTGGCATGGACTGGCTCACCAAGCAAAGAGCTAAAATGGATTGCTATCGCAAAGCGATTCATTTGACCCATTAGGGGTAAGAGCTTGAGTTTGTTGGGAATCAAGGAGGACCCACGATTTCCTTAATCTCGTCACAGAGGCAACTCGTCGTTAGACGAGGGTTGTCAAGGTTACTCGGCAACCGTCGTGGATACGACGTTGAAGAGCCTGAAAGTGGAAGACATTCCAAGTAGTTCAAGAATTTCAGATGTCTTTCCAAAGGAATTGCCGTGTCTACCGCGAGAAGAGAGATTGAATTTGTGATTGAACTAGCACCGGGGACAGAGCCGATCTCAAAGGCACCGTACGGGATGGCATTGAGCGAATTGAAAGAATTGAAAGTACAGATGCAGGAATTATTAGACAAAGGATTTATTCGTCCTAGCGCATCACCTTGGGGGAGCCAGTTTTGTTTGTAAAGAAGAAAGATGGTTCATTGCGTTTGTGCATTGATTATAGACAACTCAACCAAGTGACTATTAAGAATAAGTATCCACTCCCACGGATTGATGATCTCGTTCGATCGTTATAAGGAGCATCAATGTTCTCGAAGATTGATTTAAGGACGGGATATCATCACCGAGAATTAAGAAAGAGGATATTCCTAAGTCAAGATTTTTTCGGTATGGTCACTATGAGTTTACAGTGATGCTATTCGGGTTGACGAATGCTCCAGCTGCCTTCATGGATATGATGAACCGGATATTTAAGGAATATTTAGATCAATTTGTGATTGTGTTCATTGATGATATCTTGGTTTATTCGAGGAGTGATGAAGAGCATGAAAATCACCTGAGATTAGTACTCCAGACATTAAGGACGCATCAGTTGTATGCTAAGTTTAGCAAATGCGAGTTTTGGTTGACTCGCGTTGCGTTCTTAGGTCATGTGATTTCCGAAGAAGGAATCTCCGTCGACCCGAGCAAGATAGAAGCCGTGATCAAGTGGCCAAGACCGACAACAGTGACAGAGATCAGAAGTTTTCTGGGATTGGCAGGTTATTACAGACGGTTTGTAGAAGGTTTCTCAGCGTTAGCATCGCCTCTAACTAAGCTCACGAAGAAAAACGAGAAGTTCATATGGGGGACAAGTGCGGCGTAGTTTTCAAGAGCCGAAGGAAAAGCCGACTACCGCACTTTGGCCGACAATTCCATCCGGTCCTGGAGGATTCGAAATCTACAGTGATGCATCATTTAGAGGGTTGGGTTGCATGCTAATGCAACATGGTAGGGTTGTTGCATACGCTTCTCGTCAGTTGAGACCTCATGAATTGAACTATCCGACGCATGACTTAGAGCTCGCCGCGATTATCTTTGCCCTGAAGATTTGGAGGCACTACTTGTGCGGGGAAAAGTTTCAAATCTTCACGGACCATCAGAGTCTCAAGTATCTATTCTCTCAAAAGGAGTTGAACATGAGACAGCGCCGATGGATGGAATTATTGAAAGACTACGACTGTGACATTCTGTATCACCCAGAAAAGGCGAACAAGGTCGCCGATGCATTGAGTCGAAAGTCTTCAGTGGCTCATATACTGATTAAGGAGTGGAACTTAATCGAGAGAGCTCGAGATTCGGTATTCAAATTTGAGATAGGCCACCTTTCAAGTTTTATGGCCACCCTCGAATTGAACCGGATGTCCAGATCGAAATTAAACAACTCCAACCGACGAGACCCGGATGTGCGTAGAATTCTTCAAGAGGACGCGAGAGAAAAGAAAGGTTGATTTTCAGATTGCTGATGACGGGACACTAAGATTCCAAGGACGATTGGTTGTACCTGACGATGTAGAGCTTAGAGAAGAAATCTTATCTGAAGCACATCGTAGCAGTTACAGCATTCATCCTGGAAGCACTAAGATGTATCAGAATCTACGTCAACACTATTGGTGGTCAGGTATGAAGGCGGATATCGCCAAACATGTGGTCAAGTGTTTGACATGTCAACAAGTAAAAGCTCAGCATTACAAGCCAGGAGGACTTCTGCAACCTCTCGCAATCCCAGAATGGAAATGGGAGCATATCACGATGGACTTCGTGACTGGACTACCAAGAAGTCAGAGAGGGAATGATTCGATCTAGGTAGTAGTTGACAGACTGACGAAGTCGGTTCACTTCATTGCAGTTCGAAAAGACCTCAGTCTAGATAGGCACGCAGACTTGTACGTGCGTCAGGTGGTTCGAATGCATGGAGTGCCAGTTACGATAACATCGATAGAGACCCGAGGTTTGATGCCGCTTTTTGGAAGAGCTTGCGAGTGCCCTTGGTACAAAGCTTCAAAGATAAGTACGGCATATCATCCTCGACGGATGGCCATCCAGAGGACAATACAGACCCTCGAGGACATGCTGAGAGCGTGTGTTATAGACTTCAAGGGAAGTTGGGAAGATCAACTTCATTTGGTAGAATTTGCCTACAACAACAGTTATCAACAGAGTATTCAGATGGCCCCATTCGAAGCGTTGTATGGCAGAGCATGCAGAACACCAGTGTGTTGGGATGAAGTTGGGGAAAAGAAAGATAACGGAGCCCGAGTTGGTTATTGATCGGTAGATGCCGTGGCGAGTCGATCGAGCAAAGACTAAAAGACAGCGCGAGACGGCGAAAAAGTTATGCAGATAAGCGCCGGAGACCATTGAAATTCCAAGTTGGTGATCACGTTTTTCTGAAGGTGTTACTGATGAGGGGAACTTTGCGCTTTGGTAAGAAGGGAAAATTGAGTCTGAGATACGTAGGTCCATGAGATTCTTGAAAGAATCGAGATCCTAGTGTATCGTCTTGCGTTGCCACCAAGATTGGCGCAAGTGCATGACGTCTTTTCACGTGTCGATGTTAAGGAAGTACGGCTCACCCGACCCACGTGCTCAATTTCGAGGAATTGGACGTGGATGACCGTGTGTCATACGTTGAGAGACCGGTCCAGATTGTCGATCGCAAAGAGCAAGTTACGCGTACAAAGACCATCCGTTGGTCAAAGTGGTCGCGATACCACGGTACGAAGGAGCGACTTGGGAGGCGAGGAGTCAATAAGAGAATTGTACCCTACCTTTTTGATCAAGTCTTGTAAGATTTAAATTTCGAGGACGAAATTTTTATAAGGGGAAGAGTTGTGACATCTAGAATTTTCAACCCTGTCTTTCATCGAATAAATCGGGCATTTCATTAACGCGTCTATAGGGTTATTCCGAGCCGATCTCTCGAGATAACTGACTATCTAAAGGGGAAATGATTAAGGAATTTTAAAGCAATAGACTTGAGAACTCGATCGAATCGACTTTTTGACCGTGTCCATCTCTAGGGGTCACTTCTGCACGTGATTAAAAATCGATTTGAAATCGAGATAGATTTGGATCGATAGAGATATGTGACTAATCGTGGGTGACACCATCTGAATTAGAAAATTCGTCGTAGACACTAGACGATTTTCTTATCGTTTCGGTACCTCGTGTCCGTAAATGAATTCTCGAGATTTTCACGACAATCAAGAGTTGCCATTGAGTCGAGTGGGTTCATAGTGGGCTCAAGAAAATCGACCATGGGTCATTTGCCTTAAAAAGTTCTGAAAATTACCCGATGATAGTCTAGGTCACGCTAAAAATGCTACCGAATGAAAATTAACCGCCAATTCGAGTTCGATTTCAAAAATTGAAGTTTTGGCCATGTCACAATAAATTTTAGGAGCATCGACTCAGTCTCAGAAGATTTTTCGGAGATTCGGGAAATTTTACGGAAATTGGGTTCGGACGTCGCGGAAATTTGGCAGAAGTTTAGATTGGCTAAATTGATAGAAAATTGGACTTCCAAACTGAGCCGTTGTGTGTCAGGGATTTATAGAAAATCATTTGGGATTTTTCTACACCAAAATTTGATGTCGAATTTGGGAAATTGAGTGATGAAGTTAAAGATCAAAATGTGAAATTCGGATTGAAAAGTGGCAGCAATTTTAGGCTTCAAATTTGATTGGTTTATAAAGATTTTTACGAGAAAGTATTAGAGACCAACCAAGATAAGGATAAAGAAAAAGGAGGGGGATAAGCAATTAAGGGAATGGCTTAGGTTTGTGATTTTGGGTCCCTCCCGTCGCTATCTCCACCATCACCGCACTTCTCCTCCGTTCCTATCCATATTCGTGAACTCTCTCTCTCTCACAAAAGAAGCCTACGAATTCCACTCTGGTGTTTCTCCATTTTCGTTCATCCCTCTGCCATACGAGCAATCCATTTCAACAAAAGAGAATTGACTGGCTTTGACGCCAAGATCCCACCGAAGCCCTCAACTCCACTCGTCCATCTTCCACTTCGCTGTACCAGTCGGCAATTGAGTTGAAGACGCCGAAGCAGCAACCGAAGCTACTCCATCTTCGTCCACGAGCTGCCCATCTTCGGTCAACAACTTCCACCGAGTTGAAGCCCTCGAAGACCGAAGCCAGTGAAGCTGCTTCTTCACGCGTCCACGCCAGCGGTTCCCTCTCCTTCGTGCGTCCAGTGAAGTCTCCACGCGTCCGAGTCTTCTCTTGAGTCGGTCAACAACAGCAACACCGAAGCTCCATCTCCACGCTCCCAGTCGACACGGTGACTTCTCTGCTGGGTTTGTTGACCACCAGCGTCCCACCTCCTCATGCACGAATCAGCTCCAGTTGCGTGGCCACCTCTAGCTTCGCCGTTGCTCTTCACGAATCAGCCCAATTGAAGTCGTGGGCTTCAGCAACCACAGCCACGAATCTGTCTTGTTCGGCCCAGCAGCTGGACCACTTGAAGTCCACGCATATTCCAGCCTAGTGAACTTCTTTTGGGCCACAAGTTAGGCTCAGCAAATTTAGCCCCAAAGCCCAGCAAGGTCAGCAGTTTTCAGCCCAAGAAGCCAGTCCAGCTCAGCCCATTTTCACAGCATCAGTTTGGCCCAAGTTCAGCCCAGTCCAAAGGAAGCCTAGTCCGGTGCAAGAATAAATCTCAGTTTGTTGGAGATTTGTTGGGCCAAAGTCGAGGCCCGGTCCAAGCCCGTGGGAGTCGTCGCGAGCCCGATTTTGGCCGCCGTCGCGTTGCCGTTGCGGTGATTCGATCCCCGTTTTTAATCAAGTGAGTTTTACTCACTAATGCTTTATTAGTTTGCTAATTATGTCTTAGGGTTGGTTAGATTTAATTACATGCACTTAGGTGGTTAGATTAGGTTAGAACAATTAATTTAGTGACTTAATGATGCATGTTAGGTGGTTAGATCTAGTTATTAGCTAGTAGAAAGGTTCGGTTATTTATTGAATGCATCGGGATTTTTCCCGACCATTTCGGGCCCAATAAGGCAATATGGGCCTAAATTGGATTTTTAATGTTTATTTATTTATTTTTCGAAATTAATTATTTAATTAATTGTTTTCCGGGAAATTCAACAGGATGGCCGTGGACCGGAATTTCGTCCGATTGTCGTGGTGCAGACGTTTTATTTATTTGAGCTCTATGTTGTGTGGAATTGAATTAATTGTGGAATTTTAGGAATTGTCCTAAATTGTTTATTATTGAATATTTGATTGGTGCTTGGCCAAGCATGGGTATATAAGCGCCGTCGTTGATGGGCTATATAGTAGAGAGAATGATGAGAGATAATGCGAGAATGTTATCAAGCTAAGACCAATCAGTACGATGTTATTGGACATACGTGGTTCGGTGATTGGAAGTATCACCTGGCTAAAAACGCGCTTAAAGAACGCACGTAAATGACTTATAGACAAACGTGGTTCGGTGATTATGGAAATATCACCTTGTAAAACGACGCCTTAAAGAACTCACGGTGTTGTCTATAGCCGATGTCACCTTGGCGAAACGGGCGCCCTAGAAAGGACACGGTTCGGTGATCGAGGATATCGGCTGGTGAAAACAGCGCCTTAAAGAACGCACGGTGTCGATGATCGGTATGTCATTGGCGAAAACGACGCCCGAGAAACACATGTGATTTGGTGAATGAGTACACCACTGGGAAAGCGTGGTATGAGTGGGAATGACCTAGAGAAGGTCCCGATCGATATGTAATTTTTCCCGATTGACCAACGCTTGATCGGATGTTGTGAACTGTTTGAATATCTGTGTTTAACCTTGAATTGCGGAGGTTGAACCGAGGCCAAGGTAAGTCCTCCGACTCGTGTTGTCTTAGCAACCGTATGGCGTATTGGTTTACTAATCGGGTCTTAGTGGGTAGGACTCGGCCGAGACGTGGTCTCATTGGTTATTGAATAACCATTTCGGGACCCCGAGGAAAAGCTAAGGAGGAAGAGCTTGAAGGGGAGAAAGTATTTTGAAGTAGAAGATGATCCAGAGGGATCTTGAATATAACTGGATGTGGACTGAGATCCCATCCCTTTTGTGAACCCCGTCTTAGTGTAGATAGGTGGGAGACTTTTATCTTTGTAAATAGTATTGTAAATATACTATGAGTTGCGCTGTTAATGAAAGTGTTGTTGGGAATTTCAATATGAAAAATATGGCCTGCTTTCCTATCCCATTGTTTTATTGTCTGGGGATTTATAACTGCTTCCGCATGTGCTTAATAAATTGAAAGGTCGGCGATACATAGTCCAGGATATCGCATTTAAAATCGACCAAGATTGAAGGATGTGCGCGCGTCCGAGGATCGGGGCGTGACAGCCACTATCCACCAGCCATGCATCATTCCCAATAAAAGATTCAGAAAAAGAAGCTACAAACAAATGCTCTTCCTCAGTTTCATTCACACCGTGACGCCCGATCCTCGTAGCACGTGCACATCCCTTAACTTTTGGTCGATTTTAAATTGCGATATCCAGGACTATATATCGCCGACCCTTTCATTTCTATATACGCACACGGAAGCGGTTATAAATCCCCGACAATAAAACAATGGGATATACAAGTAGGACTAGAAAATTGAACCGAAAACCACACCCTTGCAATCATATACAAGCCATACTAAAACGATTGGTTTCTACTCAAATTGATTCTATAACAATCGTCATCGGGATCCTACTCGGATCATCCCGGGGTTCTCCTTCACGTACTCCTCCTCAGTTCCTCAACAGGGATCTCCTCGTCGATTTCTCCTCCTTAGGCTCCTCATCCAGTCCCGAAATGGT